>NC_069406.1:80321224-80405363 GCF_026875155.1 Cherax quadricarinatus | reverse complement strand
CCACAAAAGGAAACACTCAATCCGAAGAACCCTAATCATACTCTTTTCTATACCGACAACTTAAACCAAATAGGGGCTTCTTAACATAGCTGAACCATTTCCCAAAAAAACTTTTTTCATCGCTTCCCACATAAGAACACGTAGAAGGGTTGCTCACAATTTATCCTTTTTCCTTTCCAAGCTACCCAATTTTTTAGACTCTATAACCCCCCGGTACACACAGATGCAGCATTTTTCACCTGCCCTCAGCTGGATATAAATATCGCGTTCCTTTTCCCCCCCTTAAACCTGTTGGCACGAGGGGCTCAAGACAAACTTGCACTAACTTCAACCTGCCTTCAATACTCGAAAACCCCCTCTGCAATTCCCTAAGGGCCCCGTACCATGAGAATCAAATTCCAAGGCGTTACTCTGACTACTTACACTAAATGCGGGATTACCTCAGGGATCTGTCCTTTCCCTACCCTCTTCATTTTATACACTAACGACTTCCAACCCCTGTATCCCACAACTCCATACACTAGCCAGCAGACACATTACACAATTTATCACTCATGCCAATATAGATACACTCAACAAAAACACAAAATGGGTTGACGGGATAGCCATCTGGGAAAAAAAAATGGAGGATCAAAACCAAGCAGCAAAATCCAGATTAGTATTTTTAACACAGGAAACGTGTCCCCTTTCCCTGTCGAACTCGAACAGCTGACACCCGCACTTACTTCCCACACAAAATTTGTCACGTCCTTGGCGTTAATCTTGATACCTTCTTCGTTTACCCGGACCCCTTCACTAAAGGCATCAATAGCTAGAAAGGCCCTTGCGGGCCTCTACAAACTGAAACATGCCCTCAACGCACCAAAAATACACCTCTAAAATCCCTAAACCCTTGAAAATTCTCTCCTTACCCTCTCTCTTCAAACAAAAAAAACTTACTTAAAAATGCAGCGTGTCCAAACAAGGCGCTGCGCTGGGTGCTTGATGTCAGATGGGAGGGATTCGCCACAAGCGAGGTCTCTCCATGCCCAGTTAGACGTCCCTGCGCTAATCTGTACTGGAAGAGGCTTCAGTGACAGACAGATAGACAAACTTCTGAACACGACATGACTACGGACCTCTCTCCTGACGAAGACATTCGCAGACCCACCACCCAAACACAACTTTTCTAATCCTTGCATGATCTGCTCCTAACCCTACTTACAACTAACCTTGGATCCGCTCTGGACAGGTACCTTCTAAGACAGGTTACCATTCTCTGACCCACGTTTCGCTTAGTTTTTTTGGGTTAAGACTGACTCAGTTCTGCACCTCCTCTCTAGCTCTAAACGTCGCATAGATAGGCCTTATCCCGCTCACACCCACCGGAAGTCCCAAACAGTTGAACGGAATTTCTTTTCAATATCTGTCCCACGATTCGCCTTTGCTGCTGGGTTCAGCCCTGGGACTCTATTTCTACGACTAAGAACACTCCTCTCCAGCACTATTCTTCGTCTGTCCCGTCTTCCCCGCTCATCCCATTTGGGATCTTACCTGAACTTTCGTTCGTTCGTTCACCCCAGGTAGTTCTGTTTGTGACTTGAAAAAGCCCACTGTGTGGGCGAAACGTAGTCAATAAAGGATCACATTATACTGCATTTGTGTTTATATTGCCATTGTGTCGGTATTTTATACCATTTATTTCCAAGGGCTGGAGATGCGAAGAGCTCTCAAGAAGAAGCCAATGAGGACTCCTCTCTTAGTGCGGGTGTCTTGGTGTGAATAAAACTATATAAGATCGTTCTTGTTGGTAGGTTTTCTATACACTTTGAAGAGAAGTTTGTCACTGTCGGGAGATCTGTACAGTAGAACTTCGAGGAAAGGAAGTTTGCCATCATTTTCGAGTTCAAGTGTAAACTTTATTGATGGTTCAACTGCATTGAACTTGTTGAGAAGGGCCAGGATATTGAGACGTCTCGGATAGAAAACCAATATATCATCAACGTATCTTAGCCAGGTAACGGTGTTGGGAATGAGAGTGCTGAATTTCTCTGTCTCCAGGTTTTCCATGAAGAGGTTGGCAAGCACAGCACTGAGCGGGCTGCCCATTGCCATCCCAAAGCACTGTTTGTAACAGTTATCCTGATACTTGAAGAAGTTGAAATTAACACAAAGTTTTACTAGATTGTTAGGTAAGACACATATGCAACAGTTAGGTATCTTTATTATGAAACGTTTCGCCTACAAAGTATGAAACAATATGATATTGTTTCATACTTTGGAACAATGCTCTTCTCCAGACTGAGGGACTGACCACCTCAAAACTTTAAGGGTGATGGACTGATTACATCGTCTTCAAGTATCTTCTGCTTCTATCAACTTTTCTGTACTTGACTGAAGAAGCCTACTGTGTAGGCGAAACGTTTCATAATAAAGATACCTAACTGTTGCATATGTGTCTTACCTAACAACCTGTCGGTATTTTATACCATTTTAATGTTCATTTTACTAGAGTTAGGTATCTTTATTTCGAAACGTTTCGCCTACACAGTAGGCTTCTTCAGTCGAGTACAGAAAAGTTGATAGAAGCAGAAGATACTTGAAGACGATGTAATCAGTCCATCACCCTTAAAGTTTTCTGTACGAAATGGTATATAATACCGACAAGATGAGAGTAAGACACATGTGAACATTAAAATGGTATAAAATACCGACAGATTGTTAGGTAAGACACATATGCAACAGTTAGGTATCTTTATTTCGAAACGTTTCGCCTACACAGTAGGCTTCTTCAGTCGAGTACAGAAAAGTTGATAGAAGCAGAAGATACTTGAAGACGATGAAATCAGTCCATCATTCTTAAAGTTTTGAGGTGGTCAGTCCCTCAGTCTGGAGAAGAGCATTGTTCCGTTGTCTGAAACAATATGAAGTTGAAGTGACAGGACGGAGCCTTTATATAGTGCCAGGAGGTGAGACGTAGGTTGCTTTGGGAGGGCAGGTCCCTCTCAAACCCAGCCGTTCTCACTAGTAGAGGTCGAAGTTGATGGTCTGTACCAAGATACCCTTGTGTTGCAGTGTCTGACAGAATTAACATTAAAATGGTATAAAATACCGACAGATTGTTAGGTAAGACACATATGCAACAGTTAGGTATCTTTATTTCGAACGTTTCGCCTACACAGTTGGCTTCTTCAGTCGAGTACAGAAAAGTTGATAGAAGCAGAAGATACTTGAAGACGATGTAATCAGTCCATCACCCTTAAAGTTTTGAGGTGGTCAGTCCCTCAGTCTGGAGAAGAGCATTGTTCCGTTGTCTGAAACAATATATGAAGTTGAAGTGACAGACGGAGCCTTTATATAGTGCCAGGAGGTGAGACGTAGGTTGCTTTGGGAGGGCAGGTCCCTCTCAAACCCAGCCGTTCTCACTAGTAGAGGTCGAAGTTGATGGTCTGTACCAAGATACCCTTGTGTTGCAGTGTCTGACAGAATGAACATTAAATGGTATAAAATACCGACAGATTGTTAGGAAAGACACACATGCAACAGTTAGGTATCTTTATTTCGAAACGTTTCGCCTACACAGTAGCTTCTTCATCGAGTACAGAAAAGTTGATAGAAGCAGAAGATACTTGAAGACGATGTAATCAGTCCATCACCCTTAAAGTTTTGAGGTGGTCAGTCCCTCAGTCTGGAGAAGACATTGTTCCGTTGTCTGAAACAATATGAAGTTGAAGTGACAGGATGGAGCTTTATATAGTGCCAGGAGGTGAGACGTAGGTTGCTTTGGGAGGGCAGGTCCCTCTCAAACCCAGCCGTTCTCACTAGTAGAGGTCGAAGTTGATGGTCTGTACCAAGATACCCTTGTGTTGCAGTGTCTGACAGAATGAACATTAAAATGGTATAAAATACCGACAGATTGTTAGGAAAGACACACATGCAACAGTTAGGTATCTTTATTTCGAAACGTTTCGCCTACACAGTAGGCTTCTTCAGTCGAGTACAGAAAAGTTGATAGAAGCAGAAGATACTTGAAGACGATGTAATCAGTCCATCACCCTTAAAGTTTTGAGGTGGTCAGTCCCTCAGTCTGGAGAAGAGCATTGTTCCGTTGTCTGAAACAATATATAAAGGCTCCATCCTGTCACTTCAACTTCATATTGTTTCAGACAACGGAACAATGCTCTTCTCCAGACTGAGGGACTGACCACCTCAAAACTTTAAGGGTGATGGACTGATTACATCGTCTTCAAGTATCTTCTGCTTCTATCAACTTTTCTGTACTCGACTGAAGAAGCCTACTGTGTAGGCGAAACGTTTCAAAATAAAGATACCTAACTGTTGCATATGTGTCTTACCTAACAATCTGTCGGTATTTTATACCATTTTAATGTTCATACCTAACTGTTGCATATGTGTCTTACCTAACAATCTGTCGGTATTTTATACCATTTTAATGTTCATTCTGTCAGACACTGCAACACAAGGGTATCTTAGTACAGACCATCAACTTCGACCTCTACTAGTGAGAACGCTGGGTTTGAGAGGGACCTGCCCTCCCAAAGCAACCTACGTCTCACCTCCTGGCACTATATAAAGGCTCCGTCCTGTCACTTCAACTTCATATTGTTTCAGACAACGGAACAATGCTCTTCTCCAGACTGAGGGACTGACCACCTCAAAACTTTAAGGGTGATGGACTGATTACATCGTCTTCAAGTATCTTCTGCTTCTATCAACTTTTCTGTACTCGACTGAAGAAGCCTACTGTGTAGGCGAAACGTTTCGAAATAAAGATACCTAACTGTTGCATATGTGTCTTACCTAACAATCTGTCGGTATTTCATACCATTTTAATGTTCATTCTGTCAGACACTGCAACACAAGGGTATCTTGGTACAGACCACTTCGACAACCTCTACTAGTGAGAACGGCTGGGTTTGAGAAGGACCTGCCCTCCCAAAGCAACCTACGTCTCACCTCCTGGCACTATATAAAGGCCCCATTCTGTCACTTCAACTTCAGTCGCTTGATCACACAGTCCGATCATACAGTTGCTCTACACCGCAAGAAGCCTCTCTTCGACCCTGTCGGGGTGTAGAATTTATATTGTACAAACGTGATATCCTTTTCACAATGGTGTCGAATCGTGTGAAAATCAAGCCTGTGAATGGTGCAATAAATGACTCCTCGAAGTTAGCTTTAGCTACCGTCGTTAGGACCTGCCTGCAGGTCAAATTTACGGCAATCCACTCTCTGAAAGACTCCTTCATTGTCGTCTGCACAGATGACACGGAAGCACTAAAACTAATGGACGACTCTTCAATCAGGACCCTACAAACACAACAATTCACTCTATCCCCGTCTCCATTCTTGAAGTCGAAACGTTCGGTCTTTGTGAAAAGACTTGACAATATCGTCACCTCTCTCTCTATTGAAGCACTGAAGACATCTATTGAGGAACAAAACGCGTGGGCCTCGGTAGACAACATCTCAAAGATCCCCAACGCCACATCAATGCTAAAGATTACATTCTCAGACATCTCCATGGCTGCCCAAGCTCTCTCTCTGACGGTCTGGCCATCTCATATTACCACATTCACCCAAGTCATATAGAACAAGAACGTTTCACATACATCTCCCACTGCTGGACCTGCTACTCCTATAATCACACCACCAAGGACTGCCCCATCAAGAATAAGAAGTTTTGTTCAAAATGTGGGAATGATGGACACGATTTCAGATCCTGCACCATTACTACAACACCAACATGTCTTAACTGCAAGGGTAATCATCATACCCTTGCAGCTAAGTGCCCACTCAGGAAAGAAATCATATTGAAGAAAACTAAAGTTCTGAAGAAAACCTCCAATTCACCGACATATGCTGCAATAACCAAACCACAAACCGACGCCATCAAGACTCTACACGCTAATCTACAGGCACCATCGCCCAGCAACTCCCTCTCTCCACTTCCCGACGGTGCTCCTTCCAAGGTGCTGTACTGCATGGGTGATATGCACATCTTGCAAACGCAGCAAGCCCCGCACTTTCCAAACACCACTATTAACGAACTATTCCGTCTGAACAACATGCCTGCCTTCAATTTTCCGGAATCCACACCTTCAGAAGACATCCTCAAGATCCTTCCCAACGTCCTGAACTTTACTGCACCTACAGACCTGTCTCCTGCCCAAGCAACTGCTCCTGTAACTCTAAACCACTTCCACCGCTGACAACGTTGATCAAGTTGCCTCAACCACCGCCTCCCACCTCTCCCAGCCTGCTGTTACACAAACCATTACACCTCACAGCTGCTCCTGTCGAACCTCAGTCACCTGCTACCACCATTGTAGATTCTCCCAGTGAATCCACTCCAGAAGAGGAAGATAACGACGACTCCAGTAAACCCTCATGGGAAAACCTTACCTTTTACACTTCTTCAAATACTGACACCATGACCTGTACTGAACTCTACAAAAGCCTCGGTGCTGGAACAGTCAAGTATGCATGTGAATCACCGCTTCACTTCACACTCACCCAAGTTCTTGAGTTCATCAAGCCTCTACGTTTCACCTTCAGCAACAAGGCTAAATTATACCACCTATCTAGAAGCAGCTTCAAAAAGTTTGAAAATGGCTCCATTGCTAACCTGCCTCCTCAGTTACTCCTATAACTCCCATATGTGTTCTACCCTCTGATGTGACCTAGCCTGCTGCCAGCTACTCAAGATTCAAGACTTCAACTACAACAAGTTCAATGCAACAGTCCCTGCTATTCCTGTTCTCAAGTCTGCCCCACGATCGCCTTAGCTGCTGGGTTAAGCCCTGGCTCTATTTCTCTTACTAAGAACACTCCTCTCCAGAGCTATTCTTCATCTGTCCCGTCTTCCCCGCTCATCCCATTGGGATCTTACCTAAACTTGTTTGCTTTGTTTGCTTTGCTCTGTATGTTAGAAGTGATCAAGGTCCCAGGACCGAAACGTTTTCTAATAAATATATCATAGTGTTTGCTTACGTGTCTTTCCAAACCATATCAAGAAGTGTAAGCAACAGAAGTCCAGAGGTCATACTGCAGCTTTATACATCATTAGTAAGGCCTCACCTTGATTATGCAGCTCAATTCTTGTCTCCATATTACAGAATGGACATAAATTCGTTAGAAAACATTCAGCGTAGGATGACTAAATTAATACATAGCATTAGAAATCTTCCTTATGAAGAAAGATTGAAGACTCCTAAGTTACAGTCACTTGTTAGACGAAGAATGAGGGGAGACCTGATCGAAGCGTATAAGTGGAAGATAGGTATTAATAAAGGAGATATTAATAAGGTCTTTAGGATATCTCTCCAAGAGAGAACCCGCAGTAATGGATTTAAATTAGATAAGTTTAGATTTAGAAAGGACACAGGAAAGTGTTGGTTTGGAAATAGAGTAGTTGAGATTAAGACACATGTGCAACATCTGGGTATCTTGATTGTAGACGTTTCGCCATCCAGTGGCTTTATCAATGCAAATTCTAGGACATAACTTGAAGACAGTAGAACTATATACAGAAGATGAGGTAATCAGTCCCTCAACCTAGGAGTAGGTGCAAAGAGCACCATAGTCGTGGAGATTCTCCACGACTATGGTGCTCTTTGCACCTACTCCTAGGTTGAGGGACTGATTACCTCATCTTCTGTATATAGTTCTACTGTCTTCAAGTTATGTCCTAGAATTTGCATTGATAAAGCCACTGGATGGCGAAACGTCTACAATAAAGATACCCAGATGTTGCACATGTGTCTTAATTTCATCTTATTTCTTGGGTTGGTCAAATGTTTTGTTAGTGGGATGAATTGTAAAGGACCTGCCTAGTATGGGCCAACAGGCCTGCTGCAGTGTTCCTCCTTTCTTATGTTCTTATGTTCTAATGCAAACAAACCACGGTACGGGTGAGGATTGAACTCGCTTGCCCCGAGTTCATTCCCCACACGTACCGTGGTTTATTGTAACAGATCCTTCAACACTTAAAAATTTCAAATATATTCAATAGCAACACTTAAAGATAGGAAACAGATGCTAGAGCAGCACTTGTTTACTGCAGAAAGATCCTAAGAAAAATGCAAAATAAACTGAAACGTTTACAAGGCAAATCCTCTAAGACGGAATCCTTCAGCTGAAGAAAACCAGAGAGAGTAGATCCTGCAATAATACTCAGGTACTCTGGAAATATCACACTGATTCTCCCCCAAAAATACTAAGTATATGAATCCTAGAGAAAAATCCTTGACCCTGGTAATGTGGGAAACTGGGAGACCTCGTTAACACTTCATCCCAGAAAGTTTGGAACAATATTATCTCTGCGTGGGAAGACTCAAGATGAAGTGTAAATCCTTATTACTGCCACAGAGACAAACTTTTGTGTGTGTGTGTGGGTGTGTGTGTGGGTGTGTGTGTGGGTGTGTGTGTGGGTGTGTGTGTGGGTGTGTGTGTGGGTGTGTGGGTGTGTGGGTGTGTGTGTGTGTGGGTGTGTGTGTGGGTGTGTGTGTGGGTGTGTGTGTGGGTGTGTGTGTGGGTGTGTGTGTGGGTGTGTGTGTGGGTGTGTGTGTGGGTGTGTGTGTGGGTTGTGTGTGTGGGTGTGTGTGTGGGTGTGTGTGTGGGGGGTTTTGTGTGGGTGTGTGTGTGGGTGTGTGGGTGTGTGTGTGGGTGTGTGGGTGTGTGGGTGTGTGGGTGTGTGGTTGTGGGTGTGTGGGTGTGTGGGTGTGTGGGTGTGTGTGTGGGTGTGTGTGTGGGTGTGTGTGTGGGTGTGTGTGTGGGTGTGTGGGTGTGTGGGTGTGTGGGTGTGTGTGTGTGTGTGTGTGTGAGTGTGTGTGTTTGTGTTTGGGGTGTTATTACGCATGAACCTTTAATTTTTCTACATTAATCTTAAATCCACAAACATAAAATCGAAGTACAAACAAAGCATTTACAATTACACCATCGTGCGTCAAGATAGAGAGCAACCTAATGACATGGATTAATACCTCAGCCTTTGAGGTATTAAGAAAAACATCCAGTGGTCATTTTTATTAAGGAACAAGCAAATTTAGATCTTAGTCACATGGAAATTCCGCCAGGCTTAAAAAAATCACTAGTAAATCGCAATTATTGGTCATGCGTATAGCGCATGTGTCGGCGCATGTGTCAGCTATAGGTTAACATAGCACACGAGTCAAGCATCAGGCAACATAGCGCATGTGTCATGTATAAGGGAATATAATGCTTGCTGCAAATATCAGTCTACATAGTACAAGCGTTAAGTTTATAAGTATTTCGAACTTTTGTTATACATCACAAAGGTGATGTATTGTTATACACCTGAGGTACATAACAGTACTGTATAACAATATTGTATATTGTGCATAACATTATTCTATATGTACATCAGGTGTATAATACACCTGATATGTATAACAATACTGCATAACAGTATTGTACATTGTGCATAACATTATTGTATATACATCAGGTGTGTAACAGTACACCTCATGTGTACAACAATATACTGCTACATGGGTCCAGTTACACATTAATGTTTCATCAGAGTGATCGTTGAAGAACACAAGTTAAGAGGAACACTGCTGGCCCATAATAGGTACGACTTACTAGTCATTACATTTTCCTGTTTGTCAAAGTTGTTTTTACAGCTTATTTATACTTCATATTTTTCGTATTTCATGTTGAAACTATCATGCAGGTATCAGAAGACAACCCGCTACTTCTGTTGCCAGAAGTAGCGGGTTACTCTGAGAAAGCAAAAGAGCTCTTCCATGTCTGCTATTTGGAAAGCTCTAAGTCGGGTTCTCAAGTAAGAAAGAAAGTTTGGTGGCAGGTCCCGGCCCAACTTTAAACCAGGTCATCGCCAGAGACGGGAGAATACATTTTCTTGTCATTTATTGGCCAAGTTTGGCAAAACTAGTTTATGTTGAGAAGCCTTTTGGATCTAGCTAATAGCCTCTGTCTTCTTAGAAATAGTAACATAAAAATATTTTTTTTCATTCTAAGTAATTGTAAATATTTTAATATTTAGTTATTGAATTTAGTCCCCCCCCCCTTTTTTTGAGGATCATTCTGCCTCTTTAGAAGACTGTGATAAAAATAAAATATTATATATGCAACAAGATCACAGTAAACAGGTGATACCACAATATGCAAAATAACCATCGCTAAAACTTTGTGGACATTCAAGCGTTCTCGTAATTTCTCAAATTAGCAAGGGTATGTGTCCTTCATAATGTGAGAAATGTGTGTAAACTATTTTTTTCAGTTTTTGTGTTTACATATATAATATATATGGGAGACTTGAATAGAATTATTCCTCCGTAAGCCATTACTAAATTTAAAAAAAACTTTCGTTTTTTATTTTGAGGCACAGAGCCTCGGTGGGATACGGCCGGTATATGTGTGTGTGTGTGTGTACATATATATATATATATATATAATAATTTATTCTGCCCACGAACGAGTGGTATTGATCAATAACAACACTGCGACTAGCCAAGGACTCGAACCCATGCTCCTTTGGCCTGTCCCATGGTGGGCGAAAACGCATGACGCCTTTAATCCACTGGACCATACTATCCTTAAGAGTAGCGAGTACAACATCCAGTTCCGCTGGATGTGCTACTCTTATATTTATATTTATATATATATATATATATATATATATATATATATATATAATATATATATATATATATATATATATATATATATAATACAAATTTGTTTGCCTTATTCGATAAGAAGAGCGTTACTAGTTAAGCGAAAATCTCAAGTTTTAGCTATTCGGCACTACATATATTTGTGTGTGTGTGTGTGTGTGTGTGGAATGAAAACACAAGAGAATGTAAGAATTATAGGGAAAAATAAGGCTAGTGAGCATGCCTCATAAAGCTTTAGGTAGAATTAGAATTGAAAGTAGGATTGTAGACGAGCAGTGGAGATTTAGAATGGATTACAGAGGAGTCGACCAAGTCTTTACATTCAAGCGTATAATTGAGCAATACTTACAGAAGGGTAATGTGATGTTTGTTGCATTTAAGGATTACAGAAAGGCATCGGAAAACGTAGATAGAGGAGAAATGTTGCAGACGTTGTAAATGAAGGCGATTGGAGGAAGATTACTAAATGTAGTTAAGGCTTTCAGTGCAGAGATTGAAGCTCAGATTAGGGTACGTTGGAGGGAGAGGGTTATTTCCTATTAAGAGTAGGACTTCAGGATACTTTGTCACCATGCTTGTTTTAACATATTTATTGATGTGGTTGTAGCATAAGTGAAAGTTAGGGTATTGTGGAGAGGTGTGGAAATATAAAATGATGAATTTGATTCAAAGTTACTGTTAAATTTTCTCTTGACACGGTTGTTTCGCGAGATTCTGAGAGGTATTTAAACTTTGGAGAGTATGTCAACGAAGTAAATTAAAATTGAACACAGATATAGCAGTGTACTGACAGTACGAAGGAAATAAATGTTGCTAGATATTGCAGAGTTTGTTTATCGTCAAATGGATTTATGAAAGATAAGGTAAACCATAGAACTGACGAAGAAAAAAGTGGATGATACATTGAGCCATCTATACCAGAGTATAGTAGTAACAGCCCTTTTACCTGGGTGTCAAGTGCAAATATTATACGGTGCTGCGAGGAAGAGGTTGGAAGCAGTGGAGATGTCGTGTTTTAGGGTAATATTTTGTGTGAACGTTATGCAGAGAATTCTGAGTCTGGGGATTAGAAAGTGTGAGGTTACTAAAGGGATTATTCAGAGGGCTGAAGAGGGGTTGTTGAGGTGGTTTAAACATTTTGAGGGGATGGAGTAAAATAGCGTGACTGGAGGGCATATGACTGACTAGTAGGACTGAAGTAGGGGTAGGGGGCCATCCCAGTATGGTTTCGAGGGAAGGGTTATAAAGAGTTTGAGTGTTTGGTGCTTGTAGATCTAACAGACGTGTGTAAGCGTGTTACTCGAGAGTGTTGATAGATGAATTTTATGATTTGTCGTAATGTGGGAATATGGACACAGTATAATATATTAAGAAATTAACGTAAACCGGAAAGACAAACCTAAGTCCAGGAGGTGGGAAATACAGTGGCTGCACTCACGAACGAAAATAGGGATGCTGCAGTTCAAATGATCATCTCAGCTGTGGTTTCAGCACTCTTTTAGAAGGTGATTGAATGAATGGCAGTGAAATTGCCAAAACCCTATTTACACAAACATAACCATTTTTGCCCGGTGCTGGATAGTGTTTGTCCTTCAGATTTTAGAATAAAATTGGAGTTGTGACCCTAGAAAACACGGATACTGACCTAGCATACATCTGTTATATAGATTTTACTGATTCAATTACACTTATACTCTATATCGTATAATTATTAAGAAATAATAATTGTTGAAAATAAAGATGGCATTTTTATGTATCAAAATAGAACATAAAACAGGAAGCAATGGAGAAAAATTCTATTGGGTTCGGTTACGTTGTCTTAGATAAAGTATTCATAATTCCTTTTACAAGTGTTCTTAGTACAACCGTATAAATATCTAAAAAAAAACTTTTACATTTACCATACGTAAAGTGCTTGTGTTCCCTTCATTTATGATTATTATTCCTTATCTGATGCAACTCTCCAGATAAGCTCTGGTAGTGGTAAAGGGACGCGTGACTATGACAAGTTGTAAAGAAAAAAGACTAAGTAGTGAAATCTATTATCAGTACAATGTTTCATCCACGAGTGAGTTGTTTCTCGTACATAAAAAATACGATGGTCATCTAGGATTTAAAAGTCAGTTGTAGGCCTCAGGTTGAAGACAGGAGTTGCCTGCGGCCTAAGGCCCACATCAGATGAATTTTAAGGGATGATCAAGTGAACATCCCACCTTGTTTTCTGATGCAGTTTTGTAAGTTTTATTGTAGATGATTCCAAACATCTACGCATAGCCTTGTAATTTTTCTGGAACAGTAGCGTGGTTGGGAAACAGTCAGGCTGCGGTATTAGGGTTGAAAGCAGCAGATATTACCAGGATACCCCCTTAATGTTTAGTATATAAATAGTAGGAGTCTAAGAAACAAAATAGATGAGCTAAGATTACTTGCAAGTGCAGGTAAAATATATATATTATTGCTATAACAGAGACCTGGTTCAATTGAAAGATAAAGAAATGCCTTCTGAATGCAATATACAGGGTTATAAACTATTACACGCTGATAGGGTCAACAGGAAGGGTGGTGGAGTGGCGATGTATGTCAGAGATAATTTAAATTGTTGTGTTAGACAAGATATAAGAATAGAAACATCGGACACAGAATCTGTTTGGCTACAGTTTCTCGAAGGTCGTGAAGAATTAATTTTGGGTGTGATTTACAGGTCCCCAGAACCTTGATAGGGAGTGCGGTAGGCTGCTTTCAGACGAAATTCGTAAGGCGTCTAGATATGAAAATGTTATGTTAATGGGAGATTTTAACTTTAGACGAATTGATTGGAACTGTGTGACAGGAAATCTTGAGTCCAGTGACTTTCTTGATACGGTTCAGGATTGCTTTTTAAAACAGTTTGTGACAGAACCAACTAGAGGAAACAACCTGCTTGACTTCGTTCTTGCCAACAAAGGATTACTAATTAATAATCTTGACGTTAATGATGAGCTTGGGGAAAGCAATCACAAATCACTTAGTTTCAATATATCATGGAATTACCCAGATAACTGCAATCAAGTCTCTGTCCCAGATTTCCGCTTGGCCGACTTCATGGGACTGAGAAATTACCTGGGTTGGCTAAATTGGAGTGACCTTACTATAGGTTAGGTAGGTAGGGTTGGTTGCCAATGTGAAGTATTTCAGAGCATAGTGCTAGCTGCCCAGACAACTTTCATTCCGAGTAGGGAAATTAGATCTAACAAAAATGACCCCAAATGGATAAACAATAGATAAAAACATCTCATTGGTCAGAAGAGAAGCATATATAGGCATATCAAAGTAGGGGAAGGACAGTTAAGAAATCAATATATTCAATAATAAGAAAAGCAAAAAGATATGAGGCTAAAGTCACAAAGGATTCGAAAACTAACCCAAAAGGGTTCTTTCAGGTATACAGAAGTAAGATTAGGGACAAGATAGACCCACTTTAGAGTAACTCTGGTCAGATCATTGACAGGGATAAGGAAATGTGTGAACTTTTCAATAGCTACTAACTCTGTTTTTACCCAGGGAGATACTAGCGAAATTCCAGAAATAATTATGTAGAACAGGACGATAATAAAATATGCACTATTAGGGTGACTAGTGACATGGTCCTCAGAAATACAGAAATTAAAACCTAACAAATCCCCAGACCCTGATGAGCTGTTTACAAGGATTTTAAAGGAATGTAAAGAGGAATTTAGCATACCTTTGGCTAATCTTTTCAATATATCACTACAAACTGGCACAGTGCCATACAAGTGGAAAAGAGCAAATGTAATACTTATTTGCAGGGCAGGTGACAGGTCCTTAATTTCGAATCATAGACCAATAAAACTTACCTCCATAGTTGGTAAATAAATGAAATCAATAATTGCCGAAGCAATTCGTAGTCATCTTGAAAGGCATAAATTGTTCAATGAATCTCAGCACTGTTATACAAAGGGGCGTTCCTGTCTTAAGAATTTACTAACATTCTTCACTAAGGTATTTGAGGAGGTAGATCATGGTAATGAATACGATAATGTGTATATGGACTTCAGTAAGGCTTTCGATAGAGTTCCACATCAGAGGCTGCTGAGAAAACTTATGGCACAAGGAATAGGAGGAATTTTTTCCTGGGTAGAGGCATGGTTGACAAATAGGCAGCAGAGAGTTTGCATGAATGAGGAGAAATCAGATGGAGGGGGGGGGGTCACGTCACAAGCGGTGTTCCACAGGGGTCAGTATTGGGCCCCTTGTTTGTTCACAATTTGCATAAACGACATAGATGTGGGAATAAATAGCGACATTAGAAAATTTGCTTATGACACCAAAATAGGCCGTCCAATTCATTCTAATGAGGACATTAGAGCACTCGAGGATTTGAATAGACTGATACAGTGGTCTGAGAAGTGGCAGATGCAGTTTAATATAGACAAATGCAAAGTTCTAAATTTTTGACAGGAAAATAACCATGCCAAATGTAAACTAAATAATGTAGATCTTCATATTGCGGATTGCGAAAAGGATTTAGGAGTTCTGGTTAGCAGTAATCTGAAACCAAGACAACAGTGCATAAGTGTTTGCAATAAAGCTAACAGAATCCTTGGCTTTATATCAAGAACTATAAATAATAGAAACCCTCAGGTTCTTCAACTCTATATATCTTTGGTTAGGCCTAATTTAGATTATGCTGCACAGTTTTAGTCACCGTATTATAGAATGGATATATATGCAATGGAAAACCTACAATGGAGGATGACAAAATTGATCCCATGTATCAGAAATCTTCCATATGAGGATAGACTGAGGGACCTGAATCTTCACTCTAGAAAGGCGTAGAATTAGGGGGGATATGACTGAGGTGTATAAATGGAAAGCAGGAATTAATGAAGGGGAATCAATAGCGTGCTACATTGACAGGACTCGCAGCAATGGTTTTGAATTGGAAAAATTCAGATTCAGGAAGGATACAGGTAACCACTGGTTTGGTAATAGTTGGGGAGGAGTGGAACAAACTCTCGAGTACAGTCATAGAAGCTAAGACATTGTGTAGTTTTAAAAATAGATTGGATACATACATGAGTGGGTGTGGGTGTGAGTTGGACGTCACCTTGGACTTGTGCTAGTAGTAGCTAGTGGAGTTGGACTTGTGCTAGTAGTTCAGATGCCGTGAATATGACTGACCTGACTAGGTCAAGGCATTGGTTTAAGCCGGTGGGAGAATTGGGCCTGCCTTGCATGGGCCAGTAGCCCAGCTGCAGTGTTCCTTCTTTCTTATGTTCTTATTAGGGCATCAAAGTCATTTATGTAGATTGTGAACAACAAGGGTTCCAACACCTATCTCTGTGACACACCATTTCTAACAGATTGCAAACTTAAGATTGTGAACTATGGCTGCATCGCTACCTTTTTCTGCATGACTCAAATGCCATTTTTAATCTAGGTAAAATTGTGTAACCCTCTGGTTGACTGGCTTTGATCTCATATTGTTGTGTCTGATTGCTCAGTAATTTAGCATTATTTGAAGGTACTGGCTCTTATTAAACAATTCAGTCACATCGTTTATAATGACGTTGTTACTGAATTGATATGCCAGAGCCTTAGGATTGAATGTTTTATTAAGGGGCCAGATTTTCCTCGATGTTATGATCCTTGTTAGGATTCTTCGCTTCTTAGGCCTATTTCAGGTGTGCACAATAACCAGCATCAATGAAGTAGGTTTATTTTCTTGAAAATTCCTAAGCTAGCATGTATATTTGCTTACTACATGCCTGGGAATTCTGCAGATTCCCTCTGCATCAACTTCGTCCTATTTCTACCAGATACGTTTTTCTCTTCTGACTTATGCACTTTTATGCTTTTTTCATTTTTGTTTATTTTGATGTAATTGTATAATAGAGGTTATAATTATATGCTTTTACTTGCTATGTTTAGAACTTTCCACAGAAGTTGTTATCGATATTATATCCATGTTCAGCTACTGCCTCACACCTTGCCTGCTCCTTGCCTATATTAAAATATTAAACAAAATGAAAGCTTCTGTGCAAGAGCTTCTAGCCTTACTGAGACTCTTCAGGCTGCTGAACACGGTACTGTAACAGTTCTTTTCGTGGACGACCAGGACAGTATTCTCAAAAAAGCAACAAAATCATATTTTTTTTTATGTAAAACATGAGATGTGGCCAGCAGTAAAGGTCGCCTACCAATCTTATAGTCTGCGAATTTATTATCAACTTCATAGCTGGATGGGGATGGATTTACACCTCCCAAATGGGGTCGATAACTGTGGTAAGGTAATCTAAAGTATATAAATATATAAATCAGCAGCTTCTGAATCTTTGCTGACATTCATTAACTGTTGCTGCACCAATCCTGCTGGATTAGCCAGCAGATAAATAGTCCACACACATTTTTACCTCTGCCTAAGAGAGTCAGATTCTGACTTCTTAGCTTTATAATCAATATTACATACATGGAGCATTAAATCCTAAGGGGTTATGCAACTCCGGGGAAAAGAGAGAGCCAAAATACTTGCATAACTAACTATGGTATTTGATATTATATCCTATCCATAATAGTGACCATCAGGCAAGACAGATTTAGAAGAAGAAGGTCAAGAGAGGCCTGAGCTTGCTACCATCTGCAGCTCATAAGACTGCCATCCCCACGAGCCCCTTTGAGGCGGGGTAGATGGCAGACCAGAAGCCTAGCTTCTCTCTACGAGCCCCGTGAGGGCGGGGAATGTGGCTAGGCCTGGGGACACTTGGTCCCAAAGATGAGGAGGTACTGTACCTCCTCCCATGGGAGACTTAAGTCTCGAGACACTCCCCAGATAGGGAGCCAAGGCCGGGTCACCACTACTTGGAAAAGACCCGGGCCGGGAGAATACCGGCGAATAAAAAAAAAAAAAAAGATTTAGAAGCATAACTCGAGGAAACAAGCGAAATTATCTACAAATATTTTTTTAACTCAAGGTCTCTAGAATTTCATTTTACACCTAGGCAGAGTTCAGATGGAATTTTGAGTGACTAGAAATAATGTACTGGAAAGCAATGCTTGAAAACATAACATTGGGAAACCATAGTATCACGTCCCGTCACAACTCACTCCTAGCTCATTACAACATTCCCTGTGTTGCTCAACAAGCTCACTGGTTGAATAGTTACTGTACTCAAGCACCAGTTACGATCAGATTGCTCGCAACACAAACTATTCACTTAATTACTGCTAACAGTCTAAAGGGAAGCTTCTACAAGTTATAAGAAGATAGTGGTGGTCTACAACGGGGTATTTAAGCTTGTTTTCACTACAGTATTTTGGGCAAATATGCCTATATAAATAAACAAATTATATATATATATATATATATATATATATATATATATATATATATATATATATATATATATATATATATATATGTGTTATATGTGTGTGAGGAATTCGCAAGAGCAGGCGAAATATACACAAACACTGATGTCTGGCTGAAGGAGACTCGAACCTACGAACCTTGGAACAAGGTACGCAGTGCTATACCATTCTCACCAGACTGGACCAATACCTTGGCGTCCAACTTGAGCTAGACGTTGATCCAAGGCAGCCAGCTTTCAGGGAGAACGCCTACAGCTTTTCAACTCATCCCCTGCATGCATCAGCCTTACTAGAGATTTTAACAATGCAAGGAATTCGCAAGAGCAGGCGAAATATACACAAACACTGAAAGCTGGCTGCCTTAGATCAACGTCTAGCGCAAGCTGGACGCCAAGGTATTGGTCCAGTGTGGTGAGAATGGTATAGCACTGCGTACCTTGAGGTGCTACCTAACTCAAGTAGGCGGCCTACTGGCACACAGTTTCAGTTATAAATAATACTTAGGCTTTTCACCCCAAAATGGTAAATTGCAAATAAATCAAACCTCTAAATATATCAACTTATATCCAACCAGTAAGAATTAAAAAGGAGTAAAGGTAATTCAAAATTACAATTCCGGGCTCTGTTTCCTTATATTGACAGTCCTGATGATTTTTTACCCATATTAAACTCACTTTTTCCTTCCATTCAGTTCACTGAGGAATGTGAAGTAAATGGAATAACATGTTTACATTAACATTAATGACAAAACTACATCTTTAAACGTATAAGAGAAAATTTTAGGAATTAATTTTAAACGAGTTCTTGCTAATTGATCGGTTTTATCTATTTGTCACGACATGCGTGTGTGTACTAAAATCTAATTGTAACTCACCTAATTGTGCAGGGTCGAGACTCAGCTCTTGGCCCCGCCATTTCCTGATCTTTACTGGATCTCTCTCTCTTGCTTCTGAGCTTGTCATGTGATGTTGTGGTGTGTGTGTGTGTGTATTGTGTGTGTATGTGTATGTGTATGTTGTGTGTGTGTGGTGTATGGATGTGTGTGTAATCTAACTATATGTATGTCATACATAATAAGCCGAACTCTGAAAAAAAAACTCTTAGCGAATGATAGTTAACATTTTGTTTATTAACAGTGATATAAAGATATATATTTTTGGACCAAAACTAACATACAAATTTTACCTAACCTCCGTTAAACTAAGCATTTTTGTAGCGAATTTGTTATAAATTTTGGGTAAATTTAATTTTAATTTTCACTTAAAATCTATGATTATATATTTTTATCGTTCGTTACCTTTTAGACTGATTCCTCTGATTTTTGACAGAGAACAAATTTTCATTCTTCTAGTTCGACAAAATGCATCCCATGGCGGGAGAGCGCGAGTCAGCCCGCTGATGTGGTCGAAGTTGTTGTGGAGACAGGGCTCTACGTAAGGTCGGAGTGCCCCCTGGCACTCCGACCTTACGTAAAGCTTTCATAAGTGCCCTCTAGTTAAGAAATTAATACGAGCTTGTGCGACTTCCGCTCATCTACGTGCAACATGGTAGCACCTTAAAGACTTACGGTGGTTTTTGCGCTTGCACTTGGTTCATAGTTGTTGAAAATCAACGTTTACTTAGCGGTTGCAGGGCCGAATTAAGGGTTGTGGGAGCCCTGGGGCGCCGCATCTTGTGGGGGCCCTGGGGCGCCGCATCTTGTGGGGGCCCTGGGGAGCCGCATCTTGTGGGGGCCCTGGGGCGCCGCATCTTGTGGTGGGCCCTGGGGCCGCATCTTGTGGGGGCCCTGGGGCGCCGCATCTGTGGGGGCCCTGGGTGCCGCATCTTGTGGTGGCCCTGGGGCGCCGCATCTTGTGGGGGCCCTGGGGAGCCGCATCTTGTGGGGGCCCTGGGGTGCCGCATCTTGTGGGGGCCCTGGGGCGCCGCATCTTGTGGTGGCCCTGGGGTGCCGCATCTTGTGGTGGCCCTGGGGTGCCGCATCTTGTGGGGCCCTGGGGTGCCGCATCTTGTGGGGGCCCTGGGGTGCCGCATCTTGTGGGGGCCCTGGGGTGCCGCATCTTGTGGTGGCCCTGGGGTGCCGCATCTTGGTGGGGCCCTGGGGTGCCGCATCTTGTGGGGCCCTGTGGTGCCGCATCTTGTGGGGGCCCTGGGGTGCCGCATCTTGTGGGGGCCCTGGGGTGCCGCATCTTGTGGGGGCCCTAGGGTGCCGCATCTTGTGGGGGCCCTGGGGCGCCGCATCTTGTGGTGGCCCTGGGGTGCCGCATCTTGTGGGGGCCCTGGGGTGCCGCATCTTGTGGGGCCCTGGGTGCCGCATCTTGTGGGGGCCCTGGGGGCCGCATCTTGTGGGGGCCCTGGGGCGCCGCATCTTGTGGTGGCCCTGGGGTGCCGCATCTTGTGGTGGCCCTGGGGTGCCGCATCTTGTGGGGGCCCTGGGGTGCCGCATCTTGTGGGGGCCCTGGGGCGCCGCATCTTGTGGTGGCCCTGGGGCGCCGCATCTTGTGGGGGCCCTGGGGTGCCGCATCTTGTGGGGGCCCTGGGGTGCCGCACTTGTGGGGCCCTGGGTGCCGCATCTTGTGGGGCCCTGGGGCGCCGCACTTGTGGGGCCCTGGGGTGCCGCATCTTGTGGGGCCCTGGGGTGCCGCATCTTGTGGGGGCCCTGGGGTGCCGCATCTTGTGGGGGCCCTGGGGCGCCGCATCTTGTGGGGGCCCCATATTCAGTGGAATTTTTTTTACCAACCAAACGTTATTTTTACGTAACCCACCACACCGATGATACCACACCGATGATACCACACCGATGATACCACACCGATGATACCACACCGATGATACCACACCCATGATACCACACCGATGATACCACACCCATGATACCACACCGATGATACCACACCCATGATACCACACCCATGATACCACACCCATGATACCACACCCATGATACCACACCGATGATACCACACCCATGATACCACACCGATGATACCACACCCATGATACCACACCCATTGATACCACACCGATATACCACACCGATGATACCACCCCCATGATACCACACCGATGATACCACACCGATGATACCACACGCATGATACCACACCCATGATACCACACCGATGATACCACACCGATGATACCACACCCATGATACCACACCATGATACCACACCCATGATACCACACCCATGATACCACACCGATGATACCACACCGATGATACCACACCCATGATACCACACCGATGATACCACACCGATGATACCACACCGATGATACCACACCGATGATACCACACCGATGATACCACACCGATGATACCACACCGATGATACCACACCGATGATACCACACCCATGATACCACACCCATGATGCCACACCCATGATGCCAACCCATGACCACACCCATGATGCCACACCCATGACACCGCACCCATGAACACGCCCCATGATACCGCACCCATGATACCGCACCCATGATACCGAACCCATGATACCGCACCATGATACCACACCCATGATACTGCACCCATGATACCGCACCCATGATACCGCACCCATGATACCGCACCCATGATACCACACCCATGATACCACACCCATGATACCACACCCATGATACCACACCCATGACACCGCACCCATGACACCGCACCCATGACACCGCACCCATGACACCGCACCCATGATACCGCACCCATGACGCCGCACCCATGACGCCACACCCATGACGCCACACCCATGACGCCACACCCATGACGCCACACCCATGACACCACACCCATGACACCACACCCATGACACCGCACCCATGACACCGCACCCATGACACCGCACCATGACACCACACCCATGACACCACACCCATGATACCACACCCATGACACCACACCCATGACACCACACCCATGATACCGCACCCATGATACCAACCCATGATACACCCATGATACCACACTCATGATACCACACCCATGATACCACACCCATGATACCACACCCATGACACCACACCCATGACACCACACCCATGATACCGCACCCATGATACCGCACCCATGATACACCCATGATACCACACTCATGATGCCACACCCATGATACCACACCCATGATACCACACCCATGATACCGAACCCATGATACATCCATGATACCACACTCATGATGCCACACCCATGATACCACACCCATGATACCACACCCATGATACCGAGAAAGATAAACGTAATAATAAATGACAAATTTTGTAATGATTATATTTTCTTCACTATTACAAAAACAATAAAATACAAGCATTGAAACATTAACCATTTCCAATAAACACGCAATAATTCATATGAACAGAGCATAATCATTTTTATTTATTTTTTTTTTTTTAATTTATTTTTTTTTTATCTCTGGTGGGGGCCCCGAGGCTGTAGTCCCGCGAGCCCCCTCCCTTTAATTTGGCCCTGAGCGGTTGGTTTGTCCTATAACAAAAATATACCTAAATGCTTATTGATAAGATGACAAGCTGTCTCGTCGTCTTATCAATATACTGAGAATTTTACCTGTTATACAGTAGACGACTGTAGGCAATACATGTGTTTGTAGATTTGACAAGCAGTTGTCATGTTGACATTAAATTAATATTTACAATTTTAAAACCTGGTAAATTAAAATTATGTACACTTTTTTTTTTTTTTTTTTTTTGCTGGGTACTCAAAATGTAACTATTAGTATAATACATATAATACAATAGTGTTATTAGAAAAGAAATTCATATTACTACTTACCATTTAGTTACTGTAGATGGATCATGCCACAACGCCTACTTAGCATATAACAACCTACACAGGCAAGCGAGAAATCTAAATGAAAGAACAGTGGTGTATTTGTCCTATTTTTTCACCATCCACACACAATTCTGGAGGTCCCGTAAATTTCCTGTCATAATTCTTCAGCAGGGGACATTAACATGGGCTCCTATTACAAATTCGGCCCGAAACACCCCATTATGGCCTCGATGATGCCGGATTACATTACAGTACTAATAAACTAGTGCTCGCCTATATTTTCACCTACGGCGTTCTACCTCCCCTGTATGACCTCGCGCCCGCTGCACACCCTCCTTCACACCAAAATTTCTTGAAGGGTCAAATCAGCATCACATTTTAATGCACAATTATTATATTATTCATATTTACACATGCTAAATTTAGGAAAATTATATATAAAAAATCCGCAATGTAGAAGATTTAAAAAATATATTTATTTCATAGATTTTTATCGATATGAGTAAATGTCTTCTCATTCACGTTTAATAACTATATGCATGCTCGAGTCAGGTCCTACTATGACTAATGCTTTTTTGAGGTTTCTTGAAGAGAATTGGCGATAATATCATAGATTTTAAGTCTTCTGAAAATGATTAATAATTCCTTGATTATTTAAATTATTTCTTATATTAACTTTACATATGAAATGAAAAAGAATCACAAAGTATTCTTTTAGATACTGTAATCAAAAGACCTGAGAAAGCATTCACTACGTCAGGTTACAAGAAGCCTATATTTAATTGCTAAATTAGATTCACTTTAGTTTAACTATTTCAATTTAAACGTAGTTTATTAGCACATCTGGTAACTAGAGTTAATTGGGTATGATTAACTTCCATCAGCTTTCATTATCATTTACAGTTTCTTAGACCAGGATTAGAAGAGAAGGATTTCCAAGTAATTGTGTTAATGTTTTCGTAGGTAAGAAATTATGTAAACTTTATCCTTTAAAGTTCCTATTTACTGGGAAAAAAAAGTTATAACATCAGAAATAAGCTGAATAAATTACCCACAGAATTTTATCTGATAGTCTTCTACTCGCGTCATACATACGAATAAATTTACATTGCAAATGTAATTTAGTTCGAAGATTAGATCCCAGACTGTGTTCTTTAGTTTATTAATGTACCTGTATGAAGAGGATGCTCAGAATCAGCGTGAGTAGTTTAGAACAGGACAGCTGCTAGGTAGACCCTCTTTAAGTGTTGCAAGCGAACATGCCATCGCAAGTTCCTCTGGTAAGTGACTTGCGTATGCGCATGTTCGCTTTGTACGCTATATTTTTTTACTCCAGGTCAACGTTCCAGTGGGTTCTTACCTGAAAATAATAAGGAAAGGAACTTAACACAGAGCTACATTTACGTATCATTCAGAAACTGACGAGAGCTCCTCTGAACATCCGTACTTTTATATCATAGTAATTTTATTTGGGTGATTGTTCTTGATTTCTTATATTTATATTAGTTTTTTATATATTTTTGTTGACTTTTGTAATTGGATTTCCTAAACGTTGTGTCAATAAACTACGCTATACCGTTCGTTTATACTTCATTACACACTACACACACACCACACACACACACACACTACACACAACATACACACAGCGTTACACACGTACACACGTTACACCACACGCGTACATACACACACGTACACTCACACACGTACACACACGTACACATACAGTACGCAATCACTACACACTTACGTACACATACACATATACATACACACACACACACACACACACACACACACACACACACACACACACACACACACGCAAACATACATTACAGTACAGAAAGAATACTGAAAATAGATACTCCGTTGTTCTGTTGGCATTTATTAAGGACAGACTTATTGAGATTGCCAGCCGCATCCTATCCTCAGTCGCCTCCTTTGATATGTGCACCCCGAGAGGGTTTATGAGATGAGCCAATCTGCCCCAGAGATGCGCAGTCATGTCTATGACATCACACAGGTCAACCTTTAAGGAGACACCTAGCCGACTGCATTACTACCAGATGCTATATACATTGTACCTTCGCCCTGTAGGTAGCGAGCCTACCACCTACGCAGTATAAACAGACTATCAGGCCATGTGTCTATTAAATACAAAAGAAAGGTAACACAAAAAAAAATATCATGGATTACTTGAAATCATTCGTGGAACAAGGAATATGGGTCATATTGGTTCCATCGATCACTATTTAGGTGGTTTACGAGTTCTGGGAAATGTTATAGACAAAAGAGGGAAGAGTACATAACAGAGAAGGGTAACCAGGTGCACAAAAGGCTACGGCTGCTAAGGTCTAGAATTCGTAGACGACATGAATACTCAATGTACAACAGAAGTTGAATCGGTTATGAAAGTAGACATAAAGTCATGAAAGTTGACATACAATCATGAAAACTGACATAGTCACTCACAGCAATACTAAAATACTAATCATGTTTATATCCAAAATGCAAGGAAAACGACAAAAAAAAATATATAAAAATTCTTAAGAGTTACTAATACTTATTCAGTATGGCAGAACAATGTAAGGCGACAGTCACACAGAAATGCAAAGTGACACACAATCAAAGTGTACAAAGTATGGCAGAATCCACTGGTGGTAAAATAATGATCGAAATGGCTACCTCTCTGTACACGGTTTTCACATTTAATTCCAACTATGCTAAAGCATGATTTACATATGCAGAGAGTTCCTCTCACCGAGGAAGGTCAAATTCAATTTCAATGGCCAACACCTGTCGTGACTGAGGAGGATCAAAGTTAGTGGCAGTGGCCAGCACTTGCTATAACTGCATAGGGTAGCGATAGTTTGTACAGTGTTAGGTGTTAGTCAGGCGACTAGAGCAAAAAGGTAGAGCCAGTAGGATGATATGGACTGGGAAGAGTAGTGCCAGTTGGATGGTCAAGTACTAACTCTATAGTCTGGTTGTCAGAAGTTTCCTCAATGTCAAGACGCTTCTGCTTGTTTCTCAGACTTTGTACTTGTTAATACATGTATGCTCAACAACTTGATTTGACCCAACAAACTGATTAACATTATTCTTCAGACGACTTTAATTTTAGTTGACTTTGCTTCAGCATTCGTAACTCTGGTAAATTCTGCTGTTGACTTTTGAAATATTTCTTTTATTCTCTTAAATATACCTTGTGCTAAACGGGTAAACACGTACGTGTCATTATGTCATCGTTATTGTAAATTTTTTTTAGAGTACAGCAACTCATAGGATAGACGATTGTGCACACACTGCAAAGCGTAATGTGGAGTATCACCTCTTGAGATATTGTACACAAGGTTTATTGCACACTGTACGTCAGGTATTGCTTCGTCCCATGTTTCGTTGTTTGGATTAAATGTGCCTCGTAAAGCATTTAATGATCACTTATTTGTTCTTACAGCTAAGCCATTATTGGCAGGATAGTGGGGGATAGTAGAGGACTTATTATCGTAAATAGAGTACACAAGTATTTCATTACAAAATTCACCTCCATTGTCTGTTACGAGATACTTGTGCTTAGTGTATCCACAGACAATTTGTACTCTAAATGTTCAGGCGCCAAGTACCATCTTTGATAGTAAGAGCAGAAGCGCACTGCTGGGTGAATTACCAAGTTCTTCTGCTGTAGTGACCTATGAATGTGGTAGCCTTAAAGGAGATATATAAGAAAGTCTGATACGAAGTTTAAGCGAAATACGGTGTTATATTTCATTTGTTAAACCGATCTTCTCACTTTTGTTTAATACCTGCTAAAGTCCTGTGATTTCACTAAGGACGTTTTTTGGAGCCAAATCTTTTTCCTTCACTGACAGGAAAGACAGATTCTTCCCTGGAAAAACAGCACCGACCCTCTGGGCCGGAACAACTTGTCCCTTACCTGAACAAGACAAGAATGGAGAACGAGATCTACGAGGTTGGTGTTCGGACACACTGACCAGCGGTATTTGCAAGGAAAACATTGAATTTACTGTCTCACACATCGTGCAAAGAAGATCTAACTAACAAAACCTTTATCATGCACGAGTCGCCTTCAGCAACCAAATGATCACTATTCAGAACACGAGGTACAGCAACTGCCACTCGTGTGGGTACACTAGCTGCTACAGCCATCTCAGTAGTAGTCCCAGTGCCCAGGTTGGTCTGAGTGTCCTCTGACACCTGGGGAACCTCACACTATCCAGTGAGAAAGAAGTTGTGACTTCAGATCTCCTGACGAGAAATAGTGCCATCAGTGCCTGACCGCTTGATTACGTTACTAGCAAAGGTAGGAATTTGCATGGACCATCCCTCATACTCGCCGCATGGCAAATCTCGGAATCAATCTGATTGTCCCAGATTGGAAGGACCACGTCGCCAATTTGGGCATGCCATTGAAATGGGTCAGGTATAATCTGTATATCTTGCATCGATGCAGATCACACAAGATGATCTGGTCAACCACTCGAAAACACGCAGTGAGGATTCGACCTTGAATAGAGAAGGTGAAATAAGTCTGTCCTCGGACAAGCACAGTAGAACCAGCCACTCCAATGAGAGTGGTAATACGAGTAGGTTCTACAACCATATAATATAACGAATTTGCTTATCCTTGGAGAGACTAGAATGGGTAATGTTCACTTGCGCACCTGAGTCCATAAACACACGAAGAGGTTAGCGAACACGTTGCACTAGGATGGAATGGATGTCATCATCGGTGAAGATTGTTCCACTCCTTCCCGAAAAAATGACTGATACAACACACACACACATCACACGCTCAACACACATCACACGCTCAACACACACATCACACGCTCAACACACACATCACACGCTCAACACACACATCACACGCTCAACACACACATCACACGCTCAACACACACATCACACGCTCAACACACACACACACACACACACACACACACACACACACACACACACACACACACACACACACACCACACACCACACACTCAACACACACACACACTCAACACAGACACACACTCAACACAGACACACACTCAAACACACAAACTCAACACAGACACACACTCAACAAACACACTCCACACGCACACTCCACACGCACACTCCACACACACACATCCACACACACACTCCACACACACACTCCACACACACACTCCACACACACACTCCAACACACCACACACACACTCCACACACCACACACACACTCCACACACCACACACACACTCCACACACACTCCACACACCACACACACACTCCACACACCACACACACACTCCACACACCACACACACCACACACACACACCACACACACACACCACACACACACTCCACACACCACACACACACTCCACACACACACCACTCCACACACACACACACTCCACACACACACACTCCACACACACACACTCCACACACACACACTCCACACACACACTCCACACACACACACACTCCACACA
The DNA here is from genome assembly GCF_026875155.1 of Cherax quadricarinatus. Classification (NCBI taxonomy): domain Eukaryota; kingdom Metazoa; phylum Arthropoda; class Malacostraca; order Decapoda; family Parastacidae; genus Cherax; species Cherax quadricarinatus. Next base: position 80,377,043 of record NC_069406.1, on the reverse strand, counting down.
CACTCCACACACACTCCACACACACACACTCCACACACACACTCCACACACACACTCCACACACACACTCCACACTCCACACACACACACTCCCACACACACACTCCACACACACTCCACACACACTCCACACACACCTCCACACACACTCCACACACACCCACACTCCACACACCACACACTCCACACACACACTCCACACACACACACTCCACACACACACTCCACACACACCCACTCCACACACCCACTCCACACACCCACTCCCACACACCCACCTCCACACACACACACTCCACACACACTTCACACACTGCACACACACATACGCACACACACACACAAAACACGCAAACACACGCACACAACACAACATGCACACAACACAACATGCACACAACACAACATGCACACACACAACACAACATACACACACACACACAACATGCACACAACACAACATGCACACAACACAACATGCACACAACACATGCACACACCAACACAACATACACACACACACACACACACACACACACACACACACACACACACACACACACAAAACATGCACACAACACAACATGCACACAACACAACATGCACACAACACAACATGCACACAACACAACATGCACACAACGCAACATGCACACAACGCAACATGCACACAACGCAACATGCACACAACGCAACATGCACACAACACAACATGCACACAACACAACATGCACACAACACAACATGCACACAACGCAACATGCACACAACACAACATGCACACAACACAACATGCGCACAACACAACATGCGCACAACACATGCGCACAACACAACATGCGCACACAACACACGCACACACAGATACGGAAGGAAACAAAATAGGATGAGGAAAAGGAGAGGACACTCACAATTCATGAGCTTCATGAGGCCGAAGGGAAAACCTATGACGAAAAAAGACAAGGGGAGGTAAATGAGACTGTACAGTGAAAGGAGAGGATACGACCCAACTGACAAATTTTCAGAGACATGGGTGGTACTCGAGAGAAAAGAACCGCTCAATCAAACTGACATTGAACTCAAGTTAAGGGTTTCCAAAAATACCAGCGAGTGTACTTCGATTGCGACAAAACACAAAAAGAAAGAAACAACTGAAAGAGCAGGAAGGCTCCAAAGGCAGGAAGGGGCGACAGGGCAGGTACTGACAGACAGGGAATCACAGTCTCGAAGGGAACAGCAAACACAACTGCCCACAGAACCACCCACTCTGGTGGCCTGGTGGTTAACGCTCTCGCTTCACACGGTGAGGGCCTGGGTTCGATTCCCAGCCAGAGTAGAAACATTGGACGTGTTTCTTTCCACCTGTTGTCTTTGTTCCCCATCAGTAAAATGGGTACCTGGGTGTTAGTCGACTGGTGTGGGTCGCATCCTGGGACACTGACCTAAGGAGGCCTGGTCACAGACCGGGCCGCGGGGGCGTTGACCCCCGGAACTCTCTCCAGGTAATCTCCAGGTAACAACACCCCCCTCCTCATCGCCTACCACCCCACACCAAAGGAGCACAGTAACCAGAGCCGAGCCACACACTATACCCATAGTCCCTTCAAGTTTTGAAGGGATGAGTAGGGGATGACTACATAGTAACAACTCTTCATAACGGGGGCCCAAAAGTGAAGATAGCAGTGATGTACAACCCGCCACGGAGCAGCAGAAGGTCAAGACAGGAATACGATGAGAGCAACAGTGATGGTGGACACGCTAGCCCGCGGTTGCCAGTAGGGCCCACATGAGCAGGACAAAGTTACTCATCATAGTGGAGTTGAACCATAAGAGTAATGAAGCTTGAGGAAGGACAAAGAAGACCATAGACGGTCAGAGGTCAGAGGCTGCAAAACTCACTCGAGGAAAAGGATCTCAGAGTGAGCATCACAACAAATAACTGCTGCAGCATACGGGCGCCTGGCAAACCTGAGAATAAGCGTTCCGGCATCTAAGTAAAGAGTCATTCACAACAATGTACACCATGTAAGTCTGACCCATACTGAAGTATGTAGCATCAGTATGGAACCCACACCTGGTCAAACACGTCAAGAAAGTAAAGAAAGTGACAAGACTTGTCCCGGAGGTAAGAGCTATGTCCTATGAGGAGAGGTTAAGGGAACCCAACCTGACAGCACTGGAGGACAAGAGGAATATGGGAGACATGATAATGATATATTAAATACTGAGAGGAATTGACAAAGTTGATAAGGACAGAATGTTAGAGATGCGACACAGCAACAAGTGGTCACATCTAGAAGCTGAAAACGCAGATGAGTCACAGAGATGTTAGGAAGTACTTCTTCAGTCATAAAGTTGTCAGGAAGTGGAACAGTCTGGAGAGTGACAAAGTGGAGACAGGATCCATACATAGAAGTATGATAGAGGTCATGGAGCAGGGAGATAGTGGACCTAGTAGCGACCAGTGAAGAGGTGGGGCCAGGAGCTATACTCGACCTTTGTAACCACAATTGAGTACACACACACGCGCGCGCGCGCGCGCACACACACACGGGGCCAGGAGCTAGGACTCGACCCCTGCAACCACAAATAGGTGAGTACACACACACACACACACACACACACACACCAGGGGCCAGGAGCTAGGACTCGACCCCTGCAACCTCAACTAGGTGAGTACACACACACTCGTGCCTGCTGAGTCTGACACAGGGTATCAAGGGCTCTCAGATTTTCCTTCAAGACGAGATAAAAGTTACATATCACTCCCTGCTGCCTCCGTGCTCTCCCTACCTTCCCCCTCTCTTTCGCCTTCCATTTTTTCTCTCTCTCATTCCCTTTTTCTTCTTCTCTTCTATCTCTCTATTCTTCTCTCGCCTTCCACTTATCCCTTCTCCCCTTCTCGTTTCTTCCTAATTAATCCTCATTCCCTCTCCTCCTTACGCATTACCCCTTTATTCTTTCTAATCTCCACCTACCCCTCTCTCATACTCCTTCAACCTCTTCCCATCTATTCTGACCCTCTCCTTCTCTCTCTTCCCCTCCTCTTTTCCTTGGTCTTTGCTCCTGGTTATCTCATGTGTCTGCTCTCTCAGCGCTCACCCACAGACCACTTGAGGCTGCCTCTGGTGGGAGTAACGACCATCGTACCTCACCACAGCTTGTTTTTCCACTGCTGAGGAGCGGAGGTGACACTCTTATTAAGAGGGTCCAGAGGATAAGGGGTTCAGGGGTTAAGGGGATCAAGGGATGAAAAGGGTTCAGAGGTTAGGGATGTAAGGGTTAAGGGGATCTAGGGTTAAGGAAGTTCGGGAATTAATGGAGTCCAGGAGTTATGGGAGAGCCTAGTGGTTTAGGGGTTCATTTTGAAATGGGCACTAGAGGTTAGAGTACAAATCCTTCTTCTTCTCCCCTTCCCCCTCGTTGTATTTATAAAAAAGTTTCTTTTTGCCATATTTGTCTTTACCTCACCATTTTCCCGCTCACCAACGTAGTTAACAGGGCTCAAATGGGTATCGTATCCCTTTCTGTCCCACTTTTCTGCTCACCAAAGTGGCTATGTGGATCCAAATGGTAAGTGCACCCTCTTCTTTCCCAACTTCCAACACAACACAGTAGTTATTGAGGTGAAAGAGTCAAGCATTTTCCACTTTATAGGGTTTCCGGGACACCAATGTGGTTGTTATGCAGAACAAAACACCACTGATGGTTCACTTCTTGGTTTGGGATGTTAGTTAATGACACTCTTTAGAGTGAAACCTTGAGGGTAGTAGAGTGTGATAAGGCGCCGCTACTTCCTGAATGTAATTAAGGGTGTGACTTGGAATATATGCAAGGGTTGTTTTTAAGGGCTAGTATGAATGTGTTAAATGTTGCTAATGGTTAAGGAAGTCGCTATGAATGTAGTAAATGTGTGGATATAAATTTGGTTAAAGATGTTTAGTTAAGGCTGATGTGTCTGGCAATGAATGTGACTAAGAATGTTAAAGATGGGCCTATGAATGTGATTAAGGGTGAGGATATGAATGGGATTCAGTTAGTGGAGGGCGTGGCTAGGAATAATATTAAGGGTCTTAAGAATATGGCTATGAATGTGATTAAGGGCGACCAGGGGGTGGCTATGAATTTGATTAAGGATGTGACTATGAATGTGGTTAAGCATGTTTAAGGTGTGGCAAAAGAAATAGTTAAGGATATTGAGGGTGTGACAACAAATGTGGTTGAGGGTATGGCTACGAATGTAGTTGAGGGTGTGGCTACGAATGTAGTTAAGGGTATTAAGGATGTACCTATGACCACTATAGGTTTAGCAATCCACAATAATTATGATGATTAATAATAATAATAGTAATAATAATAATAATCGAGATTGGAAAGCAGAACATACCTTTCGTTCACAGTGTTTCTTTCAAAGGTTAGCTTTTTAAGTTCACCTTTGTACTATTCATTGTGTATTATTTTTTCTGATATAAGTTACTGAGGGAAGCACCGTGCAGTGGCATTAAACTAATGTAAGCATGTTTAAGTATAGTACATGCTGCCTCTCGTGTAAATATAATTATTTAACAAATGTATTATTAGAGTATAATTAAGGTATTAGGAGTGTTAAAGTTTTGGGGATGTGGTTAAGGTTTCAGTTGTGTAAACAAGCTGTTAAGGCTGCAGATAAAGAGATAGGTTAAAGTTAAGTGCCGTAGCCTCCTGTTTTTCCATCCACTTCCTTTTTATCTTCTTACTCCTCTTCGCATGTTTCTTTCATAATTTTCAAGATCTTTCTTTTCTCCTTTAAAGTATGCGGTCAGCTCATAGCTTCATTTCTGTAAGTGTTAAGTAAAAGGACACATATGCAACTAATGTGACATTTTATTGTGTCCTTTTGCATTGTCGGTAATTCTACCAATATTAATACATATCTGTAAGTGTTATCACATTGTGCTTTTACCCTTCCTGCCCTTGGGTCACCTTGGTTTATCTTCTGTGTTTTCCTACTTTATACCCTACTTACTAGCCCTCCACTGCCTAAGCTTCTTACATTATATATATATATATATATATATATATATATATATATATATATATATATATATATATATAATATATATATATATACATTTATCTCTATCTGGAAGGAATTTCTGTTCAGACATTGCAGAGTAAACTTCGTATAATGCTCTAGGAATTGAGCTCCTAGCACCTCTAGTACACTTCAAACCTAGAAGTTCAAATGGGTAATTTCTTTTTTTCTTAGGGTTTCTCTAGTCTAATGCCTGTAGAACATAGTGTGCGGATGAGCTGCTCTAGGACTAAGCTAGCACTTCGGTGAACTAAGTCATTTTAGTTAGCCTGTTTGCGAGTAATGCAGTACAGGGTCCTCTAGTTCCGAAGAAAATACTTAACTACTGTATATATATGTATAGAGTAGCTACGGAAAAAAAATTCTGGCCAAGCATCCCTAATTTGCTTGAAGTAACAGAATATTTACTCTACAGTTCTGATGTTAGGTGCCTATTTACAAATATGTTGTTATTAGAGATGAAAAATATATACACAGGTTTTTTTTTCAAAGATAAAAATCAGGATCATCATTTTTAAAGAATGAATGTAAGTAGTATTTTCCCAAATGTTTTTCCGTTACCCTTGTACAGCCTAATTTCTGGTTAACTCGTATTCTCTGGCGCTAACGTACAGTGCACGGATGTGACATGCATAATATTAAACGGCAAAATCTAATTCATATGTGGCTGTTTTTTTTTTTTTTTAAGTCTAAGATACATAGAAAGGGAGGGAGGGAGGGATGGAGGGAGGGGGTGGGGAGTAAGGGAATATAGGGACAAAGAAAGAGAAACACTGCATGTAACTTTGACTGGATATAGCAACGGGGCTTTCTGGCGAAGCTGCAAGCCATGATCATTTCTTTCTCCAGTCTACATATGCATAATTTCCTAAGACATAATCTTGGGGTAGTTCTCAGTATGGCAGTCTCTCCAAATTTCTCAGTTGGTGGAAGCCTACTATAAATATATTAAAAAATTAACTTCAGCTTTGTATATACAGAAGAGAATTCTTTATCTATTCACTGTTTCTCATGCTAGAGAGATTTATCTCATCTATGTACAATCTGCAGGAGAATCTTTACTTAACTCTCGTATCCCATTTAGAAGAGAGCCATTACTTTATACATGTAGGGGAGAGCCTTTAACATCATTGTCATATTCTGTGTTAAAAAGATTCTTTACTCTTATTTCCCATTTAGAAGAGAATCTTTACCTCATCATTATGGAAATATAAACACACATGCAGTATAATGTGATCCTTTATTGACAACGTTTCGCCCACACAGCGGGCTTTTTCAAGTCACAAACAGATCTACCTGGGGTGGAAGGTACGCGAGTATTTATAGTCAGGTTCAGAATGCTGTGGTGAGGTGGAGAGTGCGATGAAGGTGGATAGCGATGAAGAAGTTTCTTGGCAAGAAACTTCTTCATCGCTGTCCCACATAAGAGCATATGAATGGAAGAATACTGCAGAAGGTCTGCTCACAAACTTATCCAATCTCCCTTCCAAGCTACCCAAGATTTTAGACTATAACCCCACTCGGTACATCATCAGATGCAGCATTCTCCACCTGACCACAGCATTCTGAACCTGACTATAAATACTCGCGTACCTTCCACCCCAGGTAGATCTGTTTGTGACTTGAAAAAGCCCACTGTGTGGGCGAAACGTTGTTAATAAAGGATCACATTATACTGCATATGTTTATATTTCCATTGTGTCGGTATTTTATGCCATTTATTTCCACCTCATCATTATATTCTATGTGTAGGTCTTTGGCCCATCCTCCTATCCTATGACGGAGAATAGAATCTCCATTCTCAGGCAGCTTAGTCACTCACTTGAGGAACTATTTACCTGGGGTAAGTGATGGCACGTTACATTTGTCTCAAGTAAACAAACATAATGATAGATTCTAGGCAGCATTATATTACTACTGGCGTTTGAGGAAAGGATGAATAAATGAGATTTACCACACAGTGAATTTAATATACCGCAGGAGAAATTTGTTTCTGCAATGTCTATAAAAGTTCTTGCGAATCTTGCGAGAGAGGGGCAAGTAAGAATTGCCGAGCACTAAAATGTACCCCAGGCTAGCTCAACATCAGAGGCCACGTCTTCTTATTCAATTTTCGAGTTCTAGAAAACACTGAATATCCACTGCATGGAGCTGACATCATTAAAAACATAATTTCTGTCACTGACAAATTCTACCTTTCGAAGCGCTCATACTTGGCCCAACTTCGTAGACAACTAAAAGACACCTATCATATCACATAATGAGCAATCATCAGTTTTACTTGTACCTATAACAAATGCATTCTCTACCTGTCACGCTTCAGTCCTGGAACCATTTATATTCGGAATAAAACCTCAGAACAATTAGACATCAGATAAATCAAGCCGATACTCTAAATGAAGGCACTGAAGTACATCTAGTAACAGTAGCTAGCGTGATAAATACGTGCAGGAACCTTGCGTGTAAGTAAAATGTGAGAGAGAGAAAGAAAAGAATAAAAAGATACGGAGACAGACAGATCAGGTTGGGAAAAGTCGATTGTTTGTGCAGAATTTAGATTAAGTCATTGAGAGTAAACTTGGATGCGAGTTTCCCTCTGGTCTAGTGCAGAGGCGGGCGCTCCTACTTTAATTTACGAAATCCATGAATATCTTTTGTGAAAGTCTCTCGATTAATTTACATGTTCCTTGCAAGTCTGGCATTTCATCTAATTTTGCTATTTCTGCGTGTGTTATGTGTAAATGAGCATCTTTGTATGCACATTGCTGACTGCTCAGTGTGTTGTTATAACAAAGTTTGCTTATATACATGAAAATCTGACCTAACTTTTAAGACCAGCACCAAACGTTGTCCACACTTTAAGCTGAAAAAATATCAAAAAAGGTTATGTAGCCTGTTCGTTGGGTGGAAAGACTATTTTAATTCAGCCTTCATTTAAAGCCCAACACTGTCCATTCTATATGAACTTTCACACTGGGAAAATGAATTACTAGTTTTCAAGCAATAGTTTCTGAGAGTTTCACCTGACTGCCTTCACCCTTCATTGCTGATAACTTGATAATGCAAATTCTGAGCGGTTTCAAAGTTTAAATGCTGGTGCATTTTAGAATTTTGGTCTCTCTGAGATGAAAGCTTCTTCGAACTTGATTTTTCATAGGAGAAGGTTTGTGCTAGTTTCGGGATGTGTATGCTCCAGGTTGCCGTTGTATTGAAACTGGGTTATTAAAGGTCATCTACTAACTGATGAATATATCTTCTAAATAGCCTCAAATATTTAATGCAAACATTTAATTGTATTAGAAGAATGCAGCACTCTTCACTATTCATATGTGCGTCAAGTGACATACAGAGGGGGCTGGGGTTATGCAGTACAGGGAACCTTTCTCGGATCACTCAGCAACCGAAAAATTGTCAAGATACCACACTTGGCTCGATTGCGAGGATAGCGAGAAGTGAGTTCTATACAATAAGGCGGGCAGCCAACATCAACTACATTCTGACTGCACCCTTCTCCAGAACAAATTCTTCAGAGATCCTTTATTCCTAGGATGACTCGAGTCTGGAACATGTTCCTACAGCATAACAATGTCAACGACATAAAGTCAGTGACCGAAAATCCTGGTCCATAGTTGACTCCAACTTCATGCTGTTCACTATTTGTATATCTCATAAAAATAAAAAGAATTTCAAATGAGCTGACCTAAGTAACAGCTTTTAGCTTGTAAATAAAGTTAGAAACCTTAAACCTACCCTTGTAAAATCCAGTGGAAAAAATATATCAAGTTTGCTTTCTGCTTCTCTGTTTGTTTTCCCTTGTTGTGCTGTCCTACATTTCCTGCAGTTTTTTCGTTCTCTGTTAATCTAATCCTCTACACTTTTCTTTTTTTTTTTTAGAGACCCAGAGCTATGCTCTTGGAGTCCCATTAATATTACATTTTAACCTCCCTCTTTCCAATGTCTACATCCTCTTATTGTTAACTACATTTTATTGCTAACTAAACATAGGAAGGCGTTGTCTTGCGCTTCCCAGAATTGGGACTCATTAAGTTATAAGAACATAAAGAAGGAACACTGCAACAGGCCTACTGGCCTATGCGAGGCAGCTCCAGCACTGGCTTAAGCCAATGCCTTGACCTTAAGCCAATGCCATGACCTAGTGAGCTGACTCAACCATCTGTGGGATTGGCGTGATGCTCAATAGATTTTTGGGACTGTACATTGCGTAAGTTGCGAGAATGGAATTACTCTTTTCGTGGAGGAAGACTCGTGGAAGAATTATAAAAAAAGACACTGTGCTACTAAGGTGGCTCCCTCAAAACCATTAATGCTTGGCGACGGTTGGGCGTTGAAACCTTGGCGAAGATGATAAGGCTGATGTAACGCCAAATATCATCCCCGTAATGGTGATCTGGGCAGTAACATTCTATCACCGCTGATCCCTTTATTACGACTCCAAATGCACCGGCGAAGTCCCCTGTTTCTGCAGTTATGGCGACATTACTCAGGGAAAATAAACATGAACCAAACACACAAACGCGCGAGCACACGCATATGGTGTAAATAGCAAATATTTTAGGAAAATCACAAGGCGGCTAAAATCCACACCGCTAGATTGAAGACTGAGAGACGGTGTCAAGAACAAAGTCTACCCTCACACCTACAACTATATATGAATCTGGTATTACACATACACACGCAAATACAGATGCAAAATTTAACTTTCTGAATCTCTCTAAAAAAGTTATGCCCTTTTCTACTATATGTACCAGGTTTTTCAATGTCTGAGGCAACAACGTTGAACCCACGCATCATGCAGCATGACAAATTAGAAAGCATACAGACATGCGCTATGAGATTAGTTCCGCAGCTGAATGCATGTAATTATGAGGCGATGCAAAGGAAAAAAATATGAAATTAGAGGCTAGAAGAATTTAGGAAATGCATGATGACGATGCGCGAAGTACTCAGATGTCTTGACTGAGAACACATGAATGACTGAGAGGAATGAAAGAGCAAGCCAGGTTACAGATAGATAAGTAAGATATATGTGCAAGAGTTAGGTTGCACATGTGTGTGGAGCAGGTCCACTGTTCCTGACTCTGGAGCTGAAATCTTCGCCAGGCTGAGGGACTGACCAACTCAAAGCCACTGCGTTGAGGATCATGGACTGATTACATCCCAGCACGCTAACCCGGATTTCGCCATTAAAATGTCGAGTATTAAGCTTACTAGGGTCCAGAAGACAGCAGTAGGTTATGGGTAAAGTTTTTCTCTTACTTGTGGGGGCACTAATTATGATGTAATGGTTTAGAAAACCAACAAGTTGTAGAATGAGACACTTGTACAACATTTGGGAATCTTTATTGAGGAAATGTTTCGAAGCCACTGGCTGGCGAAACGTGTCCTCAATAAAGAGTCCCAGATGTTGCACAAGTTACTCATTATTTAACTTGTCGGTTTTCTAAACCATTACATCGCACCTGTCAGACATTGCAACATCTTGGGGATTTAATACAGGAAATTATTCTACGCTTGCCTAGCCTACAGGCATTACCTACTTAAGAACATAAGAACGAAGGAACACTGCGAGGCAGGTCCAAGTCTCCTACCGGCTTAAGCCAATGCACCCAACCTAGTCAGGTCAGGTCACATTGACTTAAGGGAGGAACACGGCAACCGACCTGGTAGCACAAGCTATCAGGTCTAACTCACACCCACCCACATCTACTCATGTATTTATCCAACCTATTTTTAAAGCTACACAACGTTCTGGCCTCTATAACGGTACTTGGGAGTTTGTTCCACTCATCCACAACTCTATACCAAACCAGTACTTTCCTATATCCTTCCTGAATCTGATTTTTTCCAACTTAAAACCATTGCTGCGAGTCCTGTCTAGGCTAGATATTTTCAGCACACTATTTACATCCCCTTTATTTATTCCTGTCTTCCACTTATACACCTCAATCATATCCCCCCTAATTCAAACGTCTTTCTAGAGAGTGCAGTTTCAGGGCCCTTAGTCTATCCTCATGGGGAAAGGGTTTTTTCTGATACATGGGATCATCTTTGTCATCCTCCTTTGTACATTTTCCAGAGAATTTATACCCCATTCTGTAAACGGTGACCAAAACTGTGCAGCATAATCTAAATGAGGCCTAACCAAGGATGAAATAGAGTTAAAAGAACAACCTGGGGACTCCTATTATTTATGCTTCTTGATATGAAGCCAAGGATTCTATTACCCTTTTTTTGCGAACACTTATGCACGTTGTCTTGGTTTCAGATTACTGCTAACCAGAACTCCTAAATCTTTTTCGAAATCCGTAATATTAAGATCTACGTTATTTAGTTTATATGGGCATGGTTATTGTCCTTTTCCAAACCCTTTTAAGAACTTTGCATTTGTCTATATTAAACTGCATCTGCCACTTCCTCCGACCACTGCATCAGTCTATTCAAATCTTCCTGGAGTGTTCGAATGTCCTCGCCCAGAATGAATTCGACGGCCTATTTTGGTGTCATCGGCAAACTTGCCGATGTCGCTCTTTATGCCCTCATCTATGTCGTTTATGTAGATTGTGAACAGCAGGGGGCCCAACACTGACCCCTGTGGAACACCGCTCGTGACACTTCCCCAAATCTAAATTTTTCCCCATTTATGCAAACTCTCTGCTGCCTATTTGTCAACCTGCCTCTATCCAGGAAAAAATTTCTCCTCCTATTCCATGTGCTTTAATTTTCCCCAATATCTCTGATGGGGACCCTGTCAAAAGCCTTACTGAAGTCCATATACACAAAAACATATTTTATTACCATGATCTACCTTCCTCAAATACCTTAGTGAAAAAAGTTAATAAATTCGTAAGGCAGGAACGCCCCTTTGTAAAACCATGCTGAGATTCATTGATTAATTTTTTGCTTTTCAAGGTGGCTACGAACTGCCTCGGCAATTATTGATTCCATAAATTTTCCCACTATGGAGGTTAGGCTTGAACATCAAAATGGTATACAATACCGACAGGTTGTTAGGTAAGACACATATGCAACAGTTAGACAACTTTATTCCGAAACGTTTTCGCCTACACAGAGGCTTTTTCAGTCGAATACAGAAAATAGGCAGGAACAGTAGAGATGTGAAGACGATGTAATCAGTCCATCACCCTTGTAGTCGTAGAATTTGAGGTTGTCAGTCCCTCGGCCTGGAGAAGTTCAGTTCCATAGTCAGGAACTATCTGAAGATCAAGCGACAGTGCGGAGACTTAAATACTGTCGGAAGGAGAGGTGCAGAGTAGTAGTAGTAGTAGTAGTGAGAATGTGACCACTGAGAGATCATGTCCCTCTCAGATCCAACCCTTCTCACTTGAAAAGCTTGTCGCTTGATCTTCAGATAGTTCCTGACTATGGAACTGAACTTCTCCAGGCCGAGGGACTGACAACCTCAAATTCTACGACTACAAGGGTGATGGACTGATTACATCGTCTTCACATCTCTACTGTTCCTGCCTATTTCCCGGAGGTTAGGCTTATTGGTCTATAGTTCGAAGCTAAGGACCTGTCACCTGTTTTGAAAATAGGTATCACATTTGGCATTTTCCACTTATCTGGCACCCTGCAATAGGATTTAACGAAACAGGCCTAGTGAGCCATGCGAGGCAGGTCCAATTCACCCACCTGCTTAAGCCAATGCCTCAAGGTAGTCAGGTCAGGTCCCATTCACTAAGGAGCACGGAAACTCACCTAGTAGCACAAGCTGGTCAGGTCCAACTCACACCCACCCACACCCACTCATGTATTTATCTAACCTATTTTTAAAACTACATAACATTTTAGCCTCAATAACTGTACTCGGGAGTTTGTTCCACTCACCCATAACCATTACCAAACCAGTGCTTTCCTATATCCTTCCTGAATCTGAATTTTACCAACTTAAAACCATTGCTGCGAGTCCTGTCTATGCTAGATATTTATAGCACTCTATTTACATCCTCTTTACTAATTCCTATTTTGTAAGAATGGTATATAATACCGACAAGATGAAATTAAGACACATGTGCTACATCTGGTTATCTTTATTGTAGACGTTTCGCCATCCAGTGGCTTTATCAATACAAATTCTAGGACATAACTAGAAGACAGTAGGACTATATACAGAAGATGAGGTAATCAGTCCCTCAACCTTGGAGTAGGTGCGAAGAGCACCTACGACGTCTCTGAACTCCAAAACACTTGAAGCAATCTCTGAATATATTGAAGAGACCAAACCACAATGGACCGATCCCCCCTTTCCCTTTCTCTTTCCTTTTCTCCATCGGCAACCCCCTTTCTTCACAACGCACCTTCCTTCGCTACTTGAACTTTTTCCTTTCCACAACATTGGGGAAATTTTCAACCCCCTTAGTGGGGTAGCCCCCTTACCTGGGGTTTTTCAGGTATTTTTATCATTGCCAATCATGGCCTATTTACAGGGGAATTTTCCGGGGCCCTCGGGGGGAATCGGGGTGGCTTCAGTTTTCCTCCCAGTTTTCCCCTGGGGGGTTTTGCTTACAGGAACCAAAATTACACTCTGCCCTTTTCCCTATTTTATCTCCCGGGCATAATTTATTGTATCTTCAGATCCTTTTCTTGAGGGGACCTTTAATAAAAGTCCCCTTTTAAAGTATTAACCCAAACTAATTTTGTTCGTATTTGCTGCATTACCGCCCCCCCTTCCATTGCTAGGGGGTAAACTTGTTCTTTGAAAACCTCTCCTTCTGGGGCATTACTATCCCAGATTTCCCTTTTTCTTGTTTCGTCCTTTTCCCGCCCTACTTCGTCTTGGCGATTTTAATGCCCATCATTTCCTCGGGGGTGGGGGTTCACTGTGATTCCCGTGGTTTAAGTTAAGGCTTTTCTTGCCCCCCCACCCCCCCATGTTTTAAATACAGTACTACAACCATTTTGAACCTCACCATACTCTCTCTTGCATCGACTCTCATCTGCTTTTCCCTCTCCGCATTAACTTCCCCTGGGCTTTTTCTCCCCCCGGATTTACATGACAGCGATCTTTCCCAATCTTTCTTACTTCCCCTTCATTTCACCACCTTTTGTAACCCACGCTGGAAATTTTGATCAGAAATTTTAAACCTTTACTCAAAACAAACTTTTTTTAGTGAGGTTCCTTCTTCTCCTCCATTAAAAGGCTTTTACCCCTCTTCTCGTCCCCCCTTTTTTTCCGCACCCCCATTCATACCCCAAACTTAGAGCGGGCATTCTCAGAAATGCATCCTTTGGGGTCTCTGCTTGTGCTCGTGCAGTACGTTCAAGCGCGCTCGTGGGACGGTACCGGTACAATAAACCAGGGAGAGATTTCTTGATTTTAAGCAGAAGCGTGCCATCGCTCGCCTTGTCATCCGTGAGCTAAAACGCACTTTCTGGCGAGATTGTCTCCACCATCACCCCCTGCTTCCCCATGATGCAGTCTGGAAAAAAAGTACAAAAATGCGTGGTAAATATTTTCCCCGACCCCGACTCCCCGTTCTGGGGGGTTGCCGTGTTGATATAGCAAAACCCACAAAATGTTGCCAATGAAATAGGCAATCACTGGTCCGTATTTCCCCAGGGCTCCCCTATGCACCTCGTTTCTTTTTCCCCAAAGCTGCCCGAGAGTTTGACCCTTGAACTTTTTCTTTCAGAGAAGAAAGTATAATTGCCTTTTCACTTCAGGGAAATGGGGCTTCAGGAACTTCACTTGCCCATCATCGGGAGCTGGGCCCGACGACATTCTTATTTGTTGCTACAACATTACATCATCAGCCCCCTTCAGTCCTATTACGCCTTTTTAATCTTTTGGACAGGGGGGTTCTTCCACAGCGTGGAAAACTGCCAGTTCTCCCTTTCCCCCCAAACCGGGGGACCAACATGAAGCCTCCCACTATCGTCCCATTGCTTTTACCAGTGCAGTTTGCAAAGTGATGGGAAAGCCTGGGAAATAGACGTTTTTGTGGTATTTAGAGAGACACAACAGCTCTCCCCCTCGTCAATATGGTTTTGTAAAGGCCGTTCTACCATAGACCCCCTTTTACGCTTGGATACATATGTTCGTAATGCCTTGCGAAAAACCCCTCATTTTTTTGCCATATTTTTTTACCTTTAGAAACACATGACCAAATTGGGGGATAATATTTTGGCCCAACCCACTCCTTTTGGCCTTCGAGGGAACTACATCCTTTCCTTAAAACTTTTTAACTGACAGCATTTCCGTGTTTGGGTTAAAATTGCTCTCCCCGGGCTTTTTCCAAGCTGAAGGTTCCCTCAGGGGGTGTGTTCTGAGCAAACATTTTTTTTTCCTTTTATTTTAAGATTTGGGCCCCAGTCTTTTTCCCAAAATTTTGGGCATCACTATGTTTATGACTTTGCATTGCTGTGCAGGCGCTGACTGTACCCCATTTCAGTTTCTCTCCAACATGCGGTTTCCAAATTTGGGGGACCACACATGGGTTTTAATTTTCCCGTACCAAAACTCACCAAATTAAATTTCACTAACCTCTGTCATCTCCGATCACCTTTGAACCTCTATGGCTCCCCCCATCCCCGAACGGATATCAGGTTTCTAGGCCCCCTCTTTGACCCAGGTTACCTGAAACCTCACAATACCCCTCTGAAGGCAACTTGTCACAGACGGCTGAACCTTCTTAAAACCCTTGCTCATCTTTCATGGGGGGGCTATTCGAACTGTCCTTCGCCTAATTCCGCCCCGATTTTTTCGAAACTTGATTATGGTGACAGATCTATTCCCGGCCCCTCCTCAAACCTTAACCCCATTCACACCCAAGATTACATTTATGCCTTGGTGCTTTTTTTGCTCTTTTTCCCCGTTGAAGGGCCCCTATGCAGAAACGAACGTTCCCCTATCCGATCGCCGTGATGCCCATTGCCTTTGCTACTTGTACCTCTAAATGATCCCGCAACCCTTCCATTTATAGAATGGTAAACCGGGATATTAGTAGACTTTCCTTTTTTTGTTCCCCGGGGCCCAGGGGTTTGGCCCTTTCCCTTTTCTCTTTTTCGCCTACATTCGCTTTTTGTTTTCTTTTCAATTACCACCTCAATTTTTTCATGAAAGCATCCCCCCTTTTTCCTACCCCCTTGGGAATTTTCCAGTTTTTTCGAGTCTTTTTCTTTCTCACCCCCTTTTGCTCAAAGGGCCCCCCAACTGCCCTAGGGGAAAGTTTCCCCGCTCTCTTTTTCTTGACCATTCAACTCTCATTCTCACCCAAATTCCCGTGTACACAATAGCTCTAAGTCTTCTGACGGCGTAGGTTTTGCAGCATGTTTCCGGGCAGCGTCTACGAAAGGGGTTTTTCAACTTCGGCTATTTTTTTTCCCGGCTGAATTGTATGCCATTTCTTGCAGGGCAAATTTTTCCCCTATTTCTTAGCCTGTGTCATCAATTTTTGGTTGTCTCAACCCCTTAGTCTTTACAGGTTTTACAAAAAATTTGATACACCTCAACCCTTAGCCCCCCGGGGCCAAATTTTGGGTAAGCCGCAAACTCTTCCAAGTATAAAGTTATTGTTTTTTGTTGGGTCCCTGGTCATGTTTACGTAAAGGGGAATGAAACAGCAGGCCCTTGCTGCGCGGTCACCCTACATGACCTAATAGTTTCCCCAAAAGAGGTTTCCCTTTACGGACTATTTTTTTTTTCAATAGCACCCCCCTTTACACCCCCTTTTGGGAACAACGTTGGGGCACCTGCTCGGTAACAAACTTTAATTTTATTAAAACCCAATTAAAAGTTAAATGGGCCCTCTTCTTGTCACCATTTTCCCAGTTTGGGGAAACTTTCTCTCCCCGCCCCACATTTGGCCCTACTCGTCCCTTTTAAAAAAAACCCTGGTTATCTCATGGAGAGGGCCCATGCTCCTCTCTGTGAGAATTGTCAGGTTCTATTTCGGTTTGCCACAATTTTTTTTAGACTGCCCACTTTATCAACGACTCGCAGAAAAATACCTCCAACGTCGTTTTTGCCGCTGCTCTCTCTTTACCTTTTCCCCTTCCCCGCCCGATGGACCCCCCCCCCCTTTTATCCGGAAATCTCTCATTGACCTTTTTTTACAACAAATGACTTTACGAACTCTGATGATACCTTCAGCCCTTTCTACCCCCAATCTCTTGCTGCCCTCCCTTTCCCCCCCTATCCCCCCGGGCCCCCCTTTTTCTGTAACCTACTGATCATTCCCCCCCCCTACTAAACCCCCCCAATACTCCGCTTTCTTTTTTCCAAAGGCCAAGTCCCGGGCCGAAACGTCGTCGTAAGCTTTTCTCTTTATGTGCGGGTTATTTGTGTATCGTTCCAGTCACGGTATTGTGCCTTTTTGTTATTTACTCTCGCTTCCTTCCCTACCCTGCAGCGCTGCATAGCCCTTGTGGCTTAGCGCTTCTTTTTGATTATAATAATAATAATAATCTATTTCCTAGTGATGAGTTGAATGCAACACGTAAGACCTAAAATAATCATTCAACAACCTCCATATATATGTACGTCGTGACGCATAGGTAAAACTTGCGATTTTGACTTAAATAGCAACGCTCTTGTTGCCGAATAAGGAAAGTGAAAATTTGTGTATGCAATAATTTCGCAGAAATTATTCTGAACCTAACGAAAAAATATTTCATTGTGTTTATTTATTATTAATTATTGTAAACTTTTCTAAAATATATTTATTTAGATTAAGCTAAATTAAATTATGCTTGTTATAATAAGGTTAGCTAAGTTTTGTATGTTCGTTTTGGTACAAAATCATTAAGCTTTGCATATACTTAAAGGAAAAAATATATCTTTAAACGTATAAGAGAAAATTTTAGAAAGGAGACACACACACACACACACACACACACACACACACACACACACACACACACTCACTCTCTCACACACTCTGACACTCTGACACTCTCACTCTCTCACACTCTCACTCTCTCTCTCTCTCTCTCTCTCTCCTCTCTCTCTCCTCTTCCCTCTTTTCCTCTCTCTCCCCTCATCTCTCTCACTCACTGGGAAATTGAAGACTCAGAAGAGTCAAAGGGATGTTAGGAAGTATTTCTTCAGTCATAGAGTTGTCAGGAAGTGGAATAGCCTAGAAAGTGACGTAGTGGAGGCAGGAAACCATACATAGTTTTAAGACGAGGTTTGATAAAACTCATGAACCAGGGAGAGAGTGGACCTAGTAGCAATCAGTAGAGAGGCGGGGCCAGGTGCTATGAATCGACCCCTGCAACCACAAATAGGTGAGTAACACACACACCACACACACACACACACCACACACACACACACACACACACACACACACACACACACACACACACACACACACACCACACAACACACACACACACACACACTAATGAGAGTCGGTCACCTCATGAAGCTTTATCATCAACATGAAGTCATTTTAAACAGGAATAATTTGGCAGTTGAATGCCTTATCTTCAATGAATTATGAGTTTTAATTTAACTTTCTCATATACGTTATCATACCAGTGAATATGATGCTATTTACCTAGTTCTCTCTTACACAAAGTTTATATAGGACTAGGTTAAGAGTGCCTCCCTTTTATTTGCAAGCTTGTCCCCTCAAGGAAGGTTCCTTGATGTGGGTGAGGGGCTCTTGATTTAGGGAATTGGATCTGTGCTCCACTTCCCCGACTTAAGCCTGAATACCTTCCACATCCCTCCCCCTCCAGGCGCTGTATAATCCTCCGGGTTTAGCGCTTCCCCCTTGATTATAATAATAATATTTGCAAGCTAAGAACTGTTATTTGTCCTATCTCATTTAAGAATATGAGAAAGAAGGAACAATACAACAGGCCTACTGACCCATGAGGAGAAGGTCCATGTCCCCCCCCCGGATTAGCCAAATGACCCTCCCACCACCGGATTAGCCCAATGACCCTCCCCGGGAATAGCGCAATGACCCACCCAGTCTGGTCACCTCCACTCAAGGATGGAGCACGGCACCAGACCCAGCAGCACAAGCTAGTAAGGTCCAACTCACACCCACCCACACCCACTCATGTATTTATCTAACCTATTTTTTAAAATTACACAACGTTTGAGCCTGAATAACTGTACTCGGGAGTTTGTTTCACTCATCCACAACTCTATTACCAAACCAGTGTTTTCCTATATCCTTCCTGAATCTGAATTTTTCCAACTTGAAACCATTGCTGCGAGTCCTGTCTTGGCTGGAAATTTTCAGCACGCTATTTACATCCCCTTTATTTATTCCTGTTTATTTAGTTTATATGTGGCATGGTTATTTAACTGTCCAACATTTAGAACTTTGCATTTGTCAATATTAAACTGCATCTGCCACTTCTCCGACCATTGCATCAGTCTATTCAAATCATCATGGAGTGTTCTAGTGTCCTCATTAGAATGAATTGAACGACCTATTTTGGTGTCAGCAAATTTGCATATGTCGCTATTTATTCCCTCATCTATGTTGTTTATATAAATTGTGAACAACAATGGGTCCAAGAGGAACACCGCTTGTGACGTGCCCACATTATGCAAACACTCTGCTGCCTATTTGTCAGCCATGCCTCTACCCAGGAAAAAAATTGTCCTCTTACTCCGTGTGCCTTAAATTTCCTCAATAGCCTCTGATGTGGAACTCTATCGAAAGCCTTACTGAAGTTCAAATACACAATATCATATTCATTACCCTGATCTACCTCCTCAAACACCTTAGTGAAAAAAGTTAGTGAATTCGTAAGAACGAACGCCCCTTTTTAAAACCGTGTCGAGATTCGTTAATCAATCTGTGCCTATCAAGATGGCTACGAATTGCTTCGGCAATTATTGATTTAAAAGCTTTTCATTTCATTACTTTCCTTACTTTTTATATTATTATTAAGCTCATTAATAAGGAGGAGGATGGCGTTGGAGATATCTGTGAGCCAATACTTTTAGTCATTGGCCTTTGGCTTAAAAAGATACCTGAGCAAACACTAGGACATATTTATTAATAACGTTTTCTAATAAATGTCCTAGTGTTTACTCACATTTTTTTAAATAAATTTGTCGGTATCTGTTACCAAGGTTTATACCATTAGACTTCATTTCCTCGGTCTGTATGCTATTCGATCATGTTTGACTCGGGTCACTCTAGGAATGAATGACTTAAGATGAAGTGATTTACTTGAGAATTATCCTATCAGAGTGTAAGAGTTGTTTGCTGCCCATCTTCTAGTATTTCGGAGAAGAGCAACTAACTGTGGTACCTTGAAGTAGATGTTCCATAATAATGGCCCAAGAACGCTTTCCTGTGGAACACATGCTCCAATAGAATGTCTTACTAACTCTGTCCCATTGAGAATTACACTCGGAGATCTACCATGAAGATAATAATTGAGACATAGTACAGTGCTTGCAGTTTTGGCAAGAGTCCCTGGTGCCATACTCGGTCGTAAGCTCCAGCAATGTCCTGTGCTATCACACAGCTGAATTTGGAGTCATCCAGTGACCGGTGCCACTTAGTGGAGAGGTTTAGCAACAGATTAGCAGCAGAGTAACCTTTTCTGAAGTCATATTGACTGTCAGAAAGAAGTGAGTGGCAGTCGAAAAACTGTCATTTGCCGTGAGATTATTGTCTTAATGATCTTGTTAGTGATTGACAGGAGCGACACTGGTCTGTAGTTGCTGATTTCTGCTCTGTTCTTCTTTTTTGTGAAGAGGGACTACGTTTGCCTCTTTCCACAGAGAAGGCTGTTTACACTGTGCTTGGCACTGCTGAAAGATGCGAGTTAGAGGTGCTGCTAGTTGGTCCGCACAACTAAGAAATCTTGGGCTCAACTTGTCTGGGCCCATAGACTCTTTTTTGGTCCAGCGATTTAAGAAGAAAATATACCTCCTCCTGCCTTATCACCACTGACAGCTGTGGCACAGTTCTTGCAGCTAGCCAAGAAGCGTCCCTTGCTGGATCAGGAACTTGCATCTTGGCAGCTAAGTCTTTGGCAAACAGGTCAACTTTCTCCTGACTACTCGTAGAGGTGGTCCTATCCTGTCGATTTAGAGTCCACTCTACCAAATGCTAACTTTTTTGAGTCCGCCTCCCATTTAGAGATGGACCACTTTCGAACTTCACCCATATGCCAACAGGATTGCCTGTGCAGGTTCCTGTTATAGGTAGAATGTCTCTTATACCTCCGCCAAACCTTGTACCTAGCAGTAGCAGCCTCTCTACAAAGAAAGCCGAACCAAGCCTGGTATATAGGCCTCGTCACGTACCGCCGGTGAGGGATATGTTCTTGTTGTAGATTAAGGATGTGTCCAATGAAGGCATTCACTCGGTTGTCAACATCACTTTGTAGAAGAGAATTCCAATCGGAGGCTGCAAGCTCAGTGCAAAGTGCTGATCAGTTTCCTCTTTCCCATAGCCAAGTTGTATGTGTGGATTCCTCACCTCCTCCTGTTGGGATCTTCATTGTCGTCAAAACATCCTTGTGGTCAAACGATCCAACATTGTCGAGGGGGTTGACAAATGACTATACCTTCTGACTGATCACTCACTACTTGGTCAAGGAAGGAGACAGCGATGAGTAGGGAAATCAGCAAAATTTCTCGTGTCAAACACTGCAAGGTCATCAAGTCCCTCTGTATAAGAGGTTGGTTGAGGTCCTTTGTGATGTAGCAGAAGGAAGTCCACACTTTCTATTAAGAAGTTGATGGGGTCTGTGTGTTGCCACTGAGGTCTGTACATTGTACATGCCAGTACAGAGGTACAAGTGTTTATGCATATCTTGAAGAATATCAATTCTAGGTGAGTAGGGCTGACAACATGAATGGGCAGTGCATATACACTTTTAGAGAAGCACACAGCAACACCACCTTGTGCTTGCCTTTCTCTTTTCATCCATGAGGTGTAGCCAGCATTTCTTGTAAAATTTTCTGGGTTCCTGTCGTTCAAAATTTTTTCAACAACAGCTGTTATGACGGGACGTCGAGTGTTCACGAAACTGTGCGTGAGTTCTCCTACATTAGTAATGAATCCTCTAATGCTGGCCGACAGGATAATGATAGACTGACTCCTCATGATTGTGTTCAGATTGAGGTGGTGGGTGTGTGAGAAACAGGTAGAACACCGGGGCAATCGCTGGTTGCAGGTTATTGGTCTTGTATAAGGTACAAACCACCTGCTGGGCAGAGAGAGGTAGCTGGGTGGGTGACGTGTGTGTGCGCTCACCAATTCAGATATCCTGTTGTTTTATTCATAGAAGAGATCTCTAAGCAAGTGATCCTGTCTGTCAAGTTTCTTTTTATTCCGACACTGGTCCTCCTGATGTCACTTCTTGTGTCAGTAATTGCACCTAATGTCTCACAGGCAGTTGTTAGTGGTGTGCTTCCTTCGGTGACAGCGTGAGCACTGCCTAGGTGATTGGGAGGTTGGACTCCTATTTGAGCACTTCCTATGTTTCACTGTTGATTATATAGCTAGTTTATCCGTACGTTCTGTTGGTGAAAGGTGAGACTGCTGTGGATGTCCTTTTCCTCTTTCACGTCCTCTGCCACGCCCTCGTACAGTTCTAGCAGATATGTCTGCTGTTTGTACTCTGGCGCAGCACTTGTTCGGATGCAATGTTGGTCTCCTGGTTATTAACTGCACCAATCTCTGGTGGAGAAAATCCTGACTCGGTATTGGCTGATGGAGCACTGCTGCTAGCTGTTGGAATAGTGTTAGTAGGTTTCCTGACAGGTGTTGGATTAGTGATGTGTGTGCTGTCTGGTGTACTGGCAGGTGTTGAAGCAGTGATGTCAGGTGTAGGAGAGTTAACAGATCCAAGTCTTGCTTCGTTACTGGAAAAAAGGAACTGTTCCCTTTGTGGTGGTCATAGGAATTGGGTTAGAATTTCCAAATACAGTGTTTTGAGTTCTCTCTCTCATTTTTTCTTTCTCACTTTCTCACTTTTTCACTTTCTCTCTCTCTCGTTCTCTCTCACTTTCTCTGTCACTTTCTCTCACATGATAATGCACCAGAGGGAAAGGTAGGAATAAGTGCTTGGGGCTTTTTTAGTGTGAACCGTTGTGAGAGGTCAGGTCTTTCATTGAATGAAATACGGTTAAGCTATGAATTCAAAGAATTTGAAGAAAACTGAGTACCACATATTTCGATGCATGGAGATTGTGGTGGGCGTGGCCGCGGTATGTGATACTTGGAGGAAATGAATGACACATACGAAACACATGGGTATCTTTCTTTTGAAGACGATTTACCATCCAGTGACTATCAATTCAGTAGAGAGTTTAATTGACGTTGTTGAAACCGGAGACACAACATTGGTAATAAACAGTCTCTTAGACTAGATGAAGGTGTTCTTCACCGCAGTCATCACCTACATCTAGGACGAGGGTCTAATTACCTCTTAATTTCCTGTTTCCAGCTTCAACACGATCGATTAACCTCTTCATTGAATTGATAAAGCAACGGATTGGCAAACCGTCTTCAGGTGTTGCCGATGTATCTTATTCATCAACTTGTTGGTACTGCACACAGTTAATGCTTCCGTGGATGTAGGAGAATCCGAGAGAGTTAGAAGTGTGTACGATGGATAAAGGGGTCGTGGGATGGGTATGGGAGTGATCTGTGAGTACATGGGTTCAGTGTGAGATACATCTGCAAGAGAGGAAGAGTAGGTGTGGCACAAGTGTAATCTATAGAATGGTTGTGCGAAGCGTCTGGTAGAAGGTGGTACTGTTGCCTAAAGGTTGTGTAACAGCAAGGGATGTATGTGGCAGAGATGAGAATGAAGAGATTGGGGGGATAGTATTTTGAACTACATGGGATACTTATGGAAGAGCTTGTAGAGAGAATAGAGGAGCGTGGGATCTCATGGATTGGAGTGAGAAGAGTAAATGAGAGCATGGTAGGGGTGAAGGCTGGTATGACAGTGTGAAGGAGGAATGTAGGAATAACCTGCGATAAATTTTGATAAACGTGAGGGTGAAGGTGAAGTGTGGGAGAGCACTGATTGTGGGGTGGGGGTGGGCTGGATCTGAAAAGATTGGGGTGGGACGGGTCTAGGACAACAGGAAATGGGTGTTGGAGAAGTCTAGAAGAGAATGGTAGAGAAGTGGATGGGTTGAGGAGCATCTGAAAGAGGGTAAGATAAGCAGAGAGGCAATTTGTAGACGTTACAAACAAATGGATGAGGTAAAAAGAGCATTAAGTTCTGTGGGAGAGGTTAGGAAATGCAAGAGGTTTGTTTGAAAGTTCTCTGCAAAATGAGGGATGGCAAAGGGAATGAGGTTTCTAAATTATTTAGCAGAAGGATGTGGAAGGTGTCTGAGTGTCACTGATGTGAGCCTTAGATGGGTGTGTATGGGGCTTGAGAAGGGCTTGTGAGGGGTGTGTGACGAGTTTTGGAGAGCATGTCATAGACACGGAAGCCGTCAGAGTTCGTGGAATGGATGTGGCGGAGATCTCAAGGTGAATGGGAGGGGGGGGGGAGGAGCTAAGTAGAGCACGGAATGGTTGTGGGAGTGATCTAGCGAGTGTGTGGTATGGGTGTGGGAGTGATTTAGGGACTGTGGTATGGGTGCGGGAGTAGTCTGAGAGCAT
The DNA here is from genome assembly GCF_026875155.1 of Cherax quadricarinatus. Classification (NCBI taxonomy): domain Eukaryota; kingdom Metazoa; phylum Arthropoda; class Malacostraca; order Decapoda; family Parastacidae; genus Cherax; species Cherax quadricarinatus. Next base: position 80,352,365 of record NC_069406.1, on the reverse strand, counting down.
GAAATGAGTGTGGGAGTGGTCTGGGGGTGTGACATGGGTATGGGAGAGGTCTTGGAGTGTGTGGTATGGGTGTAGTCTAAGAGAGCATGGAATTTGTGTGGGAGTTCTCTTCGAGTGAGTTGTATGGATGTGGAAGTAATCTGTGAGAGCAGGGGATGTATGTTCGACGTGTCTGAAAGACCATGGAATGTTTGTGGGACGTGCCTGGGAGAGCATAGGATATGTGAAGAACGTGTGAGGAAGAGCATGGGATGGATGCGGCAGGAACATGGATGAGATTGATGTGGAAGCGATATGGCAGGGTACGGAAGCGGTCTGTTAAAGTATGGGATGGACACATACGAGATCCATTGGAGCCCATCTCACGTTCTCTTTGAACGAGGGATGGGTTTGGGAGCGGGCTGCTTTAGTTTGTATGGGTGTAAGAGAGGCATTTTTGAATGTATACAGATTGTGAGATATCTCACAGAGTGGACTGGTACGGGAGACAACCGGGGAAGTTTGGAAGGGGGTGCCAAAGCTCTGTTGAAACCGGGACGGGTGTGAAAAGCTCTGTTACAGCGTGGAATGGGTCTGAAGGAGGTTGGTTTCAGCATAGGATGGGTGTAGACGTCATAGAGAGCATATAGAAAATGGGTTAGTGAGTATAATGGGTTTCGAAGTTGCCAGGAATCGGTATGGGAGGGGGTTTCCGAAGTTAAAGGGTGGGGGGGGGTTTCCGGGAGTTAATAGGGTGGGAGGGGCTTCCAGAGTTAAGAGTAGGGGTTTGGGAGAGATGTTTCCGGAGTTGATAGGATGGGAGGGGTTTCCGGAGTTAATAGGGCGGGAGGTTTCCGGAGTTATAGGTAGGGCAAAAGGGAGAGGTTTCCGGAGTTAATAGGGTGGAAAGGGTTTCCGGAGTTAATAGGGTGAAGGGGCTTCCAGAGTTAATAGGGTGGGGGAGTTGGGGTTTTCCGGAATAGAGAGCGAGGGGTTTCCGGAGTTATATGGGAGGGAGAGGTTTTCCGGAGTTAAATAGGGTGGAAGGGGTTTCCGGAGTTAATAGCGTGGGAGGGGTTTCCGGAATAGAGAGGGAGGGGTTTCCGGAGTTATTAGGGAGGGAGGGGTTTCCGGAGTTAATAGGGTGGAAGGGGTTTCCGGAGTTAATAGGTTGTGAGGGGTTTCCGGAGTTAATAGCGTGGGAGGGGTTTCCGGGGTTAATAGGGTGGGAGGGGTTTCCGGAGTTAACAGGGTGGGAGGGGTTTCCGGAGTTAATAGGGAGCGAGGGGTTTCCAGAGTTAAAAGGGTGGGAGGGGTTTCCTGGGGTTAATAGGATGGGAGGGGTTTTTCCCGAGTTAATAGGGTGGGAGGGGTTTCCGGAGTTAATAGGGTGGGAGGGGTTTCCGGAGTTAATAGGGTGGGAGGGGTTTCCGGAGTAATAGGGGGGAGGGGTTTCCGAGTATAATAGGGTGGAGGTGTTTTCCGGAGTTAATAGGGTGGGAGGGGTTTCCGGAGTTAATAGGGTGGGAGGGGTTTTCCGGAGTTAATAGGGAGGGGGAGGGTTTCCGGAGTTAATAGGGTGGGAGGGGTTTCCGGAGTTAATAGGGTGGGAGGGGTTTCCGGAGTTAATAGGGTGGGAGGGGTTTCCGGAGTTAATAGGGTGGAGAGGGGTTTCCGGAGCTTTAAAAGGGGTGGGATGGTTTCCGGGGAAATAGGGTGGGGAGGGGTTTCCGAAGTAGGTTTGAATAGGGTGGGAGGGGTTTTCCGGAGTTAATAGGGTGGGAGGGGTTTCCGGAAATTAATAGGGTGAGAGGGTTGGATATTCGTGAGAGGGTTTCGGAGTATTGGGAGTGGGTTTCGGGAAATAGGGTGGAAGGGGTTTCGGAACAGGGTGGAGGGGTTTCCGAAATAGGGTGGGAGGGGGTTTCCGGAGTTAATAGGGTGGGAAGGAGTTACAGGAGTTAATAGCGTGGGAGGGTTTCCCGGGGGTTATTAGGGTGAATGGGGTTTCGGAGTTAATAGGGTGGGAGGAGGTTTCGGGTTATAGGGTGGAGGGGTTTCCGGAAATAGGGTTGGAGGGGTTTTTCCGGATTAATAGGGGGGAGGGGTTTCCGGAGTTAATAGGGTGGAGGGGTTTCCGGAGTTTAATAGGTGGGAGGGGTTTCCGGGATAATAGGGTGAGAGGGGTTTCCGGAGTTAATAGGGTGGAGGGTTTCCGGAGTTAATAGGGTGGGAGGGGTTTCCGGAGTTAATTTGGGTGAAGGGTTTCCGGAAGTAATTTTGGGTGGGAGGGTTTCCGGAGTTAATAGGGTGGGAGGTTTCCGGATTTAATAGGGAGGGAGGGGTTTTTCCCGGGGTTAATAGGGTGGATGGGCTTTTCCCGGAGTTAATAGGGTGGGGAGGGGTTTCCCGGGGTTAATATGGGTGAGAGGGGTTTCCGGAGTTAATAGGGTTGGGAGGGGTTTCCGGAGTTAATTAGGTGGGAGGGTTCCGGAGTTTAAAAGGGTGAGAGGTTTCCGAGTTAATAGGGTGGGAGGGTTTCCGAAGTAATAGGGTGGGAGGGTTTCCTGAGTTATAGGGTGGAGGGGGTTTTCCGGAGTTAAAGGGGAAGGGGCTTTTCCGGAGTTAATAGGGTGGGAGGGGTTTCCGGAGTTAATAGGGTGGGAGGGGTTTCTGGAGTTAATAGGGTGGGAGGGGTTTCCGGAGTTAATAGGTGGGAGGGGTTTTCCGGAGTTAATAGGGTTGAGAGGTGTTTCCTGAGTTAATAGGTGGGAGGGATTTCTGGAGTTGATAGGTGGGAGGGGATTTCCTGAGTTAATAGGGTGGAAGGGTTTTCCGGAGTTAATAGGGTGAGAGGGGTTTCAGTAGTGAATAAGTTGGGAGGGGGTTTCCGGAGTTATAGCGGGGGGAGGGGTTTCCGGGTTAATAGCGTGGAAGGGGTTTCCGGTGTTAATAGGGTGGGAGGGGTTTCCAAATTTAATAGGTCGGAGGGGTTTCCGGGGTCATTAGGGTGGGAGGGGTTTCCGGAGGTTAATAGGTTGGAATGTAGTTAATAGGGTGGGAGGGGTTTCCGGAGTTAATAGGGTGGAGGGTTTCCGGAGTTAATAGGGTGGAGGGGTTTCCGGAGTTAATAGGGTGGGAGGGGGTTCCGGAGTTAATAGGGTGAGAGGGGTTTCCGGAGTTAATAGGGTAGGGAGGGGTTTCCGGAGTTAATAGGGTGAGAGGGATTTCCGGAGTTAATATGGTGGGAGGGGTTTCCGAAATAGGGTGGGAGGGGTTTCCGAAGTTAATAGGGTAGGAGGGGTTACCGGAGTTAATAGGGTAGGTGGGGTTCCGGAGTTAATAGGGTGGGAGGGTTACCGGAGTAAATAGGGTGGGAGGGGTTTCCCGGAGTTAATAGGTGGGGTGAGAGGGGGTTTCTGGAGTTAATAGGGTGGGGGGTTTCCGGAGTTAATAGGGTGAGAGGGGTTTCCGGAGCTAATAGGGTGGGAGGGGTTTCCGGAGTAAATAGGGTGAGAGGGTTTTTCCGGAGTTAATATGGTGGGGGGGGTTTTCCAAAATTAGGGTGGGGGGGGTTTCCGAAGTTAATAGGGTAGGAGGGGTTACCTGATTTAAAATAGGGTAGGAGGGGTTCCCGGAGTTATAGGGTGGGAGGGTTACCGGAGTTAATAGGGTGGGAGGGGTTACCGGATTAATAGGGTGAGAGGGGTTTCGGAATTAATAGGGTGAAGGGTTTCGGAGTTAAATAGGGTTAGAGGGGTTTCGGATTTAATAGGGTGGGGGGGGTTTCCAGAGTAAATAGGGTGGAAGGGTTTCGGAGTTAATAGCGTGGGAGGGGTTTCCGGGTTAATAGCGTAAAATTGGGTTTCCGGAGTTAATAGGGTTTGTGGGTTCGCGGAGTTAATATTGTGGGAGGGGTTTTTCCGGAGTTAATAGGTGGGAGGGGTTTCCGGAGTTATAGGGTGGGAGGGGTTTCCGGAGTTAATAGGGTGAGAGGGGTTTCCGGAGTTAATAGGGTGAGAGGGGTTTCCGGAGTTAATAGGGTGAGAGGGGTTTCCGGAGTTAATAGGGTGAGAGGGGTTTCCGGATTTAATAGGGTGAGAGGGGTTTCCGGAGTTAATGGGTGGGGGGGGTTTTTCCGGAGTTAATAGGTTGGGAGGGGTTTCCGGAGTTAATAGGGTAGGAATGGTTTCCGGAGTTAATAGGGTGTAAGGGGTTTCGGAGTTTATAGGGTGAGAGGGTTTCCGGAGCTAATAGGGTGGGAGGTGTTTCCGAAGTTAATAGGGTGGGAGAGGTTTCGGAGTAATTGGGTGGGAGGGGTTACCGGAGATAATAGGGTGGGAGGGGTTTCCGTAGTTAATAAGGTGGGAGGGATTTCCGGAGTTAATAGGGTTGGAGGGGCTTCCGGATTTAATAGGGCGGGAGGGGTTTCCGTAGTTAATAAGGTGGGAGGGATTTCCGGAGTTAATAGGGTTGGAGGGGCTTCCGGATTTAATAGGGCGGGAGGGGTTTCCGGAGTTAATAGCGTTGGAGATGTTTCCGCGGTTAATAGCTTGAGAAGAGGTTTCTGAGGTTAATAGTATGGGTGGAATTTCCGGGGTTAATAGTATGGGAGTGGTTTCTGGAGTTAATAGCGTGGGACGGGTTTCCGGAGTTAATGGTGTTATAGGGGGTTCCAGTGTTTATAGTGTGATAAGGGTGTTCTGGCGTTTTTAGTGTGATAGGGGCGTTCTGGAGTTGATAGTGCGATAGGGTTGTTCTGGAATTTGTAGTGTGTTGGAGGGGTTCCGGAGTTTATAGTGTGATAGGGGGAGTTGCGGAGTTTATAGTGTGATTAGGGGGTTTCGGCGTTTTTAGTGTGATAAGGGGCGTTCCGGAGTTCATAGTGTAATGGGGGGTTCCGGAGTTTATAGTGTTGGAAGGAGTTGCGAAGTTGTTATTGGGGGAGGGAGAGGGTGAGGCAGAGCCTTGATTTAATGGCGATTCGCTCTATTTAAGAGCTGTATCACTAACTTGATAAGGCTATACCTAGAGGAAGGCTCATCTCTAAATCCTGATGCTCGGCACACACTGTTCCTCTAAACCTTATTAGTGTGTAGCAACACGTGAATGTCTGGACTTTGAATGTATCGATGAAGCTTTTACAGTGACAACTGTTATACCAAATCATCACCTGGTAATTCTCTACTCTGAGCAAACCGTAGTCTGGATTAGATCATGTTCGTTATATTGTCTTTATATGTATACTCAGTGGTCTCATGCCTCTTCATAGAGCACATTTCGCGTGTTCAGAGAGCGAGTGTGTTGGTGGCCAGACAACACTTTACTCCACATATTGCAAATATATGAATACTGATTAAATAGTTTATGCACCGTCACAAGCACGTAAATTGGAGCAATAAAATTATATGAAAAAGCTATTGACCACTCAAAACACTTAAAATTGAATTACCGTGCCGACATGACCAACTGCGGCTAGGCTTAGTAAATTATGTCGGATCACTAATGCTGAATTATATATATTATTTAAAGCTCTTCAGGAAGTGTATTAAACGTGTTTCACTCTTTACTCCATTAGAGGTTGGTTCCTTGATGCTGGTGATGTGGTCTTGATGCGGGGATTTGAATTTAATCTTTGGATCGAAGACAATTGCTTCTTATTCCCATAACGCGTTTAGCTTTCCACTTGAGCATGACAGTAATGATAAAAATTAACTTTCAAAAAAGAAAGGAATCACTGAACATTCGCCCAATTAATTACTCCTAAGCTAAGTCTTTTTTTAATAACTCACTTGCTGTCTCCCACCATGGGAGGGTGACCCAAGAAAATAAAAAAATATCCTCATTCAATAGCTATCCAGCCAGAAGTGTGCAAATGTTCATCAGTAAAAGACCTTCAAAGTGCAACATCCCTAACACACTTCTTGAAAGTAGACATTTTACTTCCCACCTCCAGGAATAGTCCGGATTACCAGTTACCCCGAATCGCTTCAGAAATGTTGCCTTCTCATACTTCAACAACACGTCACTTGTGGAAATATTACCCAAGTACAGTTCAAGACATGCTCTACTTAATGTTCACTTAAAATTTTCTACCACTCACATATCCTTCCAAATTCATCCGCCAACTTTAGAAACATTTCTTCAGAATTTCTTAAAAGAATTGTCATCAAAGAAAAACTGTGCAAAAAAACTTATACAATTTCCACTTTCCATTTGATTAATTATTTTTGAATCCCAGACCTTTACACAACATCCTAGCATTCACTTTTTCAAATTCCCAGCAATAAGTATGCTAAACAAGCATGGGGGCATCACATATCTCTATCCAAGAACTATGTTTTTCGGAAAAAGAGATATCCGTATCTGCTGCATACCACAACATGAGCCTCATATTCCTCATGAACCTTCTTTTAGTAGTCTATTGTTTACACCATATATTTGCAACATCTGCCACATTGCTCCCGTTTTAACACATTCAGAAAAAAAATAAAACTATGAATGCTACAAACAGTACCTTACCCATATCTAAATATTATCTCATTTTATTCAGTGTATATATTTGGTCTGTGAATCCGCTACCTTTCCTAAAACCTCATTCTTCCTTTTCTTTCTTATCTGTTTTACCTCTAAGTCTTTGTCAGTAATAGTTTTACCATACACTTTTCCCGGTATACTCAAGGGATTTATTTCCTTCTAATTCTTATAATTTTCTCTTGTTTCATTTTCTCTGTTCAAAAGAGCTATGTACGCTCTCTACCATTGCTAAACTACCTTTCTTCTTTCATGTAAATTTTAAATACACGAACCTCTCTAAAATTGTATCCCCACCTACTTGGAAATAAATGGTATAAAACACCGACACAATAAAATATAAACACACATGCAGTATATTGTGACCCTACCTACATATATCATCTCAGTCGGCCCAAACTGTTTTGCCCAGTCATTCTACTTAGGGACTCACGCATGCCATCGCATCAATCATTTCCACCTCTGTCCACTTCTACGTGCAGCGCTGTATGACCCTGGTGGCTTAGAGCTTAGTTTCGATTTTAATAATTTACTCCTACGAGATATTTCTTCCTGCGTGGTACTAGAAATCGGTCTTCCCTTCATGAATACTTTAAGGAATCGCTAAAACATTTCCTCCAACTTCCGGTAGTTTTACCTCCCCATATGACAAGCCCATTTGCTTCCCAGTCTTTCTTATATTAATCTGTCTCCTAATATTTTTTCTTATTCACAGAATTATGTTGGTATAAACCTTGGTAATAAATGCCGAGAGGTTGGTTTGGAAAAACACATAAGCTAACACTAGGACATATTTATTAGAAAACGTTTCGGTCCTGGGATCTTGATTACTTCTAACATACAGAGGTTGAAAGACAGTATATATAGGCGGAGAGTGAGGTGTGAGTGACGCATGGTGATATGAAGAATTCCATATTGGGATGAGAACGGGTAGGTGGTGCTTTGCCTGGTTGAGTATCACATATGCTAATGTTTTAGAAATTTTGTGGTTTCCAGTGTTAGGTTCATTAAATGCCCCGTGGAGTCTGTGGAGGACACAGGCGTACCTTAAGTCGTTTCTGTAACTGGCATTTCGATGCTCGTTCAGGCAGCCCGCAAGATCTCTGCCTGTTTCTCCTACATATTTCTTGGGACAGAATCCACAGGGGATGGTGTACACGCCTGCTGTGGAAGTTAGAGGTGTGGGACTGCGTTTCGTAGAGAGGTCTTTGATAGATGATGTGTTTATGGTGGAAACATGTTACTCTTAGCAAGTGCCCGGCGAGTATTCGTGGCAACATCACCACATGGGAGCACTATGAACTGCTTCGAGGGCTGTTCCATGGGCGGTGTTAGTATTCATCATAGGAAAAATTAGAAATTCTGCTAAGCTTCTTTACACTGCACTAAACATCACTCATTTTCTGCCCTCCTGTTATTACCGATCTCAACCTAAACCAGTGGACCATCTTTGTAACACTGAAACTAGAACTATTTCGGTTACTGTGTGACTCGCACAAGGTTTCTCCACTTCTCCTAATCAAAGCCCCCTCTCTACTTCACACTCCTAGCTTCCCCCCCTTACATCAATGTGCGCAATATATAATATATAATATATATAAATATATATATATATATATATATATATATATATTTGCATGCATGTAGAAGCACTTTTGTGTATGTATTTGCATATGCGTGCGTATGTATTTACATATAGTTTTATTATTTGTTGTAGTTTTTTAATGAAACTTGTTTGCTAAATAGCAAAAGGGAATTCCCAAGAACTTTACCAAGTAAGAGGTTCAATTTTTTAAAATTTCTTAACTTTTCAGAATGATAGTCCATTTTTTTAGGTTTCCAGAAAAGTATGATACTTGAATAATTTAATATTAAAATGAGATAGTTAAAGTATGCATAGGCTACACCAAATAATGTATCACCTGTAAAGTTCGACTCACAAAGGTTGAAAGCTGATCTGATGAGGCATTCTCCAATTGTCACACGGACTCAAGTGAATCTATTATTCAAAAAAAGAAATTGTGGTAAAGTTTTATGTAATTTTCCTAAATTTAGAGTGTAAAAAATTAAATAATGTAATGTATAAAATGTATTGTTGGTGTGACTGAAAATAAAAACGGAAATTGCAAAATGAACCGTCACACCGGCTGGGGAGTTGGCGTCGAGATATATGGCATAGTATAATTAATAGTTTTGTGTAATAAAGATAACTGGTTTAATCACGTCCAATAAGGAGTGTACCGACGTGAATGAAAGACTATGAAATATGTGAACGTCGTGGGCATCTGTAATCGTACATATCCACATGAAAAGAGACATAATAGGGTTGAAAACTGGAATACATGGGACAGACTCCATATTTAACTAACTGAGAAAACACTGGTTGAAATTTGTGTGTGTAATTGAGCATCTACGAGGCCAAAATAGTGTGGGGAAGCCTTACTAATGAATCATTTCGTCTATAATTTTGGTGTGCTGGAGTACTGATAAATTTGCCCTTGAAGCAGTCACAATACGACGGCATTAGGTTCTTAATGAGATGCAGCATCATTACAGCACACCCAGGATTGTACGCCATTGTTGCCTACTTTAGATTGCATTTGTTAGGTAGGCGTTAGGAAGTGTTCTACAAGTAATTAATGGTGATATTTAGCATTTTAAGTCTGTCAGAAAATATTGGAACCATCTTCACCTGAAATACATCACCCATTAACTTTTAAGCACTCAAAATATTTCACGGGAAATAATGGCACTAACTAAAAAATTAGCAGAATGATACCTAAATACTAAATATGCAATATTAACTTTCGAATGTCGGATAGATCAGCGTTGAAAGTTTGAAACCTAACAAAAGAGGGTTTTCATGTTAACAGAGAGATGAAATTCAGGAATGTGTTATAATGAACTGACCATATCTCACCCACAAATATGAATAACCACACAAAATTTGCGGTAGTAACAGTAGACCCTTGTTGAAAATTTTTTAGCCTATCAGAAAGAGTTTTTGAGAGTTATGAATGGGAGAAAAATGTAAGCAAATAAGTAGTGAAAACAGGAAACCCTAAACTTGTAAAATTAAAAGAAACGTGGAAATATGAGTTTTAAATATTTCTAATTTTCTTTTCTCTATTTTCAGTTTAAAATTGTCTATATAATCCTACAGAAAAATATCTTCCATTCCTTGCTTTGCCACAAAGGTTACCTCCAAGAGAGTAAGTTAGTCTCCTTCCCACTCCACATCCATTTGGCTCTTCAATACAGCTACTCTCCTTACTGAATAATACATCCCACTTTCTTTTCTCCCTTCTAATTTTTTTTCTCATATTTTAATATCACATTTTGTTTTTCATCTGGTTACATATAATCATAAGTTGAGGGTCTTCCAATGATTTCAGAGAATACAGGTAATGGAGAGATTGCTTATAATACCCAATTTTGTTGAAAACAATGGCATCATCGTCGTGGCGGCACCACTGAAAGATGACAAGATATAAATTTGAAGGGACAAGATAAAAATGTAAGAAAACACTGAGGCCAGGGTGTAATTGCAAAGTAATTTTTCTGAAGTAAGACAATGGAGGGTCTTTTTTACATAATTTTCTAAATGTAGAACATGTTAATGAATAATATAATTGTGTATTAAAATGTGATGCTATTTGGACCCTTCGAGATACTTCGAGTGAGGAGGAGGCAGAACAGCCGGGGGAGTGACGCCGCAGAGGAATACGGCATACGAATTTAATGTTTGAACATTTTACTGAATTGTGCAATGTAATCAGGCGTTCTCGAAAGTTACTTTGCGTATATCGGCCTGAATCCGTAATTGAGAAATTGCTGACACGTTCCTGCTGAAGAATTGGGATATATACTGTGGAAAGCCTTTATAATTCGGCAACAAGGAAGGAAAAACAGAGGACTCGATGAATCCTTCCCAACAATACACCTTAGAAAAGTGAGGCATACCCATAAGGTACAGTAGTTTTTGAGTTGACCATCGTAAATCCTAGCTGTAGAGGTAGCGTTTGGGTGTGTTTCCATAAAATAATTATGGTCCAGTAATTAAATAGTAAGTGGTAATACGAATTACTTTTGTGTACCCAGCAAGCCTAATCATATATGGGAGAGTTTTAATTTACCAGAGTAGCTGGTTCTCATATTATAATTGTTAATTTAGTATCTGGTCTAGATTTTTGTGAGAGTGGTGAAGAAGTGGGTACCGATGGAGTTAAAATTTGGCGACCTACTGTGACTTAAGTGCCACTTATCCCACCCAGATTACTTGCCTGTAATAATTACAGGTAATACCCTGTAAACCTCATGCAAGAAATTTATTCACATAAAAATTCACATTAGGTTCACTGAGAGAGACGGGGTGAAAATGTACACACACACTACCTAATAGAAAATGCCCCGAACACGACATTTCTTGCAACCCATCCTCTTAATAACAGATTGTATTTCACTGCTGCTTAAAGAGTTATACGAGTAAATAATGAAATAATCTTAAACAGTGATATTCTGACATTTTCTACTGCCCACCTGGGTCCCCGTTTTCTGTTTGGGGTGACAGAAATTTTATAGTCTTCATTCTATATTTTATTTAAATCATAATTGTTAGTTTTTATTGACGGAGAACAATCTACAGTAAGTGAATCTAACCTAACCAAATTACGATAAATCTGAAGAGTTGGTGGGTGTGTTACATAAAATTATCCTACTTTTTATTTCCTGCATGATTCTCCTGAGCTTCCTGTTACTCAACAAACCCTTTCTGTAAATTAGTTTAGGTTAGGTTTCCCAAGTCCATAAACGTGCACGTTTAATCACAGGTAAATTAAAAAAAATGGCTGTTGCACGACTGGTAGCGCGGTTCCTGCATGAGTATCTAACATGGTGCAAGATTGGGTAAAACAAACAAACACACACACACACACACACACACACACACACACACACACACACACACACACACACACACACACACACAGGTTAAGGGAAATCGACCTGACGACACTGGAGGACAGGAGAGATAGGGGGGACATGATAACGACATACAAAATACTGAGAGGAATTGACAAGGTGGACAAAGGATGTTCCAGGGATGGGACAAAGCAACAAGGGGACACAGTTGGAAGTTGAAGACACAGATGAATCACAGGGATGTTAGGAAGTATTTCTTCAGCCACAGAATAGTCAGGAAGTGGAATAGTTTGGGAAGCGATGTAGTGGAGGCAGGATCCATACATGACTTTAAGCAGAGGTATGATAAAGCTCACGGTTCAAGGAGAGTTACCTAGTAGCGACCAGTGAAGAGGTGGGGCCAGGAGCTAGGACTCGACCCCTGCAACCTCAACTGGGTGAGTACAACTAGGTGAGTACACACACAAACACAAACACACAAATAGGCTGCAGGCCTGGTCCAGCAATTGGCTCCTGGAGTTCAACCCCACCAAGTGCAAAGTAATAAAGATTGGGGAAGGGCAAAGAAGACCGCAAACGGACTACAGTCTAGGGGGGGGCCAGAGACTACAAACCTCACTCAAGGAAAAGGATCTTGGGGTTAGGATAACACCAAGCACATCTCCTGAGGCGCACATCAACCAAATAACTGACCTAAGAACAGCATTCCGCCATCTTAATAAGTAATTGTTCAGGACCCTGTACACTGTGTACGTTAGTCCCATATTGAAGAATGCAACACCAGTTTGGAACCCACATCTAACCAAGCACGTAAAGAAACTAGAGAAAGTGCAAAGGTTTGCAACAAGACTAGTCCAAGAGCTAAGGGGTATGTCCTACGAGGAGAGGTTAAGGGAAATCAACCTGACGACACTGGAGGACAGGAGAGATAGGTGGAGGACATATAAGACAAATAAAATATTGAGAGGAATTGACAAGGTGGACAAATAGAAAATTCCAGAGATGGGACACAGCAACAAGGAGACACAGCTGGGAGTTGAAGACACAGATGAATGGCAGGGATGTTAGGAAGTATTTCATCAGTCACAGAGTAGTCAGGAAATGGAACAGTTTGGGAAGCGATGTAGTGGAGGCAGGATCCATTCAAAGCTTCAAGCAGAGGTATGATAATGCTCATGGTTCAGGGACCCCGTAGCGGCCAGTGAAGTGGCGGGGCCAGGAGCTATGACTCGACTCCTACAACTAGGTGAGCGAGAGCGCGCGCGCGCACACACACACACACACACACACACACACACACACACACAACTTGCTGAGGTGGCAAGAAGAGCTCATTCCAGCAGAGCAAAGTTGCTGGTTATGGGGGATTTCAACCACAGGGAGATTGACTGGGAAAACCTGGAGCCACATGGGAGTCCCGAAACATGGAGAGCCAAGGTGATGGACGTGGTGCTGGAAAACCTCATGCACCAACATGTTAAGGACACTACCAGAGTGAGAGGGGAAGTGGAACCAGCAAGATTGGACCTTGTGTTCACCCTGGGCAGTTCAGACATTGAGGACATCAACTATGACAGTCCCCTAGGAGCTAGCGACCACGTGGTTCTGTGCTTTGAATATATAGTAGAGCTGCAAGTGGAGAGAGTAACAGGAGTTGAATGGGAAAAGCCTGACTATAAAAGAGGGGACTACATAGGGTTGAGGAACTTCCTGCAGGAGGTCCCGTGGGACAGAGAACCTGCAGGAAAGCCAGTAAATGAAATGATGGAATATGTAGCAACAAAATGCAAGGAGGCAGTCGGAAGGTTTATTCCCAAGGGCAACAGAAACAACGGGAAGACCAGAACGAGCCCCTGGTTTACCCGACGGTGTAAGGAGGCAAACCCAAAGTGCAATAGAGAATGGAAAAAGTACAGAAGGCAGAGAACACACGAAAATAGGGAGATCAGTCGCAGAGCCAGGAACGAGTACGCACAGGTAAGGAGGGAGATCCAGCGACAGTATGAAAATGACATAGCATCGAAAATCAAGACTGACCCGAAACTGTTTTATAGCCACATCAGGAGGAAGACAACAGTCAAAGACCAGGTGATAAGATTAAGGACAGAAGGGAGAGAACTCACAAGAAATGACCAGGGGGTATGTGAGGAGCTAAACAGGAGATTTAAGGAAGTTTTTACAGTAGAGACAGGAAGGGCTGTGGGAAGTCAGCACAGAAGGGAACATCAAGAGGGAATATACCAACAAGTGTTGGATGACATGCGAACAACCTAGGAGGAGGTGAAGAAGCTGCTAAGTGACCTTGATACCTCAAAGGCGATGGGACCAGACAACATCTCCCCATGGGTCCTTAGAGAAGGAGCAGAGATGCTGTGAGTGCCTCTAACCACAATCTTCAACACATCCCTTGAAACTGGGCAACTACCTGAGAAATGGAAGACAGCAAATGTAGTCCCCATATTTAAGAAAGGAAACAGAAACGAGGCGCTAAACTACAGACCTGTGTCTCTGACATGTATTGTGTGCAAAGTCATGGAGAAGATTATCAGGAGGAGAGTGGTCGAACACCTGGAACGGGACAAGATTATAAATGAAAACCAGCATGGGTTCATGGAAGGCAAATCTTGTATCACAAACTTCCTGGAGTTTTATGACAAGGTAACAGAAGTAAGACACGAGAGAGAGGGGAGGGTTGATTGCATTTTCCTAGACTGCAGGAAGGCCTTTGACACAGTTCCATACAAGAAATTAGTGCAGAAGCTGGAGGATCAGGCGCATGTAACAGGGAGGGCACTGCAATGGATCAGGGAATACCTGACAGGGAGGCAGCAACGAGTCATGGTACGTGAAGAGGTATCACAGTGGGCGCCTGTGACGACCGGGGTCCCACAGGGGTCAGTTCTAGGGCCAGTGCTATTTTTGATATATGCGAACGACATGATGGAAGGAATAGACTCTGAAGTGTCCCTATTCGCAGATGTGAAGCTGATGAGAAGAATTAAATCGGATGAGGATGAGGCAACACTGCCAAGAGACCTTGACAGGCTGGACATGTGGTCCAGAAACTGGCTTCTCGAATTCAATCCTGCCAAATGCAAAGCCATGAAGATTGGGGAGGGGCAATGAAGACCGCAGACAGAGTATAGGTTAGGTGGACAAAGACTACAGACCTCACTCAGGGAGAAAGACCTCGGGGTGACCATAACACCGAGCACGTCACCGAAGGCACACATCAACCAAATAACTGCTGCAGCATACGGGCGCCTGGCAAACCTGAGAATAGCGTTCCGATACCTTAATAAGGAATCGTTCAAAACACTGTACACTGTGTATGTTAGGCCCATACTGGAGTATGCGGAACCCACACCTGGTCAAGCACGTCAAGAAGTTAGAGAATGTACAAAGGTTTGCAACAAGGCTAGTCCCAGAGCTCAGGGGGATGTCGTACGAGGAAAGGTTGAGGGAAATCGGACTGACGACACTGGAGGACAGAAGGGTCAGGGGAGACATAACGACATACAAGATACTGCGGGGAATAGCAAGGTGGACAGAGATAGGATGTTTCAGAGAGGGGACACAGGAACAAGGGGTCACAACTGGAAGCTGAAGACTCAGACGAGTCACAGGGACGTTAGGAAGTATTTCTTCAGTCATAGAGTCGTCAGGAAGTGGAATAGTCTAGCAAGGGTAGTGGAGGCTGGAACCATACACAGTTTTAAGAAGAGGTATGATAAAGCTCAGGAAGCAGAGCGAGAGGACCTAGTAGCAATCAGTGAAGAGGCGTGGCCAGGAGCTGAGTCTTGACCCCTGCAACCATAATTAGGTGAGTACAATTAGGTGAGTACACACACACACACGCACACACGCACACGCACGCACGCTCACACGCACGCTCATAAGCATGAGGGAGCAAAGGGGGAGGAGGAGTTGCACTGCTCATTAAAAACCGATGTGAATTTGAGGAAATTTAAGGAATGGACTAGATGAGCGAAAGGGGCTACAAAGTAGTACAGTTCAGTCCGAGGGACCTAAGGGAGTCAAAGAACTGCAGGAGGCCAAGAAAAGAATATGACGAGAGCAACAGAGCAATGGTAGACATAATAACTGAGGTAGCCAGAAGAGCTCAAACGGCTAGAGCAATGTTACTAGTTATGGGAGATTTCAGTCACAAGGAGTTTGGGAAAACCTGGAGCCACATAGGGGTACCGAAACATGGAGAGCCAAAATGATGGATGTCGTAGTGGAAAACCTCATGCATCAACATGATAGGGGTACTGCCAAAGAGAGAGAGGGGAGGATGAGCCAGCAACATTGGATCTCGTGTTCACCCTGAGTAGCTCGGATATTGAAACATCACATATGAATGGCTCTTTGGAGCTAGTGATCACGAGGTTCTTAGCTTTGAATACATAATAGTTACAAGTGGAGAGGATGACAGGAGTAGGATGGGAAAAACCAAACTACAAAAGGGGGAATACACAGGCATGAGGAACTTCCTGTACGAGGTTCAGTGGGAAAGAGATTTGGTGGGAAGATCAGTAAACGAAATGACGAACTACGTAACAACAAAATGCAAGGAAGCAGAAGAAAGGCTTGTTCCCATGGGCAATAGAAATAATGGAAAGACCAGAAAGAACCCTTTGATTTAACCGAAGGTGTAGGGAGGCAAAAACTAAGTGCACTAGAGAATGGAAAAAGTAAAGACGAAGGACCCAGGAAAATAGATTAGTCGAAGAGCCAGAAACGAGTATGCATAGATAAGGAGGGAGGCCCAGTGACAGTACGAAGCCTGTTGTACAGCCACATCAGGAGGAGGACAGTCAAGGACCAGGTAATCAGGCTGAGTAAAGGTGGGGAGCTCACAAGCCACGACCAAGAAGTAAGTGAGGAGCTCAACATAAAATTTAAGGAAATATTTACAGTGGAGACAGGAAAGACTCTGGGAAGTCAGAACAGTGGGGGTACACCAACAAGGGATATACCAGCAAGTAGTGGCTGAAATACACACAAATGAGAAGTAGGTGAAGAAGCCGCTAAGTGCCCTTGATACCTCAAAGGCGGTGGGACTGGACAGCAACTCTCCATGGTTCCTTAGAGAGGGAGCAGAGATGCTTTGTGTGTGCCACTAACAATAATTTTCAACTCATCCATTGAACCTGGGCAACTACCTTAAGTATGGAAGACGGCAAATGTTGTCCCCATTTTTAAGAAAGACAGACACGAGACACTAAACTACAGACCATTGCCACTGACGTGTAAAGTATGCAAAGTCATGGAGAAGGTTATCAGGAGAGTGGTGGAGCACTAGAACGGAACAAGTTTGTGTACGACAACCAACAGGGATTCAATGAAGGCAAATCTTGTATCACAAACTTACTGTAGTTTTATGGCAAGGTGAAGTAAGAAAGACATGAGAGGGGTGAGTAGATTGCCTGTTCTTTGAAAACAAGAAGGCCTTAGACACATTCCTTCGCAAGAGATTATTGTAAAACCTAGCGGATCAGGCTTGTATAACAGGAAGGACACTGCAAAGGATCAGAGAATATCTGACAGGGAGGCAACCACAAGTTCTGGTACGTGACGAGGTATCAGATTGGGCGCCTGTGAAGAGCGGAGTTCCACAGGGGTTAGTTCGAGACCAGTACTATTTTTGGTATATGTGAATGACATGACGGAAGGGATAGATTCAGAAGTGTCCTTGTTTGCAGAGGATGTGAAGTTAATGAGGAGAATTATATCCGATGAGGTTCAGGGAGGACTACAAAGAGACCTGGACAGCTGGAAGCATTGTCCAGCAACTGGCCCCTCGAATTTAACCCCGCCAAATGCAAAGTCATGAAGATCGGGGAAAGGCAGAGAAGACCGCAGACAGAGTATAGGCTAGGGGGCCAAAGACTGCAAACCTCACTCAAGGAAAATGATCTGGTGTGGGCATAATACCGAACATATCGCTTGTGGCCCACATCAAACACATAACCGATGCAGCACGTGGGCGGGTGGCAAACCTAAGAATAGCGTTCCGATACCACAGCAAGGGTTCGTTCAAGACTCTGTACACGGTGTACGTCAGGCCCATACTGGAGTATTCAGCATAAGTTTGAAACCCCCACCTGGCCAAGCATGTTAAGAAATTAAAGAAACTGCAGAGATTTGCAACAAGGCTAGTCCAGAGTTAAGGGGAATGTCTAACAAAGAAAGATTGAAGGAGGGTTAGTGGAGACATGATAACGACATACAAAATATTGCGAGGAATTCATAAGGTGAACATTAAAATGGTATAAAATACCGACAGATTGTTAGGTAAGACACATATGCAACAGTTAGGTATCTTTATTTCGAAACGTTTCGCCTACACAGTAGGCTTCTTCAGTCGAGTACAGAAAAGTTGATAGAAGCAGAAGATACTTGAAGACGATGTAATCAGTCCATCACCCTTAAAGTTTTGAGGTGGTCAGTCCCTCAGTCTGGAGAAGAGCATTTTTCCATTGTCTGAAACAATATTGTTTCAGACAACGGAACAATGCTCTTCTCCAGACTGAGGGACTGACCACCTCAAAACTTTAAGGGTGATGGACTGATTACATCGTCTTCAAGTATCTTCTGCTTCTATCAACTTTTCTGTACTCGACTGAAGAAGCCTACTGTTAGGCGAAACGTTTCGAAATAAAGATACCTAACTGTTGCATATGTGTCTTACCTAACAATTCATAAGGTGGACAGACACAGGAGGTTCCAGAGATGGGACAAAACAACAAGGGGTCACAATAGGAATTGAACACTTCGATTTATCACAAGGATTTTAGAAAGCATTTCTTCAGTTAGAGAGTTGTCAGGATGTGGTATAATCTGGGAAGTGATGTAGTGGAGGCAGGATCTATGCATAGCTTTAAGGAGAGGTATGATAAACCTCATAGAGCAGGAAGAGTGACCTAGTAGCTACCAGTGAAGAGGCTGGGCGATTAATTGTGACTCGACCTCTGCAACCAAAATTAGGTGAATACAACTGGGCGAGTTCACGCACGCACGAGCGCGCGCGCGCGCACACACACACACACAACACACACACACACACACACACACACACACACACACACACACACACACACACACACACACACACACACACACACACACACAATGATGGAATATGTAACAAAATGCAAGGAGGCAGGGAAAGGTTTATTCCCAAGGGCAACTGCAACAACGGGAAGAAACCCGAACGAGCCCCTGGTTTACCCCGACGGTGTAAGGAGGCAAAAATAAAGTGCAATAGAGAATGGAAAAAGTACAGAATGCAGAGAACACACGAAAATAGGGAGATCATCCGCAGAGCCAGAAATGAGTATGCACAGTAAGGAGGGAGGCCCAGCGACAGTATGAAAATGACATAGCATCGAGAATCAAGACTGACCCGAAACTGTTTGTATAGCCACATCAGGAGGAAAAGAAAACGGTCAAAGACCAGGTGATCAATTAAGGACAGAAGGTGGAGAACTCACAAGAAATGATCAGGGGGTATGTGAGGAGCTGAACAGGAGATTTAAGAAGTTTTTACAGTAGAGACAGGAAGGGCTGTGAGAAGACAGCACAGAAGGGAACATCAAGAGGGAATATACCAACAAGTGTTGGATGACATACAAGGGTAGAACAGACAGACAGACACCACACACACACACACACACACACACACACACACACACACACACACACACGTACACATACACATACTACACACACACATACCACACACACACACACACAAAAAACCACACACACACAATACACACACACAAAACACACATATACATACACACATTTTCTTGGACTGCAGAAGGCGTTTGACACAGTTCCACACAAGAGATGGTGCAAAAACTGGAGGACCAAGCAGGGAAACAGGGAAGGCACTACAATGGATCATGGAATACTTGTCGGAAGACAGCAGCGAGTCATGGTACGTGGCGAGGTGTCAGAGTGGGCACCTGTGACCAGCGGGGTCCCGCAGGGGTCAGTCCTAGGACCATGCTGCTCTGGAAATTTGTGAACGACATGACGGAAGGAATAGACTCTGAGGTGTCCTTGTTTGCAGATGACGTGAAGTTGATGAGAAGAATTCACTCGATCGAAGACCAGGAAGAACTACAAAGGGATCTGGACAGGCTGCAGACCTGGTCCAGCAATTGGCTCCTGGAGTTTCAATCCCACCAAGTGCAAAGTCATGAAGATTGGGGAAGGGCAAAGAAGGCCGCAGACGGAGTACAGTCTAGGGGTCAGAGACTACAAACCTCCCCTCAAGGAAAAAGAAACTTGGGTGAGTATAACACCAGGCAAAATCTCCTGAAACGCACATCAACCAAATAACTGCGCAGCATATGGGCGCCTAGCAAACCTCAGAAAAAGCATTCCGACATCTAATAAAGGGAAACATTCAGGACCCTGTACAAACCGTGTACGTTAGGCCATATTGGAGATGCGGCACCAGTTTGGAACCCACACCTAGCCAAGCACGTGAAGAAACTAAAAGGGAAAATGCAAAGGTTTGCAACAAGACTAGTCCCAGAGCTAAGAGGTATTCCTACGGGAGAGGTTAAGGGAAATCAACCTGACGACACTGGAGTACAGGAGAGATAGGGGGGACATGATAACGACATACAAAATACTGAGAGGAATTGACAAGGTGGACAAAGACAGGATGTTCCAGAGATTGGACACAGTAACAAGGGACACAGTTTGGAAGCTGAAGACACAGATGAATCACAGGGATGTTAGGAAGTATTTCTTCAGCCACAGAGTAGTCAGTAAGTGGAATAGTTTGGGAAGCGATGTAGTGGAGGCAGGATCCATACATAGCTTTAAGCAGAGGTATGATAAAGCTCACGGCTCAGGGAGAGTGACCTAGTAGCGATCAGTGAAGAGGCGGGGCCAGGTGCTCGGACTCGACCCCCGCAACCTCAACTAGGTGAGTACAACTAGGTGAGTACACACATATACACACACACCACACACACACACACCACACACACACACACCACACACACCACACACACACCACACACACACCACACACACCACACACACACCACACCCCACCCCCAACACACCACACACCACCACAACCCCACACAAACCCACACACACACACACCACCCACACACCCACACACACCACATAACACACATACACCCCCACACACACACCCACAACAAACCACACAACCCCCACAACACACACCACACACACAACCACACACACCCCAAAACCCACCCCACCCACACCACACACACCCACCACACACCACACACACCCCCACACACCCACCACACACCCACACCCCACCACACACCACCACCCCACCCCAACACCCCAAACACCAAACACCCAACACACAACACACCACACACCACCCCCCCACACAACCCAACCTACCCACACACCCACCACCCACACACACACCACCACACACCCCACGCACACACCCACACCACACACACACCACACACAAAAACCACACACACCCCAAACACCACACCCCCACCAACACACACCAACCACCACACACAACACCACACACACACCACACCACACCACACACCACACACCACACACCACACACACAAAAACCCCACACACACACACCACACACACACACCACACACACCCCACACACCCCACCACACCAACACACCACACCACCACCACACACACAACACACACACACACACACCACCACACACACACACACACACCACACACACACGCACATACACACACCCCTCCATTGACACAAACACTTGACACAAACACGTACCCCCCCCCCCCTAACCACCTCTCCCCCTTCCCCAAAACCACCCCCTTAGCCCCCTACCCCTCCCCCAAACCCACCAAACCCCCCCCCAAACCGTCTAACTCCCCCAACTACCTCCCCCAAAAACCCTCCTCCCCTCCCCCAAACCATCCACCCCTTCTCCCTAAAACCACAAACCCCCCCTTCCCCCAACTATTTTCCCCCTCCAAAACCTCCCCCCCTCCCCCACAACCATCCATCCCCTCTCCTCCTACCATCTTTCCCCTCCCCCAACCACCCGTCCCCCCCTGTGGAGAAAACGGGGGAAAACCAAAAACCAGAAGACAAGGGGGCTCCAAGGACAATCTGGGAGGGAGAATGGGGGGTAGAGCTCAAAAAAAGGAAACCGGGAAGGAGACTAATGACGGAAAGGAAGAGGAAGAGAGGTAGCGCAGAATGCAGAAGGGAAGCACGGGCCACAGCAGCAGAAATCAAGAAGAAAATTAAAGAGGAGCTGAGACATCTGAAAACAGCACAGAACAAAGATATTACAGAAATTGCATCGGTAATGGCTACATCAAACGCAGACAACAGGTCTGAAGGAACGGAAACAAACGATGCAGAGGTCCTGTAAAACTCGCGGGGGGCCAATGCAAAGACAGGAGCAATTTGACAGAATGAGAGGTTGGAACTTAAAGGAACAGGACATGTGCAAGGCCCCTTCCCAGATACCTGGGGGGGGCCAGAACAGTAAACGGGAAGGACAAACCAAAAGCATGGGGGCCAAACTAGGAAGGGACTGAAGGGGGAAAAACCCCCACGGGAATGAACTAAAACCTCAAGGATGCAAGGGGAGTCCCCCGGGGGAGGGGGAAAAGGGGAGAGATCCGTGTTTGTCTAGGCAACGAAGCAAAAGGGGGAAACTTTGATGAAAGAAAGCAGGGGGAAAAAAAAAGGTTGAAGATATCATAAAGGTGATAGAAAGGGGGGACTGACCCGGGTGGAAAATTTTTGGGAAAATTTGGGTGGTTCACAAAAAAAAGGGAATGGGCCCTCAAAGTAATTTTCAAGGCAAATCAACCCGAACCATGATTCTGCAGAAAAAGCAGGTTGAGGGCAAGCAGTTTTCCGGAGTGTGTACCTCGAGAGACAGAACACGGGACAAAAGGGAAAGACATGACAGAGAGAGTTCAAAAACAAAGGAGAAATGGGAGGAAATAAAAAGGGGAAGCGAATAACCCAGGGTCAAATGGAAGGACAACACACCCCCAAAAAACCTGCAGAAGGACTTTCCCCACGACAAACCCCCAAGGCAAACTGAACAACCAAACCAACCCTCACACACCGACCCTCTTTTTCCCCCCCCGCACCACAGTTTAAAGTATTTAAAAAACAGAATTGAAGGTTTGGGAAAAAAATGCAATGGATTAACGAATAAACATGAGGGAAAGGCAAGAAAGAAACAATGAGAAGTCCTCAGACATCATAGCATTATAGACAAAACTCACGGGGCAATAAAATGCAATCTTCCCCCCCAGGGTACCAGATAATGAGGGAAAAATAGAAGGGGGCCCGGGGGGAAGGGGGAGTTGCTCCTCGTAAAAACGAAAAAGGGGAAATTTGAGAAAATGGAAGGCATGATGAGACGGGAGAAAAAAACTACATAAAAGGTACACTTTAGGCTGGGGAAAACAAAGGGTCTTGCAGTTGTATAATCCACCACAGAACTGCAGGGGGCCAAGATGGAAAAATTTAAAAAAAACAACAAGCAATGGGGGACCACTTGCTGAGGTGGCAAAAGACTCACTCCGCAGAGCAAAGTTATGGTTAGGGGGGTTTCAACCCCAGGGGGGAAATTTACTGGGGAAAACCTGAAAAATGGGGGGGCCCGAAACATGGGGAGCCAGGATGTGGGCGTGGTGCTGGGAAAACCTCATGCACCAACATGTTAAGACCACCAGAGTGAGAGGGGGGGGGTGAACCAGCCCCGATTGGGCCTTGTGTTCACCCTGGGGGAGCTCAACTTGAGGGCACAAGCATGAGGTCCCCTAGGAGCAGCGACCACGTGGTTTTGTGCTTTGAATACAAGAGAGGCAAGTGGAGAGAAAACAGGAGTTGAATGGAAAAGCCTGACTATAAAAAAGGGGACAAAAAGGGTTGAAGAACTTTTCCCGCGGGGTCCCGTGGGGCAAGAACTGGCAAAAGCCTAAAAGAAAAGTGGAATTATTAACAAAAAAAAACGCAAAGGGGGCTTGAAAGGGTTTATTCCCCAAGGCAACAGTAACAACGGGAAACCAAACGAGCCCCCGGTTTTCCCGCGGGAAGGGGGCAAAAACAAAGTGCAATAGAGAATGGGGAAAAAAAACAGAAGGCAGAGAACACACGAAAATAGGGAGATAAGTCGCAGACCAGGAAAGAGTATGCCAGTAGGAGGAGGCCCACGACAGTATGAAAAGACATACATCGAGAAACAAGACTGACCCAAACTGTTGTATACCACACAGAGGAAGACAACAGTCAAAAATCAGGTGATCAGAAATTAAGGACAGAAGTGGAGAACTCACAAGGGAATGATCAGGGGGTATGTGAGGAGCTGAAAAAGAATTTTGGAAATTTTTTTTCATGAACAGGAAGGGCTGTGGGAAAACAGAACAAAGGAACATCAAAAGGGAATATACCAAAAAGCGGATGACATACGAACAACTGAGGGGGAGGGGAAAGAAGCTCTTTAAATGACCTTGACACCTCAAAGGGGAGGACCGACACTCCCCATGGGCCTTTGAGAAGGAGCAGAGATGCTGTGCGTGCCTCAAAACCCCCAATCTTTCAACCATCCCCTTTAAAAATGGACAAATACCTGAAAATGGAAACAGCAATGTAGTCCCCATATTTAAGAAAGGAAACAGAAAAGGGGCACAAAAAACGACCGTCCCCCTGACATGTATTGTGTGTAAAATCATGAAAGATTATCAGGGGGAGAGTGGTCAAACCCGGGAAAAGGAAAAAGATTATAAATGAAAACCGCAGGGGTTCAGGGAAAGGGAAAAATCTGTATCAAAAACCCCTGGATTTTTATGAAAAGGGTAACAGAAGTAAGACACAAAAGGAGGGGGGGGAGTTTGCGTTTTCCTAACCGGGAAGGCCTTTGACACATTTTTCCCCACAAAAATTTTAGTGCAGAAGCTGGAGGATCAGGCCAGTAAAAGGGAGGGCACTGCAAGGATAAGGAAACCTGACAGGGAGGCAAAAACAGTCATGTACGTGAAGAGGATCACATGGGCCCTGTTACGACGGGGTCCCATGGGGGTCGTTCTAGGACCAGTGCTATTTTTGTTTTTGGGGCGACGAGGGAAGGAATAGACTCTTAAGTTCCCTGTTCGCAGATGACGTAAGTTATGAGAAAAATTTAAAATCGAACGGGGATGGGGCGGACGCAAAGACACCTGGACAGGCGGGACATGGGTCCAAAACTGGTTCTCCCAAATTAAAATCCAAAATCCCAAAGTCATGAAGTTGGGGGGGGGCAATGAAGACCGCAGACAGAATAGGCAGGTGGACAAAGACAAGACCCCCACCGGGAGAAAGACCTTGGGTGACCTAACACCGGCACATCACCGAGGGGACACACAACCAAATAACGCTGCAGCATCGGGGGCCTGGCAAACCTGAAAACGCCATACCTTAATAAGGAATCGTTCAAGACACTGACACGGTATGTTAGCCCATACTGGGGTATGCAGCACCAGTCTGGAACCCCACCTGGCAAAACACGTCAAAAGTTGGAAAGTACAAAAGGTTTGAACAAGGCTAGTCCCAACCCAAGGGAAAAAACGTACGAGGGAAAAGGTAAGGGAAAAAAGGACGACGACACGGGGGACAGAAGGGGCAGGGGGGACATGAAAACGACATAAAAGATACGCGGGGAAAAAACAAGGTGACGAATAGGATGTTCCCGAGAGGGGGGAAAAGGGCAAGGGGTCCAACGGAAGCTGAAAACTCAGACGAGTCACAGGGACGTTAGGGAAATATTTTTTCAGTCATAGATTGTCAGCAATGGGAAAAGCCTAGCAATGATGTATGGAGGCAGGAACCATACATAGTTTTAAGAAGAGGTATGACAAGTCAGGAACAGAGAGAAGAGGACCCAGTAGCGATCATGAAAGGCGGGGGCCCGAGCTGAGCTCGACCCCCCAACCACAAATTTGGGAGTACAATTGGGTGAGTTCACACACACAACCCCCGCCCCCTCCCCCTCTTCTTTTCCCCCCATTCTCTCTCCTTTTCCTCTCATCTTTTTCTTCTCCTCTCCCCTCTCCCTAAACCTCCTCACTGACGAACACCTGAGCCGGCGGTATAAAAATGCCCATTTGATCTCAGGATGCAGGGAACAAAAAATCAAATTTAAAACCCCTTCAAAACGCCGAAATCGTCTCTCGGACCCTTAACCCAAAAAAATTACCTTTGAACTTTGTAATAAAATTTGGGAACCCTTTCATATGAAAGCAACGGGTTGTTCAAGCGGGAAAATTAGCACTCATAATGGGCAGAAGGTAAAATGGGGCCCTTTTCTTTTAAAAACAAGAAATTTTGCCGGGTTTGCACGCAGTGAATAAACCTAAAGTGGGGAGGACTGGGAAGAGTATTTGGGAACTCGTTTTTGGGTACCACCACCCGCAAAAAATTTTGTTTTTCGGGAAACCCCTAAAACCTTTCCAGGAATCAGGCAAAAGGTTAAAGGGTTTTACAGTTTAGATAAAAACTATCTACAGAACTAGTATTGAAAATTTCAATTTTGGTAAAAGGGGAGTATTGTACCCCATAGATGCCATAGGATGCCCCTCGGAAAACACTACCACATAACGACGACCGCGCCTCCCCGTTTTTTTGGGGTAAATTTGGGTGACAAAAGCCAGAGTTTTTTGCTTTGATGGTGAATACAAAGGCGACCAGGCAACAGTAAAAAAAATGACTAGTGCAGACTTTTTTTGACAGTTTCACACTGTAGATCTATATAAAGGCAATCATTAACTTGACAAAGCCATTCATAGATTGAAACGATGCCACAATACTGGCTTACTCTGCACCTGTTCACAACAGTTCAATTTAAAAAAACTGAAACAAACGTTACATAGAACAACGTGGTACTCTTGTCAGCCATTGCATTGTCATGATTTCACGAGGAAACTCGGGTGTGGAACCAAACCCACTCAAATGCACTCTGCTTGCTATTCTACTGGCTAGTGTTATGAAGAGGTGATATCGACGATGAAGAGCAGAAAATGCTCTCTACAGTAGAAAATGATAGTTGGGTGAAGCGCGCGCACGCGCACACACACACACACACACACACACACACACACACACACACACACACTGGCGGGGCCAGGAGCTGAGTCTCGACCCCTGCAACCACAATTAGGTGAGTACACACACACACACACACACACACACACACACACACACACACACACACACACACGCTCACACACACACACAAAACAAAAACAAAAAAAACATAGGAAACTTACCCAACCTTATTATAAAAAGCACGGTTTAATTTAGCCTAAGCCAACTAAATATATTTTAGATAAGTTTACAATAATTTAATAATAAACACAGTGAAATATATTTTTTTGTTAGGTTCAGAATGATATTTGCAAAATACTTGGATACACAAATTTTCGCTTGCCTTATTCGGCAAGAAGAGCATTGCTATTTAAGCAGAAGTCTCAAGTTTTACCTATTCGGCACGACATATGTGGCTGGCCATCACAA
This sequence comes from Cherax quadricarinatus, assembly GCF_026875155.1. Classification (NCBI taxonomy): domain Eukaryota; kingdom Metazoa; phylum Arthropoda; class Malacostraca; order Decapoda; family Parastacidae; genus Cherax; species Cherax quadricarinatus. Next base: position 80,325,376 of record NC_069406.1, on the reverse strand, counting down.
CAAACACTGGCAGAAAGGATCAAGAGTACAATTGAACGGGAGCACAAAAATAAGTTGAGTTTTGTAACATAATGGTCGAGAAGATATCTAGAGAGAGTAAGAAGTGGGAGTCATGAGCTCTTTTGCGGGGGCAAGGGAAAGCAGGAAAATAGGGGGTTTAACTGGAAAAGCTGAAATAATATAGATTTGGGGGATCAAAAGGGGCAGCCCAAATGGGGTTTAAGGAAAAAAGAGTGGGGGTTGAAGGAGGGGGAAAAATGAAGAAGTCCTTTGGGAAATTTTACCCGGGCCCCCGGGGGAAATTTTTGGAAAATGATAAGGGAGACAACCAAAAATTACGTTTTAAAAAGGACCCCAGACCCGCAAAAAAAAAGGGGAAAAAATGGGAAAAAGGGGGAGGCATCCATAGTTCCCTAGGCCCCTGAAACAGAAGGGGAAAACCTATTTAAAAAAAATAGATGGGGGGACAAGTTAAAGAGAACACAAATTTAAGAAAAAGAGGGACACAAATTTCCCGACAAATTTTTACGGCCCTTTGGGGGGAATTTAGGGAAAAGATCGCCCAAACCAAAATGAATTCAAGTCAGAAAAGATACGAAACAAAATCCTGCATGGAACCCCTTTTTAAAGGGGCCCCAAAAATACAGGCAAATGTATCTTGGGCCTCGACAAAAAACCGAAACCAAAGGGTAAAAAACCCAGAGAGGAGATGAGAAGGGCCCAGATACCAAGGGGGGGGGGACACAGGGGAAAGGTTTCCAGCTTACAGGGAAGCAAGCCTCGAAGGGGAAAAGCAAACAAAAATTTCCCAGGACCCCCCAAAGCCAACCCCCACACCCCACTCCAACCATGTCCTCACCCCCCCCAGCAAAAATTCTGCCCCACCCGCAGAATACCATAGTTTTTTAGAAACCCCCTACCAAACCAAAACCAGCACCAACCCCTCCCATATCCCCGGGAAAACCCAAATTTTTTAAAGAAGCTGAAAAATATGGTACCCCAATGCAATTTAAATTTTCAAAAAATGAGGGTGGCAGGAAAGAATCATGAGGGATTCTAGGGCATCATTGTAATCACAGAGACAAAGCTCATGGAAGTTTATAAAAAGAAACTTTCCCCTCTGATTATTAGAAACCTGAAAAAAAAGACAAGGGGGGCAGAGGGGAAAAGGGGGGTTTCACTAAACTTTAAAAACCAATGAGTTTTGGGGGAGATGGAATGAATAGTCAGGTAGCAGCAGGGTGACTACAAATAGGATTTTTCCATTTTCAGGGCCTTAAAAGAGACGACAACAGCAATGGCACAACCCCCACCTAAAAAGCAGAAAAATCAAGGGCAAAGGGAATAAAAACAAGGCAAAATTGTGATGGGGGACCCACTTCCGTGGTTTTAACCCAAAGGGCCCCACGAAAAGGGCAAAGTTATTCAAACTTTGGGGGGTTTAACCAAAGGGGGAGTGGGGGAAAATGGAGCCACATGGGGAGCCAGAGACATGGAGAGCCAAGATGCTGAAGGCGGTGCTAGAAAACTTTATCCCAACATGTTAGGGACACATCCAACGAGAGAGAGAGAGAGAGAGAGAGAGAGAAGAGAGAGAGAGAGAGAGAGAGAGAGAGAGGAAACGAACCATCAAGGCTGGATTTCGTATTCACCCTGAGCAGTTCAAGCATAGGGGACATTACACATGAAAGTCTCCTAGGCGCTAGTAAACATGTGGTCATGAGTATTAAATGTGCAATGAAGCAGCACGAGAAGGACAGGAGAAGACAAACATCCAAATAGGGGACTTCACAAAAACTACAGAAGGACCATGGGCTCGCTTGATTTACCAGGAAGTGTGGAGAGGCCAAAACCAAGTATGCTAGAGTTTTGGAAAAAGTATAGAAGGTAAAGGAGACGAGAATATTGAGCAGTGTCGATTAGCCAGAAATTAATCTGCTTGGATAAGGAGAGAAGCCCAGCATCAATATGAGAATGACATCATCTAAAGCCCATCTGACTCAAAGTTGTTATACAGCCACATTAGTAGGGAACCAGCCAAGGATCAGGTACTCAGGCTGAGGAAGGAAGGGACCTCACAGCGAATGACTAAGAAGTATGTGAAGAGCTCACCTTGTGATTCAGGGAGGTATTCACAGTGGAGACATAGAGGCTTCCGGCAAACCAAGGTGGTAGGGTGGACCAGCAAATACTGGACACACTGCACACAGCCGAGGAGGAGGTGAAGAAAATGCTGAAGAAACTAGATAACTCGAAGGCTGTGGGTCCAGATAATATCTCTCCTTGGGTCCTTAGAGAAGGTAAGATACACTGTGTGCGCCACTAACAACAGTTTTCAATGAATCTATCAAAACAGGGCAACTCCCTGAAGTGTGGAAGAGGAAGACAGCATATGTGTTCCCAATTTTTAAGTACAGTGTCGCTGACATGTATGTAAAGTTATGGAGAAGATTATCAGGAAAAGAGTGGTGGAGCACCTAGAAAGAAATGAAATAATACATGATAACCAGTAAGGTTTCAGGGAAAAAATCCTGCATCACAAACCTGTTGGAGGTCTATGACAAGATAACAGATGTAAGACAGAAGAGAGAGGGTTTGGTAGAGTACATCTTCATGAACTGTAAGGCGACTTTTGTCACAATGCCACACAGCAGAATGTTTTAAAAGATAGAGGAGCAGGCAGGAATAGCAATTAATGTAATGGATCAGAGAATACCTGACAGGAAGGAAGCGTGTGTCGGTACGAGACGAGGTGTCTGGGTCCACGTGTCGAATGGGGTTGCACAAGGGTCAGTCCTAGGTCAGGTGTGCTCTTGTATATGTGAATGACGTGAGAGAAGGGATAGTCAGAGGTGTCCTTGTTCGCAAACGATGTGAAACTAATGAGAATAGAAGCGGACGAGGATCAGGTAAGCCTATAAGAGAATCTAGATAAGCTGCAAGCCTTGTTCGGCAAATAACTCCCGAAGTCTTATCCCGGCAAGTGCAAAGTTATGAAGCTTTGGGAAGGACAAACAAGACCTCAGACGGAGTACAGGTTAGGGGATCAAAGGCTGCAAACCTCACTTAAGGAAAAGGATCTTGGGGTGAGCATCATACCAAGCATGTACGTCAGGCTCATATTGGAATATGCAACACTAGTATGGAACCCACACATGCTCAAACACGTCAGGAAACTAGAAAAGTGCAGAGGTTTGCAACAAGAATAGTCTTGGAGCTGAGGGGTTTGTCCAACGAGGAGAGGTTATGGGAACTCAGCGTGACAACACTGGAGGACGTGAGTGATAGTAGGGGGGATATCATGATAACAAAATATAAAATACTGAGAGGAATTGACGAGGTAGATAGGGACAGAATGTTTCAGAGACGTAACATATCAGCAAGGGGTCACAACTGGAAGTTGAAAACTCAGATGAGTCACAGAATTGTTAGGAAGTGGAAGTCTGGAGTGTGATATAGTGGAGGCAGGATACATACACAGCTTTAAGAAGAGGTATCTTAAAGCTCATGGAGCAGGGGAAGATTGGAGAGAGATGAGAGAGGCGGGCTAGGAGCTATGAATCGTCCCTGCGACCACAATTAGGTGAACACAGTTAGGTGAGTACGTACGTACACACACACACACCACACACACACACACACACACACACACACACACACACACACACACACACACACACACACACACACACACACACACACACAAAACCCACACGCCATGCAGGCAAATTTAAAATAGTACACAGTGTCATGGTAGCTCGTTTAGACTAAGGCTCCTTCGCTGATGTATGATGATATAAAATTGCAGAAAGTTGTTAGAGAAATGTGAATTCAACATAATAGCCGGTAAACAATTTGAATTTCTGTCTACAAAATTCTGTATTTATAATCTTATGTTTTTATAGGAGAAACTGATGAATAAAGAAATAACTGGATAAATTACATTTACCTAGACTATTATAATTCTTTTGCTAGTGGTATAAGAGTTACAAAGATATAAATATTGTGCTTATACATGATATCACAAGAGATGCAACGATCACAATATTATACCTAGTAAAATTAGAAATTCTTATATATATATATATATATTATATAATATTAATATATATATTATATATATATATAATATTATATATATTAAAAAAAAAA
>NC_069406.1:80204081-80320724 GCF_026875155.1 Cherax quadricarinatus | reverse complement strand
GGGCACAGTAAGCAGACATTCCCAAAAAAAGTAGCAGGTTGTGCCAGCTTGAGGGTTGGTGGGCATTTAAGAAGTGGAACCATCGTTTACTTTTTTAGGAGGTCTGTAATTTCCCCCACTGCGTGTGGACGGGCGTTTTGGGGAATATTTGAGGTCTCGTACCTGTTGCTTTGATTCTTCCAAGAGTTTTCTGATGAGAAAAAATCTGTTGGAGGGGGTTCGGGTGCCTGGGTGGCTCTGACATCACTTTCCACAGGAGGACATCCTGAACCAGGGCAACTACCGTTTTTGGGGAGGAAACCATTAGAGTTGGGGACAACAAAAGGTAAGCATGACCGACACTTGCCTTTTCCTATATTGCCGCCGTGCCATTTCCCTGGCTGCTTGCTTCCTCCGGGTTTTGGCATCCATTGCTGACTAACAAAGGGTGGAATATGACATGCTGGGGGGTATGGTGCGTGGGAGGTAGTGAACTTCCCGTGTGGCCTGGGGGAGTTTGAGGGGCCGGGAGGGGAAGGGGAAAACTTCCCTTGGGAATTAGGGGGGGGGAGGGCGGTTTTGAGGGGGGTTAATCCCGGGGAGTACAATACACATGGCTTGCACACTATATATTTTCACACGTTTTACCTACACAAAACTTTATTTTTTTCCCCCATGTACACAGAACAATGTGGGTGGGGGCACTGCTGAACCAATGTTTCACCACTCACTCACTCACCATCTGTTACACCCCCCACCTCTTCCACCCCCCCCCGTGACGTGGGGGTGGATGCACTACGGGCCCTTTTTCCCCTCGTTAACAAAATTTTCACATTGTTTTTCCATAACATAAGCCTTTAAAAAGCCCATGCATCGACCAAAATTTCCACTTAACTAGAACATGGTGCATTGCTGGTATACATGTTTTTTAAAGCTTTCGATTTGTATGTACATAATTTTGGCCGGTATCAAAACAGGGGGCCTTGTACCCCCCACCCCCTCCCTGGCCGTCTTCCTCCTACCACCCCACCGCCAACTTTCAAAAACTGCACAGCATTTCCCAATTTCCCTTTGAAACGGTGTTTTTGAAAATGTCTTCTCGCTTCAACTGGAATTTCCCCAGAGTATTCACAATAATCCTGTTGATTTAACCTGGTCACCCGTTGATCCGGATTTATAATTGAAATCCGCAGTAGCCCCCCAAACGTCTTCCCAGCGCCAGCGCAGGGCATTAAAATAATATATATAATATTTTATATATATAAATATATAAAATTTTAAAATATAAAAATTTTTTATATATATAATATTTTTTATATATATATAAATATTAATATATATATTAATTTATATATATATATATATAAATAATTAATATAAATATATATATAAAATAAAATAAAAATATTATATATATAAATATAATATTATATATATATAATATATTAAAATATATAAATATATTATAATAAATATAATATATATTATATATATATATATATATATATTATATTATATATAAATATTTTTAATTAATATTTTTATATTTAAAATATATATATTATATATATAAAATTTTTATATATTATATAATATATATTATATATATATATATATATAATAAAAATTATTTATATTTTAAAAATATATATTTTATATATATAAAATATTTTATATTTATAAAAATATATGTATAAATAATATTATAATAAAAATTATATATATATTAAATATAATATATATAATAAATTATAAAATTTATATATATTTCAGTCTTTGCAGTAATGTTCAAATCATGAAATCTAGACAGAAAAGAACAACGATGAGGATTTTTCACGACAAATGAAAATCAGGTTCATTAATAGAATCCAGAGAAGAGGTTTGAAATTTTTTAATCACAAGAAATGTGGCAGCTCTTAATACAAATGAAGCTCTAAAGGATTAGTTTTGGTACATTCATTTGACCCACAGCATTACACTTCAAAGGGCTTAGACGGATGAGAGAGAGAGAGAGAGAGAGAGGAGAGAGAGAGAGAGAGAGAGAGAGAGAGAGAGAGAGAGAGAGATGGAAATGCTTCAAAGATAATGATAATAAGGAAAGGCGCTCTGATGTGGAGTGAGTTCTTCAATTTTTCTTATCCTCACAGTGTCTGTGCCAGTTGTAGGAGGGTTTGTCATAGTTGTAAGTGAACCCTACAGCTGTATCACCAAAGTGATGTCTTTATTTTGACGTGCTGGTGCACCTGAGTTAGGAAAACGCAATCAACAGATTTAAGAATCCATTTTTTTTAAATTCGAACTGAAGGATAGCCAAATGACTGGTTCATTCTTTAACAGTCCTAATATCCCACATTCATAAAACTCGATATAAATTCACCACATACTCTAAGGTTAGAAAATTTTCGGAGGTCTCTCTGCGAGCCATTTGCTATTTGCACACTTAACAAACGAGTTTTCTATATGAATAACCCAGTAGAAAAACAACGTAAATATTTCGGGCTTTCTAGAGATCTAATATTTGCAAACATATCAAGTGAGACCGGACAAAATGATAGTCTATAAGACCTTTCCATCAAGGTACCAGTAACAAATATTCCACCAGGCAACTTATACAGCTCTATTGCCAACCAAATCTCTCTGCGTGGTTTGTAAAATGTAATAGTGAATTGTAGCAACTGCAACCAACTGCATTAGCTTTCTCTTTTGTATGTTGTTGCACCCAATCAATACTTCACTACCATTACATTTTTTCCACAATACGTATGTTGCTACTGACAAATTTTAAAGTAATTTATTTCACCAGTGTAACATTTTTCACAATTTGTTTATAGAATTTTGTTGATGCATTTATCTGAGTGTCTCAAAATGCTTTGTTTAGAAAATTTTTCTACTATTAGAACTCCTAAAGACAATGTTCACATCATAACGGGAAAGAAATTTATTTGCAGACCGAAGTTCGTCTAAGTAGAGAAGATCAGTTGAATTCTTAATTTAAAAAGGTTCAGATTCTTTGTCCCAGTAAAATTACCTCTTGTAAGGAAATGAGCTGAGTCTTTAATATTCATACTGCACCGTAACGTAGAAAATTTGCTGTAAATATGCCCAATCTTGCGTTCCAACTAATGCGAGCCGCAATTTCAGATATGCCCTTGGAAATAACGGTGATATGACATCCCTTTTTTGTTTGGGAAAAATGAGGACTGGCGTGTAGATAGGTAACCGATTATTGTTATTTTTCTAAACTCTTTGACATCGGTGCATTTTCATCACTTCTGGATACAGTGTCCAAAAATAAAAGTTGTCTATTACCTTCACCTTCAGAGTTAATATTTCTATTAAATTAACTAAGATTATCTAAGAAGTGTAGTTAGTATCTTAGCAGATGTCGGAATCTGAGCTAAGGCATCATAAGCGTGTCATAGCCTAGTCAAATTACAATCAACGTTAATAGTAACGAGTTAATTCTTTAAGTTTTTCATAAATATGTTTGCCAATCCAGGAAATAAAGATGAACCCATTTCCGTATCATATACTTAGATGTAAAAAAAAAAATTCAGCAACAAAATGTCTTTATAAAACATAAGCTAATATCAAGAACCATTTCACGGAATACATGAAAATAGGGATTTGTTTTAGAGTTTACGTCTGAAAAAATTCTATGCTCTCAATGATAGGAACATGACTGAGCAAACTATTCACATCGTAACTAATAGTCTTTTTTATAAGACTTTTCTTTAATTTCCACGTAATTCCTTCAGATTTTAATGGGTAAGAATTCGAATTCGGAAACACACGGGGATAACAAACACATTGGCTACTATAGAAACAGCAGATCATTTCACGATGTTTTGTTTTATTCGTTTGCTTAAGCCTGTTCATAAAGGGAGACTTGAGAACATGGTAATAAATTTCTTTGGCATTGAGTGTTGTATTTAATACAACAAGATGAAATTTGTTCAAGTCGTTTACACAAGTATATAAGCTAGTGAATGAATTGTGGCCTAGGAATTCAATTCTATATCTATGGTAATAATGTTATTTGTAGACCGATAACAAATTTAATTTCAAAGATTTAAGCGAAAAGACTCACTAGCTGATAAGGAGACACATCAGCTATAGGAAATTACACATTAATGGTTCTATAAAACAAATGTACCGAACCAATGGGAGTTGCAAACAATGGTCTCATAAGTGTCTCATTAGGTGTTAAGAAATCTTGGGCGAAAATTTTCAAGAGTCGTATAACATTGTCTTTCTTAATAACTTTCATGAAGTACTTCAGAATGACTTGTATAATTATTTTTACTACTATTGCCTGTATCTGCTACCAAGATGAAATGTGCGTGGGAAAAGCAAGTGTATTTTCGTGTTACTGCACGAGGATATATTTAGATAAAGCTGAGGAGTACTGAGAGATACCAGCTGAGATTCAAACCTCAAGGGGAATCGGGAAAAGGTCTCCACATGAGAGAAGCACAGCTGTTACCTAGCCCTGTCACCAGCTGAGTTGGCTCGTCAATCTCATGCTCCAGTGCCTCTGCAATATGCATTGACCACTTCCCTGTCGCCAGTGGAAATAGCTCCGGAACCGAGTCTGTTGCCCATTGCGGAACTTGTTCACGTGTTTCAGAAACTAGGAAAGGCTCGTCACTCACTGTCCAATAACATTATTTTCAGCCCGTTATTTTGAATCTGAATGATAAATTCAACAGCTGAGAAACGATCTTTGAAAAAGAAAGTACCTGTGCATGGGTATGCTAGAGATAGCTTCGTCATAGGCTTCATTAACTTCAGTAAACGTAGAACGTAACATACGACCCTGGTACAACAGGTGCCTAGTAGCACTACATGTCACTCTTGTTGTGGACACATACGTGGCTGTGGCAGTCTAAGGACTAATTTAATTTTCCTCTCGTCTTGAATACCCGTTATACAAGAAGTTTACACACACACACACAATATATATATATATATATATATATATATATATATATATATATATATATATATATATATATATATATATATATATATATATATATATATATAGCAACAACAGGTAAGAGGGAGGTGAAAGTGCATAAACTAAAGGAGGAGAAAGTTCGGGTAAAATATAAGCAACTATTGGCAGAAAGGCGGGCTGGTGCAAGTATGAGTTGTGGGGGGGGGGGGTGAAGAGAGTTGGAATAGTTTTAAAAATGCAGTATTAGAATGTGGGGCAGAAGTTTGTGGTTATAGGAAGGGGGGTGCAGGAGGAAAGACGAGTGATTAGTGGAATGATGAAGTAAAGGGTGTGATAAAAGAGAAAAAGTTAACTTATGAGAGGTATTTACAAGCAGAAGTGTTTATAAGAAGAGTAGAGTATATGGAGAGTAAAGAAATGTGAAGAGAGTGGTGAAGAGTGCAAAACGAGAGCGGATGAGATAGTGGAGAGGCACTGTCAAGGAATTTTAATGAAAATAAGAAAAAATTTTGGAGTTAAACAAATTAAGAAAAGGCCTAGGGAACAAATGGATTTTTTCAGTTAAGAACAGAGAACGGGAGTTAGTAGATAGGGAAAATGGAGGTTTTGGGTAAAATGGCGAGAATATTTTGAGGAACTTTAAATGTCGACGAAGAAAGTGAGGCGGTAATTTCATGCACTGGGCAAGGGAGGTAATCATCTTTTAGGAGTAAGAAGAGCAGGATGTGAGTGTGGGGGAGGTGCGTGAGGCATTACGTAGAACGAAAGGGGGTAAAGCAGCTGGAACTGACGGAACATGACAAAATGTTAAAAACATGGGGGGCCATAGTGTTGGAGTGGTTGGTATTTTTTGTTTAATAAATGTATGAAAGAGAGGAAGGTACCTAGGATTGGCGGAGAGCGTGTATAGTCTCTTTATATAAAGGGAAGAGGGACAAAAGAGATTGTAAAAATTGTAGAGGAATAAGTTTACTGAGTATACCAGGAAAAGTGTACAGTAGGTTATTAAATTTAAAGAATTAGAGGTAAGACAGAATGTAAGAATTGCGGATGAACAAGGAGGTTTTAGAGTGGATAGGGGATGTGTAGATCATGTCTTTACATTGAAGCATATATGTGAGCAGTATTTAGATAATGGTAGGGATGTTTTTATTGCATTCATGGATTTAGAAAAGGCATATGATTAAGTGGATAAGGGAGCAATGTGGCAGATGTTGTATGGAATAGGTGGCAAGTTACTAAATGCTGTAAAGAGTTTTTATGAGGATAGCCAGGCTCAGGTTAGGGTGTGTAGAAGAGAGGGAGACTACTTCCCGGTAAAAGTAGGTCTTAGACAGGGATGTGTAATGTCACCATGGTTGTTTAATATATTTATAGATGGGGTTGTAAAAGAAGTAAATGCTAGGGTGTTCGGGAGAGGGGTGGGATTAAATTATGTGGAATTAAATACAAAATGGTAAGTGACACAGTTACATTTGCTGATGATACTGTGCTTATGGAAGATTCTAAAGAAAAATTGCAAAGGTTAGGGGATGAGTTTTGGGAGTGTGTGTAAAGGTAGAAAGTTGAAAGTGAACCATAGAAACGATAAAGTGATGAAGTATCAAAGGATTTAGATAAAGAAAAATTGGATATCATATAGGGGAGGAGGAGTATGGAAGAAGTGAATATTTTCAGATATTTGGGAGTTGACGTGTCATCGGATGGATTTATGAAGGATGAGGTTAATCATAGAATTGATGAGGGAAAAAAGGTGAGTGGTGCATTGAGGTATATGTGGAGGCAAAAAATGTTATCTATGGAGGCAAAAAAGGGAATGTATGAAAGTATAGTATACCAACACTCTTATATGGGTGTGAAGCTTGGTTGTAAATGCAGCACGAGGAGGGGGTTTGGGAGGCAGTGGAGATGTCCTGTCTAAGGCAATGTGTGGTGCAAATATTATGCAGAAAATTCGGAGTGTGGAAATTAGGAGAAGGTGTGGAGTAAATAAAAGTATTAGTCAGAGGGCTGTAGAGGGTTTGTCGAGGTGGTTTGGTCATTTAGAGAGAATGGATCAAGGTAGAATGACATGGGGAGCATATAAATCTGTAGGGGAAGGAAGGCGAGGTAGGGGTCGTCCTCGAAAAGGTTGGAGGGAGGGGGTAAGGAAGGTGTTGTGGGCGAGCGGTTTGGACTTCCAGCAAGCGTGCGTGAGCGTGTTAGATGGGAGTTGAGTCAAATGGTATATGGGACCTGAAGATCTGTTTGGAGTGTGAGCAGGGGAATATTAGTGAATGGATTCAGGGAAACCGGTTATTTTATATAACCCGGGCTTGAGTTTGGGAAATGGGAATACAATGCCTGCACTCTAAAGGGGTTTGGATAAAGGCAGTTTGGAGGATATATTGTATTTTTAACGTATATAATTCTAAACTGTTGTATCGGGCACCTCTGCAAAAACAGTGATTATGTGTAAGTGAGGTTAAAGTGTTGAATGATGATGAAAGTATTTTCTTTTTGGGATTTTCTTTCTCTTTGGGTCACCCTGCCTCGGTGGGAGACGGCCGACTTGTTGAAATTATATATATATAATATATATATATATATATATATATATATATATATATATATATATATATATATATATATATATATATATATATACACACACACAACACACACACACACACACACACACACACACACACACACACACACACACACACACACACACACACACACACACACACACACAGAATGTAAAATTAGTAAAATAACAATAAATTAACTCGCATCCAAAAATTTTAATATAAAAAAAAGGCAAAGTAACTCACGAAATCGTAATAACACGATTGACAGTAAATCACAGAACGAGTGGGGAAGGAACGCATGGCCGGCGAGTTCTAAAACTCGCATGTCAGTGCGTTAACCACTCGGCCAAGTGGCTCTAATAACATTCATCCAACTAGGTGTATTTATACGCGGGAGAGAGACCAGCACTCAGACTGTTCAGCTGTCATAAGCATGTACGAACATTTAACAGTGTAATCAAATATAAAAATAAAATTATGTATAAACAATTCAGCAATATGTTAATATAACAAGTATGGCTTATTTAAAATAAATAGTTAAACAGTCTTTGAAAACATTGTTTATCTAAGGAACAAAATAATTGTCGCAGGAATTTACAGTGATAATATAAAGATAATTTACAATTTTTTTTTTTTTTACAAAAGGTTTACACAAGCTGTATAAGGTTACCTTTCATAGGTTAGGTTACATTATACTAACATGTATATCTGACTTGTTACTAATGTAGATGTGTGGTTCAGAGAACCGACAAGTTTAGAAATTAAACATATGTGCAACACTTGCGTAACTTTAATGAGGACACCTAAGTGTTGCTCATGTGTCTAATTTATCGACTTGTTACTGAGGTTGTTTAAGGAGGCTGAGCGCCATCTTCTGATCTGGTGCAAGTTTCATTACTCTTGATAAATTAAAGCTTTAAAATATTATCTTGATATGTTGTATGTTTTGTAATCATCAAGAGAAGGTGATGAGAGGCAGCAGATCAGGTCTTTATTTTGGAGATAATTCGTTGATAGGCGATATTCTTCAGGTTATATTTTGATAAAACTAAATAGTGAGCGAAACGTCCTGAAAATAAAGTTGTGTTCAGCAAACTGTGCCACTTTACCATAGTTGTCTACACCATTAATAACATATCATGAGAAGTGCGTTTCTATGCTATTTTAATGATATTCCTTGTGACTATTACACCAACATTACGTCTGACATTTATATGTGCCAGATGTTAGTCTGTTTGGTTTCCTTAATAAAATAAATTTACATCTAGCTAGAACAATGTAACATATATTAAGATGAGCATCGTTTTAGAGAAATATATACATCAAATTTTTATCACATATGTAACCTTATTAAAACTCCTCGACTTTTTAAATTTTTCCCCATCTCCAGGAAAATAATTTCAAGAAATCTATAGAATCTTAAAAATCTCTAATTATTTTCACGTTGCATCCTCTTCCATTTGCTATCTCTAAATCAACGATGTTTTTTTTTTTAATATTTTAAAATCTTTCTTATCAAAGGCCTTCAGAAATTATATGTAAATTGGTGAGGACTCTCAGTGAAGCATCAATATTACTTTGCAACGTAACATCTTAGTAAGTCACTAAGACCTAAAGTATTCGTTCAAGTATTTATATCTGTAACGGCTTGACAAAAGCTCCTGGAGAGCGAAACGTTGCCGCAATAAAATGTCACATTAGCTGAACTTGTTATTTTAATTAACTGAATTTATTTATCCATCTACTAGCTGCTGACAAACTAGCACTCAGTTGAGTGTTTTCTGGCTGAGGCAAACGTCGCTCTACTGAGAATAATTATTTTGCTTGGTTACACTCATTTGGTAGCAATTATTTAATGACACATGGCACAGTAATGAGTTGATTATATTGCGGTTTACTACGCTTAATGTAGTAAGGAGTTTATTAGACAGTGGTTGATACTCTGGACTCGGCAGCGAGTAGTAGAGTTTGAGGTTTAATATGCTGGGTGTAGTAGTGGGTGACGAGAATAGTGAGTGGAATGAACACAACCACTGAGTGGAACACGGGTTGTGTTCCACTCACTGGTTTAGTAAAATACAACCAATGAGTGGAACTAACCAGTGGCTAGGAGGAACAAAACCAGTGGGTGGAACATCCCCAGTGTGTGACCAGAACACACGCAATAACTAGTAAACAACTAGTGTGCGACCTGAACACAGGTAGTGGATGACCAGAACACAGTGGGTGACCAAAACACAGGTGGTGGGTGACTAGAACACAGGTAGTGGGTGACCAAGCACAGGTAGTGGGTGACCAGATCACAGGTGGTGGGTGACCAGAACACACACATAAGGTTACCAAAACACACGCATTAGGTGACCAAAACACAGGTAGTGGGTGACCAAAACAAAGCTAGTGGGTGACCAGAACACAGCTAGTGGGTGACCAGAACACAGTGGGTGATCAGAACACTCACATTAGGTGACCAGAACACACGCATTAGGTGACCAGAACACACGCAGAGACTAGTAAACAACTAGTGTGACCTGAACACAGCTAGTGGGTGACCAGAACACAGCTAGTGGGTGACCAGAACACAGGTTGTGGATAACCAGAACACAGGTAGTGGATGACCAGAACACAGGTAGTGGATGACCAGAACACAGGTAGTGGATGACCAGAACACAGTGGGTGACCAGAACACACATTAGGTGACCAGAACACACATTAGGTGACCAGAACACACGCAGAGACTAGTAAACAACTAGTGTTGCCTGAACACAGCTAGTGGGTGACCAGAACACAGGTAGTGGATGACCAGAACAGTTAGTGGGTAACCAGAACACAGTGAGTGACCAGAACACAGGTAGTGGGCGACCAGAACACAGCTAGTGGGCGACCAGAACACAGCTAGTGGGTGGCCAGAACACAGTGAGTGACCAGAACACAGCTAGTGGGCGACCAGAACACAGCTAGTGGGCGACCAGAACACAGGTAGTGGGTGGCCAGAACACAGCTAGTGGGTGGCCAGAACACAGCTAGTGGGTGACCAGAACACAGCTAGTGGATGACCAGAACACAGCTAGTGGGTGACCAGAACACAGCTAGTGGGTGACCAGGACAGAGCTAGTGGGTGACCAGACCACAGCTAGTGGGTGACCAGAACAGCTAGTGGATGACCAGGACACAGCTAGTGGATGACCAGGACACAGCTAGTGGGTGACCAGAACAGCTAGTGGATGACCAGAACACAGCTAGTGGGGGACCAGAACACAGCTAGTGGGTGACCAGAACACAGCTAGTGGGTGACCAGAACAAAGCTAGTGGATGACCAGGACACAGCTAGTTGATGACCAGAACACAACTAGTTGATGACCAGAACACAGCTAGTTGATGACCAGAAGACAGCTAGCGGATGACCAGAAGACAGCTAGCGGATGACCAGAACACAGCTAGTGGATGACCAGAACGCAGCTAGTTGATGACCAGAACACAGCTAGTGAATGACCAGAAGACAGCTAGTGGATGACCAGAACACAGCTAGTGGATGACCAGAACACAGCTAGTGGATGACCAGAACACAGCTAGTGGATGACCAGAACACAGCTAGTGGATGTCCAGAACACAGCTAGTGGATGACCAGAACACAGCTAGTGGATGACCAGAACACAGCTAGTGGATGACCAGAACACAGCTAGTGGATGACCAGAACACAACTAGTTGATGACCAGAACACAGCTAGTTGATGACCAGAAGACAGCTAGCGGATGACCAGAAGACAGCTAGCGGATGACCAGAACACAGCTAGTGGATGACCAGAACGCAGCTAGTTGATGACCAGAACACAGCTAGTGAATGACCAGAAGACAGCTAGTGGATGACCAGAACACAGCTAGTGGATGACCAGAACACAGCTAGTGGATGACCAGAACACAGCTAGTGGATGACCAGAACACAGCTAGTGGATGTCCAGAACACAGCTAGTGGATGACCAGAACACAGCTAGTGGATGACCAGAACACAGCTAGTGGATGACCAGAACACAGCTAGTGGATGACCAGAACACAGCTAGTGGATGACCAGAGCACAGCTAGTGGATGACCAGAACACAGCTAGTGGGTGACCAGAGCACAGCTAGTATTGATTATGAACACAAGCAGTTGGTTACCTCTGCACAAAAGTTGAAAATGGAAAAATTGGGCAGGAATATTTGTCATTTTTCATATTTTTGGAGTTTTTTTCCAGGCATTTACACATTTTTTTTTAATTTTCACTATAATTAAGGTATTACAAAAACATGTAGACAGGTTAAGATACTGAGATTCGACCTCTGCGGTAACAAACAAGTGAGTATTATGAGGTGATTACATTTACACACATATTAATAGCACTGAACAAAAGGGAAAAACTTGCAGTAGTGATAATTACTCACTGAGCTCTACCGAAGATTCTTCAGTTTGCTAATAAGTTAGCACTGGCCATTACTTGAGAAGAAATTTAGCGTAAATTATACAGACCTATATTTCATTGTAACAAAGAATGATAGCTGATACATCAAAGACATGATGACCAGATAGTAAAAGGACACAAGTGCAACTAAAGTGACATTTTATTGTGGCAACGTTTCGCTCTCCAGGAGCGAAACGTTGCCATAATAAAATGTCACATTAGTTGCACTTGTGTCCTTTTACTTTACATATTGTCGGTAATTCTACCAACATTATTACAATGACCAGAGAGAATATCATCACGATGATTATGAACTGAAGTACTGCTCAAGTGTCTCACAAAGCTCTTTTAACAAATATTTAATGAGGTGGTGCCAACCTACACACATCGTTACTTTTACATGCTTACATAACTGTTAATACAATTAATTTTCCAATGTAAATGTAATATTCTCTGTCACCAGTTGTGTTGCGAACTAACAGTTGACCGGGAGACAGTAAATGTAATACCAATAATAAAATAAAGCGAGGAAGCCATGAGCCACAAAGTAGTGTGTCTGGCAAGTGGAGTGTGCAAGTGACTTTCTGTAAACAGTAAAACCGAGATAAATACTATCATGGGCATTGTAAGTGGAAGCCCATGCAATACTAATCTTTTAGAGACATGATGAATTAGCTGATCACAGAGACAGATTCGATTGCGTAATTGTTGATTGCAAGGTTCGTGATTCGGAAGCGTACACAGCTTTGGTAACACGATAGCTATCAGCATACATAAAGGAATACTTGAACAACGGAAAACAAAATCACTGTAAGGGATAAAGAATCATGATAAGATACACAAATAACCCTCACATAAAAGAGAGAAGCTTACGACGACGTTTCGGTCCGACTTGGACCATTGACAAAGTCACACTAACCAGAGGTGGAGCAGGACGGCTATATATAGGCAGGAAGAGGTGGTGGTAGTAGTAGTAGTACAAGAGTTGTATATAATACCGACAAGATGAAATCAAGACACATGCACAACACCCGGGCATCCCCATCATAGACGTTTCGCCATCCAGCCAGCCACTGGATGGCGAAACGTCCACAACAAAGATAACCAGACGCCGCACATGTGTCTTAATTTCATCAGTAGTTGTAGTAGTAGTAGAAGAAGAAGAGGTAGTAGTAGTGGTAGTGGTAGAAGTGGGAAATAAGGAGGACGAGCCAGTCAAATACAAAGGAAGGGGAGCACTGCAAGAGAGCTAGATGCCCACAGAGGGAGAGCAAGCGCACCGAGGTGCGTGAAAGGGGAAGTGGTGAAATAAATGAAGAAGGAACAGAAACACGAGACAGGAGAGAGAAAGACAACCCACCTCTGGTTAGTGTGACTTTGTCAATGGTCCAAGTCGAACCGAAACGTCGTCGTAAGCTTCTCTCTTTTATGTGCGGGTTATTTGTGTATCGTTCCAGTCACGGTATTGTGCCTTTTTTGTTATTTGTTAATCATGATAAGAGAATGTAACTACTGTTGTTCCACAGTGATTATTGTTGGGAAGAATACTATTCCTAGCTAATATAAATGACTGTATTAATATTAGTAGAATTACCGACAATATGTCAGGTAAAAGGACACAAGTGCAACTAATGTGACATTTTATTGTGACAACGCTTCGGTCCCCAGGAGCTTGACAAAGCTCCTGGAGAGCGAAACGTTGCCAAAATAAAATGTCACATTTGTTACACTTGAGTCCTTTTGCCTAAATGCTAAAATTAGGTCCTATTTGTCCTTATTTACAAACAATGCTCAGAGTAGAATACACACAACAGAGGATGAAAAAATACAGCTCTTAGAAGGTCAGAATAAACATCAGAAATTTTCCGGTAAATAGTTCCTGGAGTTTACTCCAATCAAAAACAAGTTATAATTCTGGGAGGTAAGAAAAGGAAGCCTACACAAACCAGAGCTTATCACACAGGAGGAACGAAGTGTTGAGGTTGGCGAGGGCCGTAGAGTAAGTGTTGAGGCACACTGACATGGATACTGTCGAAGAGCAGGTGAAAAGTGGGTAGAGAGAAGGAAACGTTATAAGGTTCGTTAATGCAAGAGCAGGCATAGGCCAGTAAGACCTGCCTAGCATGAGTAAGACCTAGCTAGTATGGGCCAATAAGACTTGCCTAGCATGGGCCAGTAGTAACTGCCTAGCATGGGCCAATAGGAAATGCCTAGCATGGGCCAGTAGGAACTATCTAGCATAGGCCAGTAGGAACTGCTTAGCATGGGCCAGTAGGAACTGCTTAGCATGGGCCAGTAGGAACTGCCTAGAATGGGCCAGTAGAAGTGCAGACAGCCTGTACTGTCTGCACAGATAGCCTATGCTGTCTGCCAGCTTAGTTCATATTTCGCGGCACTAAGGTGCTGCCCTCTCCAGGCCTGCAAAGGTCAGTGGGATGCTGGTCCCACTCGCTCACTCACTCAGCGGCCTAGATGCAGACGAGTATACTCCCTCTCTCCCTCACAGGACCATGGCCTTCCCGGGCCATGCGGACTTAACACACGGTATGGGCACCCCAGATACCGCAGTTAAAAGAAGTGTCCTGGAACCACGTCTTATCATTGAACCCCGCTACCAAGACATCCGCCAATAAAACTTATAAAACACTGGTTGAAAGCGGCGGTCGCAGCAGTTGTGTTTGCCTGGAGAGAGGAAGGAAATGGAATGAAGTTGTGCTCACTTCATCACCCTACACTAGAAACATCCGTCTCTCAACAAGTTATCCTGATGTCGTGTCTGCAAGTTTCAGCATCCAGACACAGGTACAAGCAGGATCTTGCCGAAATTTGCCGAATTTCTTCGAGAATTGTAAGTGGCGTCCCAGTGACCCCACGCTACAGCGTCCCACGCTGTTTCTCAAGTCACGTGTTCAGCGTCACTTGTATGTTCTGCTGTTGTTCAGCTCAGAACAGCTATTTCAGCAAGCCAGAGGTGAGTTTTCTGGTGACTTCTGCGTCCAGTGTGCGTGTCTCCGTGTATGTGGGAGGAAGAAGTGGCCGTTCCTCGCCTTGCCCACGCTCGCCCTACTCACACCTCACCAGCCTACCATACACCACCATGCCATCACTCCCTCTGCTGCGTTTTCTGCTGTTTTTCGTGTGAATTCTTTGCCATATCTGTGTATCCGAGTGTCCGAGGCCACTCGAAGCCACGTGGATCACTAAGCCACGTGGATCACTAAGCCACGTGGATTAGCAAGACACGTGGATCAGCAAGCCACGAGGATCAGCATGGCACGTGGTTCAACAAGCCATGTGGATCAGCATGCCACATAGCTCACGACACCACGTGGATCACAAGCCACGTGAGTCACCGATGCTGATACCCGACGTCACGATGTCTGCTTGACGTCACCTCGAGATGTCTGCTGGCGTCACCTCGCGACGTCACGCCTGACATCACATGATGTCACATCGAGTGCATCATTATGTCAGTATTGTCAAGAAGATTGAGAGAAGATATATGTCGTGTGTAAATTAATTCCTCTCAGTCAGTGTTCTCACATGTTAGTGTATGGCATAGTGTCAATTTTGTGCACCGAAAAGCATCATTTGCTAGTTTAAGCCATGTTGTTCCGCATGTACCGCGGGTGTGTAAAGTTTTCCGTGTGTCCAGTGTGGTCTTGAGCCCAGACCCCTGTGTAGCTCTTTGTTGCCTGTCACCCAGTGTGACCAGCGCGTTTGACAGCTGATATTAGTCAGCCCTGAGCATAGCCCTTGTACAGAAAGCTCTTATGCTCGTCGCTCATAGATGCTCTACAGAATCGTACCTGCTACGATTCTCATCGAGATTTGTTGCACTTCGCCTCCAGACCTTCAGAGTGCAGTTATATGTAGAGAAACAAGTCTGGGGACGCTTAGACTAACCTCTGCTATAACTCGAACTGCCGAGAGAATGACCTCGTCAAGCCGCAGTTAAGCCCTGTCAGCAGGCGCTGTGTCAGCCTCGTTACAAGCTTCATTGAGCAGCCTGCACAAAGAAGATGTCACTTTGACTGCTAGCCCGCTCACTGCAGTCTGGTGTATGATGTTACGACTCCCTGATGTTTCGCCCAGTCGTCTCTGCCACGACTCGCTCCACGACTTACTCCACGCTCGCCGGCAGTGACAGCCCAGCGACAGTACCAGTTGAGATGTGTCCTCCTGAGTCGCTTGCCAGAAGTCCTGCCCAGTTGCCGAGTTTTGACGACGCCTCACTCGAGGGCACCAGCATGTCGTGCCCCAGGTTGAGTGAAAAACTTCAGTGACTCCTACGATGACTGCTTCACCGTTCTAGAAGAGACCGTACCCTGTTACGTCACAGCTCAGCCGCAGCGATGTCTCCTGTGTTGCAGTATCTGTCCAGACGCAAGAAGGCGTGCAGTGATGCCCCCCGACGCTCACTGCCTATGACCACGATGTTTAGCACACCCCACATGTTTTTTACTTCCCTCCCTGTAGGAAGTTTTTTTTTTCCATGCCCATATATATATACATGTTTTTTATTTTGTGATCTGTGCCCTGTTCCTATGAGAGAGAGACCGAGTTTCTTTTACCACCAGTATTGTCGAAGTAGGTGGCCGAGCGTATGTAGATAGCCTGGACTGTCTGCACAAACAGCCTATGCTGTCTGTCAGCTTAGCTCATATTTCGCGGCACTAAGGTGCTGCCCTCTCCAGGCCTGCAAAGGTCAGTGGGACGCTGGTCCCACTCGCTCACTCAATCAGCGACCAAGACACAGACAACAAGTCCTACTCTCTCCCTGGTGGGTATGGCCCTCCTGGGCCATGGGCACAACACACAAGCCTGTGTACCCACCACGACTTTGCAAATAAAGTAAAGAAGACTCCGAAGATGTATCATTCACTCACCCGTTTCCAGCATCAACAAATAATTCTCGTTCACAGAAGCTGTCTAGCATGGACCAGTAGGAGCTGCATAGCATGGGCCATAGGCACTGCATAGCGTGGGACAGTAGGAGCTGCAAAGCATGGGCCAGTAGGAGCTGCAAAGCATGGGCCAGTAGGAGCTGCAAAGCATGGGCCAGTAGGAGCTGCAAAGCATGGGCCAGTAGGAGCTGCAAAGCATGAACCAGTAGGAGCTGCAAAGCATGGACCAGTAGGAACTGCCTAGAATGGGCCAGCAGGAGCTGCCTAGCATGGACCAGTAGGAGCTGTTTAGCATCGACCAGTAGGAGCTGCAAAGCATGGGCCAGTAGGAGCTGCAAAGCATGGGCCAGTAGGAGCTGCAAAGCATGGACCAGTAGGAACTGCCTAGAATGGGCCAGCAGGAGCTGCCTAACATGGACCAGTAGGAGCTGTTTAGCATCGACCAGTAGGAGCTGCCTAGAATGGGCCAGTAGGAGCTGCCTAGCATGGGGCAGTAGGAACTGTTTAGCAAGGACCAGTAGGAGCTGCATAGCATGGGCCAGTAGGAGCTGCATATCAATGGCCAGTAGGAGCTTAGTAGCATGGGCCAATAGGCGCTGCATAGCATGGGCCAGTAGGAACTGCAAAGCATGGTCCAATAGGAGCTGGATGGCACGAGCCAGTAGGAGCTGCCTAGCATGGGCCAGTAGGAGCTGCCTAGCATGGGCCAGTAGGAACTGTTTAGCAAGGACCAGTAGGAGCTGCATAGCATGGGCCAGTAGGAGCTGCATATCAATGGCCAGTAGGAGCTTAGTAGCATGGGCCAATAGGCGCTGCATAGCATGGGCCAGTAGGAGCTGCCTAGCATGATCCAAGAAGAACTGTCTAGCATGGACCAGTAGAAGCTGCCTAGCAGAGGCTAGTAAGACCTTCCTAGCATGGACCTTTAGGACCTACTTAGGATGGTTCAGAAGAAGGGATAGTTTTTAGAGTAGGTATGATGGGGCCCGTGAGGGTAGGAGGTAATGAAGTTGGCAATAGGCAAATTATGAGGCAGGTCCAGGAGCTAAGACTCCACCCCCTGCAACAACATATCAATATATAGGTAAGCACATAAAGTATACTCACACACAC
The DNA here is from genome assembly GCF_026875155.1 of Cherax quadricarinatus. Classification (NCBI taxonomy): domain Eukaryota; kingdom Metazoa; phylum Arthropoda; class Malacostraca; order Decapoda; family Parastacidae; genus Cherax; species Cherax quadricarinatus. The sequence goes on along the minus strand of NC_069406.1, from coordinate 80,302,758 downwards.
ACACACACACACACACACACACACACACATAATCCTAAGGAAGTAATTATTCTCTAAGTTTAATACTGGAGTAATCATATATAATTACATTTTGGTGTTTGCCTTTCCATGTTCCCTCTTGTTGTGAGCTCAAGTGACGGTAAGGAAGTAATTGCTGCAACGACTCTCTCACCTTATAATTACTTAGCGATGTCCGACAAAATTTAGTCTCTGTTCGTGTTGTGGACTTGCATCATCTTGTTTGGTATTTGCGTCAGTACACCATTACTCTAATGGTCGACATATGTCATTAGCGTGTGCTGGTTTGTGTCTGCACATGTTGAACAATAAAATGGTATAAAATACCGACAGGTTGTTAGGTAAGACACATATGCAACAGTTAGGTATCTTTATTTCGAAACGTTTCGCCTACACAGTAGGCTTCTTCAGTCGAGTACAGAAAAGTTGATAGAAGCAGAAGAGACTTGAAGACGATGTAATCAGTCCATCACCCTTGAAGTTTTGAGGTGGTCAGTCCCTCAGTCTAGAGAAGAGTATTGTTATATAGTCCGAAACAATCATGAGGGACTGACCACCTCAAAACTTCAAGGGTGATGGACTGATTACATCGTCTTCAAGTCTCTTCTGCTTCTATCAACTTTTCTGTACTCGACTGAAGAAGCCTACTGTGTAGGCGAAACGTTTCGAAATAAAGATACCTAACTGTTGCATATGTGTCTTACCTAACAACCTGCACATGTTATTTCTTGCCAGGACTTTGATCATTAATATGAAGGAATCTGTTACCATACAACCCTCCGTACATGTTATTGTTAAGAGTTTCTCATGCAAGGTTTCTTGTTGCTGCAATGTCTGGCAAGTTTGTTTATTGTTGCGATAATATAGATCGAATTTCAGAAAAATGTTGTATTAATATTAGTAGAATTACCGACAATATGCTAAGTAAAAGGACGCAAGTGCAACTAATGTGACATTTTATTGTGGCAACGTTTCGCTCTCCAGAAGCTCTGTCAAGCCGTAACGGCTTGATAAAGCTTCTAGAGAGCGAAACGTTGCCACAATGAAGTGTCACATTAGTTCCACTAGTGTTTTTTTACTTAATAGAAAAATGTTAATTAAATGGAAGCTTATTTAAGTAAAGGCATTTTGTTGCGGTTATGTATCACTCTTTAAGAACTTTTTCGAGCCAGTACGTATTAGCTTGACAAAGCCCTGGAAAGCGATACATAACCGCAAAAAAATGCATCATTAGTTGAGCGTGTATCCTTTTACCTAACATTTTTTACTGTAAAAGCCTGCTGTGGAGGGTAAAGAATTTTTTTACGTCTTCGATTTCTTAAGAATCCAGAAATTGGTGATTATATGATTTATCTGAATAAAACAGCGATATAGTTGTAAACCGCTGGTAAGAGCAAAGTTAGCATCATGACAATTATATAACAGTGAAGGCTGCAATTTACTGAGTACTAAATAGTGTAGATCTTAATATTACTGATTACGAAAAGGACTCGAGAGTTCTGGTTATCAATAATCTAAAACCAAGACAACAGTGCATAAGTGTTCGCAATAAAGCGAAACAGAATTCTTGGCTTCATATCAAGGAGCATAAATAATAGGAGTTCTCAGATTGTTAAACTCTATATATCCTTGGTTAGGCCTCATTTAGATTACGTTGCACAGTTCTGGTCACCGTATTACAGAATGGATATTAATGCACTGGGCAACGTACAAAGGAGGATGACAAATTTTATCCCATGTATCAGAAATCTTCCCTATGAGGATAGACTGAGGGTTCAGAACCTGCACTCTCTAGAAAGGCGTAGAATTAGGGATGATATGATTGAGGTGTATAAATGGAAAACAGGAATAAATAAAGAGAACATAAATAGCGTGCTAAAAATATCTAGCCAAAACAGGACTCGAAGCAATTATTTGAGTTGAAAAATTCAGATTCAGGAATGATATAGGAAAGCACTGGTTTGGTAATAGAGTTGTGGATGAGTGGAACAAACTCCCGAGTACCGTCATAGAAGCTAAGACGTTGTGTAGTTTTAAAAATAGGTTGGATAATTACATGAGTGGGTGTTTGTGGGTGTGAGTTAGACCTGAGTAGCTTGTGCTAATAGGTCTGATGCCGTGTTCCTTAAGTGGATGTGATCTGACCTGACTAGATGGGTTATTGGTTTAAGCCGGAAGGTAACTTGGACCTGCCTTGCGTGGGCCAGTAGGCCTGCAGTAGTGTTCCTTATGTTCTTATAAAGCTATTTTTGTAATTATGGAAAGGTAAACAAATAGGTAATAAGTAATAATATTTAATTATTAAAAAGATAATAGATCATTATATTTCCCATTTGATGCCACAGTCTGCAAGAAGAAGGAATGGACAAGGTTATAAGTGAACGTTTCAAGAAACAAATTTGCCAATAAAAACTACCGAGTCGTATAGGTAGACAAGAATGAGAATCCTGATACATGCTAAATTTAAACATAAGACAGTTAAATTGGATATCATGGGGATGGTGCAGGTACATTTAGTACAAAACTACTGGAGACATATATTAACAATTTTAGCTAACATATTTAGGAACCCACAAAAGGAAACAGTAAGTAGGATCTAGCCAAACTAAACACTATTTCTCCTCAACGAATCAGGCGTAAGAGATATCAACTGCAAAACTATTTAGGTGTAAGCAATCGCTAATACTGATGCTCGAATAGTTAGCCTAGGTGGGGCTGCCTGACAGTGATTATGTAGCTGATTATGGGGCTGCCTAATAGTGGTTATGGGGCTGATTCTGGGGCTGCTTAATAGTGATTATGGGGCTGATTATGGGGCTGCCTAATAGAACAAGACCAGGAGATTGCAATACTAAAGTGATTATGAGACGACGACAGAGTACAAATTACACATCTTTAGATTTGATCTTAAATTATTTCACGAAGTGCACTGGTAAGCCAGCGGAAGGCCTTGGTCATTGGACCAAGAATCACGGAGAGGGTCATTAAATCAGGAGAAATTTTCTTACCTTCTAAGAAGAATTAGACCACCACTACTACTAGACAATCAAATATAGCGTGACAACGAATTTCAATTAACAGTATTTTATCTTTTTAATTAATAATAGTTTACTTATTCCAAGGCAAGAACGATAACTGAGAAAGTAGACGTTTTGTTTTAAGGTTAGTGGACGAATGATCGAGCCTCCACCCTAACAAATTTACACTATATAATAGTACTTTAAATGTTTAAATGTAGGAGAAAGTAATTTAGGTAGTATATATCAATACTTCACGACTGCTCGTGAAGGATGATACACCGAACAAGATGAGGTTGAAATTAGTCTCTGAGGCTCCACGACCACGAATGTCCTTCACCAGGATAACACGCTCAGTACTGCTGAGCACCTGGTGTTTAGGGATGGTGGTCTAGTGAATAGAGGGAGGAGTACTTTGCTCAGTTCGCACAGGGCTGCGTTTGGGAACGAAGGATCGAGTCCTGACCAAACCGCAGTTCTGTTAATGATTGATATATATATATATATATAATATATATATATATATATATATATATATATATATATATATATATATATATATATATTAGAGGGGAAAAGCAAGGTTATCAATTACGTAGGTTAATGATGGAGTTATGATTCATAAGTGGCTGGCACTATAGGTATTTTGTGGGAACACCCACAGTGGTATCTTGTGGGAACATCCACAGTGGTATCTTGTGGGAACACCCACAGTATCTTGTGGGAACATCCACAGTAGTATCTTGTGAGAACACCCACAGTATTATCTTGTGGGAACACCCACAGTGGTATCTTGTGGAAACACCCACAGTGGTATCTTGTACCCCAGTGGAAACACCCACAGTGGTATCTTGTGGGAACACCCACAGTGGTATCTTGTGGGAACACCCACAGTGGTATCTTGTGGGAACACCCACAGTGGTATCTTGTGGGAACACCCACAGTGGTATCTTGTGGGAACACCCACAGTGGTATCTTGTGGGTGCTGCTACCCACAGTGGTATCTTGTAGCAGCACTCACAGTTGTATCTTATGGTAACACCCACAGTGGTGGGCACTTTGCTAACTTTGTCACAGAAAACTAATTCCACATTGTATCTTAGGTAACACCCACAGTGGTGGGCACTTTGCTAACTTTGTCAGAGAAAACTAATTACCTTGTAATTTAGCTAAAGTATATACAGTATTTTCGTCTCCATATAATAATATATTCTGACTAATTTATATTAGAGAAAATATTTACTGTTTGTGTCTAATGATTTCCTTTGCTTTTATTGAAGCTCTTGGGTAATAAGATTTCATTATTTTGTATTTATGTTTGCAAATTATTATTATAATCAAAGGGGAAGCGCTAAACCCGGTGGATTATACAGCGCCTGGGGGGGGGGGGGATGTGGAAGGCATTCAGGCTTAATTCGGGGAACTGGAGCACAGATCCAATTCCCTAAATCAAGAGCCCCTCACCAACATCAAGGAACCTTCCTTGAGGGTATGTTTGCAAAGGTAAGGATTTACGTAATTAATAACTATTTATATACAGTTAAAATCCTGTTTTATAAGCGCATCATTTCATATCTCTACTGACGTATAAGCTTATATTCCAACAACAATATTGTTTGATTTACTTTCATAAAATCACAACACACATGTCACTTGCCTTGGTACATTAATTGTTTCTGATAAAGCTGCCAGTGAAATATTTGTGTGAATGGTAAATTGATATTTATGAACAAAACATTAAAAAAAGTGTGAAGGAACTGAAAGCATAGACAAAACAACATATTAACTTGTTGAAATGTTCACACATTTGAAAAAAAGAAATATTTGGAAAAATGACAGTATATATTTTTCATACATACCCAAATGCATTGACAAATATTGGCAGATAACGTGTGCAAAGGGATCGTGAAAAATATTCGTACGGCGTGTGAAGAGACGCATACTCAAGCAGATCTATGATGAAAGGAAATATATGTAATATTAATGTGTGTATAATCTCTACTTTAAAACAACATTAGCAGTTCTAGTTCTCGTAACAGAAGTTTTTGAAATTTATTGGTCTACTTAGAGAATTTATGCCTGGAATGCTGTCCCGAATTTGGATTGTAATATCAATGAATTAATCCCTGGAAATTTTAAAATTGTATTCGTAAAGATGTGTTCGAAAATATTAATGAACATAATAAAGATGTGTTTCTATTTTAGTTTATAGGTTAATTGACTATAAATCTGCACCCCAGTCTGATCACCACCAGTCAGAATATTTTAATCCATTAAATAAGAATTAAAGAAAACTCTGTGTATACACAGAAACGTACACCTCTCGTAATAAACAACATTAATCTATGTTGTACAGAAAACGCTGTTAAATGCTTGGAATCAAGATGGTTATTAACCTAATGTTTGTGCCGTATCCTGTTCTGAAAATTATTTTAGTCTATGAAACTTTATAAGATCATCATCTTGAATGGAAGGCATTGGTTCCGAGTCCTATTTAGTGACAGCATCTGAAATCTAATGCTAACATGTATGTTGTGTTCGATTGGAATATATATCTGTGTTAGTTTACGCACAGATTGGCGACGTTTCTAGTTGTCCTTGGACTGTGTTCAGTGCTTCAGGGCAGTGAGCCACGTGAGGGTGGCTATGGGCCCCGACTGGGGTACTGAGCCTCACAGTCTTGACCATATCAACAGAACAAATAGCAAATGTTGAAGGATCGATAACTCTCAGGCCTAATAGTTTATCGACCTCTTGTTCATACGTATCTCACAAATGTACCAGAGTTAGATAAAGTTTTTCTTTTTATTGGCCTACATCTTGTGGAATCAACCACTACTGAAAACACATCTGAAAATTTGGAATCAAAGTACTGAGCTTTTTACTGATTTTGAAATATTAAGTCACTATAGTAAAGTGCTAAAGATTTGAGATTTATTGTATCCAGCGAATATTTATCATCAGTGTCAAATTCATCAACATGAAACATTTTATATATGATTTTCTACAGACGGCAGGACCTTATAAGTTGAAGTATCATCAAATACTTTAATTATTTGATGAAGATACTTCATCAAACATCATTACGAGAAACGTTATGCATTCCGTTAATAGCAACTAAATGACCTGCTAATAATAGTGGGGATGATGGGTTTCTTTCCGTACAAATTATTCATCGTCGATTATTTTATATATATATATATATTTTTTTACCGAAAGAATGTTTATGTGGGGAAAGTATTGCGTACAAGTTTCATGGTGAAAGTCTTGAAAAAAAATGAAATTAGAAAAACTTGTTTTGTATGCAGCACTCGTGTATATACACAGGTTAAATGAATTTGTTACCGTGTCGACGGTATTAAAATGCATCATCTCGGTTTTTAATAACGAAAACTGTGAATTATATTTTTTCCAAGTTTCCAATAAAAATATTCTGTCAGTAGTTCTAACGAATATGTATAAGATTTTTTATTCTTAAAATATATAATATAGCTTCACGTAATACGAATATCCAATAAATTACTAAAGTGATGATAACCAATAAAGAAACAATGGGTTTTGTGTCAAGTTGCTAGAACTTTTCTTCTCCCATTTTTGCCTCAGTTACATAAAAATGTTTAAAATTCATCAGAAAAAATTAAGTAAGTGATAAAAAATTCTCAGTATAAAACCAAATTAGCATCAAATATACTTTTTATAATTTGCGTGAAATTATTCTCCAGCGAAATTAGTAATGCAATAAATGAGCCTAATAAAATTGTAGAAATAAAATTTGAATACCCAAATGTTCCTTGAATTATGCTAAACATTTTTTCAAGAAAGAAATTAATATTTTTAAAAGTCAAATTCTTGTCCCAGGAGCGAGCCTTCCTCTCTGGTATAAACATCTTGCTACTAGTGTCAGGAACTAATACAAGAACTTCATCGTCAATGTCAAACTTACTTTTTCGACTTTTCATATCAAAATGTTACATACGTGTGTGTTGCACTCTAACAGAGTTTTGAGATCAAGAGGAAACTGCTAACTTGAGCATCAGGATTGTCATCAGACACATTCCAAAGTTCCTTTAAAATTGATGAAAAGTCCTGCAATCTAACATCCATAAAACATTTCAAATGGCAAATAACCCAGCCCTGTACATTATTTGCACAGTACATAATGCACTGGGGAAACACTTATGTAACTCACAGGGCTTTTTGACTCACGAAATCGTAATGACACGATTGCAAACAAACCACGGTACGGGTGGGGATTGAACTCGCGGCTAGAGTGTCGTAAAACTCCAGACCGATGCATTACCACTGGGCCAGCTGGCTACAATAAGATTCGTCTCAACTAGGTATATTTATACACCGTAGGAAGATTAGCATAGGCACCACTCGAACACAAATGCAAGTTTTTACAGATGAATCTCCCGCCAGCGTGGCCGTAACCAACTGTAGCTCAAGTCCCCTCAAAGCCGTCATCATGACTCATGAGGTCGTGATGTCACTATTCATCTGTATTAAGTAATCAGGGTTGTCAACCCTGATTACTTAAGCAGTTCTATCATCCTCATCAGTGTTTGCGGGTAATTTAGACATTTTAAGGTCCACATCCACAGGTTGAGTCTCAATAATATCTTTAACTTTCTTATTAACTAACTCTATCTTATGCTAAACATCGTCGTTCTGTTGTTTATCATCGCGTTCCATTCATTCACTCTTGCCTTTACTGTCTCACCTAGCCCTTTCTTTCTGCTCTTCATACTCCAACTTCTCTCGTTCTTTCTTCTGTAGTTGCTGTAACCTTCCCTTCTCTCCCCTTTTTGCTCTAACTAATCATCTATGAAATTATTTGAATGATCTAATTTTTATCCGCCTTCATCCAAAATGCATAAGCTTCCATGCTTTAATAACTGGCAATAAAAAACACGTTGAAAAAAACATTCCAGATTTCTCAAAAGACACAGAAATAATTAAAGATGAATAAAGGGAATATATGGAAAAAAAGTAGAAAGGGTAGAAAAGGGAGAACAACAGCTGAAAATCATAAAACTTAACAAGTAGAAGGGAATAACACCATAGCAAAGTTTTCCGCCATCAATTTTAAAATTAAAGATTTTCTATCACCCTGGAAGGTTTTTCCAGTCATATTCCGTCGCCCTGGACGAGTTTCCTCATCATATTCCATCACCCTGGACAGGTTTCCCCTGTCATTTTCCATAGCCCTGGACGGGTTTCCCTGTAATATCACATCAAACTGGATGGGTCTCCCTGTCATTTTCCTCTCTAGTTCTTCACAAAAAGTTTCTCACTCATCACTAAAGGTTCCCCACTTAGAGACGAACACAATGACCACAGCACTGTTTATGCATAAGATTATCAAAAAACAGTAGTTTATCACTGGTATTTCCCTAATTCAAGGGAGGAAACGTAATACTAGCCATAAAGCCTAAGTTATAATAACCAAAAATTAAGATTTACGGAACTGACTTCTAACAAACCTATGAAGCAAAACCAAAACTTAATTGTCCCATTTGACATCATAACATCTTTATTTATTTATGTCTATGCAAATAATACAATGAGAATTTGTATTTACAATAATGGGTTGCAATGCGAAGAGCCTCCATTATGCCTAGGCATTATGGGCCGACTTAACATTATTGGCTTACTGACTACTTAACACTAAGAATTACATCATAGTTGTACAGTAGAATATTAATTATATCATAGCTGTACAATAGGTTATTAATTTTAAGTGAATCTAATTTATATAAGACAAAAGATATATTACATATATTCAAAAGTGTTTTTTTGTGAAAATGATTCAATTATATTCCTGTCGACAATGGATAAAAGGTTGAAAAGTAATTGTTGAAATTATGATATGAGAATACATATTGAGTATGTGAGTACTGAGCAAAAAAGTACAGGAGTAAAGGATAGTGACCAATCCTGCTACATCCTGTAAATCCTGACAAGATTAGGATAAACTTCTGTTACATATATACATCAATAAACAACAAAAAGGCACAAATCCGTGATTGGAACAATTCACAAATAACCTGCACATAGGAGAGGGGAAAGGAGAGGGTGACCGAAACGTCGTTGTAAGCTTCTCTCTCCTATGTGCGGGTTATTTGTGTATAAATAACTACATACATTCTTGTATTATCTGCTGCGAAACTTGTAATTTTTGCCATACATTAGCAGTAGGTATTGATTTATGAGTATTTAACTTGAAGTTTGTTCCAGCACTTAGGTGTACGAGATGTTAAGTATGGCCACGTATCGTAGCACCAATGTGCGATCACTCACATGATATCGTGTGAAAAAGCTAGATTCTGACTTAGGGTGCCAGCACTCAGGGGTATCTTAGAGTACCTTCTTCCAGCAGTAACATATTCGTTGTTCATTGGCGATGTATGGGTCTCTTTATACCTGGTGCCCCGGTGTACCTGGCAGTAAAAAGTACTTAGCTGATTGTCAACTGTTGTAAGCAGCATCTTGTGGATGGTAAAAAACCATGGATATGGCTGAGTTTTGAACAAACTGAGCTTCATTAACAACTGTTAGCCTGCAAATTCATTGGTGTAAAAATTATGGCGATCTATAAAAGAAAACAAAGGATCCCCTTAGCCTATCGAACTGTACTCAATGAGTTGTTTGTGGCATCAGATCTCAAATCGCTGGCATTATTCCTTCCTTGCTTGTTGCTTTATCAATTCTTCTCGTCATCTCTGTTCGCCGTTCAAAGACTTACAACAGCCTGCTGAAGAATTCATAAACCATCGATCCACTGCGACAGTTTATTTCACTAACTATATATTAAATGAATGCTTTAAGAATGGATATTGGCCTGAGAGCATCCGAGCATGGCTGATACGAGGCTCAGAATATTTGAACAAAACTCATTGATTGGCAGTTAGTTGAAGGACTTCCCTGATGGTCACAAGGCAAAGCAATTATGGAATTAATGTTTATGATTTTATTGATTTTTTTTTTTGTAAGGATATCCAGCTGTTATCGTTTTTCAAAGAGTGTAGAATGAAGAAGACCGAAGTAAACATAAAGAGTTAATGTGAGAGTGTAAGTGTGTGGGAATGCGTGAGTGTGTACTCTCCTATTTGAGCTCACGTATTTGTGGTTGCAGAGGTCAATACGTTATAGCTCCTGGACTCGCCTGTTCACTGATCACTACTAGGACCTCTCTCTCCCTGTTCCATGAGCTTTATCAAACCTCGTCTTAAAACTATATATGGTTCCTGCCTCCACTACGCCACTTTCCAGACTATTCCACTTCCTGACAACTCTATGACAAAAAAAAATACTTCCTAATATCCCTTTGACTCATCTGAGTCTTCAACTTCCAACTGTGACCCCTTGGTTTTGTGTCCCATCTCTGGAACATCCTGTCTCTGTCCACCTTGTCAATTCCTCTCAGTATTTTGTATCTCGTTATCATGTCTCCACTAATCTGCCTGTATTCCAGTGTCGTTAGGCCGAACTCCCATAACCTTTCTTCGTAGGACATTCCTCTTAGCTCTATAGCTAGCCTAGTCGCAAACTTTTGCACTTTCTCTAATTTCTTGACGTGCTTGCCAGTGTGGTTCCAGATTGGTTGCATATTCCAATATGACCTGACGTACCGGGACAGTTGAACGATCAGGTATCGGACGTATTCTCGGGTTGCAGCGCCACTGCTGCAGCAGTTATCTGGTTGATGTGCGCCTCAGGAGATGTGCTCGGTATTATACTCACCCCAAGATCCTTTTCCTTGAGTGAGGTTTGCAGTCTTTCAACACCTAGCCTATACACTGTCTGTGGTCTTCTTTTCCCTTCCCTGATCTTCATGACTTTGCATTTGGCGGGGTTAAATTCGAGGAGCCAGTTACTGGACCAGGCTTGCGTCCTGTCCAGGCGTCTCTGTAGTTCTGCCTGATTCTCTTCCGATTTAAGTCTTCTCATTAATTTCACATCATCTGTAAACAGGGACACTTCTGAGTCTATCCTTTCCATCATGTCATTCACATATACCAAAAATAGCACTGGTCCTAAGACCAGTGCTACCCCACTCGTCATAGGTGCCCACTCTGACACCTCGTCACGTACCATGACTCGTTGTTGCCTTCCTGTCAGATATTCTCTGATCCATTCCTGGTATGCGTGCCTGATCCTTTAGCTTTTGTACTAATCTCTTGTGAGGAACTGTGGGGAAGGCCTTCTTGCACTCCAAGAAAATAGAACGTACCCACCCTTCTCTCTCGTGTCTTACTTCCGTTACCTTGTCATAAAGCTCCAATAGGTTTGTGACGCAGGGTTTTCCTTCCCTGATCCGTGCTGGTTGTCGTTTATAAGCTTGTTCCTTCTAGGTGCTCCACCACTCTTCCCCTGATAATCTGCTCCATGACTGTGGATACTATACACGTCAGTGGCACTGGTATGTAGTTTAGTGTGCGCGCTCGTGTGTGTGTGTGTGTGTGTGTGTGTGTGTGTGTGTGTGTGTGTGTGTGTGTGTGTGTGTGTGTGTGTGTGTGTACTCAGCTAATTGTGGTTACAAGGGTCGATTCATAGCTCCTGGCCCCACCTCTTCACAGGTCGCTACTAGGTCACATCCTCCCTGTTCTGTGAGCTCTATCGTGTCACTTCTTAAAGCTATGTACGGATCCTGCCTCCACCATCTCTCTTTCTAGACTGTTCCACTTCCTGACAACTCTGTGACAGAAGAAATATTTCCTGACATCCCTGTGACTCATCTGAGTCTTCAACTTCCAATTGTGACCCCTTGTTGCTGTGTCCCATCTCTGGAACATTCTGTCCCTCTCCACCCTGTGTGTGTGTGTGTGTGTGTGTGTGTGTGTGTGTGTGTGTGTGTGTGTGTGTGTGTGTGTGTGTGTGTATGTATGTAATGTTCAACAGTTGTGGTTGTCACTGTCCACCTTATATGCCACTGGCAGCACGCTGAAACTTCCCTGTAAGTAACAAGTTGTTTACGTCCCTGACAACACTCACATAATGAAACATTTACCTAGATGGGTTTCATGCCTTAACAGCAGGCTCACTGAGTGATCCTCTTCCCCTTTACATTGTAGTTCAAGTCCTTACAACACGCTTAGTGAACCCTGCAGCTGACTTGCTTGACTGAGTTAGCAGCATGCTAACTCAGCCAATTATAGGTGAATGCTGGAAATTAAAGCGATATGTTATCAATATCTCAGTACGTGAAAGGAGGGAGAACGAAATATTTTTGTAGAGAATTGACTGACTTAATAAAGCCCATTGTGTTGAAATGTTGTCAATAAAATAATGAATTATCCTTTAGTCGTGACTCCTATTTCCATAAATATATTTTAGCTAGTCTGGGAGAAATGAAGGGGTAAATCTCGTTAGAACATATAACTCATGGAAAAGGGGAAGCAGGAAGGCTGCAGGGTACACGGGAAGGTGGAGGATATGGTAAGTGTACCTGAAGGGGTTACCAAAACATGTATATAATCAGTGAGAAATATGTTTTTTTTAAACAAGTAATAAATATTAATTTTCAGTATATTAAAGGGGATAAAGTGTCCTCGGAACGGCAGCATGGTGGAGAATGCAGAAACCTTTTCCATTCCATCAGAACACTGCAACAGACCAACTAACTGATAGAATTCGATCAAGAAATTGAAAACATGTTCGTTCACTCAACACTCAAACCAGATTCATGGAATTCCTTCTTTTTTTAAAAGTGCAAAGGACCTCTAGTACGAGCACCTCAGTATTCTTTGGAGAGCCTAGAACTGGGCGAAATACCAGAGACCTTAAAGAGCGCAGACATATCTCCTTTGCACAAGGAATGGTAGTAGAGCACTAGCCAAAAATTATAAACCAGTAGCTCTAACATCCAACATAAAAATCTTAGGAAGAGTTATGTCAAATTACAATCTGCATAACCGAAACCAACATGGTTTTAGAATTGGAAAATCATGCTTGTCACAAATACTGGGAAGGTATGGAGATAAATTTTCAGATTTTTAACACACAATGCAATGAGTAATAGTAAACAAAAAAAATCAGCATTAACAGAAAAAAATTTCAGTACCGAAGGCACTGTCCAGGCACTTCTGCTGTTTCTAATTCTCACAGAAGACAGAAAAAACACCCGTGATAGTCTTGTATCATCTGCAGATGACACTAAAATAAGCAGGAAAGTCATCTCGGTAGAAGACTCAAAAACTGCAGTAATATATAAGCAGAAATTTCCAGTGGATAGTGGAGAACATGATATTCACTGGTGATTAGTTCAGGCATCCTAGGTATGAAAAGAATGAAAAATTCAAAACGGACACTGTATGGAAAACTCAAGAGGATCGTCAACTAAAACGATAATAATAATAATAATAATAATAATAATAATAATAATAATAATAAATCTATATTTCTACAAGTACATGACGCAACTTATACAGACCTAGTTAAAATCAATGACATACTATATAGAAAGCCTCTGGATATGCACAGAATTTAGGGAAATTAGGTTAATTTTTTTCCCGGTATGCTACACACACCAGTCGGCTAACACCCAGGTACCTACTTACTACTAGGTAAACAGGAACAGTAGATGTCTTAAGGAAACACGCCCCAATGTTTCCACCCGTACCTGAGATCGAAACACGGACCTCAGTGTGTGAGACGAGTGCTCTACCAACCGAGTTACGTGAAGGACCTGGGAGTAATTATGTCAATCTACCTTTCAAAGAACAAAAGACCAAGGGCATGACAGCTAGGAAAATGACTGTGGATAACGAGAACATTTAAAACAGGGGAAATCGTGTTAATGGTGACACTTTATATCGCTTGTGCTCTCTCATTTGGAAAATTGCTCAGTGCTGACAACCCCATTCTGGGCAGGAGAAATATCAGAACTAGGACAAGTAGTGGTTGCATTAGCCAATTCAATTGAGATGGTAATTGATGGCTTGTCTAGGAATTTAAACTGATAGATTATAGAGGTATGGGTGTTTGTGGAAAACAATCAGGCTGCAGCATTAGGGTTAAAAACAGCAGTTATTACCGGGATACCTCAGGGATATGTTTAAAAGACAAATAACAGTAAGCTGTTATGAGATGAAATTCACAAGGCATCTAGATATGAAAATGTGATAGAGAGATTTTAACTTTAGACAAACTGATTGGAACAATATGACAGCAAATCTTGAGTCTAGTGACTTTCTTGATACGGTTCAGGATTGTTTTTTAGAACAGGTTGTGACAGAACCAACTAGAGGAAACAATCTGCTTGACTTGGTTCTTGCAACAAAGATTTGCTAATTAATAATCATTGAGATTAATGATGAGCTTGGGGAGTGATCACAAATCAATTAGTTTCAATATATCATGGAATTACCTAGATAACTGCAATCAAATCTCTGTCCCAGATTTTCACTTGGCCGACTTCATTGGACTGAAAAATTACCTGGGTGGGATAAATTGGGATGTCCTGACTATGGGTCAGGTAGGTGATCTTGGTTGCCAATATGACGTTTTTCAGAGCATAGTTCTAGTTGCCCAGACAACTTTTGTTCCGATTAGGGAATTTAGATCTAACAAAAATGATCCCAAATGGATGAACAATAGATTAAAACATCTCATTGGTCAAAAGAGAGGCATATATAAGTGTATCAAAAGAGGGGATGGGCAGTTAAGAAATCAATATATTCAATTAAAGAGAGAAAGAAAGGAATAAGAAAAGCAAAAAGGGATTATGAGGCTAAGGTCGCAAGGGATTCAAAGACTAACCCAAAAGGGTTCTTTCAGGTATACAGAAGTAAGATTAGGGACAAGACTGGCCCACTTAAGAGTAACTCTGGTCAACTGACAGTGATATGGATGTGTGAAATTCTCAATACCTACTTCCTATCAGTTTTCACCCAGGAAAATACTAGCGATATTCCTTAAATAATAGATTATGTAGAACAGGATAATAAACTATGTACGACTGCGGTAACTAGTGACATGGTCCTCAGACAAATAGAGACTCTAAAACCTAACAAATCCCCAGGCCCTGATGAACTGTTTGCAAGGGTGTTAAAGGAATGTAAAGAGGAACTTAGCATACCTTTGGCTAATCTTTTTAGCATATCACTACAAACTTGCGTAGTACCTGATAAGTGGAAAATGGCAAATGTAATACCTATTTACAAGGCAGGTGTCAGGTCCTTGGCTTCGAACTATAGGCCAATAAGCCTTACTTACCTCCATAGTGGGAAAATTTATGGAATCAATAATTGCCGAAGCAATTCGTAGCCATCTTGACACGCACAGATTGATTAATGAATCTCAACACGGTTTTACAAAGAGGCGTTCCTGTCTTACGAATTTACTAACTTTTTTCACTAAGGTGTTTGAGGAGGTAGATCATGGTAATGAATATGATATTGTGTATATGGACTTCAGTAAGGCTTTCGATAGAGTTCCACATCAGAGGCTATTGAGGAAACTTAAGGCACACGGAGCAGGAGGAGAAATTTTTTCCTGGGTAGAGGCATGGCTGACAAATAGGCAGCAGAGAGTTTGCATAAATGGGGAGAAATCAGAATGGGGTTACGTCACAAGCGGTGTTCCTCAGGGGTCAGTGTTGGGCTCGTTGTTGTTCACAATTTACATAAAGACATAGATGAGGAAATAAATAGCGACATAAGCAAATTTGCAGATGACACCAAAATAGGCCGTCCATTTCATTCTAATGAGGACACCAGAGCACTCCAGGATGATTTGAATAGACTGATGCAATGGTCGGAGAAATGGCAGATGCAGTTTGATGTTGACAAATGCAAAGTTCTAAATGTTGGACAGTTAAATAACCATGCCACATATAAAGTAAATAATGTAGATCTTAATGCTACTGATTGCAAAAAGGATTTAGGAGTTCTGGTTAGCAATAATCTAAAACCAAGACAACAGTGCATTAGTGTTCGCAATAAAGCTAACAGAATTCTTGGCTTCATATCTCGAAGTATAAATAATAGAAGTCCTCAGGTTGTTCAACTCTATATACCCTTGGATTAGGCCTCATTTAGACTATGCTGCTCAGTTCTGCTCACCGTATTACAGAATGGATATAAATGTTCTGAAAAACGTACAGAGGAGGATTACAAAGATGATCCCATGTATCAGAAATCTTCCGTATGAGGATAGACTGAGGGCCCTGAATCTGCACTCTCTCGAAAGGCGTAGAATTAGGGGGGATATAATCGAGGTGTATAAATGGAAAACAGGAATAAATAAAGGGGACGTAACTAGTGTGCTGAAAATTTCCAGCCAAGACAGGACTCGCAGCAATGGTTTCAAGTTGGAAAAATTCAGATTCAGGAAGGATATAGGAAAGCACTGGTTTAGTAATAGAGTCGTGGATGAGCGGAAGAAAACTCCCGAGCACAGTTATTCAGGCTAAAAGGTTGTATAGTTATAAAAATAGGTTAGATAAATACATAAGTGGGTGTGGGTGGGTGTGACTTGGACCTGACTAGCTTGTGCTGCTGGTTCTCGTGCCGTGCTCCATCCTTGAGTGGAGGTGGCCAGACTGGGTGGGTCATTGAGCTAATCCGGGGTGGGTGGGTCATTGGGCTATTCCGGGGGGGGGGGACATGGACCTGCTCCGCAGAGGTCAGTAGGCCTTTGCAGTGTTCCTTCTTTCTTATGTTCTTAAGTACAGATATTGCTAATGGCTCTTTCACAGATCCAGTAAAGAACTTAAATTACTGAGAACGCATTAAAGTTCTAAATACGCACTCATCTGAGCTGAGCAGAGAGAGATACATGATGATACATATACATGGAAAGTATTTGAGGACCTCATCAGAAAATCAGAAATCTGCACACTTCCAGAACATCATAATGGAGTTAGAGATATGAGAGGAAGTGCTCAATGTATCCAGTGAAAAACAATGGTGCCGTTGGCACAACAAGGAACACTATATCAACGTCCGTGGCCCCAAGCTATTCAATACCTTACCAGAAAATACCAGAAACACTGCACGCAGCAGAGCTAGGTGTTTAACCGTGATCCGAGAACATACGGTGGTGTGGGTGCCTCTAAGCTGATTTCATTCTACTCCACGTTTGTTGTACTAGCCTCACGAGCAGTATACATATATTATTGTAACCACGAACGAGTGGTATTAATAACAACACTGCGACTAGACAAGGATTCCATGATTTAGAGCGTCATGTGTGATTTTCGCTCACCATGAGGTGGGCCAAAACGACACGAGTCGATTTGCTGTTGAATGTGTAAGTCTTCCTTCTGATTCTGTCCCTCAGTCTGTTACCTGTGATGAAGCAGAGTGCCTTCGCATTGCTTTTTGCGTCTAGTGATATGAGTACGCAAGGGTATTCAAGTATAGGTCTTATCTTCTTATATAAGTGCTTCTTGATGTGGGAGGAGGCCTGTTTAAACTTGTATAGCTGGCTGAGGCGAGCTTTTGCTAAGTTTATCTGTTGGATGACATGTGGTGTTGAGTGTAAACGTCTCTCCCATATCCTAGGATCTTGTTAGAATTTTAATGGCGATGGGGGTACCCGTGATAGCGATGCCACAGTTGTTTTCAATTGTGGCAAAACATCCGATGGTACTGATGAGGACCTTGTCAGGAGTGGTCGTCATAAGCCATTTCTTCTCCCAGTTGGATGTTCTACGCAACTCATGCTCATTTTTTTCTATCATCCTCTTGTGACTGTCTTTTTCTGATATAGGAGTAGATGATATTACATGGAAAACATCATGAGCAAATTGGGTAATGATGGTGTCATTATATTCAGGTTGAGGAAGGTCATTAACTTATATATATATATATATATATATATATATATATATATATATATATATATATATATATATATATATATATATATAATCGAAGAGAATGGGGCGCAAGCTGTTAGTGTAAATGACTGCCGTTTTCCCTTTGAAGGTTGTAATGATACTTCCATTTAAGATATTTGTACATGATTATAAGGAAGGTCCAGTTGTGGTCCGGAAGGTCTGCCAGTTTGAATTTAAGGCCTTCATGCCATAGGCAGTCAAACTGCTGTTATACCTGAGGGGCCAAGGACTTTATTTCTCATTTTGCATGTGTACAACACCAGAATCCTGCCAACCATCTGATGAAATTTAATGACGCCCGCCTTGTGATTAAAGAACCCATTTCCCCAGACGTATATGCCTTGAATCATCCTTAACTGCCATTTCAAACACAGTTAAAAAGATTAAAGGCAACTTCGTTATCTCTGAAGTGTCAGGAAGAGTTCTCAAAACAATAAATGCCGTTATCACAGCAACAATGAGTTACCTACACTACTACTGCTACTGCTGCTGCTGATGCTGCTACTACTACTGCTGCTACTGCTACCGCTGTTGCTGCTGCTACTGCTACCGCCGTTGCTGCTGCTGTTGCTGCTACTTCTGCTACTGTTATTTCTGCTGCTGGTGGTACTACTACTACTTATAGTAATAATAATACCTTCAGCATGTACCAGCTAGCCCCCCTGCAGTGATCATGTTTTTGCATCTCACTCTGTTACTAATGTAGACCCTCTGCGTTCCTGCTTTGTTCATAACGGCTTGACAAAGCTTCCGGAGGGCGAACGTTGCCAAAATAAAATGTCGCATTAGTTATACATGTGCCCTTTTACCTAACATATTGTGGGTAATTTCGTCAACATTCTTACACTTACGAGTGGTATAGCAGTAGCATGACCTAAACACTGACACGGTTTTAATCACTTTAATACATTGCTTCAGTAACAGTTATAACACTGCTCCGTCATGTCTGTCAGTTGAAAGTTGGAGACAAAAGTAAGCTTTGGAGTTTACCTTTACCCATACCTCGTCTTTCTCTCTCTTTCTGTATCACTTTTTCTCCCTTCCCAGTCCCTCTCTACTTCTCCCTCTTCTCTCCTCCCTCTCTTCTCCGGCTTTCTCTCCCTAGTTCTTTCCCTCCCCCTCTCTTCCTGTTCCTCTCCATCTCGCCCTTCATCTCTCCCTCTACCGCTCTCTATCCGTTTCTCCTCTCTTTCTCATACAAAATTGTGGCAACTGCCCGACCCATTGTAAACGAAAGTATTTTTCTAGTGCATGCAGCAAATAGCATCACATATGGAGCGTCTTATCTATGGCATAATAGCGGAGGTTATGAGTGCAGGATGACGTCGACCAGTGCCCTGCTCCTGCACTCCTCGACACAAGTTGCAAATTTATTTTATTGTTATGAGCGTGTTTTGAATGGTCTGCGATGCATCTGTTGTCAGTTGAGCTCTTTGAGGAAACCAGAACGCATCTGCCAGGGTGTGGAAAGTTTAATAGACGACCAGAGCCCTTCTGTCAGGGTTCCGAAAGCTTTCATGGTGGTTCACAACGCTTCTACAGGGATACTAAAGCTTTGTGGGAGAATTAATGTACGTGTGACAGGTTGTTGAACTTTAAATGAAGAACGGGGTTGCGGCTGTGTCAGTGCTGAAACGTTTAGATAGAACTAAGTGTTTGCCTGGGTATTGAAAAGTAAGATAACAAGAGCGCCTCTGCCAGGATGTTGATTTTTAAAACAGAACTGTGGTACGACTACGAAGATACTGCTGCTTCACTGAAGAACCTGGGATCGACTAACAAGGTGCTGAACCTTTCCTGGAGAACCAGTGAGCGATTAACAAGGTGTTGCAGCTTTAATGGAGAACCAATGAGCGACAAATACTGTGTCGAAGAACAAAAGGTACAATACCGTGGGAAATTTAATGGAGAACAAGTGAGAAACTATTGTGGTGTCGAAGCTTTAATGGAAAAGCAGGTCATATGCAAAGGTGTTGTTGCTGTGAAGGACAAACACAGTGTATTTGTAGGATATTTGTGCCGTGAGGAAGGACCACCAGGAAATGTTTGTAGGATGTTGATGCTGTGATGGAGGACCAAGATTTATCTACTAGAATGATGGAGGTAGAAAAAGGAGCCCTAATGAGCCAGCTAGACTATTTCTTTTATGAAGAACCAACACTAGAAATATTGCAAGATTGTGCTGTAAAGAGTACCTTAAGATACCTATAACGTGGAGAAACTATTAATGAGCGCTTTGACGCAATTATTAACATGATGGAGCTATTAAAGAATGGTGTGACGCACATACCAATGTCGGAATGATATACTGATTACCTCGACTCACCTATCAACATGATGACCTATTAAAATATCACAATGATGGAGGTTTTTAAAGAGTGCTTTGATGCACCTACAACCGTGATGGAGTTATTAATGTGTGTTTTGCAACAACTACTAGCTTCTTGGAGCAATTAATGAGTGCATTGATACATCTGCCAAAGTGATGAAAACGTTAATATGCTGTTAGCATTGTGTGCTTTGACATACCTAAGATAGCTAGGGAATTGTAAGAGGAATTAAGACGATGGAGAATTAGACAATGTGCAACATCTGGGTATATTATTTTGTAGACGTTTCGCCAACCAATGGCTGTTTCAACATAATACAAGGACATAATGTGAAGAATATAGAGCTATATACAAAATATGACGTAATCAGTCATTCTGTCTTGGAGTTGGTGAAGAGCAGCATTGGGGTTGGTGAAGGCACAGGCAGTAAGACTGTCTCTTATATACTGGCGTCCGATGAGGGACGTGCAGCAGACGAAGGCATTGCCACTGGTAGGTGGAATTCTTCAGTGGAAGTATGTCATACCCAAGGGAGGGGCCAGGAGTAAGCAAGAAGGTTGTAGAGAAGTTCTTTGTACTAAGATTCCATGATGTTACAGTGTCTGACAAGTTTTTTACAGATTATTTTCAAGCAATAAACTACTTTCAAACCCAAAAAGGCGCCATATAGTCCTGTACGATGCTGTTCGAACTTTTAACTGCAAGAGCAACGGACATTAGGCTGATGTGTTGGGTACTTTAGACCTTCCAAACGTATTTGTTATGTTGATAAAATCTGTATAATGAATACCTTTGGCGAAAGAGCATATTAATTCCCTCCTTATAGTTTTATAGCGACTACAATCCCATTGAATAACTACGAAGCCGCGCAAGTGATTTCTAGGATATATCTAATTAATGTAACTAACAACGTTTTATAATTTCTAACAATAACCTGTCTCCTTTGTTGGATGAGACTAAAATGCTGGTTCAGTGACACCAAGAAATTTATCATAAGTTTTCTAGTAATAGTCAACTTTTATTTTAAGTTTTTCCAAAATTACCTGATAATACTTTTTGAAGAATTGAGACACTTGTACAGCTACATAATATTTTTTTTCAATTATCTTAAAATTGAGGTTTCTCAGAAAATGCATGAAACCGTTTCAGCAGAAGGTGGATTCTTCAGTCCAGTACAGAAAAGAACGTGGAAGATGAGGCGTTTAAGATAATCACTTCCTCAGCCTAGAGCCGATGTATTCAGTCCATCAACCTTGAGAAAAAGTACAACATATGGTCGGAGATGCTTATATACTGGAGTCAAGCGAAAAGAAGCAGGAATCGGCGGAATCAACATTGTGTACAAATCAACTAGTGAAAATAGGCCATGCCTGTTGGTTAGGCAAGATAGAAGAATTCCCTGTATCAAGATCCCAAGAGGTTGTAGTGTTTGACAAATGTCGTGTAAATGGTAATTCGGTTAATGTGTGCCTGTAGCCTGTGGTCAGAAAAGTGGCAGATGCAGTTCAATGCAGAGAAATGTAAAGTTCTAAAGCTCGGAAATGTTCATAATCCTAGCACCTACCAGCTTAATAATGTTGAACTTAGCAGTATAGAATGCGAAAAGGATTTGGGGGTTATGGTAAGCAGCAACCTTAAACCGAGACAGCAATGCCTGAACGTATGTAATAAGGCAAATAGATTATTGGGATTATATCAAGAAATGTAAGTAACAGAAGTCCAAAGGTTATACTGCAGCTTTATACATCATTAGTAAGGCCTCACCTAGATTATGCAGCTCAGTTCTGGTCTCCATATTACAGAATGGACATAAATTCGTTAGAAAACATTCAGCGTAGGATGACTAAATTAATACATAGCATTAGAAATCTTCCTTATGAAGAAAGATTGAAGACCCTTAAATTACATTCACTTGTTAGACGAAGAATGAGGGGAGACATGATCGAAGTGTATAAGTGGAAGATGTGTATAAATAAAGGGGATATAAATAAGGTCTTGAGGATATCTCTCCAAGAGAGAGAACCCGCAGTAATGGATTTAAATTAGATAGGTTTAGATTTAGAAAGGACATAGGAAAGCATTTGTTTGGAAATAGGGTAGTTGATGAGTGGAACAGTCTACCTAGTTGGGTTATTGAGGCTAGGACATTGGGTAGTTTCAAATTTAGGTTGGATAAATATATGAGTGAGAGGGGATGGATTTGAGTGGGACTTGCAAGTGAGTGGATAGAGTTATCAGAGCTTATTTCTTGGGTAGCATTGAGGACTGGGTTGAGAAAATGTTTCGTTAGTGGGATGAATTGTAAAGGACCTGCCGAGCATGGGCCAACAGGCCTGCTGCAGTGATCCTCCTTTCTATGTTCTTATGTTAAATGGCTCAGACTATCCTCGCCTCAGGTCTTCTCTTTCAGGAAGGTTTACATCCTTTGTCCCCAGAGCTTGTCCTTACTCCGGTAGCCTTTGCCACTTCTCAGACCAATCCTGCAGCCTGTCCAGATCCTGGTTTACTCCTGTTACTATTCTCCTTAGTTTCACATCATCATATGTGGACAGGAACACTTATCTAGATTTCCTCTGTCATGCTTACATACAAAAAAAAAAAAAAAATGCTACAAGTATTAGCCCTAGTGGATCCCCACTAGTCACACACGACCATTCCGACTCTTTCCTCCAGACAATAACTTGTTGTTTCCTTCCTGTTACATATTTCTTTATATACTCTAGTGCTTTCCCTATTATTCCTGTCTGCTTCTTAAACTTTCGTCCCAGTCTCCTGTGGGTACTGTATCGACTGTCTTCTTGCAGACCAAATATAAACATTCAACCTATCCTTCTCTCTCCTGCCTAACATATGTTACCTTGTCATAAAACTAGCAAATTTATGAGACAGGTGGGTGGGTGTGTACTCACATAATTGTGGTTGCAGGGGTCAAATCATAGCTTCTGGTCCTGCCTCTTCACTGGTCGCTACTAGGTGAACTCTCTCTCCTTGCTCCATGAGCTTTATCATACGGATTCTTAAAGCTATGTATGGATCCTGCCTCTACTACATCATTCTTCAGATGGTTCCACCTCCTAACATCACTATGGCTGAAGAAATACTTCTAACATCCCTGTGGCTCGTCTAAGTTTTCAGCTTCCAGTCGTGACCCTTTGTTGCTGTGTCACATCTCTGAAATATCCTCTCCCTATCCACCCAATCAATTCCTCTCAGTAGTTCTATGCTGTTAATGTCTTCCCTATCCTCCTGTCTTCCAGTGTTGTCAGGTTGAGTTCCCGTAACCTCTCCTAGTAGGACAAACCTCTCAGTTCCGAGACTAGTCTTGTTGTACTTGCACTTTCTTGAATTTCTTGACGTGTTTGACCAGGTGTGGGTTTCATATTGGTACTGCATACTCTAATATGGGCCTGACATACTCGGTATACAGTGTGGTGAATGACTCTTTAGATGACTAAACGCAGTTCTCATGTTTGCCAGGCGCCCATATGCTACAACAATTATTTGGTTAATGTGCGCCTCAGGCGATGTGCTCGGTATGAGTCTTACTCCAAGATCCCTTTCCTTGAGTTTTGTAGCCTTTGACCTCTTAGGCTGTACTCCGTCTGCGGTCTCCTTGTCCTGCCCCAATCTTCATAACTTTGCACTTGGTGGGACTAAACACCAGGAGTCCATTTGTCAGACCAGACTTGCAGTCTGTCCAGATCCCCTAGTAGGCTTGCCTATCCTCTTCCGTTTGAATTTCTTCATTAGTTTCACTTCTTCAAACAGGGACACCTGTGACTCTGTCCCTTCCGTCGTATCATACACATATACAAGGACAGCACTGGACCTAAGACTGACACTTGTGGAACCCCACCCCACCCTAGTCGTCTACGATAAACACACCTTGTTTCCTTCCTGTCAGGTATTTCCTTATCAATTGCACTTTCGCTCCTATTCCTGCCTGCTCCTCTAGTTTTTCAACCAGTCTATTTTGTGGAACTGTTTAGAAGGCCTTCTTACTGTCCAAGAAGATGCAGTCTACCCATCCTTCTCTGTCCTGTCTTACTTCTGTTACCTGTTCATAGAAATCCAATAGGTTAGTGATGAAGGATTTCCCTTCCCTGAAGCTGTGCTAGTTATGTGTGTGTGTGTACTCACCTAACTGTACTCACCTAATTGTGGTTGCAGGAGTCAAGACTCAGCTCCTGGCCCCGCCTCATCACTGATCGCTACTGGATCCTCTCTCTCTGCTTCCTGAGCTTTGTCATACCTCTTCTTAAAACTATGTATGGTTCCTGCCTCCACTACTTCACTTGCTAGGCTATTCCACTTGCTGACAACTCTATGACTGAAGAAATACTTCCTAACGTCCCTGTGACTCGTCTGAGTCTTCAGCCTCCAGCTGTGACCCCTTGTCCCTGTGTCCCCTCTCTGTAACATCCTATCTCTGTCCACCTTGTCTATTCCCCGCAGTATCTTGGATGTCGTTATCATGTCTCCCCTGACCCTTCTGTCCTCCAGTGTCGTCAGTCCGATTTCCCTTAACCTTTCCTCGTACGACATTCCCTTGAGCTCTGACTAGCTTGTTGCAAACCTTTGTACTTTCTCTAACTTCTTGACGTGCTTGACCAGGTGTGGGTTCCAGACTGGTGTTGCATACTCCAGTATGGGCCTAACATACACAGTGTACAGTGTCTTGAACGATTCCTTATTAAGGTATCGGAACGCTATTCTCAGGTTTGCCAGGCGCCCGTATGCTGCAGCGGTTATTTGGTTGATGTGTGCCTCCGGTGATGTGCTTGGTGTTATGGTCACCCCAAGGTCTTTCTCCCTGAGTGAGGTCTGTAGTCTTTGTCCACCTAGCCTATACTCTGTCTGCGGTCTTTTTTGCCCCTCCCCAATCTTGATGACTTTGCATTTGGCTGGATTGAATTCGAGAAGCCAGTTGCTGGACCACATGTCCAGCCTGTCCAGGTCTCTGCAGTCCTGCCTCATCCTCGTCCGATTTAATTCTTCTCATCAACTTCACATCATCTGCAAACAGGGACACTTCAGAGTCTATTCCTTCCATCATGTCGTTCACATATATCAAAAATAGCACTGGTCCTAGAACTGACCCCTGTGGGACCCCGCTCGTAACAGGCGCCCACTGTGATACCTCTTCAAGTACCATGACTCGTTGCTGCCTCCCTGTCAGGTATTCTCTTATCCATTGCAGTACCCTCCCTTTACGTGCGCCTGATCCTCCAGCTTCTGCACTAATCTCTTGTGGGGAACTGTGTCAAAGGCCTTCCTGCAGTCTAGGAAAACGCAATCTACCCACCCCTCTCTCTCGTGTCTTACTTCTGTTACCTTGTCATAAAACTCCAGGAGGTTTGTGATACAAGATTTGCCTTCCATGAACCCATGCTGGTTTTCATTTATAATCTTGTTCCTTTCCAGGTGTTCGACCACTCTCCTCCTGATAATCTTCTCCATGACTTTGCACACATACATGTCAGAGACACAGGTCTGTAGTTTAGTGCCTCGTTTCTGTTTCCTTTCTTAAATATGGGGACTACATTAGCTGTCTTCCATTTCTCAGGTAGTTGCCCAGTTTCAAGGGATGTGTTGAAGATTGTGGTTAGAGGCACGCACAGCATCTCTGCTCCTTCTCTAAGGACCCATGGGGAGATGTTGTCCGGTCCCATCGCCTTTGAGGTGTCAAGGTCACTTAAGAGCTTCTTCACCTACTGCTCAGTTGTTCGTATGTCATCCAACACTTGTTGGTATATTCCCTCTTGATGTTCCCTTCTGTGCTGTCTTCCCACAGCCCTTCCTCTGTCTACTGTAAAAACTTCCTTAAATCTCCTGTTCAGCTCCTCACATACCTCCTGATCATTTCTTGTGAGTTCTCCACCTTCTGTCCTTAATCTGATCACCTGGTCTTTGACTGTTGTCTTCCTCCTGATGTGGCTATACAACAGTTTCGGGTCAGTCTTGATTCTCGATGCTATGTCATTTTCATATTGTCGCTGGGCCTCCCTCCTTACCTGTGCGTACTCATTCCTGGCTCTGCGACTGATCTCCCTATTTTCGTGTGTTCTCTGCCTTCTGTACTTTTTCCATTCTCTATTGCACTTTGTTTTTGCCCCTTACACCGTCGGGTAAACCAGGGGCTCGTTCTGGTCTTCCCGTTGTTACTGTTGCCCTTGGGAATAAACCTTTCCACTGCCTCCTTGCATTTTGTTGTTACATATTCCATCATTTCATTTACTGGCTTTCCTGCCAGTTCTCTGTCCCACTGGACCTCCCGCAGGAAGTTCTTCAACCCTATGTAGTCCCCTCTTTTATAGTCAGGCTTTTCCCATTCAACTCCTGTTATTCTCTCCACTTGCAGCTCTACTATGTATTCAAAGCACAGAACCACGTGGTCGCTAGCTCCTAGGGGACTCTCATACTTTGATGTCCTCAATATCTGAGCTGCCCAGGGTGAACACAAGGTCCAATCTTGCTGGTTCATCCTCCCCTCTCACTCTGGTAGTGTCCTTAACATGTTGGTGCATGAGGTTTTCCAGCACCACGTCCAACATCCTGGCTCTCCATGTTTCGGGACCCCCATGTGGCTCCAGGTTTTCCCAGTCAATCTCCCTGTGGTTGAAATCCCCCATAACCAGCAACTTTGCTCTGCTGGAGTGAGCTCTTCTTGCCACCTCAGCAAGTGTGTCCACCATTGCTCTGTTGCTTTCTTCATATTCCTCTCTTGGCCTCCTGCAGTTCTGTGGTGGATTATACATCACTGCAATGACCACTTTGTGTTCCCCAGACTGAAGTGTACCTGCTATGTAGTCTCTTTTTCCCGTCTCATCTATTCCTTCCATTTTCTCGAATTTCCTTCTGTTTTTTACGAGCAGAGCAACCCCACCTCCCCCCTGCCCCTTCTATCTTTCCTCATGATCTGGTATCCTGGTGGGAAGATTGCATCTGTTATTGTCTCCGTGAGTT
The DNA here is from genome assembly GCF_026875155.1 of Cherax quadricarinatus. Lineage (NCBI taxonomy): Eukaryota > Metazoa > Arthropoda > Malacostraca > Decapoda > Parastacidae > Cherax > Cherax quadricarinatus. The sequence continues at coordinate 80,275,579 of NC_069406.1, read as the reverse complement.
TTGTTTCTGTAACTGCTATGATGTCTGGGGACTTCTCATTGATTCTTTCTTGCCATACCTCATGTTTATTCGTTAATCCATCTGCATTTGTGTACCAAACCTTCAACTTCTGTTCTAATACTGTAACTGTGGTGCGGGGGGTGGAAACAGAGGGATCGGTGTGTGATGGTTGGTTTGGATTGTTCAGTTGCCTTTGGGGTGTCGTGGCTGGAGTCCTTCTGCAGGTGTTTCTGGGGGGGTGTGCTTGTCCTTCCACTTGTTCCTGGGTTATTCTGCTCCCCTTTTTCATTTCCTCCCATTTCTCCTTTCGTTTTTGAACTCTCTCTTTCATCGTCTTCCTTTCGTCCTGTGTTCTGTCTCGATCGAGGTACACACTCCGGAACTCCTGCTTGCCTCTCAGCCGTGCTTTCTCCTGCAGGATCATGGTTCGGGTTGATTCTGCCTTGAAAATTACTTTGAGAGGCCGATTCCTTTTCTTTGTGAACCACCCAATTCTCCGAAAATTTGCCACTGGGTCATGTCCCCCTCGCCTATCACCTTCATGATATCTTCAATGAGTCTCAGATCCTGCTCCAACCTGTACGCTGGTCGCTACCAGGTTCACTTCCTCCTGACTTCGAGGGGCCTTACCATACCTCTTATTAAAGTTATGTATGGATCCTGCCTCTACCAATTTATTCCCTACGTAGTTCCACTTAGTGACCACTCTAAGACTGAAGAAATACTTCCAAACTTCCCTGTGACTCATCTGTGCTTGTTAACTTCAGTTGTGACTTCGTGTACCTAAAACCCATCTCTCCAACAGCCTTTCTCTGTCCACCCTGTCGATTCCTCTCTGTAATATGTATTATGTAATTGTGTCTTTTATGGTCCTCCTGACCTCAAGTGTCGTCAAGTTTAGATCCTCTAGCCTCCCCTCATGGTTCATAGCTTCATACCACTGAGCTCTTGCACTAATTTCGTTACACTTTTTCAGCTTCTTTATATACTTTACTAGATGCCGGTTCCGTACCGGTATTACGTACTCTAATAAGGGCCTGACATGAAATGTATAAAATCGAGAATTCCTCCTTGTTGATGTTCCTGTAAGCTACCCTTAAATCTGCCAGTCTCGCGTTTGCTGCAGTGGATATTTTGTATACGTGTGCCTCAGACAAAATGCTCGGAACTATACTCACCCCGCGGTCCCTCTCTTTTATGGAGGTTTGAAGCGTTTGTCCTCCGAACCATAACACTGTTTAGTGCATCCTTGTCCGATTTTCATAACTTTGTCTTTCCTGAGGTTAATTTCCTACAGCCTGTTGTTAAGTCAAGTTATATCAATCCTGGAGCTTGTCCAGATACGTTTGCCGTCATTGTTAGTGTACTCATTAGTTTCACACACTGTGCGAATATTAACACATCTGACTCGATGTCCTCAGTCATGTCATTTATATTTACAACAAACAGCACTGGTCCAAGGACAGATCCCTTGTCGAATCCTACTCACCTCCATTCCAACACCTCCTCTCTTACAGTAACTCGTTACTTCTTTCTGTTAAGCATTTCTTGATTCACTGTAGTGCTTTCTCTAAGTCCTACATGTTTTAGCTTTTGTGAGTCTCTAGTGAGGTACTGTGTCGAACACGTTTTTGCAGTTCAAACATGTACAGTTCACACATCCTCTCTCTCCTGTATAAATTTCATTACCTTATCATAGAACTAACAGATTTGCTAGACAGCATTTGCCATCTCGCGCGTGTTCGTGTTTACTCACCTATTTGTGCTCACCTATTTGTGGTTGCAGGGGACGATTCATAGCTCCTGGTCCCGCCTCTTCACTGATCGCTACCAGGCCCCCTCTCTCTCTCTCCATGCTCTATGAGCTTCATCATACTTCGTCTTAAAACTATGTATTGTTTCTGCCTCCACTACGTCACTTGCCAGACTATTTCACTTCCTAACATCCCTTTGACTCATTTGAATCTTCAGCTTCCAATTGTGACCCCTTGTTTCTGTGTCCATCTCTGTAACATCCTGTCTCTGTCCACTTGTCAATTCCACGCAGCGTTTTGTATGTCGTTATCGTGTCTCCCCTAACACTCCTGTCCTCAAGTGTCATCAGGCCGATTTCCCTTAACCTTTCTTCGTAGGACATCTTTCTTAGCTCTGGAACTAACCTTGTTGCAAACCTTTGTATTTTCTCTCATATCTTGTGGGCTTCCAAATTGGTGCTGCATACTCCAGTAGGGGCCTGACTTACACGGTGTACAGAGTCTTGAGCGATTCCTTATTGAAGTATCGGAACGCTATTCTCAGGTTTGCCAGGCACTCGTATGTTGCAGCAATTATCTGGCTGTGTGCCTCAGGAGATGTGCTCGGTATTAAACTCACCCCAAGATCCCTTTCCTTGAGTGAGGTTTGCAGTCCTTGGCCACCTAGCTTATTTTCTGTCTGCGGTCTTCTTTTCCCTTCCCCAATCTCTCTTACTTTGCATTTGGCGGGGTTAAATTCGGCGAGCCAATTGCTGGGCCAGGCTTCCAGCCTGTCCGGTCTCTTTTAATTAAGTCCTGCTTGATCCTCATCCGATTTAATTCTCCTCATTATCTGCACATCATTTGCAAACAGGGACACTTCTGAGTCTATCCCTTCCATCGTGTCATTCACAAATACCAAAAACAGCACTTGGTCCTAGGATTGACCCCTGTGGAACCCCGCTCGGCACAGGAGCCCACTCTGACACCTCGTTACGTACCATGACTCACTGTTGCCTCCCTGTCAGGTATACTCTGATCCACTGCCATGCCCTTCCCCTTATATGTGCCTGTGTGTGTGTATGTGTGGCGTGTGTACTAACCTTGTTGTGGTTGCAGGGGTCAAGACTCAGCTCCAGGCCACGCCTCTTCACTGATCGCTACTGAGCTTTGTCATACCTCGTCTTAAAGCTATGTATGATTCCTGCCTCCACTACATCACTTCCTAACAACTCTATGACTAAAGAAGTACTTCTAACATCTGTTTGACTCAACTGAGTCTTCAGCTTTCAGTTGTGACCCCTTGTTTCTATGTCCCCCTCTCTGGAACATCCTGTCTCTGTCCACCTTATCTATTCCACGCAGTGTTTTGTATGTCGTTATCATATCTCCCCTGACCCTCCTGTCCTCCAGCGTCGTCAGTCCGATTTCCCTTAACCTTTCTTCGAAGGACATTCCCTGAGCTCCGGAACTAACCTTATTGCAAATATTTGCACTTTCTCTAATTTCTTGACGTGTTTGACCAGGTACGGGTTCCAAATTGATGTTGCATACTCCAGTATTGGCCTGGCGTTCCTGGTGTACAATGTCTTGAAAGATTCCTTACTAAGGTAGCGGAACGCTATTCTCAAGTTTGCCAGGCGTTCATATGCTGCAACAGTTATCTGGTTGATGTGTGCTTCCGGAGACGTGCTCGGTGTTATGCTCACCCCAAGATCTTTCTCCTTGAGTGAGGTTTGCAGTCGTTGGCCACCTTGCCTATACTCTGTCTGCGGTTTTCTTTGTCCTTCCCCAATCTTCATAACTTTGCATTTGGCGGGGTTGAATTCGAGAAGCCAGTTGCTGGACCACGTGTTCAGCCTGTCCAGGTCTCTTTGTAGTCCTGCCTAAGATAATCTGATTTAATTCTCCTCGTTAGCTTCACATCGTCTGCGAACAGGGGCACTTCTGAGTCTAGCCCTTCCATCATGTCATTCACATATACCAAAAGTAGCACTGGTACTAGGACTGACCCCTGTGGGACCCCGCTAGTCACAGGCGCCCACTGTGAAACCTCATTACGTACCATGACTCGTTGATGTTTCCCTGTAAGTTATTCTCTGATCCATTGCATTTCCCTTCCTGTTATATGCGCCTGATCCCTGTGTGTGTGTGTGTGTGTGTGTGTGTGTGTGTGTGTGTGTGTGTGTGTGTGTGTGCGCACAAGCAGTTATCTTCCCATGTGTCTAATATCAATGCTGCACATGAAGTTCCTGCAATATTTTCATTAAAATAGTTTCATTGAACAAACTTTTTAAAAGCGTTTGTAGTGTTGACGAATTAACACAACTTATTACTCCTTAGACTTATTACAATCATAACCAAGCGTTAAACTCATAAGGGTCACTGTTCGTTACAATAAACTGAAAATATGCTAGATATGAACTTGGCAAACAGTGAGCAACTAATAAGTAACACTGATCTTAAATGCAGTGTCCACTGATCACAACCTAATTGTTACCCGATCAAGAAATAATGAGTCTGAAGAGGTGCTTAGTGTTCTTTAACAAGTGAAAAAAGAAAGTGAATTTAACCAGTGCACTGATAAGTTGAATGTGACAGCATCAAAAGTCTATGTAAAATTTAATCCTATTGAGAAAGAATAAAAATAGATCGAACATAGAAAGAGATCACATAAGACTTTATACAGGATAGTTGATCCTGAACTGTTGAAATCTCTCAAATGCAACAGGAAAAATAAGAGCACACGTAGTATCTACTCATGCAAAACTATTATACTCATGCCAGACACAACAAGCAGAAGGAACAATAAAAAAGTAATTCAGATCCTTGGAAAACCACTACATTTCCTTTACAGTATTTATTCAAAGTCCTAATGAAAAAAAATCTTCCAATAATTGCAATCTAGTTAAGAATTCTAACACCAGATGACGGAAAAGAAATGAGCCAAATCGTGAATGAATATCATCAATCCACATTTAGGAGAATTGCCGCAGAATAAGAAGGAAACGACGAATTCTTTTTTGTTTTATCCTAAGATCATCTGTCGCGAGAAACCTTATTTACTGTACTCCAGATTAGCTTCTTCACTGGATTACTTTTATATAAAATATACGTGCTTATACTATGTATCTTGTACATGTACTCTCTTCCTCATATTCCTCACTGTACTCAGATTTCCTTCCCATTTTCTTTCATTCCTTCCCCTCCCCATACACGGTTTCCTTGATCCATTATATTTATCATTCCACAATTTTTGCCACTCTCGTCTCCCGTTCGTGTATCTGCCAGTACTGAGCCTCCTCAATCGTTTACTCTGGGCTGCGTCGCCATTTGCGTGTTCCACTCAGCAAGCTGCTCCGAGGCTTCATTGAAAAGCTCCCTGTAAATCCCAGCTCAGGATGACAAATTTACGCTTCACAGCCGCCAGCCTCAGTTTAAATGCTGGTGATCCAGCCGCTCTCCGCAGTGTGTAGTCCCACGTTCCTTTCCTTATTTATTTCCGAAGGGAAACTGGAATTACATTTTATTTTAAAGAAAACGTGATAGTAAGATATATGTTGTCGAAGATGGAAGGAGTAGGAATGTTTGGAGAATTTATTTTTAAGATTTTGGGAGATAGAACAGGACGAGATTTTTCATCACCAAATGTTTATATTTTTTTTTTAGGTAAGGTAGAGATAGTTCAAATTTATTTGAGAGAAAATATGAATTATGCCGAAGATGCGATATTTTGGAACTTCGTTCTTTACTGAGGCTTTAAACCAATATTATATTTAGTTTTCTTCATTGCTTTCTCTCTCTCTCTCTCTCTCTCTCCCCCCTCTCTCTCCTCTCTCCCTCTCTCTCTCCTCTCTCTCTCCTCCCTCTCTCTCTCCCTCTCTCTCTCCCCTCTCTCTCTCTCCCTCTCCCTCTCTCTCTCCCCTCTCTCTCTCTCCCTCCTCTCTCTCTCTTCCTCCCTCCCTCTCCTCCTCTCTCTCTCTCCTCCCTCCCTCCCTCCCTCCCTCCCCCTCTGTCTTTCTCTCCCTCCCTCTCTCCCTTCCTCTCTCCCTCCCTCACTCTCCCTCCCTCTCTCCTCTCTCTTTCTCCCACTCCCTCTCTTTCACTTTACACGAAGGTTTTCACAGGGTTAAGTTCAGTTTTTATTTTTATTAGAGAATAAGAGCTGTTATTTACCTCAGCGCCTTTTAAAGCTTAACAAAGCATTACTTTTATTAAACTTTAATTCTTATCGAACATTCAGATACGAAACAAAAGGAAGTTGCAACCATTAGTGTGCCAGAAATCTCATTTATTCGACTTTGTTTCATCAACGTTACGCTGTACGAACATGTTGCAGGCTCGAGTCATTCTACGGATGAATGATTTCCAATGAAGTGATGTTCTTAAGAAGGGTACAGCCAGAGTGTAGTTGTTCTTTGCTACCCGTCTGGTGATACAGTTTTCTCACTGTCCGCGAAATGAAAAATGGTAGTGGCTTTTTGTGCCCACCAGTATTTTATTATATTTAAAGTACATTACCTGTATCCTATATAAAAAGTGAGATGTTTATATTTTTGTTTTGTACGTGTTGTCCCTTGACAGTATTGACCTTGCGCGTAACAGTAAGGCCAGCAATATCTCTCCAGTGTTGAAGGTTCTGTTGAAATGACAGGTCTGTCCAGGCTGGGTCTAGTAGAAAGATAAGTCGGCTTGCTCGGTTTTCTATTCTGACAAGAAGTCGTAGATGAGACGGGGGAAGGAATTCCAAGTAAGCGAGGCATACTCAAGGTGTGCGTACACTTACAGCTTGTACACAGAACTGCTGGCTCGCTTGCTCCCTTTCTCTCGTTGCACAAGCGTTTTTACCTACCTTCACTTATTTGAAAGTCTTTTGTTGTTCGAAACGTACAAATAGTGAACAGGATGAAGTGGAGCAATTTGGGGGCCAGCGATATCATCTGATCAACTGATTTTATTTGATCGATGATATGCTGTATGAACATATTCCAGGTTCGAGTCATTCTCGTAAAGATTTACGTCAACTGAAGTGATGCGCTTGTGAAGGGCACAGCCAGCTGTCTAGTGCCAATCGAGTGGTAAAGAAGCTGTCTTCTCGCTATCCTCGAAATGGGTAAAAGTCTGGTACTTTGGCAATATTTGCCTTGTACGTAATAGTTAGGCCACCAACATTTCTCTAATGTTAAAGCCTCTGTTGAAATGAGATATCTACTATCTAGGCAGACTCTCCCTCCCTCCCTCCCTCTCTCTCTCTCTACTTGCTGGTAACTATCATGTCATATTCATTTACGTGTAACCTCGTCTCTTTTTTTGTATACTTGATGGGTAGAACCACCTTCCCTGTAGACCACTTTCCCACATGTCTCATTTCTCCAAACCTAGTGTACCTCTATTGAAAGCTAGCTACTGAAGGCGCCTCCACTTCCCAGTAAAACGTCGCCCACATCCCAGCCACCCTGCCAATAACGACAATTTTCCTTACGGCATTGTTTACCAATTTCGTTTTGGGTTTCCTTCTGTGTCTCCTTTCCTCTTGTCTTCTAAATTCCAAACAGTTTATAATTTCTCTCCCTTTGAATGACTTTTGAATATGTCGTGTTTATGACCAAGTCTCTTCCAGCTAACTTGTCTTTCAAGGTGGTTTAACACAGTGCCAGTGGTTTTTACCATTTTTGTTAGTTCTTTCATCTTAGAGACTTCTGGTTTAAAACTTCTGGCCAATGTGTTAGATCAGGCGTTTGGACGTGTTAGATCATGTGTTTTGGATGTGCTAGATCAGGTGTTTTGGATGTGCTAGATCAGGTGTTTAGATGGGCTAGCTCAGTGTTTGGACATGGATCACGTGTTTGGCTGTGTTAGATCATGTGTTTTGACTTACTGGATCAGGTGTTGGACATGTAACATTCAAGCTATGTCGTTCTGGCAACGATGGTAGCTGTACCAGTCATTACAAGCTGTGGTTCTGGCAACGCTACAACAGTCAATACAAACTGTGATGAATATTAAAATAGTATAAAATACCGTAACAGTATAAAATACCGAAACATTTCTCCTATAAAGTAGGATTCTTCAGTAGAGTACATAAAAGTTGGTAGAAGCAGTAGAGATGTGAAGACGATGTAATCCGTGCATTACTCTTGTAGACGTAGTTTTGAGGTGGTCAGTCCCTCAGCCTGAAGATGAGTATTTGTTCCATAATTTGAAACAATGTGAAGTTGAAGTGACAGAATGGAACCTTATATACTGCCAGAAGGTGAGATGTAGTCCAATAGTAGAAAAAAGAATGTAATCATTGAGAGGGCAGGTCAATCTCGAATCAGTCAGTCGCTGCAATAGCAGCACATGCTGCGGTTCTGGTAATGCTTCAACAGTCAGCACATTCTGTGCTTCTGACAACGCTGCAACAACAGCACGTTCTAGCAATGCTGAAGAAGCAACAGCGTATGCTGTGGTTCTGGCAACCCTACAGCAGCAACAGCGTATGCTGTTGTTCTGCAGCAGCAGCGTATGCTGTGGATGTGGCAATGCTTCAGCAGCCCGCACATGCTGCGTTTGGGGCAATGTTTCAACAGCTAGCACATGCTGTGGTTCTACGCTGCAGCAGCATATGCTGTGGCTCTTGCAATGCTTCAACAGTAAACACAGACTCTTGCCCTCCGGCACTAGTAACTTTTTCCCTCATGGTTGTTGAATGTTGATGTTGCATGAATATTCAGCAGAGTAAGTTGTTTGTCGCTCTGAAATACTTTTATCACATGTAACAACTTCTGTTGTCGCTCGTGCAACCTTTTACCCGCTTTTGTTTTATTATTCTTGGCTGTTTTAAAGCTTGGCTACCTTCTTAGGCTTATTCTGTCTACCTCCCTAGAACCATCTCGTCTGCTTCCCTAGAACTACCTTGTCTACCTCCCTAGGACTACCTTGTCTACCTCCCTAGGACTACCTTATCTACCTCCCTGGGACTATCTCGTTTGCTTCCCTAGGACTACCTTATCTACCCTCCTAGGACTATCTTGCCTACCCCCAAGGACTACCTTATCTACCTTCCTAGGACTACCTTGTCTACCTCCCTAGGACTACCTTATCTACCTCCCTAGGGCTACCTTATTTACCTCCCTAGGACTACCTTATCTACCTCCCTTGGACTACCATGTCTACCTCCCTAGGACTATTTTATCTACCTTCCTAGGACTACCTTGTTTACCGCCCTAGGAGTACCATGTCTACCTCTCTAGGACTACCTTGTCTGCTTCCCAATAGACACTCAAACATCGGCTCGTTGGTACCACTATATTATCATACATTCTCTTCTTTGCCTCCATATATAACGTATAATTTGTCTCCACAGATGTCATAATTCACCACCCACCTTTTTCCCATCATCATTTCAATGATTCACCTTGTCTCTCAGAGACCCGACCGCCATGTCCACTCCCATATATCTGAAGAAATTAAATTCCAACATACTCCGTCCTTCCAATCATGTATCTAATCAATCATTACCTATTATTTTATTAGCCTCATCACCTTGTTCGTTCCAATGTTCACTTTTAATTTCCTTTTTTAACATACCCTTCCAAATTCATCCACCAACCACAGCTTCTCTGCAGAATCTCCGAAAAAGCACAGTGCCACTGTCAAAAGCATCTATGATATCTACTACTTTACATAACATTTTTTTTTATCTTTAATCCAGTACCTCTCCCCTACACCCTAGCATTCACATTTTACAACCCCATCCATAAATACGTTAAACAACTAGGGTGACATCACGCATACCTGTACTAGAACATAATCTCCCTCTCTCGTACATACCATAACCCAAGCTTTACTATTCACTTAAAACTCTAAACTGCTGTAAGTAGCTTATTACCTGTTCCATACTTTTGCAACATCTGCCACACTGCTCTCCTAGAACAACTAGGTGAGTACTATTAGTCAGAGTGTCTCGCGCTCACGAGACCGAGGTTGAAACGGAATGATCCACATGGGTTTAACTCTTAACATTAATATAATGATAATCTCGTTCCATCCAATGTTGAAGCGGTTCGGAAATTTGAAGAGAATGGAACGAAATAGAATGACCTGGAGAGCGTGTATAAATCTGTAGTGGAAAGAAGGCTGGTTATGTTTCGGCCTCGGAAAGGATTGAGAGAGGAGTGGGGGGGGGGTAAAGGAGGTCTTGTCTGAGAGAGACTTGAACTTCCAGCAAACATGCTTGAGCGTGTTAGATAAGAGCGAGTGGAGGCAAGAGGTTTTCAGAACTTAACGTGCTGTTGGAGTGTAAATATGGTAATTTTTATGAAGTGTTTCAGGGAAAACGGTAGGCCGGACTTGAGTCCTGGGGGTGGAAAGTACAGTGTCTGCACTCTGAAGGAGGGGCGTCACTCTGCTGTGACGGGAAACGGTCTTTTCTAAAAAAAATTAAAAGAATGATAATTTCCTTATCTTTGTCTAAGTATCGTTTACTTATCCGCAAACACTTGGTCTGCACATTCCCTACCCTTCCTAAAACCTTGTTTATCTGCGCTCCTGCTCTCCGTCTTTCAATAACTCTACCATTAAATTTGCCTTGTACTCAACAGGATTATTCCTCCATACTTATTACTCTCTCTCTCTCTCTCTCTCTCTCTCTCTCTCTCTCTCTCTCTCTCTCTCTCTTATGTACCGCTTTCTATTAAACAAAGGAAAAAAGAATGTTCCCTGCCAATTCCTGTGAACCTTCCTCACTCTCGTTCGTTAATTAATCAAAAGCACCAACCATTCCAAAACTATATCATCGTCTGTTTTTAACATTTCTGTATTCATGTCAACAATCCCATGGAAATATAAACACATATGCAGTATAATGTGATCCTTTATTGACAACGTTTCGCCCACACAGTGGGCTTTTTCAAGTCACAAACAGGTTGAGGGACTGATTACCTCATCTTCTGTACATAGTTCTACTGTCTTCATGTCCTAGAATTTGTATTGATAAAGCCACTGGATGGCGAAACGTCTACAATAATGATACCCAGATGTTGCACAGTAGGCCTGCTGGCCCAACTAGACAGGTTAGAGGGATATCGTGTAGGACCTGTCTAATTGGGCCAGCGGACCTGCTGCAGTGTTCCTCCTTTCTTATGAGTTGGGTGTCGCCGCGCGTCAGGTGTTGCTTTGTTGTCGGATGTGATGGCGAGGTGTGGTCTAGACCCTTTATATGCCTTCCTTTGATGTATTGTCTTTATAGTTCCTTGATGTGAGAAGTCACGCAAGCGATTGGAATTTCACTAGTGAGTGTGAAATGGAAACCTGTAAGTGTTTAACATGATGACAGGATTTCTGTTTTCTCTTTTTTCAGTCTAATAAACACAAGGGATAACAGTTATATCTTGGTACTTCTATTTACACTCAGGTCACCCTACACATGCGTGTACAAGCATATATATTTACACACCCATCTGGGTTTTCATCTATTTCCATAGTTCTTGTTCTTTATATCCTCGTATCTCCATGAGGAAGTGGGAAAGATTTCTTCCTCCGTAAGCCATGCGTGTCGTAAGAGGCGACTAAAATGCCGGGAGCAAGGGGCTAGTAACCCCATCGCCTTTATAAATTACTAAATTTTTAAAGAACAACATTCGTTTTTCTTTGTAGTTCACCATGCTTCTTTGGGATACCGCCGGTTGTGTGTGTTGTGTGTGTGTGTGTGTGTGTGTGTGTGTGTGTGTGTGTGGTGTGTGTGTGTGTGTGTGTGTGTGTGTCAGCATGTGTCTGTTTCTGCATGTGTCGGTGTCTGCATGTGTCTGTCTGTGCCTGTGTGTGTGTGTGTGTGTGTGTGTGTGTGTGTGTGTGTGTGTGTGTGTGTGTGTGTGTGTGTGTGTGTGTGTGTGTGTGTGGTGTGCGAGCGTGCATTGCACCTTCACCTTCCTAGGCCTATCTGTTCTACTTCTCTGTAGGCCTATCCAATTTCATCTAAGCCTAACTTCACTGCGTTAATATTTCTATCTCGACTACCTTAATAGATCTGAGTAGTCTGCCTCTTGAAGCCCGTCTTTAATATTACTGATATAATTATATACAAGTTCATTTGTGTAGCTAAAATAAACATGAAACTTTAATGCTGTTCTATGTTTACCTCAGTAGAGAACCTGTTGTTGTTTGGCTCGAGTTAGACGTAAAAATTGTGAAGCGGTGTGTGAGAAGGAATCGCCAGTGTCACCTTCGACTTTTAATTATGACTCTGCGTTTCGATGGTAACAAGTACAGAACAATCTGACTCACAAATATATGTTGTAACAAACGGAATTAAGGCTCCCTTACTCCTAATTAGATCGATAGTTGTTCTGTATTTAACTTGCAGCTCCTCTCTCCTGCCATTCCTAATATCATTCCCACCAGCTATGTCCGGATATACACATCCCCTATCTTATTTACCTGTGTCTTTTACAGAAGGCACTGTCTTTTTATATTACTATGTCACCGACCACAAGGATATTCCTACCTTTATTAGCAGAAGAGGCAGCGGTACCTTTATCCTCACTGGCCATTGAAGTACATTCGTCCTGGAGAACAGAAAACCGGTTTCCTACCTTCAAATTTACTCTTTTAACCTTCCTCACTTTTGCGTTTCTTCTTTATGGAAAACTACTTCCCTCTTGTTATGGCTGGCAGCCTGCTCCCCACTGCTGGTAACCTGTTTCTTTTTACTAACCCCGACAATCCTTGCAATACTTATCCACGCGAATTTTCAGCTTTATATTTTCCTCCTTGAGAAGGAGAATCTCCTCCTAGAACACGAACTTAGATCCTAACACATTACAGAAGCAAGCCACGGTGCTCTATTTCGCTCCACACTAATCCCTCAAGACAGCTTAGGTTAGGCTAGGTTAAGCTATATATTATAAACGTATTGGATGTTTAGCTAGTTAATAATAATAATAATAACAATAATAGTAATACTATAGTAATATCCATATTTCTACAAGTACATGTACAATGTATACAGGCGGAGCTAAAGTCAGTGACATACTTCTATTTAAAAAGCTGCTTATTATACAGAGCATTTCGGGTAAATTAGGTAAATTTTTTCCCGGGATGCGACCCACCAGTCGACTAACACCCAGGTACCCATTTTATACTGATGGGTGAATATGGACAGCAGGTGTCTTATAGAAACACGTCCCTAACGTTTTTCAGCCGTACCCGGGATTCGAACTCCGGATCTCAGTGTGTGGGAGCTGAGTGCGTTAGTGTTCGAGCTGCGGGACACCATAAGCAAATTAGGAAAAATAACTAACCGCGATAAGTCTGGCAACGAGGATATCAAAGAAGAAGCATTTAAATTTTACCGTTTGTCTCTGTTAACGCGAGAATGGACTGTCGTATGGATCTACGTTACTTGGATTGGCTTTTTTGAGGAAATATTGGTAGCCAAGACATGGAGTTGAGCAATGGGGTCGCTGAAACGTTATAATTATATTTTCAAGGGACTGCGCTGAACAGGAAGAGGTCATCGAGAATCTCGGAAACGTGAAGTATGAGAAGGTTATATGGTTTGATCCGAAGAATAGTTTCAATTCTTTGGATCAAATGTCCTTCCTAATCACCAGTCAGTAGTGTCAACTTAACAAATGAATACTCCAACTCCACTTCCTCTCCTTTCCTCCCTCTTTCCCCTAACCTTCTACCTCTCCGCATCACTTTCAATACTCAGCTGTCAGTCACTACCGCCACCACCACCAACACCACCACCACCAACACCACCACCACCACTCCCACCACTACCAACCAACACCACCACCATTTCCTCTCTTCTCTCTTCCTCATTTCCTGAAAGGCAAGATGTTCACCGTCTGATAATACTGTAAGAAGAACCAATAATTCGAGTCTTCCATCTGAAGCTTCCCCTCTTAAAAAGTTTCTTTTGTCTGACTCGTAATGAAAAGCTACTAAGGCTCAGGTTAGGGTAAGGAATAAATAGAAAATAATAAGTATTTTTCATCTGAGAAATTAAGCCTGGGATAACCTTTGTCTCTATATGTGGAGCTGTTTTAAAAACGTGAGGAGGTTGTAGTGCTGAGTTTGTCTGGCATTGACCCCAGGTGAAGCGGTGACCTGTGTCCCGGTGATCCCCTATGTGAAGTTATATGTAGCATTGAACCGTGTGTCCCGGTTCCCCGAGATGTAAGGTATGTGTGGCATTGACCCCCGTGTGTAGCTGTGATCTTGTGTGTCCCAGTGACCCCGTGTGTAGCTGTGATCTTGTGTGTCCCAGTGACCCAGTGTGTAGCTGTGATCTTGTGTGTCCCAGTGACCCCGTGTGTAGCTGTGATCTTGTGTGTCCCAGTGACCCCGTGTGTAGCTGTGATCTTGTGTGTCCCAGTGACCCCGTGTGTAGCTGTGATCTTGTGTGTCCAGTGACCCGTGTGAAAGCTGTGATCTTGTGTGTCCCAGTGACGCCGTGTGTAGCTGTGATCTTGTGTGTCCCAGTGACGCCGTGTGTAGCTGTGATCTTGTGTGTCCGAGTGACCCCGTGTGTAGCGGTGATCTTGTGTGTCCCAGTGACCCCGTGTGTAGCTGTGATTTTGTGTGTCCCAGTGACCCCGTGTGTAGCTGTGATCTTGTGTGTCCCAGTGACCCCGTGTGTAGCGGTGATCTTGTGTGCCCCAGTGACCCGTGTGTAGCTGTGATTTTGTGTGCCCCAGGCCCCCTGTGTAGCTGTGATTTTTGTGTGTCCCAGTGAACCCGTGTGTAGCGGTGATCTTGTGTGTCCCAGTGACCCCGTGTATAGCGGTGATCTTGTGTGTCCCAGTGACCACGTGTGTAGCGGTGATGTTGTGTGTCCCAGTGACCACGTGTGTAGCGGTGATCTTGTGTGTCCCAGTGACCACGTGTGTAGCGGTGATCTTGTGTGTCCCAGTGACCCCGTGTATAGCGGTGATCTTGTGTGCCCAGTGACCACGTGTGTAGCGGTGATCTTGTGTGTCCCAGTGACCCCGTGTATAGCGGTGATCTTGTGTGCCCAGTGACCACGTGTGTAGCGGTGATCTTGTGTGTCCCAGTGACCACGTGTGTAGCGGTGATCTTGTGTGTCCCTGTGCCCACGTGTGTAGCGGTGATCTTGTGTGTCCCAGTGACCACGTGTGTAGCGGTGATCTTGTGTGTCCCAGTGACCCCGTGTGTAGCTGTGATCTTGTGTGTCCCAGTGACCCCGTGTGTAGCTGTGACTTGTGTGCCCCCAGTGACCCCGTGTGTAACGGTTATCTTGTGTGTCCCAGTGACCCCGTGTGTAGCTGTGATTTTGTGTGTCCCAGTGACCCCGTGTATAGCGGTGATCTTGTGTGCCCAGTGACCACGTGTGTAGCGGTGATCTTGTGTGTCCCAGTGACCACGTGTGTAGCTGTGATCTTGTGTGTCCCAGTGACCACGTGTGTAGCGGTGATCTTGTGTGTCCCAGTGACCACGTGTGTAGCTGTGATCTTGTGTGTCCCAGTGAACCCGTGTGTAGCGGTGATCTTGTGTGTCCCAGTGACCACGTGTGAAGCGGTGATCTTGTGTGTCCCAGTGACCCCGTGTGTAGCTGTGATCTTGTGTGTCCCAGTGACCCCGTGTGTAGCTGTGATCTTGTGTGTCCCAGTGACCCCGTGTGTAACGGTGATCTTGTGTGTCCCAGTGACCACGTGTGTAGCGGTGATCTTGTGTGTCCCAGGACCACGTGGTGTAGCTGTGATCTTGTGTGTCCCAGTGACCAGTGTGTAGCGGTGATCTTGTGTGTCCATGACCACGTGTGTAGCTGTGATCTTGTGTGTCCCAGTGAACCCGTGTGTAGCGGTGATCTTGTGTGTCCCAGTGACCACGTGTGTAGCGGTGATCTTGTGTGTCCCAGTGACCCCGTGTGTAGCTGTGATCTTGTGTGTCCCAGTGACCCCGTGTGTAGCTGTGATTTTGTGTGTCCCAGTGACCCCGTGTATAGCGGTGATCTTGTGTGCCCAGTGACCACGTGTGTAGCGGTGATCTTGTGTGCCCAGTGACCACGTGTGTAGCGGTGATCTTGTGTGTCCCAGTGACCACGTGTGTAGCGGTGATCTTGTGGGGTCCCAGTGACCACGTTTTTGTAGCTGTATCTTGTGTGTCCCAGTAAAACCCGTGTGTAGCGTGATCTTGTGTTCCCAAGTGACCCGTGTGTACTGTGATCTTGTGTGATCCCAGTGACCACGTGTGTAGCGGTAAATCTTGTGTGCCCAGTGACCCGTGTGTAGCGGTGACTTGTGTGTCCCAGTGACCCGTGTTTTACGGTGATCTTGTGTGTCCCAGTGACCACGTGTGTACCCCGGTGATCTTGTGTGTCCCAGTGCCCACGTGTGTAGTTTGTGAGTTGTGTGTCCCAGTGAACCCGTGGTAGCGGTATTCTGTGTGTCCCAGTGACACGTGTGTAGCGGTGATCTTGTGTGTCCAGGGGACCCCGTGTGAAAGCTGTGATCTTGTGTGTCCCAGTGACCCCGTGTGTAGCTGTGATCTTGTGTGTCCCAGTGACCCCGTTTTTGTAACGTGATCTTGTGTGTCCCAGTGACCACGTGTGTAGCGGTGATCTTAGATGTGTTCCCAGTGACCACGTGTGTGCTGTGATCTTGTGTGTCCAGTGACCACGTGTGTAGCGGTGATTTTGGGTGTGTCCCAGTGACCACGTGTGAGCTGTGTATCGTGGTGTCCACAGTGAACCCGTGTGTAGCGGTGAATGTGTGTCCCAGTGACCACGTGTGTAGCGTGATCTGTGTGTCCCAGTGACCCCGTGTGTACTGTGATCTTGTGTGTCCCAGTGACCCCGTGTGTTAGCTGTGATCTTGTGTGTCCCAGTGACCCCCCCGTGTGTAGCTGTGATTTTGTGTGTCCCAGTGACCCCCGTGTATAGCGGTGATCTTGTGTGCCCAGTGACCACGTGTGTAGCGGTGATCTTGGTGCCAAGTGACCAAAGTGTGTAGCGGTGATCTGTGTGTCCCAGTGACCAGTGTGTTGCGTGATCTTGTGTGTCCCAGTGACCACGTGTGTAGCTGGATCTTGTGTGTCCCAGTGAACCGTGTGTAGCGGTGATCTTGTGTGCCAGTACCCCGTGTGTAGCTGTGATCTTGTGTGTCCCAGTGACCACGGTGTAGCGGTGATCTTGTGTGTCCCAGTGACCCTTGTGAAGCGTGATCTTGTGTGTCCCAGTGACCCCGTGTGTAGCGGTGATCTTGTGTGTCCCAGTGACCCCGTGTGTAGCTGTGATCTTGTGTGTCCCAGTGACCACGTGTGTAGCGGTGATCTTGTGTGTCCCAGTGACCAGGTGTGAAACTACAGCAGCAAGTCTACTGTAGATGAATGGTTCAGAGAACCGACAAGTTGATAAAATAGACACATGTGCAACTCTTAGGTATCTTTATTGAGGAAACGTTTCGCCACACAGTGGCTTCATCAAAGGAGAATCGTGAAGAGCAAGAGGAGTTTGAGGTAATCAGTCCCTCAGCCTGGAGTCGATGTAATCAGTCCATCAATCTTGAAAAGAATGCAGCATATGTGCAAAGAAGTGGCTTGTATACTGTAAGCAGATTAGATTGACTCAAGGTTGAGGGACTGATTACCTCAAACTACTCCTGTTCTTCACGATTCTCCTTTGTGTGGACTGATGAAGCCACTGTGTGGCGAAAAGTTTCCTCAATGAAGATACCCAAGAGTTGCACATGTGTCTAATTTATCAGCAAGCCTATTGGCCAATACATGGGATGTCTTTCTCAATTTCCATCCACCTATTTCTCTAACCTTTACTCAAACCTATACATGAATTAGCTTCAAAACCTCTGGTACTAATCAAACCCAGTCCTTCTCACTCATATGTTTGTTTAATCTCTTTTTAAAGGTACCTGAGACTTTAGCCTCTGTTACCCTACTTGGCAGATTGTTCCACGCACCGACAACCTGTTGATTATGTCACACGCGCTCGATATAACACGCTCACGCAAGCTTGCGTACGTGAGCGCCTAGTAAACCTAAGAAAAGAATTCCAACATATCAACAAGGGATCATTCAGGACCCTGTACACCGTGTATGTCAGACCTACATTGAAGTATGCAACAGCGGTTTGGAACCCTCTCCTAGCCAATTGAAATTGAAGACTCAGATGAGCCACAGGGATGTTAGGAAGTATTTCTGTATTTCTTCTGTCACAGAGTTATCAGGAAGTGTAATAATCTGGGAAGTAATTTAGTGGAGGCAAGATCCATACATATCTGTAAGAGGTATGATATAACTCATGGAACAGGAAGTGTGACCTAGAAGCTACGAGTGAAGAGGCGGGGCCAAGAGCTGCAACTCGACCCCGGCAATATATATATATATATATATATAATATATATATATATATATATATTATATGTGTGTGTGTGGTGTGTGTGTGTGTGTGTGTGTGTGTGTGTGTGTGTGTGTGTGTGTGTGGGGTGTGTGTGTGTATGTGTTTACAGCCCACATCTAATAATGTCAAGAAACCGTCGAGTGCGAGCCAAGGTAAGATTCGGAACATAATTAATACTTGAAGTAACAGAAATAAAGTGAGAGGAGAAAAAATAAACTGAACCTACTGACATTTACGGACAGAAGGATAGAGTGAGAAATTACGATAACGTATAAAATAATTAGAGGATTTCACCTTGTGAACAGAGGTAGAGATAGACTGCTCTAGATAATAGAGGGAGGAGAGGACTGATACGTAGGAGCACATGCTAAAGTAAAAATGTAAGTTGCACTTATACCAGGAAATATTTCTTCACTGTTAGAGAAATCAGAAGTGTAATGGCTTGCCCAATGGTGTGGTGGAGGCATATTCCACAAATAGCGTTAATCACAGTTGTGATAGGACCCTTGAGGCAGGGAGTAAACACGGCACCGGCAAGTTAGAAGGCAAGTTTGAGAGCTCAAGGTTGACCCCCACAACCATAAATGTGCTCGCACAAAACGGTGACAACACACAATCACACACACACACACACACACACACACACACACACACACACACACACACACACACACACACACACACACATACACAAACACTCATACACATACATACATACGACCAATCATGCACATGCGCACACGCAAGCAAGCGCACAAACACACACCAAAGAGGCGGGGCCAGGAGTTATGACCAGACCCCTACAAACACAACTAGGTGAATGCACACACACACACACACACACACACACCGTAGTACCAGTTTTTATAAAATGAGACAGACAGGCATTATTAAACTACAGACCAGTGCCAGTGACATGTATGGTATGTAAAGTCTTGGAGATTATAAAGACAAAAGTAATGGAGCTCCTACAAAGGAACGGTCTCATACATGAGAACCAAGATCACTTCATGGAAGGTCAATCTTGTGTGACAAACCTACTGGAGTTTTACGACAAAGTTACAGAAGTAAGACAGGAAGGAGAGGAGGGGTAGACTGCGTTTGTTTGGACTGTGAGAAGCCTTACGACACAGTTCCACACAAGAGACTGATTGAATATCTAAACGAGCAACGAGTGTTGGTACGTGACGAGGTGTGAGAATGGGCGCTTGTGACGAGCGGGATTCTAGAAGGGTTAGTTCTATATCCGGTGCTGGTGCTTGTATATGTGAATGACATGATGGTAGGGATAGACTCAGAGTTGACCTTGATTGCAGACGATGTGAAATTAATGAGGATACAAGCGGACGAGGATCAGGTAAGTCTACAAGGGCATCTGGCGAAATGGCTCAAGGACTTTAACCCCAAGTGCAAAATCATGAAGCTTGGGGATGGTCAAAGAAGACCGAAGACGGAGTACAGCTTACGGGAGGAAAAACTGCAAAATTCACTCAGTTAAAGGATCTAGATGTGAGCATTATTCCGAGCACATCCCCTGATGCACACATCAACCAAATATCCAGTGCTGCATATAGACGCCTGACAAACCGGAGAATATGTGTCATACACAACACTGAACACCCTGTATGTCAGGTCCATATTGGAATATGCAGCACCAGTATGGAACTCACATGTGGTCAAACACATTAAGAAATTAGAGGAAATACAAATGTTTGCATCAAGAATAATCCCGGAGTTAAGGGGTATGTCCTTCGAGGAGAGGTTAAGGAAACTCAACCTGACGACGATACTCGGATACTGAAGGAGAGGATGGTTAGAGGGACATGAAAACGACTTATAAAATACTAAGAGGAACTGTCTCCCCCTGGAATTGCGTCCCCTGGTCCCTGTGTCCATGGGACACGGGAAAGAAGGGACCTCATTGGAAGTTAAAAGCTCAAATGAGTCATAAGGATGTTAGAAAATGTTAGGAAATTTTTTTTTAGCAAAGAGGCAGGGCCAGGAAGTAACTCAACCCCTGAAACCACAAATAGGTGATTACACACAGACCTTGATTGTAGACGGTCGAACGTGTCATGGATCTGCCGTTTTTCAGTTCAATAAAAGTGTCGTTTTGGCTGTGAGAATAATAATTTGATACCAGTTATTTATATAAAGTATAAATTTATGTATACATTGTGACAGGCCGCAATTTATATATATTTCATTTTTTCTAGTGATTTTTGCTGTACAAGAAGCTGGAATGTAAACTGTCAAGTAAAAAATGTATCCATTACACTTATCACAATGTTCTGCGTGTATTAAGTTACAATTTAATACAGGTATTAGGATATCTTGTCATTGTAGCAGGGAAGTTGCTTAGCAACAAAGATCGCATTACAACCTCCCCTGAAACTGAATATTGGGGGGAGCGGAGAGGTTATGAAAACTGTGATTGGCTGACTCCTGTTTAGAAGAGTCCCTTGTGTTTACATTGGACGACAATTTAGCGCTCTGACGAAATATCGGATGTGCCTGAGATCCAAAGCGATAAATTCTGATACTGAGGTAAGTGGAGGCGCTCTGGGAGGTACTGGAATATCCGGCTCACAAATTAATTATTTAATCTAGTTTATGGTAAAATAATTGCATAAAGGTTTCACCAAATAACTGCTAAGCGAATGATTTAGCTAAATTAATACTAACTTTCATTTCCTACACTATTAATTATTTTACCTGTGGTGTGTTATGTTGTGTGAGGTTATACTCAGTCGTTTATTAATGGACTTTGGCTAAATACCAAGTCATTAATTTACTATTTAATATGGCATTAATAATCTAGGTTTAATAATTATTAGAAATATTCCACTACCTATGTGTATATATTTACGATAGAGAATTTTAAATTCATTATATAATTAACCTGTGTATTTGTCTCAGAAAATGTCGTGTATGCATGCTTTAATATATCCTAGACAGTAAGAGCTATCTACTTGTCTGCTTTGAGTCACCAGTGTTTTATTACCTATTAAGAGGATGATAATATTTGTTGTCGAGGACCTTGTATTTGCAGCAGCTAAAATTTAAATTATAAATTTGATTTAATTTGCTGTTGGCATCTCATAAATACGTTCTCGTTGTCACAAGGATAAGTTTTCATTTTTTATTCACACACACACACATATATATATATATATATATATATATATATATATATATATAATATATATATATATATATATATATATATATATATATATATATATATTGTAAATTTGTCGTACGGAATAGGTAAAACTGGTCAATTAGCAAGAGCTGATTTAAAATTAATTTTTTTCTAAAATTTTCTCTTATAAGTTTAAAGGCATATTTCTTTCATTTATGTTAATGTAAAAATTAAAAAATATATACAAAAAGAACTTTAAAAAACTTACATAATCTTATTATAAAAAGCTCAATTAAATATAGCCTAATCCAACTAAATTTATTTTAGGTAAGCTTACAGAAATTTAATAATAAACAGAATGAAACATTTTTTTTCGTTAGGTTCATAATGATCAATTGATCAACAAACAAAGAGAGATAGTAGAGGGCAACGAGTGACTAGCTCCCTTAAGGTTTACTGTACAAATAGTAGGAGTCTAAGAAATAAGATAGATGAGCTAAGATTACTTGCAAGTGTAGGTAATATAGATATTATTAGTATAACAGAGACCTGGTTCAACCTGAAAGATAGAGAAATGCCTTCTGAATGCAACATACAGGGTTATAAACTGTTCCACACTGATAGGGTCAACAGGAAGGGTGGTGGTGTGGGGATGTATGTCAGAGAAAATTTAAATTGTTGTCTTAGACATAAGATTAAAAACATAAAGCACAGAATCTGTTTGGCTACAGTTTTTCGAGGGACGTGACAAATTAATTTTGGGTGTGATTTATAGGCCCCAAACCTTGATAGGGAATGCAGTAAGCTGTTATGGGACGAAATTCATAAGGCATCTAGATATGAAAATGTTGTGATAATGGGAGATTTTAACTTTAGACAAATTGATTGGAACAATATGACAGGAAATCTTGGGTCTAGTGACTTTCTTTATACGGTTTAGGATTGCTTTTTAGAACAGGTTGTAACAGAACCAACTAGAGGAAACAATTTGCTTGATTTGGTTCTTGCCAACAAAGATTCACTAATTAATAATCTTGAGGTTAATGATGAGCTTGGGGAAAGTGATCACAAATCACTTAGTCTCAATATATCATGGAATTACTCAGATAACTGCAATCTAATCTCCGTCCCAGATTTTTGCTTGCCCGACTTCATGGGACTGAAAAATTACCTGGGTGGGATAAATTGGGATGTCCTGACTATGGGTCAGGTAGGTGACCTTGGTTGCCAATATGACGTTTTTCAGAACATAGTTCTAGCTGCCCAGACAACTTTTGTTCCAAGTAGGGAAATTAGATCTAACAAAAATGATCCCAAATGAATGAACAATAGATTAAAACTTCTCATTGGTCAAAAGAGAGGCATATATAGGCGTATCAAAAGAGGGGATGGGCAGTTAAGAAATCAATATATTCAATTAAAGAGAGAAAGAAAGGAATAAGAAAAGCAAAAAGGAATTATGAGGCTAAGGTCGCAAGGGATTCAAAGACTAACCCAAAAGGGTTCTTTCAGGTATATAGAAGTAAGATTAGGGACAAGATCGGCCCACTTAAGAGTAACTCTGGTCAGATCACTGACAGTGATAAGGATATGTGTGAACTTCTCAGTACCTACTTCCTCTCAGTTTTCACCCAGGAAAATACTAGCGATATTCTTGAAATAATAGATTATGTAGAACAGGGTGATAATAAACTATGTACGATTGCGGTAACCAGTGACATGGTCCTCAGACAAATAGAAAAACTAAAACCTAATAAATCTCCAGGCCCTGATGAACTGTTTGCAAGGGTGTTAAAGGAATGTAAAGAGGAATTTAGCATACCTTTGGCTAATCTTTTTAACATATCACTACAAACTGGCATAATGCCTGATAAGTGGAAAATGACAAATGTAATACCCATTTACAGGGCAGGTGACAGGCCCTTGGCTTCGAACTATAAACCATTAAGCCTTACCTCCATGGTGGGAAAATTTATGTTATCAATAACTGCCGAAGCAATTCGTAGCCATCTTGACAGGCACAGATTGACTAATGAATTTCAACACGGTTTTAAAAATGGGCGTTCCTGTCTTACGAATTTGCTAACTTTTTTCACTAAGGTGTTTGAGGAGGTAGATCATGGTAATGAATATGATATTGTGTATATGGACTTCAGTAAGGCTTTAGATAGAGTTCCACACCAGAGACTATTGAGGAAACTTAGGGCACACCGAATAGGAGGAGAAATTTTTTCCTGGGTAGAGGCATGGCTGACAAATAGACAGCAGAGAGTTTGCATAAATGGGGAGAAATCAGAATGGGGGCACGTCACAAGCGGTGTTCCTCAGGGGTCAGTGTTGGGCCCTTTGTTGTTCACAATTTACATAAACGACATAGATGGGGGAATAAATAGCGATACAAGCAAATTTGCAGATGACACCAAAATAGGCCGTCCAATTCATTCTAATGAGGACACTAGAGCACTCCAGGATGATTTGAATAGACTGATGCAATGGTCGGAGAAGTGGCATATGCAGTTTAATATTGACAAATGCAAAGTTCTAAATGTTGGACAGTTAAATAACCATGCCACAAATAAACTAAATAATGTAGATCTTAATACTAATGATTGCGAAAAGAATTTAGTAGTTCTGGTTAGCAGTAATCTAAAACCAAGACAAGAGTGCATTAGTGTTCGCAATAAAGCTAACAGAATTCTTGGCTTCATATCTAGAAGTATAAATAATAGGAGTCATCAGGTTGTTCAACTCTATATATCCTTGGTTAGGCCTCATTTAGACTATGCTGCTCAGTTCTGCTCACCGTATTACAGAATGGATATAAATGCAATGGAAAACGTACAGAGGAGGATGACAAAGATGATCCCATATATCAGAAATCTTCCCTATGAGGATAGACTGAAGACCCTGAATCTGCACTCTCTCGAAAGGCGTAGAATTAAGGGGGATATGATCGAGGTGTATAAATGGAAAACAGGAATAAATAAAGAGGATGTAAATAGTGTGCTGAAAATTTCCAGCCATGACAGGACTCGCAGCAATGGTTTCAAGTTGGAAAAATTCAGATTCAGGAAGGATATAGGAAAACACTGGTTTGGTAATAGAGTTGTGGATGAGCGGAACAAACTCCCGAGTTCAGTTATTGAGGCTAAAACGTTGTGTAGTTTTAAAAATAGGTTAGATAAATACATAAGTGAGTGTGGGTGGGTATGAGTTGGACCTGACTAGCTTGTGCTGCTGGGTCTGGTGCAGTGCTCCATCCTTGAGCGGAGGTAACCAGACTGGGTGGGTCATTGGGCTAATCCTGGGAGGTCATTGGTCTAAACCGGGGGGATGACATGGACCTTCTCCACATGGGTCAGTAGGCCTGTTGCAGTGTTCCTTCTTTCTTATGTTCTTATGTACAGCTTCCTTACACACTTTCTTTCACTATACTCTCTCTCATTCGGTCTCTCTTCTCTAAGATGTCATTCTTCCTGTACCCTCCTTTCACTATCTTTTACGCATTCCACTCCGCAGTTTCTCTCTGCTCAGTTCACTAGCACTTTCTCTCCCCACTTGGACATTTAGACACACTTGGAATTAGAGAAGGATTGAAGTGTGGTATACAAATCCAGATGGAACTGTAAATATATGTTAAGAAGTAGGAAGAAAGGTAGACAAGAAAAACAGACATTAATGTTCTTGCATTATTATTGTAATTATCATGGAGAAGTGCTAAACCGATAGGGATAATACCGCACTTGTGGTGGGAGGTAAGGAAATGAGACTCAGTTCAGAGAACAGGAGCAGAGATCCAATTCCCTAGATCAGGAACCCCTCGCCAGTTTTTGTACTTAAAGAAACAAGCTCTATGGGTTAATATGGTATGCATTATTCCCTGAGGGCTATTAAACTGAAATAAGTGAAAGAAAATAGAGCAGGTGGAATTGTGAGTCTCGAATACTTGAATATGAAGGAGATTCGTAACTAAGTTATAGGAATTATAATAATTGAAGGACGGATTATGGAAATATAAACACAAATGCAGTATAATGTGATCCTTTATTGACAACGTTTCACCCACACAGTGGGCTTTTTCAAGTCACACACGGATCTACCTGGGGTTGGAAGGTACGAGAGTATTTATAGTCAGAATGTTGAAGTCAGGTGAAGAATGCTGCATCTGATGATCCACCGGGTGGGGTTATAGAGTCTTGGGTAGCTTGGCAGGGGTATTGGACAAGTTGTAGACCTTCTGCAGTGTTCTATGTTCTCATGTGGGATAGCGATGAAGAAGTTTCCTGGCGAGTGGTTCAGCTATGTTATAGAAGCCATTGTTCTGGTTGAAATTGTTGGTTATAGAGATAAGCGATGATTCCAGGATTCTTCTGTATTGAGTGTTGTCTTCTGTGGCTATAAGTCTTGAGTTTCTGTAGTTAATTAAATGGTTGTGTGAATTGCGATGCTGTACACAGGCATTCCTTGTATCGTCAGTTCTGCTTGCATATTGGTGTTCTGAAATGCGTGTTTGGAGGTCTCTTGATGTTTCGCCCACATATAATTGGTTGCAGTCATTACAAGGGATTATGTATACCCCTGCAGAGGATGGAGGCTTGTCCTGTCTACTACTGGTGATGTCCTTGATGGTCGTGGTTGTGGAGGTAGATACTTGGAATGATGTTTTGGCAAAGATGTTGGAAACATGTTTGGCAATGGAGTTGTTGGGGAGGACTATGTATCTCTTCTCGGCAGTGTCTTCTCTGGGTGTGTTGAAGATGTTTAATGCCCGCCGTCTGCAGTCTCTGATGAAGTGACGAGGATAGTGGAGTTTGGAAAATACTTGTTCAATTATAGTGCATTCTTCCTCAAGGAACTCATTGCTGCAGATTCTGAGTGCACGTAGGAAGAAGCCTATAATCACACCATGTGGGCGAAACATCAAGAGACCTCCAAACACGCATTTCAGAACACCAATATGCAAGCAGAACTGACGATACAAGGAATGCCTGTGTACAGCATCGCAATTCACACAACCATTTAATTAACTACAGAAACTCAAGACTTATAGCCACAGAAGACAACACTCAATACAGAAGAATCCTGGAATCATCGCTTATCTCTATAACCAACAATTTCAACCAGAACAATGGCTTCTATAACATAGCTGAACCACTCGCCAGGAAACTTCTTCATCGCTATCCCACATGAGAACATAGAACACTGCAGAAGGTCTACAACTTGTCCAATACCCCTGCCAAGCTACCCAAGACTCTATAACCCCACCCGGTGGATCATCAGATGCAGCATTCTTCACCTGACCTCAACATTCTGACTATAAATACTCTCGTACCTTCCAACCCCAGGTAGATCCGTGTGTGACTTGAAAAAGCCCACTGTGTGGGTGAAACGTTGTCAATAAAGGATCACATTATACTGCATTTGTGTTTATATTTCCATTGTGTCGGTATTTTATACCATTTATTACCAAGGACGGATTATAAAGTAGCAGTGATGTACAACCGTCTGCTAAATAACAGGAAACCAAAACAGTAGTGTGATAAATGGTTTTTGAAAACCGGCAAGTTGAAGATTGAAACACTTATGCAACATATGGGAATCTTTATTGCAGAAACGTATCGTCACACAGTGGCTTCATCAGTCCAATAGAAAGAAGAAAGGTGTAAGGATAGGAGGAGTTCGAAGTAATCCTTCGCTCAGCCTGTAATCGATGTGTTGCCCAAGTGTCTCAACCTTCAAAACGGTAATACATGTATATGAATAATAACAAGGACACAACAAATAATTTTTAATGTCAGTTAAATCTATAATGATTAACAAAAAACTATTTGTTGTAGAGCATTTCATACACAGGGGAATCCACAGAGAGAAAATGAAGTGAAAAATGAAGATGGAGTCAAACTCAATACAGAGTTTCAAAAGATGGTACAGTAGGGGCCTGGCTCTTGAAGCCAGTAAATTCTGGCATGAAGAATAAGCTCAGTGAGTATACAGGGATGAGGTGAAAATGCAGCTTCTAGATATAACAGCTTCATATAAAATTGGAACCTGGTAATACGTCATTTTGAATTCCCAGAGAAACAGAAACACACTGCGAGCTACTCTGTAGCGTTCGAAGGAATAGAATGGCTCGTCCAGTTCCTTAGATTAAGAGCCTTTCACCCACGTTAATGAACCTTTTTTGAAGAATGAAATTAAATGAATTATTATAATCAAAGAAATCGACAAGGGTTATACAGCGCTGCGGGGCAGAAAATAATGCGGTGGTTATAAACAGCTAGGTGGAGAGTGGATCAGAGGTGAGGGAAGAAAGGGGATGGAAAGGACGTTAAGGGCTATGTGTCAAAATTCGTATGATAAGGCAGTTGCTGACAAAAAGTCAAAAAGTGATTGGAAGTCAAAGGGGGGGATGGTCGTTCGCAAGTAGAGAAAATAAAATAAGAATGGTAGGGGGGCGGCGTCGTTTGAGGTAAATCCTGCGAGCTCGCTGGTGAACCGGTCTATCGACAAGAAAGTGAAGAACTGAAATAGGGACCCGACAAACCTCACAGAGAGGAATAGGGCGCCGATCCATGAGATACCCATGGGTAAGGCGTGAATGACCAATGCGGAGCTGGGAGAGCGCAGATTCTCGAGAACGGCAACGGTGGTTAGAAGATGGCCACCAACCTAAAAGCGGTTTAAAAGATCGCAATTTATTACGGTGCATGCCCGACCACCATTGTTGCCAACGGCTGCGGAGACGGACAGAGATGACTGGAAAATAGTCCCTGAACAGAATACCTCTACATGAAACCTAAGGATCATGTACCGCTGACCGCGCAGCAGCATCTACTTGCTCGTTACCCTGCACACCAACCTGTCCAGGGACCCAGCAGAAAACGACATCTTTATTTTTGCTAGCCACACGGTGCAACCATTCTTGAATTCAAAGGACTAATGGATGAGGGGAATCAAATTGTTTAATGGCTTGTAATGCACTGAGGGAATCCAAAATGATCACAAGCGTCGAAGGAGGCATATACGTAATGTGAAGAAGTGCTATGAGGATGCTGTACAACTCAGCAGTAAAATTGCTAGCTAATCTAACAAGTGGCCTTGGACAACTTCATCAGGTAATACCGCCGCGACCCCAACACCATCAGAAGATTTGCAACAATATGTATAAAGAGCAATGGCATGATCATGTGACCGGAAACACTCGAGGAAAAGAGAGCGAGTAGCAGGTGTAGGTAAGAAAGCTTTAGTGCACGGTAGTGGGGGGAAAACAAACATGAACTATCGGAACTTCCCAAAGGAAAAGGAAAAAGTCATACGCTAAATGAACGTACACAAGGGGCAACTGGAGAGAAGGCCGGAATGACTGAAGACGGAGAGAAAACGGTCGGAGGAGGCAGGGGCATCGAACAAACAGTGGGTTCATACTAATGTCTGAGATCAACCTATACGTAAAAGGAACACGAAGACCATGAACGCGAACAAAATAACGAAGACAGTGAGCATCTCAGCGATCAGCTAAGGAGCATTCGCCTCTGCTTAGAGGCTTTCAAGGGGATGAACGAAAGGCACCAAGGCATAAATGGAGACCTTGATGATGAATGGCATCTAGCTTAGAAAGAGTTGTGGGAGGGGCCGCAGAATAGACTTGGTCACCATAATCCAGCTTGGACAAGACTCGAGTGGAGTGCAAAAGGAGGAGACTGCGATGATCTGCTCCCCATGAACAATGCGCGAGAACTTTAAGGAGATTCAGCCGACCGTGGCAAGTTGCCTTTAAAGAAGAAATGTGAGATCTCCATGTCAACCGGCGATCAAAGAGCAGGTCAAGAAACTTGACTGAATCACATTCCGGAATACGTGAACCGTGTAAGTACAAAGGAGTATCGGGGATAAGCGGATGTCTACTGAAGGTAATGAATAGGGTTGTCGTACTAGAAAATATAAGGCCAAGAGAAGTGGTCCAATGGGAAACTCGGTCAGTTACATTCTGAAGGGAGGCTGCTACTAGGTGATAGTTAGCGCCTGAGTAAGCTATAGCGAAGTCATCCACAAAGTGACGACCAAATATGCGAAGGAAGAACGGAAGGTAGGTCATTTATAGCTAAGAGAAATAGGGTAGTGCTAAGGACACAATCCTGTGGGACTCCCTCATATTGTACGAAGTCTGAGGAAAGTGAGGCACCAACACGGACCCGAAAATGTCTTCAGATAAGAAAGCAGCAAGGAAGTTTGGTAGATTACCTCGGATGCCTAAGGAATGGGCTTGGGCAAAAATGTGGTATCATATGCCTTTTCTAGATCAATAAAGGCCACTAGGACAGAGTGTTTGTTAGCAAAGGCATTTCGAATATACGTATCCAAGTGGAGCAAGGGGTCTAAAGCAGAGCGGCCCTTGCGAAAGCCATATTGGCGAGGGGAGATACTATTGTGAGTCTCCAAGAAGCCCATCTTACATCTATTTACCAATCGTTCCATCACCTTACAGACTACACTGGTCAAGGCAATGGAACAGTAGTGGAGGTATCAAGACCCGAGTTGCCCGGTTTGCGAAACGGTAGTGCAATAGCAGATTTCCATTGTTGAGGAAGAACCCCTCGCTCCCAAGACTGAAAAGGCGTAAAAGAACTGGAAGGGCAGTAGAATGGAGATGATGTAGCATACCGATATGAATGCCATCAAGTCCTATTGCCGACGGCCAGCAAACAGAAAGCGTGGACTCTAATTCTACTAGAGGAGAAATCTATGGGCAACTGCTCCTTGGCAGGCTTAGTCGCAAGAAATGAGGGACAAAGGTGAAGCCCCTGGGAGACACGGTCAAGATAGTTCCTGATTTCCATGGCAACTTCTAGAGGCTCTGCGACATTAACTCCAGCAACCCGCAAAACGGGAACTGGGTGCAATGTGTACTTGCCACGCAACTTCTGCACCTTTTTCCAAATTGCACATATAGGGAAAATGAGGTAATGGTAGATAGTAGTCTCACCAAGAAGTGCATTTAGCGTCTCGTAGGACGCGGCGAGCAACTGTCCTTGCCCTCTTAAAATCCAACAGACGCCTCAAGGTACGATTATATCAATAACCGCCCCATGCAGCATGTTTCAAACGCACTGCACGGGAGCATGCTGGAGACCACCAAGGTACGCATGTCTGAGAATACCTACCTGAATTTTAGGGATAGAACATGCTGCCGCAGTTAAAACTAAGGTCGAAAATTGGTGTGGCAGTTCATCAATGGAGGACAAAAGCGGGTTCTCACAACATATGGTAAGATGAGAGCATAACACCCAATCTGCTCGTGCTAATTGCCAACGAGGGCTACGAGGTAGAAGTAAGAAGAATAGGAAAGTGATCACAGTCATGTAAATCTGGAAGAACAGACCAATTGAAATTAAATGCAATTGACTAGGAACAGATAGAAAGATCAATGCAAGAGAGAGACTGAGTGCAAGAGTCAAAATGGATATGAGAACCCATATTTAAAACATGAAGAGGATGAGAAGCAAGAAGTCTCTCCAACTGATCACCAAGAGTGTCACAGTGGGACCCTCCCCACAGATGATGGCGAGCGTTAAAATCACCCAAGATGGCGGGTGTAGAGAAGCAAGCAAAAACGCGTTATCTGAGATATAGAATGCACGGGAGGGAGAAAGATAGAGAGCAAACTGTATACCATCTGTGTAAATAAACACGAGCTGCAGTATAATTCGGCAGATAACGAACAAAATCTTGATACAGTATATCAACGCGCACAAGAAGCGCGCTTTCGTTAAATGATTCGTCAGGAAAAGGATCAGAAGAATGTAACACACAGCCAGAGACGGGTCGAATGATAGCAGAACGAGCTTTGGGGTCTTGCAACCCAACACATACTGGGAACAACTGGGAGAGCAACACGTGTATGTCTCCCCGATTGCTCCTGAAGCCACGAATATTCCACTGAAAAAAAAATATGAACAAAAATAAGAATAAAAATGGCATCAATAAGAAACGATAAAAACCTATGGGCTTTTAGGATCAGTATTTCAACGTGTGGGGGTAACGGTAAACGTGTTAGCAAGGAGGAATCAGAATTCTGCAGAGGAAAAGATTGTTGCGAGGGTCGTGAAAAAGAAGGGGTAGTAGGAGGTGCATTGCTGTCCATCAAGGGTGTCGTCTCTTCAATATAGCTGGAGATAGCGTCTAATGTCTCAGCGGTTAAGGAAGCTGACGATACCATGATGTCAGAGACAGGAGAGGTAGAGCGTGTAGTGGTCGGAGTAACTATGGAGGCAACCAAAGAGGTCTGAAGGGGGGCAGGGAGTATGAACTGGAGAGATGCGTTGGCATGGGCAGAAGAGTCCTGCAGTATAACAGGAGAGGAGAAGGTTGGAAGGTAGCTATGGAAGAAGAGGGGACTACACGAGGGGGAAAGAGGAGGGTGAACCTCCACCTTCGTGTGAGAGTTGGAAAAGGGCGAGAACTAGTCCTCGAGGTAGAAGATATATTAAATTTTACAGGTGATGGAAGCGAAGTGTAGGTCTGCGACGTCTTGTAGACTGAGAAGTGAGCGAGCAAGATGAAGAAGTAGGAGGAGGAAGAGGTGCGGAGGTAGTAGTTTCAGAGAATAAAACCGCAAAAGAATTAGAAACAGAGGTAGCCCCTGAAGACATGGTCGTGGAGGGATTGGTAGGTGGGAGGGACCGTTGAAGTTGGAGGTCTCCGGGCTACCCGAGCATAAGGGACACGAGGAAGTTTTTCCTGAAGGCAGAGCTGAGAGACAGCCATAGCGTAAGGCCCTCACACTCTAAGATACAAGATCTCTCGTTCATTACGATAGACTTGACAACGGCGTGAAAAAGAAGGATGAGACAAGAGGAGGGAAGATTACAAGACTTAATGGAATGATTTGCTGCACTGCAGAGCGGGCATTCCGCCGCAGATCTGCAGTATTTAGCGGGGTGTCCATAACACCAGCAATTACGACACTGTTGGGGAGTAGTGATTACTTTACGAACCTCTAGGCTATGGCCTGCAATGTAGATGGAGAACGGAAGTTCACTGCAGTCGAAGGTTAAGCAGGCGACATCAGTAAAAAAGCACCTCCACCTATGAGAGGGCAGGATATATGTATCTACCTTAAGAACAGGAAGGTCCTGAAGGGCTAATTATTCTAAAATATCGTCGCTGCAAAACAAAAAATCACTCTGTACAATGGTATGCTGAAAGACCACAGTACCACTGCAAGAATTGAGAGTAGTGTGTTTACGAACGGTGACTGGTATGTTATCTATAGAAATGATACGGGAGAGAGCATGAGGTTGTTCTGAATTCTGCACAGTTATGACACGCGCACCGCTTCAAAGAGCATGGAAGGATATATTTTGGCCAACATGCCGTAAAAGAGCTTTACGAATCCATGATCAGAAGGATAATCAGTTTGAGACGTTGTTTGTAAGGAAAAGAATTTAGTGGAGGGACAGTCACTATGAGGCATGGAAGGGCCGGAAGCTCATCCCCTCATCCGAGGGGGCCTTGAGTCCACTGGCGGTGAAGATGCAGTGTGGAACCCAAACCATATCCTACCCTTCACACCAGTGAACCAGCGCTCCGGGTAAGCAGCCTCACATCTACCGAGTCACCTCAGCAGACAAAAGAAAGGGTGGTCGGAAACCCGCCATAAAGCAGTTCTCCTTCAGCTGCCACCTCCCAGAACCGACAGGCAGCGTCTGGGGATACACTCATCATCTGCACGACACCCCGCCCACTTCTCGGAGATCCGGGAAGGGAGCAGAGCACCTCCAGACGATTCAGATTCAATGGCAAACCACACCACCCCCGAGGGACCCCACGGAGTGGGACGAACTCCGGCACACATCCCCCTACCTAGAAACCGTAATGCCAGTGGGGAGGACCGCAGAGACTACAAACGGGACGGTGAAAGGGGAGGGTTGGGAGAGGGGAGGAAAGGGCTGGAACAAATAAGGGATGGGGGAGGATGGGATAGGGAAGGGAGGATTGGTGGGTACTTAGACTCAGTCTGAGGAAGGAGACCAAAGGATTTCATTCCTGAGACCAAGAGCCTCTTTGCCACGGCAAGGAGCCATCCCCCCTTGAAGAGGATTAATTGAAATGAAGAACACTAGGAATATAATTGCAAAAATGAAGCAATAGGAAAGCGGAGGGAGTGTTAATTTACTAATCCATACATGTAAATTCTATGTGAATTTCTTACATACGATTTGGAGAAACTTTATCGATTTATATTATTTAGGTTATATTATTACGTTATCTTAGGAGAGATCAGTGATTCTCAAAGTGGGAGGTGGGAAGATAGAGGGAAAATTTATTTTTACAAAATCTATATCAACGAGCACTTAAGTAACACAAATACATTACAAATAATATAATTAACATAGTTATACAAGCATAGATTTATCTTATTTTATGGTCCAAAGTCGGAGTTAAAAGTCCGAAAGTTTGTTCCGACGTGCTGCACGCCAGCCAGTCAGACAGAAGACGCTGTGGGTACTGGTCATGATTGAATTTTCACGTCTTCAAGGACCAAGGCGCACTGCGAGGTATCTTCAGTCTTGTAATGTACATTTTAAAGTATTAAATAATAAATATATGATTGAGATGGTATTGATGGAGGGACGCTCAAGGGTGTGAAAGTGCTGCTGTGCTAAGACTGTGATTTGTAGTCCATAAATATTTGATTTTTAGTTCAAAATTCATGCTTGTATTGTTGTGTCACGTACTTTTCCCAGTAAATGCATTGCTGTATATTTCCATATGTTATTTCTGCTGCAAATTGTGATTGGCATGATTTTTACAAAGAATATGTATTTTGTTTTTTGTTCCAGAATAAAATATGGCCGCACCACAGCAGACAAAAAAAAAAAAAAAAAAAAAAAAAAAAAGAAGTGTGGGCAATATAGTGTGGAATATCTGAGATATAGATTTGTATCAGCATCAAATAACCCACAGAAATCAATGTGCCTACCGGGCGAGTCTTTTCAAATGAAATCATGAAAACTTCCAGGTTTCTTGAACATTCGAAGAAAGTACTCTCTGATAAAGCAGACGAGAACTTAGCAGAAACGTTGAACTATTGGAAATATATTCGCTATCACTTCACAACAATTCAGTGATGGTTTGTGTGCACCATACAATATCTTATTGCTGATTGCTAGATCTGATAAGCCACATACAGTTGGGAAAGAGCGCACAGTTTTACACAAGTCGTCTGAAATTTTTTTTAATGCTATTCCGCATAGTGTTGCTCTCAGAGTTCAAAGAAAAGTGTGTGAAATGGCTCAAAACACTGAAGGCACATTGTGCAACATGCTTAAGATAACAGAATTTGGCTTACAGTTAGACGAGCCCACTCTGCCTGACAATGAATCTTTGCTTCTTGCTTATGTTCGGTTGTCAGAGATGAAAGTTTGGTTCAACAGATGTTTTTCTGCAAGACCTCTAGAAACAGATACAAAAGGGAAGTCAGTATTTCGTGTTGCTGATAATTTTTTCAAAGAGAAAGACATCACGCTCACCAACATTCTTGCTTGTGCAAGAGATGGCAGCTCTTCACTGAGAATGATAAAGACTTTGAACGTTTGTTGTTGCGCGCACAGGTTAGATGGCTGTCAAAGGGAAATTTTCTGAGACGTTTCTATTCACTTTTTATGACAGCTGTTGAATTCTTCCAAGACTATTTTTGTTCTATGTGATGAGCAAAGAGATATCAAGCATGAAATTGGTTATTTGTCAGATATATTCAAAAGTTCAATGAAGTTATTTTGCAACTGCAAGGACATGAGTTTTTTTTTTTATCAAACTCGAATCAGCCCTTTCCACTTTTCTGTCCAGGTTATAGCCATTCAAACATAACATAGCCCGTCCTGAGCTCTTCAAGTTTACGAGGCTCTCTGAATTGGAGAAGAGCATACCAGACGATGACCTTCAAGTGTATTGTGCACATCTGAATGAGCTGCATAGACGTGTCTGATAGATTTGGGTATTCAATGTATTTCTCGATATCAGCAATGAGAAAACAGGAATAGTTGAGGAAGAACTGATTTCATTCCAAAATGACACTGAGCTGAGGTCCAATTTCAAAAAAATCATATCGACATTTTTGATTACAAAAAACATTTCTGACCGCCTCCCAGCACTGTGGGACGAAGTCAAGATGTACTTTATTGTCTTGCCAACAGGTTTCAGTGCAGTCGCCAAGCTTCTTTCCAAGCAAAGAACCAGACTGAAATTACTGATCGCGGGATCAAAGACTTCTTAGTGCCTTCAAGTCAGATGTTGAGAGAGTGATGTCCCTGCACAAAGCGCATCCTTCTCATTAAAATTGTGAAGACAGTGTAGTTAAAGATGAGATGTAAATTTACTTTTTCAAATTGTTAAATAAATTGGTTTACTATGCTAATTTTTATTTGTTTATATCGTTTTGAATTTGTAGCAAATCTAATACCAAGAAAGTGGAGTTCGTATGTGGGTGTGGGAGGGGGGGGGGTGCTAGGGATGTGGCGTGGGAGCCAAGGGGGGCGGCAACCTGAAAAAGTTTGAGAACTACTTGTCTACACTTTTTTTTTTTTATTATCACACTGGCCGATTCCCACCAAGGCAGGGTGGCCCGAAAAAGAAAAACTTTCACCATCATTCACTCCATCACTGTCTTGCCAGAAGGGTGCTTTACACTACAGTTTTGAAACTGCAACATTAACACCCCTCCTTCAGAGTGCAGGCACTGTACTTCCCATCTCCAGGACTCAAGTCCGGCCTGCCGGTTTCCCTGAACCCCTTCATAAATGTTACTTTGCTCACACTCCAACAGCACGTCAAGTATTAAAAACCATTTGTCTCCATTCACTCCTATCAAACACGCTCACGCATGCCTGCTGGAAGTCCAAGCCCCTCGCACACAAAACCTCCTTTACCAACCTTTCCTAGGCCGACCCCTACCCCGCCTTCCTTCCACTACAGACTGATACACTCTTGAAGTCATTCTGTTTCTCTCCATTCTCTCTACATGTCCGAACCACCTCAACAACCCTTCCTCAGCCCTCTGGACAACAGTTTTGGTAATCCCACACCTCCTCCTAACTTCCAAACTACGAATTCTCTGCATTATATTCACACCACACATTGCCCTCAGACATGACATCTCCACTGCCTCCAGCCTTCTCCTTGCTGCAACATTCATCACCCATGCGTCACACCCATATAAGAGTGTTGGTAAAACTATACTCTCATACATTCCCCTCTTTGCCTCCAAGGACAAAGTTCTTTGTCTCCACAGACTCATAAGTGCACCGCTCACCCTTTTTCCCTCATCAATTCTATGATTCACCTCATCTTTCATAGACCCATCCGCTGACACGTCCACTCCCAAATATCTATCAATAAAAAAATATTTATAACATCACCACCAATAATTAAAACGAAAGAAAATAATGGCGTTAAAAAGTTTTTATGTGAGAACAGAAAACGAGGAACCATTGTGTGCCAAATGAAATACATAGATAATTATTAAGCCTCGTTAAATAGTTATTAGTTCGACTGCCTTAGAAATAGTGAAAATATGTCTGTTGTTAAAACAGTGGGATGAATTTACAGTTCAGTATATTATCTGATGAAATAAAGAAGATCAGACAATCTTGTAAATGAGAAGTTTTATGAGAGAGAATCCCAACGAACTGAGAAAATAAATGCTGTTTGAAGAATCGACTGGAGTTCAGTGACAAGGTAACCGAGATAAATTGGGAATGTTAGAGAAAAGTGGTCTGCATTTGACGCTGTTCTGTACGAGATACTAATCTAAAAACAGGAGAAAACAGGGACAGAGAGAATGATATAACTCTGGATGAGATATGTAAATGAGAAAAGATAAAGTGATTGTCATGGAGGCGGTACTGGGATGGCCGAGCCTCAAGAGTGGCGTACGCAAAGGATCAAAACTATGTTATTGTTCCTTACTGCTCAGTAGTCAGAGCGTTCGATGAAAACCGTGAAGGATCCGGTTCGATTTCTGTGGAGTAAGCCACACTACGACAGAAAAAATAGACAGCCTTTAGAAACCAAACAAAAAAACAAATATTGTATATCATAAAAATAATGTTTTTGCTTGGCTCTCAAAACATTTTATTTTTACATATATTGCAGTGTAATACAACCACAGTGTGTATTTCTTTGTGGTGTTAATTCAAGAAACTGTTTTATGTTCAGTTTTGTGGGGCAAATTTTAGAGACATTCTTATTACCATATTTGTTGTGTACGTTAGAGGCATTTTCGTACCAGCTTTTGTTCTGAGGTCACCGCGGCATATTCTGCGGACTGTTTCACGACTTTCAATGTGACACGCATTAAGGAGATTGATGACATTTTTGCGTAAAGTTCAAAGGACTGTTTGACAGTGAGGCTTGTGATGCACTAGCTGGAGAAGCTTTGTGATGCACCAGCTGGAGATATTTGTGATGCATCAACTGGAGAAGCTTTGTGATGCACCAGCTGGAGACATTTGTGATGCATCAACTGGAGAAGCTTTGTGATGCACCAGCTGGAGATATTTGTGATGAATCAGCTGGTGAAGCTTTGTGAAGCACCAGCTGGAGAAGCTTTGTGATGCATCAGCTGGTGAAGTTTTGTGATGCACCAGATGGAGAAGCTTTGTGATGCACCAGCTGGAGAAGCTTTGTGGTGAAAACTCAGGTAAAGTTTAATGATGCAGACGCTAGAGAAGCTTACTGATGCTCTCACAGGGAAAATCTTCGTGACGCACGCTCACTGAAAAGTTTCGTTCTCCAAAACACTACGCTCCACCTTTCTTTTCCTCATCCTCGTATCCGACACAGACATAGACGTAAATTATATCCATATGTTATACTTTGCAGGCGATAGTAGTACAGTGGAACCTCTGGTCATGAACGCTTCAGAACACGAACAAATCGGTTCACGGCCAAAAAAATTCGTCAAATTTTTGTATCTGGTCACGAACAACTAATTGGGTGCCGAACAAACACAGCCGCGCCAATTTTCACATTCCATGCCATTTTTTGCACACGCCAATTTTCCCCACTTCCTGTTGTTTGTGTGCACCTAACAAAGATCCTCGCCTTGTAGTCGGTCTCGGTCAGACATGCGTTCATTCACTGCTAACTCGAGGATAAGGGATAAAATACCATCCTGTTATTCCCTCCTGGGAACTTGTATTAGATAAAACGTAGTGTAGTACAGTGCTAACTGTGATATACATTCGTAATGCACCACACACTCGTAATGCACCATAAACCTCAATAAGTTTATTCAGGTATACACAAATACAAATATGTTTAAAGAACCTAGGATAACCAAAAAAAAAAGTCTTTTTTCGGTGCTCGCTCGTTTTTGTCGATTATCTCGGAAGTAAGTTATTCATAAATTACAGAAATAATGGCTGTGATAAATTCAGGTAGTACACAAACGACTCTCGCAGCGCCCGTACTCGGCTACGGCTTGCCATTAGGGGTCTAGAATGGACTAATGCAATGTTTACATACAGGGATCTGGAACCGATTAATCGCATTTACATGCAATCCAATGGGGAAATTAGGTTCGGGTCACAACCAAATCAAGTCGTGACCAGAGTTTTGGAACGAATTATGGCCGTGACCAGAGGTTCCACTGTATATATATATGAGAGTGGCGCCTGTTGAAGACATTACAAATATCTAAGCGGATTTGATCCACTGGACCAAAGAAAACAATATGTTCAAAAATGCCACTTTTCAGTTACCCCGTTATGGAAAAAATGGAGGAAACGGAAACTAAAGTGGGCATTTCTACTCGCTGAACAGGGTGATAATCTAATGTGAGGTATTTTATAAGGATAATGTCAAAGGTGCTCACAGTCAAGGATCAGAACAGTCATCAAAATTGTGAAAAAAATTAATGGATGGTAACGAGAACCTTCAAAACAAGGGATTCCACGAAAGTGATGATCCTCTTTAAATCACTTATTCTTTCTTAGGATGGATTTCTACTCGATACCAAATGCTCCTTATAAAGATGGCGATTACTGTGGCCTAGAGAATGTACAAAGAAACTGTTCTGTGGTATAAATTCTGTCAAGTACTTAAATAACTGGGAGCGTTTGAAGTCCATTCTTTTGAACACAAACGAGAAAATACATCGTAATATACATCAGGAAAATTTTAGTGGGACTGAACCCAAATCTTCTATTATAAATTGCTCCCTACGAGAGCATGAAGCTCAGAAGATGGTGCAAAATACCCCAATGAAAATAAAGGGTGTCATAAGTACACTAAGAGCTAACACAACAGCCCCCTTCATGTATAAATGGGATTATCAAGCGATCGCCAGACTGTCTTCAAGAGGAAAGTAAACTTAACTTACTCAAGTCAGTTACTGATCAGCAGTGCTTCGGTTCGTACATTGGACTGTGTGCTGGAAGCAGTAACAGTCTGGATGGTCACGCAATCCATCAGGAGAACTTGTCTAGGAACGGAATGTTGGGGCATTGATCCCCCGAATATCCTTCAGGTATCCTTCAGGTGTATACCGGTAATAAATATGAAAAAAAATCAAGGCAAAAACGTATTTTGGCTTAGGATACAATAATGTCATGCAAGTATGTGTGTGTGGCAGAACATAGTTAAAATGAAGCCATTATCTAATGACCGTCGTAGTCGAAGTAATATTGATCGTCGAAGTAGTATTACTTTCGAGACATGTAGTATATGACTTCAGATTCAAGTCGGTAGCGCTTGTAATGGACTCTGGCGCATCCAGAAGAGTGTTAACAGGGGGGGGGGGGGAGTCTACCTACGAAATAGTTGGTATATGGAGTCGTCGTAGATGAAGATGGAGCATTTGATAAGTTGTACGTATTACATCGTAAGTAGACTGAGGGAACTTTTTTTTAACACATGAACTAAGTAATGTGCTATTTCCCAGTATCATCAGCTCTTTAAGGAGCCAACTTAGTAGTCTATGCTACTTACTAAAGGAGAGAAAAGGTAAAGTTTCTAGAATAACAGTGTTTTAGATGCATAATGGCTGACGGTCCAAAGGAAAAGTGCGACTACTTATAAAAATAAAAATAAAATTCTGGTAACTATTGAAAGACTGTAACGAAAATGTAACCCATTTTGACGTAGCTAGATTGTATCTCATTACGATTGCAGTCAGGTCTAAAACGTGTAAATAGTTCGGTACCAATGTAGTTTGCTTAGCTGTCAAAGCAGGACCCATTATTTACTTCTGTAATCTTTTGGCTACCGCCCAGAGGATACACTTGAGGTGTATAATAAATATGTTCAACCACACTAACTATCCATTCCAAAACAGTCAGATAACACACAAAAATATCGCGCAATTATAAAACATCTTACATTTTCAGAAATGCAGCGGACTGTGAAGTGTGGACTGACAAAAAGTATTTCAAGAAGTAATTGACATTAAAGATGAAGAAATTGCTCCAACAGCAGGTAAATTACCCTGTGAGTTTGGGACCTCGTTCATAGGAGGCGCTGACATTTATGCTCTTCCAGTAGAGGAAAATAATACAAAAACCATATGCATTTATCTTATTATAACATTAATATACTAAATGAAAAATCCGCCCTCACAGTATTGTAACCTTGTACGCAGCCATTCTGTTAACATAATTCCAACAGGATCAACATATTTTCAATAACAATTAACCAGGAATATATATATTTTTCCATGCGAGTACACTTTAAAAATATTAACACTATTAAACCACTGTTCACCGTTCATTTTTAATCAACATAGACTTAGCTTGGTAATTATTCACATGAATTATATAATTTATGACGTCATGAGCGAACGTACACATACGAGGCTACCGGACGAGAGGCTATTTAAATCATGTCATAGTGAGTTTTTACATAATTAACACAAAAACTGAACCATTGTGCATGTTTAAAATGATTAAATCGTGTCCTGTGGAAAAATAAAGCTTTTAATGATGGTTATGTAAAACTGAATGGAAACTCGTTCTAAACTGCCTCGTATGACGCCTTCCGTTTTATAACTATTTCTCGCGACCTCGTGAATTCAACATACAATGGAAGAGGACAGAATGAAGAGAGGGAAATGAATGAAAGAATACAAAATTGAATAAAATGTGGATAAAAAAGAAAAAGAGGGAAGACAAATAGCAGAGGGTAAGATAACAGAGAGAGAGAGAGGGGGGGGGGGAAGAAGAAAGGATGCCAGCAACAAAAGAGAGAATTGAAAGAGTATTTATGAAGTAAAAAATGAAAAAAAAGAAAGTAATAAGAATATCGAGAAGGAAGAAAGACGGACAAAAATAAATGAAGAACTGGGAACATGGGGGTCCGTCTCTCAAACCTTAACAGTTATTGACATTTGGAAACTTGACATTTAACAGTGTACACATACTGTGAGTGCATGTTGAAAAACAAATGACTTAAATGCGGTTATTTTACCAACGTGGCAATTCACGACAATTTAGGTGCTTTTCCTACTCATGTGATTCATTCTATGTTCGCCGATCGTGGATCTAACGATATTTTTCTAGGAATTTTAAGTTATGATCAGTTATCATTAAGATACTGATTTCATGCCTTTTTATGTTATAAGATTTTCCTGATTTCGATCTGGTGCATTTAAGATTTAAACACAACATTAGGAAGTGGTCTGAAAAGTTCAGTGTTTAGGTCACTTAGGTATCGTATGTATGGGACGATTTTTGTATTTATATGAATTTAAGGTACGACATATCATATATATGTTTTACGTATTCACATAAAAAATTAAAGAGAGAGGATTCACATTTAATGGTATATTTGTGTTCCGGTGATTCCAACGTTGATTGGAATGTGGTAACCCGTATGTTAACTAGAATGTGTTTACTCGTATGTTGACTGGTATGTGGTGATACCCATGCTGATTGGAATGCGATGATTATCATGATTGGAATATGGTGATTCATAAGTTGTTATATGGCATTTCAAATGTTGATTGTAATGTGGTGATTAATAAGTTGGCTGGAATATCGTTATTTAAAAAAATTATTTGAATACAGTGATTTCAATGTTGATTTGAATACAGTGATTTCAATGTTGATTTGAATCCTGTGGTTCCCATGTTGATTAAAATGTGAGGATTCCCACTTTCACTGGAATGTGGGTATTCCCATGTTGATTACAATGTGATGATTATCTTGATTGAAATGTAATGTTTTCCATGATAATTTGAAAGTGGTGATTCCCACTGGAATGTGTTAAGTACCATGTTGACTGGAATGTAGCAAGTCCCATGTATATTAGCAGGTAGGGTTAGCAGATGGTCAACAGGTGAGATTAGCAGATAGTCAGAAGGTGGGGATCAACAAGTTGTGTCAGCACTGGGGGGGGGGGTCAGCATGTTGGCGACGTCATCTAGGGTCATTAGGTGTGTCAGTCATTAGGAGTAATCACGAAGGGGTAAGTTGGTAATTGATACCAGGTGGGATTTATTAAGTGGAGGTGACTTGGTAGGGGTAAGCAGGTGAGGATGCAAAGGCAGGGATGATCAGGTAGGGAAAGGGGGAATTAGGATGCTCAGTGTTGAATTTAAACATCAAACCAAGCCACGACTCCCATATAGGCATGGTAGTGTGTGACCCTGTGATGACCTGCAGCTCAGCACGCACCTCCCTGGGCCATCCCTCATTCTCCTAACATTCACCCTGCTTACGTCTCCCTCTCCGAGATCTGACCCTGGCTTCTCTTTTGCCACGTCAGCCTAGATGTGAAGTACTTAGGAAAAAAAAAACTCCTGCAGTCAGCCTTGCTGTTGTCTCCACCCGCTCCGCTGTGATAACTATGCCTGACTAATCATGGTTATAGTCAACAACACGGACAAGGTGGGATTACCCGTCACTAGCGCTTCACCAGCGCTAGTACATTTTGGTGGCCAACGGTGCCCCAGCCAAGAGCATTGACCAGGCCAGAAGAAGAGAGACCTACATTCAGCACTCAGCACATCTCGTGGATCGCATAGATTAGGTAAAATTCATCAGAAAACCGAAGAGGGTCTTAGATATATTATGACCCGCCACTGGAAATTTTGACCAGCTGAACGTGGCCTTCAGCTGAGTTACTGGTCCACCCCTTTTAAAAATGGTAATTGTTAAAGATCTTTATTTTTAAAGATCGCATCTCGGTGATAGCATCCAGGACTTCACGGCATCTACTGTCGTCCCCTCGCCCTATTAACACTATTCATATTCCCACATTTCTAGCTAGCTTTGCTTGGACTTATGGTCGCCACGTGTGCACCTCCGCAGTAAATTAATTCACTCGACATGGCTGAATCATCCCTCGGATTACTTCAAGCTGTCTGACGTCTCCTGCAACGATGCTTCTAGTGAGTGGTCACAGGTGAGGCTGTGTGTGTTTTCCTGTGCTAAAGACGCCGTACCCTTTTTTCTCACGTAAGCCACAGGGCTAGCCCCGCCAGCTCTGACTTACCACATATTTGATGACTTCCATTCTCTCATACTTTTATTTTCTGTTGCGTTATTTTCGGCGTTTAATACTGATCGTCTGTACCTCTACGTCGTTTTGTGTGGTTTCGGCAGTGCTTAACCATTAAGCCAGTCTCCAGGTTAACGCTAAGTCAAGACGCTTCATGCTACTACACCAACGCCTTCCCAGGATCATCTGCTAGTATCAGCAGCTACCTTTCTGCCTTCGTGATATTGTCTTGGTCCCTGTTCTAATGCATTTCCTGTGAATATGTTTTTTTTTTTTCACATTTTCAAGCGATCTAAGTGAAAAGTAGAAAAGTTCTTAAATATACCACTTGTCCGATTCATTTATACCTTCTCTCACGCACTAGTGAATTTTGCGTTCCTATGGTCTCAAATTCCGCTGGTCATATCCAGTATTTACATGTGTTTTATTTGTCATTAGTGAGTCAATTGTCTGCAATTCACTTTGTATCGCATGACGATGTGGCTACAGGACAGTGTGCCACGTCCCTCAGTGTTTACCACAAACAAACAACATAGTTTACAGAGTTCATTTTCAGGCATTACTCATATTCGAGTTTATTTTACAGAAGTCTCTCTTGCTATGACCAATATTGCCCCGTTACTTCTGCAACACCCGTGCAACGCCTCTACTCCACCTTTCTACTAAGTTAGGCAAAACAACAATGCAGTAGTATTTACAAGTGAAACTGAGACAGTTTTAATTATTGTATCTGCCTTCATACAGTACCTTCGTACTATAAATCAGGTGTCACCTTATTACTCCCAGTGAACTTCCAATTCCCTTGTGTGAATCTTACATTATCATTTGTAGTATTTCTTTTCCATATATGTTCAGTATT
Source organism: Cherax quadricarinatus (assembly GCF_026875155.1). Taxonomy (NCBI): domain Eukaryota; kingdom Metazoa; phylum Arthropoda; class Malacostraca; order Decapoda; family Parastacidae; genus Cherax; species Cherax quadricarinatus. The sequence goes on along the minus strand of NC_069406.1, from coordinate 80,230,979 downwards.
AGTGAGATTTGCAGTTGTTGACATCTGTAACTTCAGCAGTTTTGTCAAGTAAGCCAGATATTAACAATCGCCAGGTCCTACAATATATACTCGAGAGTAAAGGAATGTACAATCCTTTTGTGCATTCCTTTACTGTCCCATATTTCAGCAATTGTGCATGCTTATTTGTAAGCTGTGTTTACATTATGTATTGTATTAAAGCTGCAATGGGTGACTTGTGATTGCCTTTGTTTATGAATATAACCAGATTATTAACTGCAGTTTTGCTTACAATTTAAGAAATTTTCTTGCCTTGTTCCAGGCTAACTTATCGTTCAAGTATTTTGTGCTAAATCTTGCCTATAGCTAAGAGTATGTAACGTAAATTTCCAAGTTTTTTTTTTTTTTTTTTAATATATAGTTATGTTTCAAGTCATTTCTTCAGTTTATGTACAAACGTCTGCAATTTTCCTTTGCTAAAAGAAAATTGCAGAATTGTTCAAAACAGAATACTTTTGTCTTAATTGATTACAGTAGTTATTTATAACACTGAAAAAAAAAATTTCACCATCACTGTCTTGCCAAAAGCATATTGACATTACAGCTCAGATGTGTCTCCTTGCTGCAATATGCCCATCGCTCCTTCAGAGTGCAGGCTCTGTGTCTTCAACTCCAGGACTCAAGTCAAGCTTACCGGTTTTCATGAATTCCCTCATAAATTTTACCTTGCTCAAAATTCAACAGCACACGAAGTGAAAAGAACCCCTTACCCCACTTCTAACACGCTCACACACGCCTGTTAGATGTCCAAGCCCTTTACATGCAAAACCTTCTTTACACCTTTCACCAGCCTTTCCTAGGACGACCCTTACCCTTCCTTCCTTCCTTCCCTCCACTACAAATTTATACATCCTACAATTCATCCTATTTTCCTCCATCGTCACAGCTCTTTGGACAATAGTTTAAGTAACCCCGTACCTCCTCCTAATATCAAAACCACGTATTCTTTGCATAATACTCACACCACACAATGCCCTCAGACACATCTCTACTGCCTCCAGCTTCTTCTTTGCTGCAACATTTAAAACCCATGCTTCACACCCATTTATGTGTCAGTACCACTATACTCTCATATTTCACAGATCCATCCGCTGACACGTCCACTCCCAAATATCTGAACATATTCACATCCTCTATGCTCCCTAATTCCAACCTAAAATCCTATCTTTTATTACCTAAATTTTTTAATACTTTCATCAGTTTGTTCTTTCCTATTCTATTAATTTCCTTGGTTTACATACCCTCGTAAATTCGTCTACTAATCTTTACAACTTCAAAATCTCCTACAAGTACCGTGTGAATTTTATGTGCAATAACCCTGCTGTTGCAGCTTGTGTATATATATGCTCCTTATTGAATTTACTTTTCGTGCTATTTATGCCAACTGTCTCAGTTTTGTTTGTTGACATTAATACTTTTTTCTCCACATAAATTGTTTAACGCTCATAACTTCCAGTCTTCAATTCTTTGCAAATGGCAACTATGTTCTTGCAGTACCATGCCATGTTTTTTGCACATTTTGAAACCAAGAGTCTTGTCTTTAGATCACAGTGTCGTACCATACACACAATATTCGGGTCATCTCCAGCACCAGTCTTGCTTTGCAATAATTTAATATTTTCTAGAGTAAAATCACTGTTGCACACTTGTCTTGTATTTATCAGTGTTAGTTTTTCTCTGATCAGCTTTTTTATCGTACAGCCACGTAAGTTCTCATTTCCATTCTTTAAAGAGCGTAATTTTTCTTTTCCAAGTGTGTTTTGGAGGAAATGGAGGTGGAAGAAAAAGAAGAGGGCGGAAGAGGAGTTCGAGAAAAGAAGGGAAGGAGAAGGTGGGGAAGGAGGATAGGAGAAGGTGGAGAAGGAGGATGGAAGAGGGGAGAAGGGATAAGTAAGAAAACGTAAAGTAGGAGCAGGAGGAGGACGAGGAGGATGGACGATTAGGTGGAGGATGATGGGTAGCAAGAGGACGAGGAAAGATGACGGGAAGAGAAGGGAATAGGAGAATGAGGAAAGAGGAAGTGGAGAAGGAAGAAGGAAAAGAAGATAAAATGATGAGAATGGCAGGGGAGGGTAAAAGAAGTGAAGTGGTGGAAGGGAACTGGAGAAGAGGATAAGGATGTAAGAGGAGGAGGAAAATGAGCAAGAAAGAGGATACAGGAGGAGAGAGAAAGAGGAGGAAAGAGAAGAATGACGGAAGAGGAGAGAAGTGGAGAAGGATGAGAGAAAAGGAGGAAAAAAGATGAGGAAGGCAGGGGAGGAGGATGAGAAGGAAAGAGGCGAAGGAGTGAAAAGGTGAAGGCAAGAGGCGAAGGAGAATGGAAGAGGAGGAGGAGGATAGGAGAGGAGGATGAAGAGGGAAAAGCTAGTCTAAGCAAGAAAAGGAAAACAGGATTGCTTTTAGTTCATGTCAGGTTCTAAACCCACGTGGGTCATTCAGCGCAAGACGTGGTGGAGGCTCGATCCTCCGCCTGCTGAGTGCCAGACACACACGCTTCCTGTTTGTACTCGCCTATGCTTCAAGAAAAATATTAAAGAGGAAGAGGAAAAAGGAAGAGGAGGATCAGGAGGACAAAAAGGGAGGGAAGAGGAGGATGGGAGAGGAGGGAAGGATGGAAGACGAAGACGAAATCAAAAAAAAAGAAGAGAATTTAACATGAGGATGAAGGAAAAGAGGAGGAGGAAGGGAAAGAAAGGAGGGAAGAGGCAGAGAAGGGAAGAAGAGAATTAGGAGGGAGGAGAATGAGAAGGAAAGATGAGGAGGGAGGAGTAGGGAAGAGGTGGACTCGAGATGTCTTCTGGACTATTGTCTAGAAAACACTATCTAGACAGTTCTCAAAAAGTATTAACTCAGTGGCACTAAAAGTATGAGCCACAACCCTGGCTGTCATCAAGAAGGCTCTAGATAGGCACCTAAAGTCTGTACCTGATCAGCCGGGCTGCGGTTGTGCTTGAAGCTGGGCTTGAAGCACAGATGAAGGCTCTGTCTATACTGTTTGAAGCACAGATGAAGGCTCTGTCTATACTGTTTGAAGCACAGATGAAGGCTCTGGCTACACTGTTTGAAGCACAGATGAAGGCTCTGGCTACACTGTTTTTGGAAGCACGACGAAAGGGCTCTGTCTATATGTTTGAAGCACAGATGAAGGCTCTGGCTGCACTGTTTGAAGCACAGATGAAGGCTCTGTCTATACTGTTTGAAGCACAGATGAATGCTCTGGCTACACTGTTTGAAGCACAGATGAAGGCTCTGTCTATACTGTTTGAAGCACAGATGAAGGCTCTGGCTGCACTGTTTGAAGCACAGATGAAGGCTCTGGCTACACTGTTTGAAGCACAGATGAAGGCTCTGGCTACACTGTTTGAAGCACAGATGAAGGCTCTGGCTACACTGTTTGAAGAACAGATGAAGGCTCTGGCTACACTGTTTGAAGCACATATGAAGGGTCTGGCTACACTGAAGCACAGATGAAGGCTCTGGCTATACCGTTTGAAGCACAGATGAAGGCTATGGCTACACTGAAGCACAGATGAAGGCTCTGGCTATACCGTTTGAAGCACAGATGAAGGCTCTGGCTATACCGTTTGAAGCATAGATGAACGCTCTGGCTACACTGTTTGAAGCACAGATGAAGTCTATGGCTGTTTGAAGCACAGATGAAGTCTATGGCTGTTTGAAGCACAGATGAAGTCTATGGCTGTTTGAATCACAGATGAAAGCTCTAGCTACACTGTTTGAAGCATAGATAAAGGCTCTGGGTACACTGCTTGGAGCACAGATGAAGGCTCTGGCTACACTGTTTGAAGCACAGATGAAGGCTCTGGCTACACTGAAGCACGGATGAAGGCTCTGGCTACACTGTTTGAAGCACGGATGAAGGCTCTGGCTACACTGTTTGAAGCACAGATGAAGGCTCTGGCTACACTGTTTGAAGTACAGATGAAGGCTCTGGCTACACTGTTTGAAACACAAAGAAGGCTTGGCTAAAACTGTTTGAAGCACAGATGAAGGCTCTGGCTACACTGTTTGAAGCACAGATGAAGGCTCTGGCTACACTGTTTGAAGCACAGATGAAGGCTCTGGTTACACTGTTTGAAGCACAGATGAAGGCTCTGGTTACACTTTTTGAAGCACAGATGAAGGTTCTGGCTACACTGTTTGAAGCACAGATGAAGGTTCTGGCTACACTGAAGCACAGATGAAGGCTCTGGCTACACTGAAGCACAGATGAAGGCTCTGGCTACACTGTTTGAAGCACAGATGAAGGCTCTGACTACACTTTTTGAAGCACAGATGAAGGCTCTGGCTACACTGAAGCACCGATGAAGGCTCTGGCTACACTGTTTGAATCACAGATGAAGGCTCTGGCGAGAGAAATACAGTCCAGGAGAGACAAAAGGAGTAAAAAGCATTTAATAAAATTGCAACAAATCTGAGACATTTCTTCTCACGTGTAAAATCCGAGGCAAAAAAAAAAAAATACATCCAGTATCGAGCCATTGCTCAGAGAAGATGGAACTTACCATGATGACAGCAAATAAATGAGTGAAATACTAATATCACATTTATTTAATATTATCATCAAAACTGTGCGCTAAACCCTTAAGGGTCATAGGTGCTGCAGAATGGGATGAGGTGAAGAAGAAATATACGAAAATCGATACAGTGTATATTCGAATATGCAGGCAGCAAGGGTAGTGTTGGAGTGCTAAAAGGAAAATATAATCAAAGTAAGTGTTTACCTGGAGAGAGTTCCGGGGGTCAACGCCCCCGCGGCCCGGTCTGTGACCAGGCCTCCTGGTGGATCAGAGCCTGATCAACTTTTTTTTCATTTGTGTAATAACAGTTTCTGACAAAAACGACGAAGAGGGAGTCTGCGTCGAAGGTGGAAGTTCCAGCGAGGTCAGGTCACGTAAGTGCGTCTGGGTGGTGACGAAAATTGTATGCCCACTGGTAGCCAGGACAATCTGTTAAGAAATTGTGAACTGACAACGGAACTTGGCAGTTTTCAAAGAACGGTGCTGAGCGTTGTTTTCACTGCCTCAATATAACTCAGTGCTGAATGAACCGTTAATAACAATGAAGCTAAAAAATCTGAACGAATAATCGTCACTGTCTCTAGAATTCCTGACAGACCTTTAATCCTTTCTTTAGTTTGCAAATGTCATTGAGAACAGGCCCTTACACACTGCCTCAGGCCCAGACTCGTAAACTCCATGCATAGCAAGAACTGCAAGAAACCCCAATCACATAAATATTTTGTGGAGATGGAGCCGAAACTCGGGGGTCATTCCACATTAAAAACAACGGATAGAGCTAAACTCCGCAAAGACTGCTGCAAAGCAATTGCAAAGAAAAATATAAATCAATATTACTAACATAAGAACACTACAGCAGGCCTACTGGTCTATGCGAGGCAGGTCCAAGTCACCTCCTGACCCACCATGACCCACCTATACGGGTCAGGTCACATCAACTTAAGAATGGATAATGTAAACTTTCCAAACAAGAGATGCCAAGTCAACGATGGTGCTCTTTAAGTCCCTCGTAATAAGAATCTTTGAAAGGCTTTTTAAGAATCAAGATCACTAACAGTATGGATTCACAACAGCACATTCAAGGGCAGCACAGGTTTAGGTCAGGTCCCTCCTGCCCTTCGCAACTATTAGACCACTATGGTATGGTTTCTGATGCTTAATAAACAAAAAATGAGGATGCTGTAAGCACAGACTATACAAAATTTTCCGAACAGTTTAGTCATAGTGCAACAGCTTATAATACGCGTGAAGAGAAGGATTAACTTTTAAAGTTGGCAGACGGATTTTTTACTATGTAATAAATAGATCACAAAGACTAATGGTAAACAGAGTTAAGTCAGAAGCTGCCACAGGAAAAAGCTACGCTCCCCAAGCATAGTACTTGCTTCATCCTTTTCCTCATACTCTTGTCTGACTTAGACGTAGCAATTTTTCCTCCTGTACTGACGATGCTAAAATATACAAGACAATGACATTAAGGGAGGAGAAAAAAGCCAGTCTTCCATTGGCCAACAGAAAACAATGTGATGTTCCATGAGGACAAATTTCAATGGAAAACTGAGGAACGGAGTATAAAACTAATTCCAGCTACTCAACAGAGCAAAAATTAATGTTAATGGATATAGGGGTGATAATGTCAGATGATCTCACTTTCGAGAAAGGTGTCATCACAACCGAGAGGAAAATTATAGGATGAATAATGAAAACCTTCCCAAGTCAATGGTGGTGCTCTTTAAGTTAGGTGTTCCTTCTAGGGTGAAATATTGATAAATACTAAGGCTGGTTAACCTTCCCTGTACTACATGATAAGTCGAACACTAAATTACAGGGAATATTTAAAGTCTCTTGACCCATACTCCTTAGAACCGAGGCAAGAAAGTAACATCATAATTTACACAATAAGAATCTTAGTGTAGCTGAATCCAAATCTTCCCACAGACATCATTTCCTATGAAAGCAAGAGGCAGACGGTGGAAAATACCCCCAAGGGTGCCTTCAGTACAATGAGACAGCACAATAAATATAATGAATATAATGAGCCTAAGACTATTCGTTAGCCTCCCATCATACATAAGGGGGTCACATTGAACCCCTCACAATCTTCAAGGGATCCTTAACCTTGTCAAACCCTGTGTAAAAAAAAAAAAGAGGGAAGTGGATAGAGTCATGAAGTCAGTTAATGAATTTCAGTGCTTTAGTTTTTACGTTGATAACATGCGACCAGCAGTTACAGCTAGGCTGATCAGGGCTTGATAAAACAGGCGCTTATGCAACATATGGGAATCTTTATTAAGTAAACGTTTCGCTACACAGTGGCTTCATCAGTCCAATACAAAGTTTCTACTTTGTATTGGACTGATAAAGCCACTGTGTGGCGAAACGTTCCCTTAATAAAGATTCCCATATGTTGCTTAAGTATCTCAATCTTCAACTTGCCGGTTTTCAAAACCATTTATCACATAAAACAGGCAGCCTAGTCTGTGACCAGGCCTCTGGGGCGTTGATCCCCAAAAGCAGCCTTCAGGTATGCTTCATTAGATGGTCCAGGGTGTAAGAAGGGTTAACCAGTGAGTGCCAGTGGGCAAGAAAAGATGTGCACCATGTACGTAGGTCAGTGGGCAAGAGAGGTGAACCAGTAGGAGTCAGAGGGTGAGGGTTAACGAGTGGGTGTGTCAGTGGACAAAAAAATGTCAGCGCGTGCGTCAGAAGACGAGGGTTGACTAACAGTTGTCAGTGGAAGCAAGAAGAGTTAGCCCGTAGGTGTGTCAGTGGGCAAAAAGAATTAACCAGTGGTTGTATTCTAGGAGCAATAAGTATTAACTAGTGAGTGTGTTAGTGGGCAATAAGAGTTAACCAGTGGGTGTGTCAGGGAGGCAAGAAGAGATACGGAGCAAATGCATCATACCACAAGAAGGGGTGATCATTGTGTGCATCAGAAGGCACTGGAGCGCTGGATGATTCAGGGGCCAAGCCGAAATGACCAGCTGGTCCAGCAGAGGGAAAGGGGAAGCTGAGAGGTTGAATGTGTAGAGACATGCACCAACAAGTGTAAGAGATCATTTAACACTACGGAAAAATCTATAGCATTAACAAGACAGCAGGTGAACGACAGACATTATGATGGGATACAGAATAGTCGAGAAAGTCTGGAGAAATTTAGGCACGAGAAAGAATAGTTTGATATCCAAGGAAAGCAGAAATCACAGGACAGGATGGCACACCAAGCACAGAAAACAACAATGGCACTGATGCCGTCCTCAGCACTGCTACCAAAGTTTTCACATCTGTTGACAATTTTCTTTTACAGGCGGGACGTTGTAGGAGGCGAAGTGGCGTGCTGGAGCAGCATACGAGTCCCCAGAGTGTGAATGGAGTGGCCTGATGTAGAGGGCCATAAAGGAGTAGCCTTCCAGCGAGGGAGGGGGCATGAGCCTTAAGAGCGACTTCTATTGCTACATGAGATGGGGTTTAGCCATGGATGTTTTAGTAACGCTTCACTGGTATAGTACAATGTGTCTATCAGGCTGTGTAGGTCAGCCTACATCACAACAAATAAACAAGAGTGTAATCGGTTGTAACTCACACAGATCAGTAAATAACCGCACGCACGGACACGCACACTCAAACTCGCTCTCTTTATTTCGCACACACACAGAAAAGCAAGATATAAATAAGCATGAGAAAGACTGAATAACATTATGAGACTGACATATTAAGATGCAGAATCTAAGCCAAAGATGATATACAGCCCCAGCAGACAAAATACAATACTGAAGGACCCGGTAATAAAGCTGTAGACGAACGTAGGCAAGCTCATTAGAAAAAAAACAGGAAATCTGCACGGAACAGAATGAAGCATTTCGTGGTATATTCTCAGTATAATCAGGAACATTACCGGAGTCTATAAAGAAAGAGTTTACCAACAGGTACAGGACACATTAAACATAACGAGAAGTGGGCTGAAGAAACTGTCAAGTGAGCAATGGGACAAGACAATTTCCTTCCTTGGGTTCAGAGAGAGGGAGAACTGTTGGAGCTGAGGGCAGTGAATTTCAGCAAGAATATTGAAACCAGGTAGCTGCCTATGATCTGGCAAACAGCGGACACAGTCCCAGTATTTATATTAGCGGACAAGCAGGTAGCACTGAACTACAGATCATTGTCACTGACATGCATAGTATGTAAGGTTATGGAGAAAATTATTTAGAGAATGGAGAACCTGGAGAGGAGCAGATACATCATCAACAGCCAGAATACTTCTGAAGGTCAATCATTTCACAAATTGCTAGAATTAAAGGTTCCCAAAAATACCAGCGAGTGTACCTCAACATCGACAGAACTCAAAAAGGAAGAAATTCATTAGGAGAAAGATTAAGAATACACCAAAGGCAGGGAGAACAGGACAAGTACCGGCAGGCAGGGAAGCACAGCCTCGAAGGGAACAGCGAGCACAACCGCCCACGGAACCACCCACAGCATCCCTTCAACCCCTACCTTCCCACACCTACCATACACAATAACAAAAACCGAGCCTCACTCCACATCCACTCTCCCCCCCCCCCAGCACTAATACTGCCACACCAGCAGACTTCCATAATATCCAGACCTGCCTACCCCACACACAGTCAGCACCAACCCTTCCCACCTCCAGAATACAGTTCTAGAAAGGATGCTGAAAATATGGTGCACCAACACAGAGAGACTTACAAACAAGGTTGAGAAGTGGCAGGAAAGAATCACTGAGGCATCCCCGGACATCATAGCAATCATAAGTAAGCTGTTATGGGACGAAATTCATAAGGCATCTAGATATGAAAATGTTGTGATAATGGGAGATTTTAACTTTAGACAAATTTATTGGAACAATATGACAGGAAATCTTGAGTCTAGTGACTTTCTTGATACGGTTCAGGATTGCTTTTTAGAACAGGTTGTGACAGAACCAACTAGAGGAAACAATCTGCTTGACTTGGTTCTTGTCAACAAAGATTCACTAATTAATAATCTTGAGGGTAATGATGAGCTTGGGGAAAGTGATCACAAATCACTTAGTTTCAATATATCATGGAATTACCCAGATAACTGCAATTAAATCTCTGTCCCAGATTTTCGCTTTTCCGACTTCACGGGACTGAAAAATTACTTGGGTGGGCTAAATTGGGATGTCCTAACTATGGGTCAGGTAGGTGACCTTGGTTGCCAATATGACGTTTTTCAGAGCATAGTTCTAGCTGCCCAAACAACTTTTGTTCCGAGTAGGGAAATTAGATCTAACAAAAATGATCCCAAATGGATGAACAATAGATTAAAACATCTCATTGGTCAAAAGAGAGGCATATATAGGCGTATCAAAAGAGGGGATGGGCAGTTAAGAAATCAATATATTCAATTAAAGAGAGAAATAAAGAAAGGAATAAGAAAAGCAAAAGAGATTATGAGGCTAAGGTCGCAAGGGATTCAAAGACTAACCAAAAAGGGTTCTTTCAGGTATACAGAAGTAAGATTAAGGACAAGATTGGCCCACTTAAGAGTAACTCTGGACAGATCACTGACAGTGATAAGGATATGTGTGAAATTCTAAATACCTACTTCCTCTCAGTTTTCACCCAGGAAAATACTAGCGATATTCCTGAAATAATAGATTACGTAGAACAGGATGATGATAAACTATGTACGATTGCGGTAACTAGTGACATGGTCCTCAGACAAATAGAGAAACTAAAACCTAACAAATCCCCAGGTCCTGATAAACTGTTTGCAAAGGTGTTCAAGGAATGTAAAGAGAAACTTAGCATACCTTTGGCTAATCTTTTTAACATATCACTACAAACTGGCATAGTGCCTGATAAGTGGAAAATGGCAAATGTAATACCTATTTACAAGGCAGGTGACAGATCCTTGGCTTCGAACTATAGACCAATAAGCCTTACCTCCATAGTGGGAAAATTTATGGAATCAATAATTGCCGAAGCAATTCGTAGCCATCTTGACAGGCACAGATTGATTAATGAATCTCAACACGGTTTTAAAAAGAGGCGTTCCTGTCTTACGAATTTACTAACTTTTTTCACTAAGGTGTTTGGGGAGGTAGATCATGGTAATGAATATGATATTGTGTACATGGACTTCAGTAAGGCTTTCGATAAAGTTCCACACCAGAGGCTATTGAGGAAACTTAGGGCACACGGAATAGGAGAATTTTTTTCCTGGGTAGAGGCATGGCTGACAAATAGACAGCAGAGAGTTTGCATAAATGGGGAGAAATCAGAATGGGGGCACGTCACAAGCGGTGTTCCTCAGAGGTCAGTGTTGGGCCCGTTGTTGTTCACAATTTACATAAACGACATAGATAAGGAAATAAATAGCGACATAAGCAAATTTGCTGATGACACCAAAATAAGCCGTCCAATTCATTCTAATGAAGACATTAGAGCACTCCAGGATGATTTAAATAGACTGACGCAATGGTCGGAGAAGTGGCAGATGCAGTTTAGTATTGACAGTTAAATAACCATGTCACATATAAACTAAATAATGAAGATCTTAATACTACCGAGTTCGAAAACGATTTAGGAGTTCTGGTTAGCAGTAACCTAAAACCAAGACAACAGTGCATTAGTGTTCGCAATAAAGCTAACAGAATTCTTGGCTTCATATCTAGAAGTATAAATAATAGAAGTCCTCAGGTTGTTCTTCAACTCTATATATCCTTGGTTAGGCCTCATTTAGACTATGCTGCTCAGTTCTGGTCACCGTATTACAGAATGGATATAAATGCTCTGGAAAACGTACAACGGAGGATGACAAAGATGATCCCATGTATCAGAAATCTTCCCTATGAGGATAGACTGAAGGCCCTGAATCTGCACTCTCTCGAAAAGCGTAGAATTAGGGGGGATATGATCGAGGTGTATAAATGGAAAACAGGAATAAATAAAGGAGATGTAAATAGTGTGCTGAAAATTTCCAGCCAAGACAGGACTCGCAGCAATGGTTTCAAGTTGGAAAAATTCAGATTCAGGAAGAATATAGGAAAGTACTGGTTTGGTAATAGAGTTGTGGATGAGTGGAACAAGTTCCCGAGTACAGTTATTCAGGCTAAAACGTTGTGTAGTTTTCAAAATAGGTTAGATAAATACATGAGTGGGTGTGGGTGGGTGTGAGTTGGACCTGACTAGCTTGTGCTGCTGGGTCTGGTACGTTCTCCATCCTTGAGTGGGGATGACCAGACTGGGTGGGTCATTGGGATAATCCGGGGGATGGGTCATTGGTCTAATCCGGGGGGGGGGACATGGACCTGCTCCGCATGGGTCAGTAGGCCTGTTGCAGTGTTCCTTCTTTCCTATGTTCTTATGTGATCTTTCTATCTGGTTATCAGATCCTGAAGAAATACACAGGGAGCAGAAGAGAAGGAGTTGCTTTGCTCATCAAAAACCAATAGAGATTTGAGGAGATATGAGGAATAATCAGACTAGTGGATGAATACATAGCAGGAACACTTCATAATGGGGCCCTAAAAGTGATGATAGCAGTGATGTACAACCTACCACCGAACAGTGGGAGGCCAAGACAGGAATACAGCGGGAGCAAGATTGTGATGGTGCACACACACACTAGCCAAGGTTGCCAAAAGAGCCCATATGAGCAGGGAATTTCAATGATAAGATGATTGACTGGGAGAATCTGGAGCCACATGAGGACCAGAGATGTAGAGAGCCAAGATGCTGGAAATAAGAGATAAACCACCAAGGCTGGACCTCATATTCACCTTAAGCAGTTCAAACATAGGGGATATCACACACGAAAGGCCCCTAGGCGGTATTGATCACGAGGCCCTGAGTTTGATATTCACAATAGAGTTAACAATGGAAAGTGAAGCATCACGAGAAGAACGAGAGAAGCCAAACTTCCAAAAAGAGGACTACGCAAGTATGAGACAATTCCTACATGAGGTGTAGTGGATAAATGAGCTAGAGGGAAAGACAGTAAACGAAATGATTAAACAGGGGACTACAAGTCCTGGGAAGCAGTGGAGTTCGTACCAAGGAGCAACACAAGCAACGGAAAGACAAGAGTGAGCCCTTAGTTTACCAGGGGATGTGCAGAGGCCAAGGCCAAGTGCGCTAGAGTATGGAAAAATTATAGTAGGCAAAGGACCCAGGAAAACAGGAGTTAAACCGAAGAGCCAGAAATGAATATCCATGGATAAAAAGAGAAGCTCAGCGTCAATACGAGAATCACATAGCATCAAAAGCCATATCTTAAACAAATTTGTTATACAGCCACATCAAGAGGAAAACAACAGTCAAGGACCAGGTGATCATGCTGAGGAAGGAAGGAGGGGAGCTCACAGGAAACGACCAAGAAGTATGTGAAGAGCTCAGCTCGCGATTCAGGGAGGTATTCACAGTGGAGACAGAGAGGCTGCCAGCAAACCGAGGTGGTATGGTTCACCAGCAAGTGCTGGACAAACTGCATAAAACCGAAGAGGAGATGATGAATCTGCTAGGGGAACTGGATACCTAGAAGGCGGTGGACCCATGTAACCTCTATCCTTGGGTCCTGAAGAAGTAGATATACTGTGTGTACCACTAACAACAATCTTCAATAAATCTATGTAAAATGAGCAACTGCATGAGGTCTGGAAGACAGTAAATGTAGTCCCGATTTTTAAGCAGACAGTCTGCACTAAATTAAAAAATATCGTTGGTTCCATGCCTGCAAAGTAACGGAGAAGATCATCAGGAAAAAGAGTGGCGGAGCACCAGAACGGCATCCGGGAATGGAAATCCTGCATCATGAATCTATTGTAGTTCTATGACAAGGTAACAGAAGTAATACAGGAGAGAGATGGGTAGACTGCTGTAAAAAGTTTTTCGTCACAGTACCACACAAGAGACGGGTTCAAAAGCTAGAGGAGCAGGCAGGAATACGAGGAAAAGTACTGCAATGGAGCAGGAAATACCTGAAAGGAAGGACACAATGTGTGTCGGTAGGATATGAGGTGTCAGAGTGAGCGCATGTGTCGAGTAGGGCTCCACAAGGATCAGTCATAGGTCCGGTACTGTTTCTTATGTATGTGAATGATACGACGGAAGGGATAGACTCAGAGGTGTTCCTGTTCGAAGACGATTTGAAACTAATAAGGAGAATACAATAGGACGAAGATTAGGCAAGCCTACAAAGGGATGTCGATAGATTGCAAGCCTGGTTCCACAAATGGCTCCTGGCGTTTAACCCCAGCAAGAACAGTTATGAAGCTTGGAAAAGGACAAAGGAGACTGAAGACGGAGTACAGCAAAAAGATCAGAGGTTGCAAAACTCACTTAAGAAAAAGGATCTTGGGGTGAGCATCATATCGAGCATATCCCCTGAGGTGCACATCAACCAAATAACTGCTGCAGCATATGGGCGCCTATCATACCTGAAAATAGCGTTTCAATATCAAAGTAATGAGTTATTCACCACACTGTACACCGTGTACATCAGACCCATATTGGAGTATGCAGCATGGATATGGAACCCACACCTGGTCAAAGACCTCAAGAAATTAGAGAAAGTGCAATGGTTTGCAACAAGACTAGTCCCGGAGCTGATGGGTTTGTCCTACGAGGAAAGGTTAAATGAACTCAACCTGTCAACACTGGAGGACAGGAGGAATAGGGATTGCATGATAACAACATATAAAATACTTAGAGGAATTGAAAAGTTAGACAGAGACAGAATGTTTCAGAGATGTTACACAGCAACAAAGGCGTAACAACTGGAAGTTGAAAACTCAGATGAGTCACAGGTATGTTAGGAAATACTTCTTTAGTCACATAGTTGTCGTGAAGTGGAACAGTCTGGAGAGTCAAGTAGTGGAGGCAGGACCTATACACAACTTCAAGAAGAGGTATGGTAAAGTTCTTGGAGCAAGGAGTGAGTGGACCTAGTAGCGACCAGTGAAGAGGCGGGACCAGGAGCTATGAATCCACCCCTGCACCCACAATTAGATGAGTACACACAACCTCGAAAAATTATCCTTGATGCCGGAAAGGTCTTGATCCAATAAAATGGACTTGCCCTCGTCCTTGTATCGAACCTGAATGCCTCCAATTTCTGTTGCAGCCGACATATGACCCAACAGGCTTAATGCTTCACAATGAATGCTATACTACTGTTTAAAATAACAGATACACACAATCTTACACAAAGAGGAAGGGCTACATTGGGATGTAAACAAGCTACAAGCCTGGTCTGACTAAGGCTCCTGGAGTTTAACCCCACCAAGTGCAAGGTTATGAATCTTGGGGAGGGACAAAGAAGACCCCAGAGAATGTACAGGCTCGGTGGGTTTGGGCTACAAACCTCTCTCAGGGAGAAGGATCTTGGGTAGATTGTAATACCGAGCATATCTGCTGACACGCACACAGATCTAAAAAATGAGTATGCAGTATGCAGTATGCAGCACCAGCATGGAACCAACACCTGGTCACACACATCATGGAAGTGGAGAAAATGCAGAGATTTGCAAGAAGTCTAGTCCTGAAGCTAAGGGGTGTGTCCTGTGAGGAGAGGGAACTCAACCTGATGACACTAGAGGACAGGATGGATAGGAAGATATGATAATGACGTACAAAATACTGAGAGGAATTAGGAATTGACAAAGTGAACTGTGACTGAATGTTTTAGAGAAGAGATACAAGGAACAATAGGGTTCAATTGGAAGTGGAAAACTCAGATGATTCATAGGGATATTTTAAAATATTAATTCAGCCTAAGAGTTGAGAGGAAGTGGAAAAATTTGGAGTGAAGGGGTAGAGGAGAGATCCATTCATAGCTTTAATAAGATGTTATGTTATTGCTCCTGAAGCCGGGAAAGAGTGGACCTAGTAGCGACCAGAGAAGTGGCGAGGTCAGGAGCTGTGATTCAACCCCAGCAACCACATACATCTGAGTACACACAACACACACACACACACACACACACACACACACACACACGTTTGAGTCAGTTATTACATACAATATGCCCAAAGTCATTGTCATATATTTAATTGGAATACTTTTTAACAAAAGTTTTCAGCGCTGTATGACCTTTGTAGGTTTAGCGCTTAGTTACAATTATGATTATAACAAAAGTTCTAATGGAGCTTAATCAAAATGTATGACCCAAGCTTGCAGAGGACACATGTTTACCAACATATGTCTAAAATGCAACAGAGAAATGTGCGGAATGTAAAAATAAAACAATCGTACAGCAACAGGTCTGTAACTCTGGATGTCGACGGACGCCATCAAGCCATAATCACCTATACCGAAACAAATTAAATGATTCCTGGTTTGGATAGTGCATGAAGTATACATTCAACACCTCATATGAGAGGAAAAGTCACTAGTGCAGTGGAGACAGTTGATTAAAAAAACGAAAGCAGAGAAACTCTGCCACCAATTCTGTAAACAGTACTATATGCCGGAGACATGTGTCACACAACAAGTAATGAAAGTGAAAGCCTGTCTGCAAGTGTGACACATGTCTCCGGCATATAGTAGTGTTTACAGATGTTGGTGGCACAGTTTCTCTGCTTTCGTTTTTTTAATCAACTGTCTCCACTGAACTTGACCTTAACCCAGACAACCCCACCGCAAGCAAAAATATTAACCCAAAGCAACCCACACTTTGCATCCACAACCCCCTACCCCCGTCACAAACCCCACCGTCACAGTAGTCTACCATAGTATCCTGCCAGGTGTCCCCCTCCCCCAGCCCACACAACCCCCCCCCAGAAAACAATACTGAAAAAGAACCTCAAGGTATGGAACGCCAATGCAGGTGGAATACCAAAAATGAGGAGTGGCATGGAAGAATCATGAAGGTATCCCCAGACATCATAGCGCTCATGGAAACAAAGCTCACAGGGATGATAACAGATACTATATTTTCATCGGGATATCATAGCCTAAGAAAAGGTAGAGGGAACAGAGGGGAAGGAGGTGCTGAACTTCATAAAAAAAACAGTGGAGATTTGAAGAGAGGGAAGGAATAGACAGACGAGAGGCAAAGGACTACATAGTAGGAACACTTCACACTGGGGGTACCAAGGTGGTGATTGCAGTAATATACAACCTGCCGCTGAAAAGCAGGAGGCCAAGACAAGAGTATCATGAGAGCAATAGAGCAATGGTGAACACTAGCTGAGGTGGCCAGACAGGCCAATATAGGCATGGCAAGGTTACTAGTTGTGATTTTTTCAACAACAAGGAGATTGATTGGGAAAACCTGGAGCCATATGAGACACCAGAAACGCGGAAAGCTAAGATGAAGGAGATGGTACTGTAAAATCTTATGCATCAACATGTTAGACACACTACGAGAGAGAGAGAGAGAGAGAGAGAGAGAGAGAGAGAGAGAGAGAGAAGAGAGAGAGAGAGAGAGAGAGAGAGAGAGAGAGAGAGAGAGAAGAGAAAGAGAAGAAGAGAAGAGAAGAGAAGAGAAGAGAAGAGAAGAGAAAGAGAAGAAAGAATGAAGAGAAAGGCAGAGGAATGCATTCAGGAAGTGTAGAAATTGAGGAATAAAAATGAATAGGTACCATCATCTTGTGACACAGTGAATCACGTGGTCCTGAGCTTTGAATAGATTGTAGGGTTAAAAGTGGAGAGTGAAGCAGCAGTAGTATGATGGGAGAAACCAAACTACAAAACAGGGGACTACACAGGCATGAGGAATTTCCATACAAGAAGTACAGTGGAAAAGAGAACTGGTGGGAAAAACGGTAAAATATGGAACACGTGATCACAAAATGAAAGGAGATATGACGCATGAAACGAGCTCTTGGTTCACTCAAACGTGTAGACAGCCCAAAACTAATTGCTCTAGAGAATGGAAAAAAAGCATAGAAGACAAAGAACCCAGGGAAATAAAGAGACAAACGAATAAGCATGGATAAGGAGGAAGGCCCTCTGGCAATACAATAATGATACTTCATCCAAAGCCAAATCTGAAGCAAACCTATTCTATAGTTACATCAGAAGAAAAACAACATTCAAGGACCAGTTTATCAGGCTTAAAAAGGAAAGGGAGAAGATAACAAGGAAGAAGAGCTCAACACGAGATTTAAGGAAGTATTTTCAGTGGAGGCTGAAAGAACTACAGCATACCAGGAAGGAGGGTACACATAACCATGCTATCCCCTTGAAAGGCGTTGCGACCGGACAACATATTTCCGTGGGTCCTGAGGGCTGGAGGAGAAGCGCTGTGTGCCACTAACAACAATCGTCAGCACATATATCGAAACAGGGTAACCTGAAGTGTGAAAGACAGCACTGTAGTCCCAGTTTTTAAGAAAGGAGACAGACAGGTAGTATTAACTATAAACCAGGTCACTAATATGAATAATATGCAAAGTCATGGAGCTTATCAGGAGACAAATACTAGAGCACCTAGAAAGGAATAAGCTTATAAACGATAACCAGCATGGTTTCAAGGAGATGAAATCCAGTTGCACCAACCTACTGGAGTTTTACGGCAAGGAGACAGAAGTAAGGCAGGAGAGAGAGGGGTGGGTAGATTGCGAAGGGTTATGTCCTACTAGGAAAGGTTATAGAAAATGAACCTGATTGTAGTGGAGGACAGTAGGGATAGGTGGAACATGATAACAAATAAAATATTGAGAGGAATTGAAAAGGTGGATACGGAGAGGATGTTTCAGAGATGGTACACAGCGACAAGGGGTCACAACTGGTAGTTGAAAACTTGGATGAATCACAGGGATGTTAGGAAGCACTTCTTCAGTCACAGATTTGTTAGGAAATGGGACAATCCGTAGAGTGATGTAGTGGAGGCAGGATCCATACATACTTTAAGAAGAGATGCGATAAAGCTAATGGAGCAGGGAGAGAGTGGACCTAGCGGCGGCCAGGAAACAAGCGGGCCTAAGAGCTATGAATCAGCACTTGCAACCACAAATGAGTACAAATACACACACACACATACGTACGAGAAATTTCGTGCATGATTTTTAGTGGAAAAAGAGAACTCGTAGGGAAATCAGTAAATGAAGTGATGGAACACATGACAATAAAATGCAAATGGGCGGAGGAGGGGTTCGTACAAAAATGCATCAGAAACAACGGGAAAACAAGAACGAGCCCTTTTTTTCACCCCAAGCTGTAGAGAGGCCAAAACAAAGTGTGCTAGTGAATGGTAAAATTATTGAAGATAAAGGACCCAGGATAATAGGGAGATTAATTGAAGAGGGAACAACGAATATGCACACATGAGGAAGGTCGAACAGCAATGCAAAAATGACATTGTATCGATAGCCAAATCTGACCCGAAGCTGTTGTACAGACACATCAGGAGGAAAACAATAGTCAAGGACCAGGTAAACAGGCTGAGGAAGAGAGGAGGGGAGATCACAAGAGAGAGAAATATGTAATAAAGTTGGTAGAATTACCGACAATATGTAAAGTAAAAGGACACAAGTGCAACTAATGTGACATTTATTGTGGCAACGTTTCGCTCTCCAGGAGCTTTATCAAGCTTGATAAAGCTTGATAAAGCTCCTGGAGAGCGAAACGTTGCCACAATAAATGTCACATTAGTTGCACTTGTGTCCTTTTACTTTACAGAGAAATATGTGAAGAGCTCATCACAAGATTTAGGGAAGTGTTTTCACTAGAAACAGAAAGAACCCCCAGAAAGCCGGAATGGTGGGGTACACCAACAAGAGCTGGACACAATACACGCGACAGAGGAGGCAGTGAAGAGGCTGCTAAGTGAACTAGATACTTCAAACGCGATGCGACCAGACATCTCTCCGTGGGTCCTGAGAGTGTGTGTGCAGAGTCTCTGTGTGGGCCACCATAAAACTCTTAGAAACAGGGCAACTGCCTGAGGTGGGGAAGACAGCAAATGTAGTCCCAGTCTATAAGGAGACATACAAACTGCATTAAACTACAGACCAGTGTCACTGACGTGTATGGTAAGCAAGGTCACGGAGAAGATTAACAGAAGAATTGAGGAACACATAGAAAGGAATGAGCTTATAAACGATAACCGGCATGGTTTCTGGGAAGGGAAATCCTGTGTCACAAATCTACTGCACTTTAACGACAAGGTAAGAGAAGACAAGAGAGCGAAAGGTGGGTTAATTACATTTTCTTTGACTGTAAATAGGCTTTAGACAGTTTCAGACGAGATTAGTTAAAAAATTAGAGGAGAAGGTAGGAATAAATTGAAAGCCACTGCAATGGATCAGAGAAAACCTGACAGGAAGGAATCAACAAGTCGTAATACGTGACGAGGTGTCAGAATGGGCACCTGTGACGAGCGGGGTTCCACAGGGGTCAGTCCTAGGGCTGGTGCTGTTTGTGGTTAAGCACGTCAAGAAATTAGAGAAAGTGCAAGGTTTGCAACGAGACTAGTACCGGAGCTAAGGGGTATGTCCTACGAGGAGGCGTTAAGGGAAATCGACCTGATGACACTGGAGGGAGGGATAGGGAAGACATGGTAACGACATATAAAATACTGAAATTAACAAGGTGAATATGTTTCAGAGATGGGACACAGCAACAATGGGTCACAGATGGAAGTTGGGAAGTTAAAAACTCAGATGAATCACAGGGATGTTAGGAATATTTCTTCAGTCACAGAGTTGTCATGAAGTGGAACAATCTGGAGAGTGATGAACTGGATGCAGGATCCATACATAGCTTTAATAATAGATACGATAAAGCTCTTGGAGCAGGGAAAAATGGACCTAGTTACTACCAGCAAAGCGGTGGAGCCAGGAGCTGTTAATCGACACACACACACACACACACACACACACACACACAAACCTCACTCAAGGAAAAAGATCTTGGGGTGAGTATAACACCAGGCACATCTCCTGAAGTGCACATCAACTAAATAACGGCTGCAGCATATGGGCGCCTAGAAAACCTCAGAACAGCATTCCGACACCTAAATAAGGAATCGTTCAGGACCCTGTATACCGTGTACGTTAGGCCCATATTGGAGTATGCAGCACCAGTTTGGAACCCACACCTAGCCAAGCACGTAAAGAAACTAGAGAAAGTGAAAAGGTTTGCAACAAGACTAGTCCCAGAGCTAAGAGGTATGTCCTACGAGGAGAGGTTAAGGGAAATCAACCTGACGACACTGAGGACAGGGGAGATAAGGGGGACATGATAACGACATACAAAATACTGAGAGGAATTGACAAGGTGGACAAAGACAGGATGCTCCAGAGATTGGACACAGTAACAAGGGGACACAGTTGGAAGTTGAAGACACAGATGAATCACAGGGATGTTAGGAAGTATTTCTTCAGCCACAGAGTAGTCAGGAAGTGGAATAGTTTGGGAAGCGATGTAGTGGAGGCAGGATCCATACATAGCTTTAAGCAGAGGTATGATAAAGCTCAATGTTCATGGAGAGTGACCTAGTAGCGACCAGTGAAGAGGCGGGGCCAGGAGCTTAGACTCGACCCCTGCAACCTCAACTAGGTGAGTACAACTGAGTATACACACACACACACACACACACACACACACACACAGGATGGCAAACAAAACTGAGAGGTTAGTTGTGAGGGTGGTCACATGGTCACAAGTTAAAAAGTTAGTGCAGTTGAGTTTTAACGAACCAGACAAAAGTCTATTGGGAAAGAAAAATTGCCTATTAACACAATGAAGAGTTCGAAGAGTTCTGTGTGAATGAAGTATAATAAACAAAGGAAGCCAAAATCTTCAGCAATAGAACTGATATCAGAACTTCTGTGGCTGAAATTCTAAAATAGGCTAAGAGAGAAATGTCTGACTTTATTTAAAAGCCAGGAAACGAATAGGGACATTACTGCAACTTGTAAAAGAAAATGGAACAATTGAAAATAATTCCCACGAATTCGTTCAGAATCAGGATAATGAACAAATACAAACCATTACAATGACTTGTAGTACGCATATTATGTACATCACTTCAAGAGTAGAAATAATTGTACCAAGAATGATAGGAAGGAAGCCAGGTAATGGATTGACAAGTCATGAGGCATCAGCTAAAGTTCAACCAGAGATAAATAGATTCACGAACACACACAGCACACACCTTCCACACAACGTCACACACACACACACACACACACACACACACACACACACACACACAAGGTACAGTTCAGGGCTGTAAGAAAAGTTCTGTGACAGGATAAACATGTGTTCCGGATACTGCTGTACGTGGATGGATCCTTGACTATATTTGTGTAAGGTTGTTAAGAAAACTTCTAGGAAAAACTTAGCAATAGTGTGATGGAAAAACAATGCATAGTAATAGTGTAGCACCTTCATTTTTTAAGATAATGGGACAAAAAATATATATTAACATGGTTAAAAGTTACCGAAGTGTAATTTTAGCGAATTTAACAGAAGTCTATCGACTACAGGGATATTGCAGAAATCTAGGTGTCCCCAAAAAATTATTCCATTTTGTTGGAAGTGTTGCTAACAATAAAATCATTGTGATATTTAGAGCAAGGAGCTACTCTTAGGTAAAGTGCGGAGCATTTGTGGCACATTCTCATTTGCTGTTAAATTGGTTTTTTTTCTCTCCAGAGTACAGAGAAAGGATACGGAGAATGTCTTAAATACAACAGGCAGCAATTGGAGTATAACAGTAGGGAATAAGAATAGGTGGGTTGTGCGTAGTTTACTGCAGGTTAATTTATGAAAATAAGTGAGTAGGTGGATGAGAATATGAGAATCATTAGGACGAAAATTAAACTAAAATATGTGAGAATGAAACAAAAAATGTGGGGATGAAGAGGAGAATAATTAACGCTGAACTTCCTTTGATATGGAAAAAAAACTGAAACTGTTCTGAATTGAGGAATATTTAGAAACGAAGAGAAGCAAGTATTAGGATGAAGGGAGAGGGATGTAGGAAAAAAAATCTTTCGCTTTTTACTATAGATGATAACTGGAAGACTCGTATTAATACCACTGACCTTACTGAATATGATGCGTAAATAATTGTTTGTGATAATTCATGTTATGCTGGATGCGGAAAGTGTATCTAAACGACAGAGATGGAATAATGGGATCAGGACTGAGGAGGAATTATCGACATCACAAGTGGAATAGAAAAAAATGATGCAGTTGCTGCATTTGTGTTCCGTGTGTTTATGCCGTTGTGACTGATAAAAAGGGCTACTACAAAACAAAATTCTTGAAAAAAGAAATCAATGATGACAACTTGGAGAACTGACAAAAGAAGACAGAAAAACCCTGCCCTCAGCTGCATCTCTTCTAATCCTTCCATCTTTCTACCCATCACTTATAAAGCTAACTACTCAAAAATTTATCTAACTACAGCGATCCTTTTCTCCCACACTCAATATCTTCGTTTTCCAAACCCTTGCATTCTTAACTATAATTATCCATTTTTTCACTCATTCACTAACTAATCCTTAACATTTATTTTCTCGTACCTACAAATTTCAAACCACCCAGTGCACATTTTCTTTTCCCTCCATTCAGTTTGCTCCTCTCAACTTCTCTATTTCCCTATTCTTACCTTCATATCTTATATCCCTATCAAACATCCTATTCTACCCCAACACGAGATTGATGCTTTACAGAGACAGTCAAGAGTGACGGTGTACACACTGAAGAATGGTGGTGTGCACAGTGAACAATGATGGTGTACACAGTGAAGAATGATGGTGAACACAGAAAGTCAAGAGTGATGGTGTACACAGAGTGAAAATAGTTTTGATGTACACAAATAGTGGTAATGGTCAGCAAAATTAGCGAAGAGGGAAAAGTTCTACAAAGAGAAGGAGGATATAACTTTTGATATAAGATTGACTAATTGAAAAACGACTAAGGAAAAAACATTGAAAAGATGAAAATGACTAAGATGAGTAAGATAATCACACGCACAACTGATACGTCTTATCTTTATTCATTGGCTATAATGACCATTATTTTTTAAAAGGAACACTTTTAATGCTCCTCCATTTCTCCACTCATAGTAGTATAAATAACGTAAACAAATTGTACAACGACTGCTGATAACCAAACAGACGTCTTTGCATATACGAGTAAAACTGTAAGAACGCCAGTTCATTTCCAGTATTCTCTTAGAAATTGTGAACATTTACGTTTTTAATACGAGTGAACCACGAAAAGATCACTAACAATGTTTCACTAAATTTCAATGTACATTTAGGTGATGAACATGCACGTTCTCTTCATTTTAACGTTTACTTAAATGAAGATATTCTTAGTTGATTTATGTTATTTTAAAGATACATTGGTTAGCTGACTGCAAGGGAAGTTATCTACAGGTGGAAATTAGAAATAAGCTGACTGCAAGGGAAGTTATCTACAGGTGGAAAGTAGAAATAAGCTGACTGCAAAGGAATCTACAGGTGGAAGGTAGAAATAAGCTGACTGCAAGGGAAGTTATCTACAGGTGAAAAGTAGAAATAAGCTGACTGCAAGGGAAGTTATCTACAGGTGGAAAGTAGAAATAAGCTGACTGCAAGGGAAGTTATCTACAGGTGGAAAGTAGAAATAAGCTGACTGCAAAGGAAGTTATCTACAGGTGGAAGGTAGAAATAAGCTGACTGCAAGGGAAGTTATCTACAGGTGGAAAGTAGAAATAAGCTGACTGCAAGGGAAGTTATCTACAGGTGGAAAGTAGAAATAAGCTGACTGCAAGGGAAGTTATCTACACGTGGAAGGTAGAAATAAGCTACAGGTGAAAAATGTCAGTTACTTAAGGTGAGATTGTGTTAACTACAATTGAAGTTGATGGCTAACTAAGTTGTGTTCCTCAGACGAGTCATTCTCCGACTGAAACACCTTTCCCAATGTTTCCAAATTTTTATATAATTTTTAGTAGAACAAGAAATTTGCCTGCACTGAAACAAGCCTTAATAGGTACGAAGCTAACCTAGACGCATCACCCATTACTTAAATTTTTAAGCCGTTCAAAAGACGTAGATCGTGAAGGATTTAATCTGATTTAACGGGGATACCAATTTCACACTATTTCACAAACAAATTTGCCAAATCTGCATCCATACAGTTTAATTTCCCTCTTCGCCGTCGTCGACTTTTTCACGTACTTTTCAAATAAGTTTGAGGATTTCGCCAGTTATCCAAACTATTCCAGGAGGATGGGAATGTGTTCAACAACTTTAGTTATAGGTCACGTTAACCTACCAATTGTTCCAGGAACTTTGTCCTCGTTAAACTACACAAACGATAAAAATTTGAATTCGATTGAATGAGGTTTTACGATATATAAACAAAATAAAATCGAAAGTTTGAAGAAGCAAAATAAAAAAAAAAACTAATGAAAGAAGAATTATCAGAGGTGGAATGAAAAGTTCTAATGGAAGAATAACTACTGGAAAAAAATAAATACAGTAAATGCAGCATGCAAAATATTTTGGAAACTCATCTACTGATGGAAAAGGCAGAAAAATAATAACTGCAGAAAAAAAAGAAGAAACCACTAAAAAAACGGCATTGATTGGTAAAATGTTAATTCCACGAAGCGTAACTGACTTGACTGGTAATAAGTAATGATAGAGGAGTAAAAACTGAATGAGCAACTTCCTGTCTCAGTACTGGATGCCAACAGCAAAACGTGTAGCTATAATAATTGATTTCTTAAATAACAGCTTCTAAGTTGTTTTTAATATTTCTTACAAAAGATATAAATGCAGAATGAGGAAAAAGGTGCACTTATGATCAATAAAAACATCTGCTATTTCTTAAAAAAAAAAAAAAAAAACCCGGCTCGACCCGATGATGTTGTCGACACCGGTGGTCGACCTCACTGTTAAGTTGTGATTCTTCCTAGTTAGTGAGGGTAATATAGGTTTAGAAATATAATATTTACTCTATTAATTTCAAATATCAACCTGTCAAAAAAAAAAAAAAAACTGGTATAAATTTTGACTTCGCTGATTTATCTGTAATTTCTTCTAACCTTCAGCTACTGTGAAACGTCGAAACGTGAAATAATAATATTAATTTTTAAGGACTTTTCATACATTCAAACACACACACATTCATAGGAATTCATACACAATCACAAATATATATTCAAAAGGATTCATACACATGTATAGGCACAGGTGTGTATATATATATATAATAACATATATATATAATATATATATATATATATATATATATATATATATATATATATATATATATATATAAACACGCTAGATAACAGGGATATCTTGCTACTCCTACTTACACTTTGGTCACACTTCACAGACACGCACATGCATATATATATATACATACATCTAGGTTTTTCTCCTTTTTCTAAATAGCTCTTGTTCTTTTTATTTCTTCTATTGTCCATGGGGAAGTGGAAAAGAATCTTTCCTCCGTAAGCCATGCGTGTCGTATGAGGCGACTAAAATGCCGGGAGCAATGGGCTAGTAACCCCTTCTCCTGTATACATTTACTAAAAAGAGAAGAAGAAAACTTTATAAAACTGGGATGCTTAAATGTGCGTGGATGTAGTGCGGATGACAAGAAACAGATGATTGCTGATGTTATGAATGAAAAGAAGTTGGATGTCTGGCTCTAAGCGAAACAAAGCTGAAGGGGGTAGGAGAGTTTCAGTGGGGGGAAAATAAATGGGATTAAATCTGGAGTATCTGAGAGAGTTAGAGCAAAGGAAGGGGTAGCAGTAATGTTAAATGATCAGTTATGGAAGGAGAAGAGAGAATATGAATGTGTAAATTCAAGAATTATGTGGATTAAAGTAAAGGTTGGATGCGAGAAGTGGGTCATAATAAGCGTGTATGCACCTGGAGAAGAGAGGAATGCAGAGGAGAGAGAGAGATTTTGGGAGATGTTAAGTGAATGTATAGGAGCCTTTGAACCAAGTGAAAGAGTAATTGTGGTAGGGGACCTGAATGCTAAAGTAGGAGAAACTTTTAGAGAGGGTGTGGTAGGTAAGTTTGGGGTGCCAGGTGTAAATGATAATGGGAGCCCTTTGATTGAACTTTGTATAGAAAGGGGTTTAGTTATAGGTAATACATATTTTAAGAAAAAGAGGATAAATAAGTATACACGATATGATGTAGGGCGAAATGACAGTAGTTTGTTGGATTATGTATTGGTAGATAAAAGACTGTTGAGTAGACTTCAGGATGTACATGTTTATAGAGGGGCCACAGATATATCAGATCACTTTCTAGTTGTAGCTACACTGAGAGTAAAAGGTAGATGGGATACAAGGAGAATAGAAGCATCAGGAAGAGAGAGGTGAAGGTTTATAAACTAAAAGAGGAGG
>NC_069406.1:79974081-80199081 GCF_026875155.1 Cherax quadricarinatus | reverse complement strand
AGAAAACTCGTGGATGGATGGATGGATGGATTGATGGATGGATGGAATGACTAAAATTGAGTAACTTTAGTTAAGGAAAGAAGGATCAGGAGAGAAATTACGTAACGAAACAAACATTAATTGAGCAAACCGAGGAAATAAAAGGAGATTTGATACATTAGAAATTCTCTATAAATAGAGATAACACTGAGAATGAAATTAAAGCTTTATTTCAGTACAAAACTGAATTAGAAGTTATGCAGGAAAAACTCAGCCATAGACAAAATCAATGAGTAGCTGCAACCAGCACAAGATATTTCTGAATGTGACAACAAGAGCATAGAGCAAGAAAGGAAATATCCGAAAGAATACAATTCTAAGATTGAAGATAATTCCGCAAAATGTGCTAGAGATAAAAAGACAGAGATATAACAACAGATTGCATTAGCTGAAATAGTTACTGCTACAGCTAGTATTAGTCAAGCAATTAAAAGATAACAAATAACTCTAAGTAACTGAGGGATTAATGAAAGAGATACAACAGTTGTTGATCTGTCAGTGATGAAAACGAAATAACGTATAGAAAGAATCAGAATCAAAGACCAACAAGTCATTATGTGACAAAATATATAATGCATTTCAGGTTTCTGGAGCAAATTCTGGCCTACAGGCCAAGCATAGGCCATTGAAATAATATTTAATATTAACACATACTGAACACTAGAAATTTAAAAACAAGCTAAGGGCAGCAATGACTTGGAGATTATAAGGGTATACCAGTTAAACAAGATGTTTCAAAGGAGTATAGGGTAAAAATGTAAGATTTCATGGACAGTGCTAGTAGGTTGAATTACGGCAGAATTGAAGATAAGGTTAGTGTTTTTTTTTTTAACAGTTACATAGCAATGGAAACTAATCAAATATCTTTTTCTTCAAATAAAAAATAGAAGATAAATGGAGATCATATTGAAACAAATGGGAAAAAACAACAATGAGAATAATACGTTTTTGAAGGTTCAATACACTAATATAGATGGAGTAATTTTGAAAAAATTAGAACTTAGGAAATGGCAAATATAATAAAATCTTACATTGACGTATTTTGTAAATACTGAAATCAAACTAGATAAACATTCGTTAAAAAAAGATTAAATTTCACAAGTGTTACTCACTATGGAGAAAAGATAGAGTAATGAAGAAAGCAGGATGTTGAACAATCACTATATTCTGACTCGCTGACCAAAATCTAAATCCCTTGCACTCAAGTTAGTAATTTGATTAAGAACATAAATGAGGAGGAACACTGCAGTAGACCTGTTGGCTCATACTAGGCAGGTCCTTAACAAATCGAACCCAGTAACTGGATAAACGCTACCCAAGCAATAAGCTTTGATAATTCTATTTATTAATGTGCAAATCCCACTCATATCCAACCCCTTTCACTCATGTATTTATCCAACCTAAATTTGAAACTAGCCAAGGTTTTAACTTCGATACCCCTACTAGGCAGACCATTCCACTCATCAACGACCCTTTTTCCAAACCAGTACTTTCCTATATCCAGCAAATCAAATCCCTAAAACCTCTCGCATCCTCTTTCATATATCATACACGACTATTAGATGTCTAAGTCTCTATCTCTGGACATACCCTTTAAAGCCCTCCTTCCATCGTTTCTTCCGGCGTCATATACACCTTCTGCTCTCCACTCCAGATATATACACTCTCTTTGCTGAAGTATCTTAAAGTCGCGTATGCGACGAGGAACCTTTCAGACAGACAGAAAGAGTATCAGTGTTGGAGATTCACTAGAAGGGACTCCTCAGGGCTCGGTAATTAACGGATCCCAGAACTTTCAACTCGGCGAAAACGTTCTCAGGGAATTTCTCTCTGAAAATTGAGTCTTTGTTATCTTTGCTGATACGTTTGTTTGTCTGTGCCACCGAGTTGTGCTTCTTGCCAGAAAGTTTGGACCTCAGTGGGATTAAAATTGCATAGCATTTTTTGCTCTACCCCTCCAATACAATCCTCACTCCCTCTCGCATTCTCTATCCTTCCATCTTTATCCCCATTCCCTCCCTCCCTAAAA
Organism: Cherax quadricarinatus; assembly: GCF_026875155.1. Classification (NCBI taxonomy): domain Eukaryota; kingdom Metazoa; phylum Arthropoda; class Malacostraca; order Decapoda; family Parastacidae; genus Cherax; species Cherax quadricarinatus. The sequence continues at coordinate 80,197,013 of NC_069406.1, read as the reverse complement.
AGCAACAAATCATTTCTTCTTTCATTAAAAAGATTTTATATAATGTCTTTCTCCATCCACAACGAAAACAGAACTTCTGTCGTAATGTTAAATTCACCCGGCCACAACGCCCTTACAAACTCGACTCGCGCAGAAAACTTAACAAGATTACAAACTAAATGTCGTTTCTTCTTTACTATTTCATGTTGTTAATGCCAGCACAGCGACTGGCGGGGGTGTCTGGAGAGGCTTAAATGACCATTATCAGCTGTCTGGTGCAGAACAGGCGTGCGTGTGTGTGTGTGTGTGTGTGTGTGTTTGTGTGTGTGTGTGTGTGTGTGTGTGTGTGTGTGTGTGTGTGTGTGTGTGTGTGTGTGTGTGTGTGTGTGTTTGTGTGTGTGTGTGCCAGTGTGTGCAAAAGAGGGTGCCTACGAATGTGAGTGTAAGAGTAATCCTCACAATCATGAGGTGGCGTTTATATTAATATTTTTAAGCACACATGTAATATTAATATTTTAAAAACTATCGGCTGGTATCGGCCTGGTTTGGCAGATACCAGCACTGATTACCTCATCTTCAACCTCTTCAGTCTTCTGTTTTTATTCCTGCATTGTATTGATAAAGCCTCTGGTTGGCGAAACATTTACATAATAAAGATACCCAGTAAGGTTATAAAAGCGGAATTAATCTTCTCAGGCTTCATGGCAGAAGATAGTTCGTCATTCTCCCACTTCGATGTTTTAAAGAAACTTTTTCTATTTATTGATATGGCAAAAAGTATCTCATAAGAGAAAACCAAAGCTGCCTATATTAGCAAGATGACACTGCATAGGATAAATTTCCGAAAGTTACTAACATATACAGAGAGAACAATTTTCCTTTAATTATTAATAACAGCAGTAACGCGTCAGTTTAACAAGTTCTTGCACTAATGGTGAGATTTTGTGACAAAGGTCAGAAGTATCAAATACACTTCTTGATGCTGTAGTTGACGATGTTACTTCTTCATGATTCTACAAAGCAGTGACAGAGATATTTACAGCCAGATAAATTCCCATGGACAACGTAATTGGATTCCCTTTTGACAACTTTTCTACAACGTGGAGATCAAACAATGGTTCCAGACACTTCTGAAGAAGGAGTTTTCTAAATGTGTTTGTCCTTGAATGCCACTCGTTTGTATTGAGCGCCAGCCATCTCAGCAGTAATTTACTCTCGTGGCTGAAACCATTTCTGCTATTTTTCATGTAGTAGAAAACTGAATCACGAGTTCTAGTTGATCCAGGAATTGGTACAATCCTCATGTCTCAAGATGGTCAAGCTATTCACAAACTGCGTGGGAAAAACACACTTATGTACAGTTCAAGACATTTATTAGAGCAATGTACCGACGCGAGTGGATTCTTCAGTCTTAATACAGAGATAACTAGTATCTAGTAACAGGAGTAAGATGGAAAACTGAAAGAGGAGGGTAGTGGTAATAGTAACAGTAATAGTGCAATTGTGGTGAATTGCTTTGTGTTTAAGAAGGACCTGTCAATATCATGTTACATGCGGTCTCCAGAATGAGCGATATCCTGTTGATCACCAGTTTGGATATAGTGTAACTTTCGGATTTTTGATGGATTGTTACCGACGGCAATTAGGGCAGCACCTATTTCTTCTCCAGCAGTGTATTTTGCGATGGGAAATAAAACAAGTGGTTCTTTTATCAATCCATATTACACGACCCCAGAAGTCCATCTGCTTGTTTAGGTTCTGTTGTGTAAATTGTCGTTAAGTCTCATGTGTCTGCCTGTCGGCTTTTCTTTACTGCTGATTGGTGGCGCATTCCTTTATAGGTTCGTCTTGTCCCGCAGACGTTTCTTGGGAGCTCCTGAGCTAGCTCGATAGTGAGACTACCTTCCTCCTCTCGTCTGATTAACTATGTATACTTACTGTCACGTGTTACGCCTAGTTACCGAACAGCGTAGAAGAGAGGACACACTTTTTCATCCGCTTAAAGCACCATAGCTGCGCAATCTTTGCTTACCTGCGATCCATAATAGACATGGCAGGTGCTGTCTGCCACACTCTTTATTAACAGTCAGGTTATCACCTTGGTCTGACATCACTCTTACAAAATATTATTCGAGTCTACTTTCCAACGTGTTTAACTTTTACAATTCATGTAATCTAAGTACATGTATTATTGGTATGAGATACATTGAAGCTTTCTTACTAAGTGTTTTAAAAATTAGTCATCGTTGGATTCGCTAGCGAATAGTTAATTAAAATGTTGAATTGGACATCCACATTTAAATTTGATTTAGAAACGTTATACAACTGCATGTCTATAAAACTGCAACGTCGAGAAGGTTTTAGAACAGAATAATAAATTAAAACTAACAAAATCAACTCGTGCTACAATAAACCCAGCAATATTTAAGCCACCTAATATATATCAGAAAATTAATCTCCTTGGAAACTGATATACAGAATATACTGTCAGCCAGTCGCCATCGTCGCTACAGGTTGCGTTAATTCATTCATTAAAATAGTCTTTACTTTTCTGTTTACTATGTCTGAGTTGGCAAATATCAGTCCTGCCCAGCAGTTAATTTTAGGAAGCTTTCTTCCGCAACTACAAAGATCACAGTTCGAGTCCACTCGAAGTATTCTGTTTATTCACTGATAGTAATTCATTACGAACTGACTTGCGTTACTTGTCCATCTGGTCTTGAGGGTTATGAGGGTAGCGTTCATGGTCCATCTAGTCTTGAAGGGTGTGAGCGTAGCGTTCATGGTCCATCTAGTCTTGAAGGGTGTGAGCGTAGCGTTCATGGTCCATCTGGTCTTGAAGGGTATGAGAGTAGCGTTCATGGTCCATCTGGTCTTGAAGGGTATGAGAGTAGCGTTCATGGCCCATCTGGTTTTGACGGGGTATGAGAGTAGCGTTCATGGTCCATCTGGTTTTGACGGGGTATGAGAGTAGCGTTCATGGTCGATCTCGTTTTGTAAGGTATGCGAATAGCGGTCATGGTTCATTTGGTTATAGAGCTTAGTGGTAGATGTACCGAAAACACTGGCGTTGATGGATGAGAACGTTGGTCACATTTGGTGCCGCTAATATAATCAAGTCACAGTTGTGTTGGTTCCAAATCCATCTTTATGTATGTCCCGTGATTCCGTGGTTGCAGCACTGGACTTTGTGTGTACAAGGACCACAATTTGAGTCTCCGCTTAGTATCCTGTTTATTCATAAACATATATAGAAAAAAGTCGCAACGAATTTGTTTCTTTTTCCTAAAGGTTGTTTCTGCATAGATAAACCTCATGTGTTATTTAATATATTCACATAATTTTATAGTATTTCATAATGTTAAGCAACAGTTTGTATGCATTGATGAATATCTCTCTCTTGATGTGTGTGCGGTGAGAGGAACATTGTATGTACACGTAGAGGGATATATTATAGTTTATGTATACTCTTAGTTAGCTTTAGTAGCAATACGACCGTAATAGGCTCTAAGTATTTTCGACTGGAGGTCAACAGGTGACAGCCTTAAAATCTCTCGTTGCCGATAGGCTTTAAGAACAATTAACATACCAGTTAAATAATTTAAAAAAGTATATATCGGCAGGCTAAAACAAATCAAGTATATACAGAATATACGATACGGTAAGTCTAAATCTTAAGTTAATGCCGAACAGGAAACCAAATATTATAGTTAAGAATTATTAGGGATTGAGAGCACGCACCAACTCTTCTTTTGGAACCGTGAAGAGGCGAGGGAGAGGTGGAGGCAGCCGGTGTCTGAGCTCCAGACCACCAGCCTCAACACGCTAGATGGATTTTCTTCCTATTCAAAATATTGACGCTGCTGTTTCCTTAGTAAACAACCTTGTTTGTCTTCTTGATGCTTACCTGGAGATGATGGTCGTGGTCGATCAGTTTTTTTTTGTAGCGTTGGTATTTGAGTGACTGTTAAACAAAACTTTTTTGGAGTTTGTGTATGGCAAAATATATTAAGAATAATATGTATTTTATTAATTTTCTTTCAATTTTACAAATAGGCAAATAAAATGTATATTTCTAGCGAACATAGTTTTACACAGCATAAGTATTACAACCCAGTGAACAGCAAATTATATAAAAGTAGTGATTAATCAAGGTAAACAAGAAGTAATAAATAAAATACGAGAACCTTGTGCCCAAATATTGGCTTGAGTTGGTGAATAACGGCTGAAATGCATGTTAATATGAAGTCAGAGAGAATGAATAAATAACATGAAGAGAATACAAAGACGAAATAAAAAAAAAATTGAAAGAATTAGGCGAAATAAGGAAAGAAGAGGTAAAAAGGTTTTTTAAAATATGGAGAGAAAACAGAAGCTTTAATAAAAGAAAGGGTAGAGATAGTCGAGAAAACTACAAACTAAAAATAACAAATGTAATTCAGGGTATTTATGCCTTAATAGTATACAAAAACCAACAAGCAGATGAACAAGACACATGGGTAGTGTTATTGCCGAAACGTTTGGCCAACCAGTATCTTCTTCAACGTAATACAGTGAATAATACTGGAGACGGTGGAAGACATTAAGTAGTTTCAGGTGATCAGTCCTTTACCCTTAATGGAACTGTTAACGTCTGTGTAAGACGTGAAAGAATAGTTGGGCTGCTCAGCCCCTCGTCCTTGAAGTATGAGATGGAAAGGAAGAGGGAAAGAGACAAAGAGAAATAATCGTGGCTAACAAAATCGTGAGCAAAGTCTATTCTAAGCATAATAAAACATACGAGACAACAGATGAAGATCAAGTGAGGAAGAAACGTGTGACCTGGATGAATTAGACAGCACTCAGGTGTTACATGAGCACCTGTATCTTAGTCACCAACTTGTCGGTATTATTATGTATTATATCTAATGAAAGATAAAAGTTAATGATCCGATCTATTGGACTTGTCTCATAGTCTTTCCTGACAACTGAAGAGTAAGGCTAGGACCTGAGTGTTCTAACTTGTAATGGTGCATGGATGAGGTCACGAGGTCGCTCTCCGGTCAGCTGAACAATGAAATGAGGTCACGTGGTCGCTCTCTGGTCAGCTGAACAATGAAATGAGGTCACGTGGTCGTTCTTCGGTCAGCTGAACAATACAATGAGGTCATGTGGTCGCTCTCCGGCCAGCTGTACAATGAAATGAAATCACGTGGTCGTTCTTCAGTCAGCTGAACAATGAAGCGAGGTCACGTGGTCATTCTTCGGTCAGCTGAACAATGAAGTGAGGTCACGTGGTCGTTCTTCGGTCAGCTGAACAATGAGGTCAAGTGGTCGTTCTTCGGTCAGCTGAACAAGGAAATGAGGTCACGTGGTCGCTCTCCGGTCACATGAACAATAACGTGAGGTCACGTGGTCACTTTCTCGTCAGCTGAACAATGACGTGAGGCCACGGGGTCCCTCTACAGGCATCTGAAGAAGGAAGTGAGGTCAGGTGGTCGCTCTCCGGTCAGCTGAACAATGACGTGAGGTCACGTGGCCACTTTCTCGTCAGCTGAACAATGACGTGAGGTCATGTGATCCCTCTACAATCAGGTGAGGAATGAGGTAAGGACCTGGGTTATTTGACTTGTGCTGATGCAAGGTTTTGTCTTGGCCGTCCAGTCAGGTGAAGAGTGAGATGAACTAAATTATGTGACGTTCTACTGCACCTTATGCTTCTGCATGGACAATAGTTTTCTCGAGCAGAAATTCACTGCTTTAGGCTCTAAATTATTCTAGTTCTCGATGAAGGCTACTTCCATACATTTTCTTCTGATCATCTTCTAGCCATAATTTGAGAGGTCGTATCCCATGTTTCTCATATGTAATGTGTTCCTCATATCTCTTTATTGTTCAATAGTTGTGTGTTACGATCAAAAGTTATCCCACCTGTATAGAATTTACTACATCTGACACAAGGAGTAGTAAGGTATGTGTGTTATATATGTTGACTCCCGAGACGTCGAAATTTCCCCACGTCTCACCTTCGGTTGCATATAAAGCTCCAGAGTTCATGCTTCAGCTTCACAGTGTTTGAGACTATGGAGCAGAACTCTTCTCCAAACAGAGGATATGACCACCTCAGTTACTTCATTAAGGCTGAACTGATCACAGGTTTACCTCGCCTCTACTCCAGTTGTCTTAATATTTATTTTAAGTGTGATGAATGGTTTGAAAAACCGACAAGTTGAAGATTGAGACACTTATGCAGCATATGGGAATCTTTATTCAGGAAACGTTTCGCCACACAGTGGCTTCATCAGTCCAATACAAAGAGGAAGGCTTAAGGAGAGGAGGAGTATGAGGTAATCAGTCCCTCAACCTGGAGTCGATGTGTTCAGTCCATCAATCTTGTAGAATGTGAGTGATATCCTCAAGACCTTATTAATATGAAGATTGAGACACTTATGCAGCATATGGGAATCTTTATTCAGGAGACGTTTCGCCACACAGTGGCTTCATCAGTCCAATACTAAGAGGAAGGCGTAAGGAGAAGAGGAGTATGAGGTAATCTGTCCCTCAACCTGGAGTCGATGTGTTCAGTCCATCAATCTTGTAGAATGTACAGCATAGGGCCGTAGACGTGGCTTATATACTGTAGTGAAGTGAGGTGAAGCAGGCGGACGCGGGGTCATAGTGGTACCATCCACTAGTCGAAGTAGGTCTTCGTCCAAAGGTTGAACAAGTGTTGAAGAATTCTTTGTAACATTCTACAAGATTGATGGACTGAACACATCGACTCCAGGTTGAGGGACTGATTACCTCATACTCCTCCTCTCCTTACGCCTTCCTCTTTGTATTGGACTGATGAAGCCACTGTGTGGCGAAACGTTTCCTGAATAAAGATTCCCATATGCTGCATAAGTGTCTCAATCTTCATTTATTTTAAGACTGGGACACTTGTGCAATATTTGGAAATCTTTATTGACGAAACGTTTAACCAGGCAGTGTTTTCTTCAGTTCAATACAGAAACCACTGACATGAAAAAACATTTCCTCAAATATGATTTCTAAATGTTGCACAAGTGTCTCATTCTTCAACTTGTCGGTTTTCTAAACCATTACATCACATATTTAGTCTACTATGTAACTGATTCAAGAAGCATATTGTATAGACGAAAAGTTTCAACAATAAAGATACCCAAATTGTCCTTGTCGGCATTACAAACCATTTTCATAATTATTCAAGGAACTGTGTTGAGTTGCAAGATGTGCTGCTGATACTTGGAATGTTTAAATCATCAACAACGTCTCAAATATATTTTAAAATATTAAATACAATTCATGCATATATATTTAAATTTCATTATTCAGCACCAAAATATAAAACAAGTGACCTTTTTTTCAGCATAATCGATTTATGGTAAAACAATACAAACATTTCTCAAAATAAGGCAGAGTTTATTTTTATGTTAAAAACTCTCATAAATAGCAAGTTTAATTACAACAGACATAGCGGGTAAACAATTATTTATAAGCATATATAGTGCTACTGCTCAGAAAGCATTATTATGGAAGACAAAGAAACAATTGTTGTCTACTTTCAGCCAGAGATTTACTTTGCAGATTGAACAAGCAATACTTGACTTGACTTATATATTTTTCTAGCTGCACAATTTACAACATAATTTACACAATAACTTGTTGCATGCATAAGTCAGTGAAGTAGTTTTGTGTTACGCCTCACGCTGTAGTTTCAATCTTATTTTGAGAATCTACGCCACTCTCAGTTATGTTCTCGATCAATAACAGTACAGTCAGTGGCGAAACGTATCCTTTTATAAATATCCAGAGCTGTAAACATGTGTCTTTGTTTAAATCAGCATCATCATACCATTCATTTTCAGCACAGTGTTTCAGTGGGCTCTTAGATGAATCCAAAGCCACGAAGAGTTTAACTTCATACCTAAGGTATACCTGAAGATGGTTTCGTTGGTCAATGCTCCCGCGGCCCGGTCTGAGACCAGGCCTCATGGAGACTGGTTGCAATTCTAGTGAGTGTTTCAATGGAAAGAACAACACGCCTGTCTATTTTGTTCTCCTGAGGGTTTCCGAGATGCGTGGATGAGTGGAACAAACTCCCGAGTACCGTCATACAGTTAAGACGTTGTGTAGTTTTAAAAACAGGTTAGATAAATACATGAATGGGTGTGGGTGGGTGAGAGACCTGACTAGTTTGTGCTCCTTCATTAATGAATGTGACCTAACCTGACTACCTTAAGGCATTGGCTTAAGCCAGTGGGTGAATTGGACCTGCCTTGTATGGGCCAGTAGGCCTTCTGCAGTATTCCTTCTTTATGTTCTTATGTTCTTATACCCATCAACAATTAATTTTCATAAAAGATAATTTTTCGGGTTTTCTATACATAATTTTTTTAAAGAAAAGACCAATCATTATTGTTTGGAGTTTTATAAGCGAAGTCAGTAATCTTTATATATATATAGGGAGGTACCACCTCTAAAACTGAAGTGGGAACCCTCATCTCCAGAGACGAGAATAAACGTACCTCAGGGAAAACTCAATTAAGGGACATGCGAATGTTTTTAGGAGTTATAGAAAAGGAAAATTGAAAAATTATGAAGTCTTCTTACCGAAAAACAGTGCATAATTCCGGCAACATGATGTAATTAGCTTGTTTCTATCATATTTCGAAGTATGTTTTTCCCAAAATGATTTTCTTTTTTGTTCTTGCTGTCGTCAAAAAGACTTGATGGCAATTCGTGTTTTTTTTTTTTCCTCCAAAAAATTACGATTTTTATGATTGTTTCATTCTAAATACACTACATGGCAACTTCTCTGAGGACTCCATTCAAATTCAGGAAATGATAACAGCTCAGTCCCTGTGGGCTGTCAACATGTGTTGATGTGTGCAATATACTGAAATGTGGCGCGCCAAGAGCGTAGAGTTTTACAGAAAACATATGTATGTATAACTTAGGAATAAGTTATAGACATTATTTTCCATTTTTAGCAAAAAGTATTTATAAGAGTGTCATGAGTTTTGCACACGTTTTTTGTGTAATGATAGTTCAACTAACATGTAAAGCGGCTTTGCTATATTTTTTACCACTTTGTTTTTATTGATTTATCTCTCCCAAAAAATCCTTAAAAAAATGAACTTCAACATTTTTTATTATGCAATCTACTGACAGTTTCGCTCAAACGGGGTTATCACCAAAATTATCCAGCCCTTATCTTTCATCTGATGTCAACTACAGCATTGCACATCTTACCAATTTTGTAGAAACAGCGAGAGTTATATTCCTTATTGGATAGGGCACTGTTTTATTTTTTTCTATCTATCTTTTAAGGCAAAAACTCACTCCCAACACAGTGTGTAGGTTTCAAGTGCTGCTTAACTCACTTTAAAAATTTCATTGAAATTGGGCCAAAAATAGAAAAAAAAAGATTTCGCTAAAGCCTCCCTTGATTAATGTTCATCCCGGCTTGATAAGCCCAGTTAAAGTTTCTGGACTGAAAGTACGATGGCAGATTACTGTTGGATATTGAAAAATTACAACCCAGAAAAATAAGAGAAAAGTCGTAATCTCATTTTTTTAGGTTCTTGTGTATGCCTATTTTGTTTAATTTTTTTTCATAGGCATTTATCAAGTGTTGATGTGTAATGTAATATTGAATTTTATGAGTGGTTTTCGCAATATGCGTTTTAGTACACCCTAAATCTTACTAAACTAAAAGCTTAAATGCGTTAAGAAAAAAATAAAGAAAAGGAATGAGCTTTTATAAGTGTTTAGAAAGTGCTTAAATGTTTGATGACAAAATAAGTTAAATATTAGTGACTAACAAAGCTCTCGGAGACAGGCATTTCTGAATACGAATACACTAAGAACACCACAATGGGTTTTTGGCCTCTCCCATGAAGCAGCAACGGCAGCAGCAGCACAAGTCACATAACCTAGGTCCCTACGTGACCAGAATGTATAACAAGATATATTTTGGTGGCTGTGCGATACGAAAATTTTTTCCCTTAATCCATAGCTCCCCCAGTCCCCTGTGTCTCAATGTACATGACTGGAATAGTGCACAGTGCAACTCAAGTTTGAACTGAAGGTAAATATTGGAGTTGAAGATCTGAAATTAATCAGGAAAAGCATTCACAGTTCATTTGAAAACTAGTATCGAAATTTCTACAATGCTAAAGTTAATTAGGATATAGGCAGCTCAGAAGTGAGCAGAGGGTATCTGCACCTGTTAATTACGCCATGAACCTTCACCCAGTAATTGTTAACCAGAGATGAAATTTATAAGTCGATTGTTTAAGGCGTTCTGAATTTGTAATGAGAACCTTGGAGCATGTTAAACAGATCGCGAATATTGTTGCTTACATTGGATTATTATAATCATGGGGGAGCGCTAAACCCGTAGAATTATACAGCGCGTGGGGGGGAATGGTATTCAAGCATATTCAGGGAACCGGAGCACAGATCCAATTCCCTAGAATAGATCAAGAGCCCCTCACCAGCGTCAAGGAACCTCCCTTGAGGGGTGCTTACAATGGAACAGCTGTGGCATCATTTCATGCACAACTTAAAGATTTGATAAAATAATGAAATTTTAAAAGGCTATGAAAACGCGAGTTTTTCAATAATTCTCATTTTTTTTTTTTGTTACAGGTGCATTCAATTTTAGATTCTCTATAATCCTCTCCAAAAAACAATCGATAAAAAAGTTTACAATCTTCGCAAACTGACATTCAAAGCAGAAATGCAATTTCAAAATAGTATCAAGTTAAGTTTTAACAACGTATAAGTATCTGAGTCCAGGCAGTAGCGCCATTCTCTAATTACATAAAAAAAACTATTTAATAAAATTGGCATTGGAACAGGTCAATGTTTACTTCACAATTATTTTAAAATTTCAAATTGTCACATAAACATTCTTAACTTTAGGTATTTTCCTTCTAATGGAATGCATCAGCGTGAATATTTTGAAGCCGGTAACCCGAGGTATTCTTTACTTATGGAATGGAAAACAATATAATTATTTATTTAGTGAAATTGGAACATTGTGACTTGTGCAGCCTTATAACAACCCATAGTCCCACATTTCCAAGTTTTGAAAATTAGTTTATTGCAATGGCAAATTTCCTTGGACACAAAACTAAATTGGGACTATCCTGGCCGTAAGATGAATCACTCATTAAATATTGAGGATATTCAGAAATAGTAGGCTCAAATATTTCCTTAATGTGATTAAACGGGAGTAAAAATTTCACACAAAATTATTATATTTGCACCTACACACATACCTCTCACTTTCCTCCGTCACTGAAGGAGTACCTATTTATTTGTGCCATTCCAGGATGCTTGGAATGGGTTCGACAACTTGGTCATAGGGCATCTGGACATGTCAACTGTTTCAAGAATCATAGCCTAGAAACCTTAATTAAAGCAAACTTTAAAACTGTAAAGATATTCAGACGAGGCCAGTTATGACGCAAATAAAAACGAGAAGCTGTGGTGGAAAACAAAAGCAAGATTTCTGGAAACAACTTGAAGGTTTCTCTTTGGACATTCCTAATCGCTGTTTTTAAAGGCTTTCTGTATTGCCTGGTAAACTCCACTTTAGGAAAACGTAAATAAAAAGGCACAATACCGTGGCTGAAATAAAATAAAAATACCTCACATAGAAGACCAAATTTGTGACGACGGTTTGGTTAGACTTGGACCATTAAATAATTTGTCCACATTGTGCGGGTTATTTTAGAATACATGGTTATCTTATAGACTTACGCTGTTTAATATAATTTTCCACCGACTTTTCAGCTGACTTACAAAGGAGAACATAAAAAAAGAAATCGGTTCTGAAAATAGGGGCAGAATCACAGCACTATTTCTTCACAAAGCATCGAACAAGTTGGAAGAATAAACCCATTTCAGAATTAAAAAAAAATATATATAAGAAAAGTTCAAAATATCTGTTCCCTCTCCTCACACACACCCCCTTTCTATTACAACTGAGTCCCATCAATTTCTCGTAACAGGTCTACGCTCCAACTATCACCATCACCAGCAACCACCCTGCCCACTCTTGTTGTCACACAGGCTCCACTCCATACCATCAATGACCAGCCTTCCCACACAATCCTCTCAATAAAAGAACCAGATGTATTTCGGTTGCAGTGCGATCCATAAAAGGGACATGGAGGACCCCCAGTTCCTCATGTCCCACTGAAAGCAATTGGATTAATGCAGAGTGCGACATAGGTTTGTAATGCATTAAATATTAGTATTGAAAATTTGGAACGAATCGGAAGATTCATTTACAATTACAATTTTAAATCAGGACTACAAAACCTAAATCTAAATTAAAATTTTCAAAGATCGACAATGACTCCGATATTCGAAAATATACTAGTACTGTAAGCTTGATGCTGCACTGCTATCAGAATGGAAGGGTTGAAGAAATCACATGCGACAATTATCGACTAAACAGAATTTAAATTTTACAAATTTCTTCTATAAGAAAAATTTGTTTACACTTATTCTTGTCAAAATCAATCCAATTTTCTCTAAGCATGATTAACCAGCCTTGAAATAAGAAAATGATTAAGTTTTATTAAAGTTTCGGGTACATAAAATATTTTTCTTATAATGGTCATTTGGGCATAGAGATATTACTGGCACATAAAAGAATATTATGTGTATTTTAACAACTATAACTCAGTCGAACACGAATTTTTTTCTGTAAGAAGAGACATTCACAAGATATTTCGCAGAAACCAATTTTCATGTATTTAATAAAATTGGCACACAGAAACTTAACGTAAATCAAGGCAAAGTTTTCTTTGAAGACAATATAACAGCAGTAAGTTTCTATTGCTGACTAAGATGCATTATCCGGTAATTTATCAGTCCATCAAAAATTTGCGCCTACACAGCCTAAAGATAACTTACAATTAAATTGTATCAACGTATTATTAAATGGAAACCATCATATTTAATAAAATTTGCAAATTAAAAGTTTTACAGCTCAAAGTGGAAGACAAACTTTATATTAATAAGCCGACCAACAGTGATACCAATTATATATTTGAAGGTGAGCAGATGAATCAATCTTTAGTTAATGAATATAAATGAATCTCATTCTTTAAGAAAACTGGGACTTAAGCCACCAGATAACAGCAGTGCACAAAATTTAGATTCGAATAAAATAGGTATTTCCATTTATGGCACTTATTTCAACAATTCAATGTTTTTGAAAACTGTTTTACTATATTGACCAAGTGGTGAGCACACAACAAAACTTAGTAGGTTCTGTCGAGGCCATAAGATAAATCATTCATTATATAGTCAAGCTGTTTAGAAGAGGCACAATGAAATTTAACATGATTAAACGGGAAAATTTTTGTTTTCACTATTTTATAAATAAAACTTTCAAGTTTGCTCATACATACTTGAATTTGACTGTTGGCGTCACCTCATCAAGTGGCACTTTTTTTTTAATGTTTGAAGATGCGTCCCTAAGAATTTTGAAAGTTATGCGAACCACTTCAGGATGGTGGGAACGGGGGCCAACAAATTTGGTAATACGGCGCATGCACATGCTAATTGTTCCCAGAATTTGGCCCTAGTTTTGTATACACTTGCTGAAAATTAGAAGCCTAGCGAGTAAGTCCTCGAGTTGCCAGCGACAGAAAAACGTGAAGTTATAGGAAGAATAGAAAGAAAATTGAAAAATTCTGGCAACCACTATATGGTTTCCCTTATGGGATACCTAAATTTCTGTTATCTCTGTTTCTTGTTCCCACAGTCTATCGATGTATAACTTCCCTCATCACAAGTTCGCATTTCTCCACACATCCTATTCTTAACTGCAATCTTTCCTTTATTTCTATCAACCATTGCATTCGCCTTATCATCCTCCTCATCTACTATGCCCAATGTACTTAGTCTAATATAACCTCACGTCTCTTTCTGCCTGTCGCTTACCTTTCCCTACCATCCTTCTTCAACAGCTACCTCATCCCTCTACTCCTGCTGTTTTACCTCCCCTTTTCTCATTCACCATTATTACATCACCATCCCACCCAGGATTCACCCATGCTTCCAGTATCTATGTTCACCGCTCTTCATCAACATCCAGGCTCTCTTGTCTATCCCTACAAAATACCAACACCAGAAACATAGGATGAAAGTGTAATCAGAGTTTAGTATGCAAATGGAGATGAAGTCTCAAATGAACATTACGTACTACAAAAAAGAGAGAATCTTTTGTTATAATATCAATTATCCTGAGGGAGCAAACCAGAAATATAAAAAACAATAAAAAAATAATTGACAACACGGTAAAATCAATCATACTTTGGGGATGTTTGAAGTTTTACTAATATCTACTGGATCTGAAGTCAAACACTGAACAATACCAGAGCAACACAGAGGTAAGAGGACAATATTAAGTATCATAGGGTAGAGGGAATGGAAAGGAAATCCCACATAGTATATAGATCATGTTTATAGACAGAGGAGAACAACAAGAATTTATTTTTCAGTCGCAATGTCAAGGGAAACACTAGGCAAAGAGGTAATGGAGGTACACGTAATTCACAGCTTCAAGGGCAGGTATGAAGAGTCTCGCACGCGCGCATTCACATATTACTGATTTTTGGCTGAGACTGTGCCAATTTGCCAATTTTTAATTCTGCAAAACAGGATTTTCTTAAAATATATAAATAAAATATTCTTGTTCTAAAAAATTACAAAAAATTCGAAAGAAAATAATCAAATAAAACCTAAAATGTACATTTGCGGTTTCGTGTTCTTTAAATTTACGCTTCAATTTGTTTTAGAATATTTCGGCCATATTAGTTTTTTTTTTCTCCCAAATTTTCGTTAACTCAAGAAACCCTTTTTCCATGAACTTGAAATTTTCAATTTGATGTACTATACATAAAAGGGAAGGTTCTTCGGACTATTTGCTTGCATGTGTTCTCTATTCATGTTACATAAGCAATTTTTAGACTAATTTTGTGTTATGACTGGAGAAAGTTTCTAACTGGCTTTCAAACTTGCTATGCTCGTGTATCTTTAATGGACACATGAGTGTTGACAGTATTCCCTTAAGTAACCTTGATGGACACATGAGTGTTGAAAGTACTCCCTTAAGTATTCTTAATGGAGTTTGTAAGTGATTTTTTTTATTTTTAATCTAAATAAGGCAAAACATTATTTTATATTATGGAACCATTTTTACGTTGGTGCTGGTAAGAAAATCTTCATCTAAGAATTGGACTCATCTTTTCCTTGTTTGAATAGAATCTGAAAGATGCTTCCTACTTCATAGGTGCCTGTAAAGAGGGAGCCTATGAGTGGGTGCTCAATGGTCCCTACGGAATTAGCGCTTTTCTCTGATTAAAATAAACCAATTGTGAACGACTTCCATATTTAATGGCTAATGCAGCGTCTGAAAATAATGCGTTTTTCTCAGAGAAATCAGTCTCTCGATTTGCTTCAGTTATAATGTGCCAGTTCAATCAACTTATTTTAGTGAAATAACTGGAAAAAATCTATCAGAAATAAGTCTTTCTATCTGACTTTTCCGTTTATCTTAGATTAAATCTACATAATATATATGTCAATAACATGGGTGTGCCCTCACGACTGTTATTAAAAATTTATATCATATTCATGAAGCTTCAGTGAAACTTAGTTTCTTAAGTACTTATTTGCTTGATTATAAGCTAGTGAGGGAAGGCTGAGATTGATTTTGACGTGGGTAAGCCCTAGTGCTATTTTTGTAAGAAACTGGGAAAATTTAAATATTGCTTTACATGCAATGACTTCTTAGTGATATATGCTATTAGCTTCAATCCTTCAAAGCTGAAAACTTGATAATGTAACCTCTTGGTGCGTCGAAGCTTGATGTGCTTGTGTATTTTAGGATTTTAGTCACATTGAGATAATAAGAGAATGCCTTTTCTGTTCGCTTTTAAAGTTTGTGTTTCTTAACGAAAGGACAACATATGGATATTAGTCTCTATATGATAGCTAATTAATGTTTTTGTGAAATACTCAAATCATCAAATCTATTATTTATGCCACACTCTACACTACTAAAATTGCGTGCATTGAGGAACAGGGAATGGAATTATTAAATGATCGGACACCCTTCTTGGACCACGGAGCAACCGAAATATATTAAGTATTCTTTATATTCGAATAATGATAACGGCCTTTTACTCAGAAAATCAGATAACAGTGTATTCATGCTATCTGCCAACACGGAATGTTTTTTTGATTACCAATTTAACAGAGTCAAGGTGAAACCATGTTATCACTTTCCTGACCTCGGAATTTTTTGGACACAGCATGAGACATAATTCATTTTATTGCCAGTTACGAGAGTAGTATAACACGGCCGCTGTGGGAATAATTGACTAGGTGTAATTGTACCCTTGTGGGTTACCTGAATAATATAGAAAGTGATATGTGGAACCTTCTAATGTGTGTGTGTGTGTGTGTGTGTGTGTGTGTGTGTGTGTGTGTGTGTGTATACTCACCTCCATATACTCACCTGTATGTAGCTGCAGGGTCGAATCAGAACTCGTGCCTCGACTTTTCGCTAGTCCCTACTAGGTCAATTTCTCTCTCAGCTCCAAGAGCATTATCATACCTCTTCTTGAAGAGATGTATGGATCTTGCCTGCACTACTTCACTCTACAGATTATTTTATTTCCTGATAACTCTAAAGCTAAAGAAATACTTCCTAACATCCCTATGGCTCAACTGAGTATTCAACTTCCAGTTGTGGCCCATTGTTCCCATGTCCCGTCTCTGAAACATTCTAACCCTCTCCACCTTGTCAATTCCTCTCAATATTTTATACGTCTTCATGATCTCCCCCTTTCCCTCTTATTCTCTACTCTCGTCAGGTTCAGTTCCAATAATCTCTCATCATAAGATATATCCGTTAGCTCCGGGACTAGTCTTGTTGCAAACTTTTGCATTTTCTCCAATTTCTTGAGGTGTTTGACCAGGTGTGGGTTAAATATCGATGCTGCAGACTCCAATATGAGCTTGACATAAACGGTCTTCAGTGTCGTGGCTCCTTACTTAGACGTAGAAATGTTATTATCCTGTTTGCCAGGCGACCATATGCTGCAACATTTATCTGAACATGTGTGTGTGGTGTGTTTGTATAGTGTGTTTGTGTAGTGTGTGTGTGTGTGGTGTGTGTGGTGTGTGTGTGTGTGTGTGTGTGTGTGTGTGGTGTGTGTGTGTTTGTGTGTGGTGTGTGTGTGTGGTGGTGTGCTTGTGTAGTGTGTTGTGTGTGGTGTGTGTGTGTGGTGTGTGTTGTGTGTGTGTTGTGTAGTGTGGTGTGTGTGTTGTGTGTGTGTGGTGTGTGGTGTGTGGAGTGTGTATTTGTGTGTGTGTGGTGGAGTGTGGTATGTGGGTGGTGGTGTGTGTGGTGTGTGTTAGTGTGTGTGTTAGTGTGTGTTTTGTGTGTGTGCGTGGTGTGTGTGGTGCGTGGTGTGTGTGGTTGGTGTTTTTGGGTGTGTGGCGGTGGTGAGTGTGCGGTGTGTGTGGGTGGTGTGTGTGTGGTGTGTGTGTGGGAGTGTGTGTGTGTATGTGGTGTGTGTGTGGGTGGTGTGTGTGTGTGTGTGTGTGTGGTGTGTGTGTGTGGTGTGTGTGGTGGTGTGGTGTGTGTGTGTGTGTGGTGTGTGTGGTGTGTGGGTGGTGGTGTGTGTGTGTGGTGTGTGTGTGGTGTGTGTGGGTGTGGTTGGTGTGGTGTGTGGTGGTGTGTGTGTGTGTGGTGTGTGTGGTGTGTGTGTGTGTGTGGTGTTGGTGTGTGGTGTGTGGTGTGTGTGGTGTTGTGTGGTGTGTGTGTGTGTGTGTGTGTGGTGTGTGTGTGGTGTGTGTGGTGTGGTGTGTGTGTGGTGTGTGGTGTGTGTGTGGTGTGTGTGTGGTGTTTGTGTGGGTGTGTGGTTGTGTGGTGTGGTGTGTGTGTGGTGTGTGGTGGTGTGTGTGTGGTGTGTGTGGTGTGTGTGGGTGTGGTGGTGTGTGTGTGTGTGTGTGTGTGTGTGTGTGTTGTGTTGTGGGTTGGTGTGTGTGGTGTGTGGTGTGTGTGTGTGTGTGGGGTGTGTGTGTGTGGTGTGGGTGTGTGTGTGGTGGTGTGTGTGGTGGTGTGTGGTGTGGGTGTGGTGTGTGGTGTGTGGTGTGTGTGTGTGTGGTGGGGTGTTGTGGTGTGTGTGTGTGTGTGTGTGTGGTGTGTGTGGTTGTGGTGTGTGTGGTGTGTGGTGTGTGTGTGTGTGTGTGTTGTGTGTGTGTGTGTGTGTGTGTTGTGTGTGTGTGTGTGTGTGTGTGTGTGTGTGTGTGCGTGGTGTGTGCTTGCTCACCTATTTGCACTCACCTATTGATGGTTCCTGGCCCCGCCTCTTGACTGATCGCTACTAGGTCCTCTTTCTCCCTGTTCCATGAGCTTTATCATACCTCGTCATAAAGCTATGTATAGTTCCTGTCTCCACTACATCACTTGCTAGACTACTCCACTTCCTGACACTCTATGAGTGAAGAAATACGTCATAACATCCCTTTGACTCGTGTGGTTCATCAACTTCCAATTGTGACCCCTTGTTTCTGTGTCCCCTCTCTGGAACATCATGTCTCTGTCCACCTTATCTATTCTTAGCAGTATTCTGTATGCCGTTATCATGTCTCCCCTAACCCTCCTGTACTTTAGTGTGGTGTGTGTGTGTGTGTTGTGTGTGTGTGTGTGTGTGGTGTTGTTGTGTGTGTGTTTGTGTGTGGTGTGTTGTGTGTGCGCGAGGTGCCGTGCGGATAGGTAAATTATCATTAGTAAGAGGCCATTTAAATTTAAATCCTTTCTAATATTTTCTTCATTTATGTTAATGTCAAAGTTAATAATTTTGTGCCAAAATAACCTTAGAAACGCTTACTAACCTTATCATAACAAGCGCAATTCAGTTTAGCCTAATTCATCTAAGTATATTTTAGATAAGTTTATAATAATTTAATAAAAAAAACACAATAAAATATATATTTTTATCTTTAGAATGATTTTTGCGAAATTATTGCAAACACAAATTTTCACTTGCCATATTCGGCAAGAAGAGAGATGCTATTTAAGCCGAAGTCGCAAGTTGTACCTATCCGGCACGCGTAATGAGAGCTCAATAAACATTTATGGAAAACTGCACAAAAAAAAAAAATATTTAATAACCGACACAAATTGCCAAAGTTATATTTTTTCAAACAAATGATCTGTTGCTTAATAAATTTAAAAATCTATTTTGTAGGGACCATTTTTTAAGTTAGTAATGATGTAAAACGGGTAAGGACTGCAGCGGCTGGCAAAACCACGCGTGTCAGAAGTGACTCGGGAGCAGGCACGACAACCGCACCTCCCTTTGTTGACACACCATCACCTAACTTTTGACCTAGTGTCCTATCTCGCTATCAGTAATTGTGTCTGCTTGTAGTCAATAGAAGTTCATTGTTTACTTTAGTAGGTTTAAGACTTTCGATGACCGAGGTATGGTAGTGTTTTGTGATTTGTACAATTTGTACAATGCAATATTTATATATATTTCGTTTTTATTAGAATTTATGATTCCATTTATACATATTTTAAAGTGCTCAAATAATAATATAAATGTTTGGCGGCTTTCAATTAATTTTACATTCTATTCTATTTTTCGTGTTTTCTTTTTTGTATCCCGGTCTTTATGAGTAACCTTGTTATAATTATATAACATGCTAAAATCATATTATTCATGTGATTTTCAATCACTTTCTCTTTTATCCTTGAAATGGCATCAAACAGGAAAAGAACATACAGGGAAAAGTTCCTCAATCATGCCTTCACAGAAACGGAAGACGATGAAAATATGAAACCACAGTGTGTCGTCTGCTTGAAAGTGCTGACTGCAGAGTATTTCAAAAGGAATCAACTAAATTAACACTAGGATAATTTGCACTTTGATTTGTCTTCCAAACCGGGGGCAATACTTTGTGAATTTGGAAAGGTCTGTCAAAAGGGTAAGATTGGGCAGCAACTCAGGGGAGGGGGGGGGAACATTTCATCAAGGTTCAGCAACAAGGGCTAGCTGGTTGATTGCCCGAAACAAGAAACCACATACTGTTGGTCAGGAGTTGGTTAAACCTGCAGCTGCGAAAATGGCAGAGATCATGTGTGGTCAGTAAGAAGCCCTTGTGTGCAAAAATGGTAAAAGAGAGTGTTTCCCTCTTACCAGAAAATGTGAAGAAACAAGTGACTTTTTCAATAAAAAGAGAGCAAACATTTTGCTATTCAGGTTGAGACTACAGATGTAAGTAGCAATTCGCAGCTGATGGTATATATTTGCTACAAAGGTTCTGATGAAATTGAAGAGGAAATCTTGTTTTGTTCTGCTCTCGAGTTGAGAGCATGGATGGAGCAAAATAATCTGACTTGCAGAGTGTATAAATCTGCAGTGCAGGGAAGGCGGGGCAGGGGTCGTTCTTGAAAAGCATGTAGGGAGGAGTTTAAAGGAGGTTTTGTGTGCAAAGGGACTTGGACATACAGCAGGCATGTATGAGCGTTAGGTAAGAGTAGAGACGAATTGTTTTGGGGACTTGACTACCTGTTGGTGTGTGAGCAGGGTAGCATTTCGTGAAGGGATTCAGGGAAACTGGTCAGCTGGACTTGAGTCCTGAAGGTGGAAAGTACAGTAACTGCACTCTAATGTTGGGGTTTGGGATATCTGTTGTTTAGAGTAATATCTAAACCGTCGTATCTGCGGACCTCCGGCAAAACAGTGGTAATGTGAATGATGTTGCTTCTTCGGGAAATGGCCAACGCTTAGTATATATATTTTATATATATATATATATATATATATTATATATATATATATATATATATATATATGTATGTGTGTGGTCACAGTGGTGCCTATGCTAAACTTCCTATGGGGTAGAAATATACCTAGTTGGATGAATCCTATTGTAGCTAGCTGACTCAGTGGCTAACGCGTCGCTCTGGAGTTTTATGACTGATCGCAGGTTCTAATCCCACCCATGGTATGGTTTGTTTGCAATCTTGTCATTACGATTTCGTGAGTACCTAGCATCTTAGGAGTGCTACGTTTGTATCTTTGCTTCACATATTACACCACTGATTACATATAATGATCTACCATAATTTTTTAAGGGGTGGACTGGTAACCAGCGAAAAGCCTCGGTCATATGACCATAAGCTCCAGTGGCGAGTCATCATATGACTATGACCCGCGGGAGGAAACAATTGTTCTATTTCCTGAGGAATTTTACCTAACCCAGTCTAACTTAACCTAGGACCACTGACATCTTTACACCGAAAAGACCGTACTTAGATTGTTGGTAGGAGCAGCTACTGGACTGTATATAGATGGTAGCCAGTAGTAGCTACTAGACAGTACATAGATCTTAGCCAGTAGCAGTGACCAGAAAGTACTCGTGTATTGGCTACAATCAGCTCGAGAAAGAACATAGTTGTAATTATTTGCTGTCTTTGACACACATTTAATTTCATTAGGCAACACACAAATAAGCCATACTTAGGAGAGGAAATATATGACGATGTATCGGTTCGTCCAGGATTATTGTCAAGTCACAGCTAAGCGAGAAAAAGCAGATAGAATAGAGGTCGGGCATACGGAGGGGGGCGGGAAAGAAAGTGGTAGTAGTAATAATGGTTGCACCCTTGGTATCAGCAATAGTAATGAAGTAGTTGTTGTAAATGAAATGGCACTACTACTAGTGATAGAAGAAGTGAAAGTAGCAGCATAATATTATTGGTAGTAATACCTAAGAGGAGAGGATATCAGCAGATCTACTCTCCCTGACTTGGCAGTAATATTTATAGAGCAACGACAGTGAACTAAATCTCAAGGAAATGAAAATAACTCAGTTCTCTAACATGGGACTACGAGCCTATGCTAGGAAAGAATTGGAAGCAGGTACGGAAAAAGGAATGGAGATGCAAGTCATCTAGTGACGAGTGCCCTGAGGATCAGATCATTTATTTGACAAAGTAAGGCAGGCATCTACGGATACCAAGCCAGGACTAAGATTTACGTTAGGAGAGTGACTTGTCAATGGTCCAGGACGGACCAAAGAGTCGTCATAAATTTTCTCTTACAAGTTAGGATTATCTGAGAATTGTTCCAGCTAGGGTACAGTGACGTTAATTCCTCTTCACGAGTCATTTATTAAGGCTAAAATATACATTACATGGCAACAATGAGTTTATATAGAGGAGTAGGAGTTTAGTAGTAATAGTAGTTGTAGTAGATCACACGAGACGTCTCCACTACTATATCTACTAATACTTCTACTCCAGTTTACTCAAAATTACTCACTGTGCTTTTGCAATATATGGATATCCTTGACCAATCCCCTGGTAGACAAAACGGTCTCATAATAATTGTATCATTATGTTGCATGTGTCCATTTATCTAAAAGACAGTATGCAGACGGTAGCCAGAAGCAGCAATAATTCGTGGCATAAATGGAAGCTTGAATGGGAAGTTGAAGTACCAAGAAACGTGAACAAGATATATTTGGTTGGAAGCCAAAAACACCAAGAAGACAGTAAACAATTGGTAGCCGGAAGTAGTAGTAGCTTGCAAAAACCAGAGAGAAAATGATATATAGATGTTAGCCAGAAGCAGCAACATTATAGTACACAGTTGGAAACAATAGCAACAACACATTACGTAAATGGAAGAAAGGGACAGCAACAAGACAATACATAAACGGAAGCCAGTAACCCATCCTGCTTTGACAGGGAATGTTTCAATGTTGTTAAAACAGTCAACCGTATGACACAGGTGAACGGGTTTAAAACTGTGATTATCTCTCACTGAATTTTCTGCTTTTGTCGGTGGGTTCCTTTTATCTTAAATCCCATTTATTGAACCTGTGGTATGTTTTAATTGCTTAATTTTGTATTCATTGAGGATTATCTCAAGCTAAACTAAACGAAACTAACCTAAGTAATGCAAATATAGAAATCGCCTAGAAACGTTATGCGCGAAATCCAAGAGGAAATTCAGACGATGGACCTACACATGTCTGGTAGCAGTTTGTGGCTACCATCTACGTGCTGTCTTGTAGCTACTTTTGGCTACATCTATGTACTGTCTAATAGCTGCTTCTGGCTACCTTCTATATACTTTCTCCTTCGTATAGGTACCATCTGTGTACTTACCGTACAGTAACTAGTGTCATTGTTACTACTCTTGCATCTGCTATTGTTTTTCCTGTTACTGCTATTGCATCCCTTTTTTTTATATCGTAACTCACTTTTTTTTATCATTCTCCTTCTCCTATTTTTATTGATGCTTTAATTCTGCTGTTGCTGATAGTGAGATTATTGCTGATGCTGTTGCTTTTGTTATCGGCGCTGCTGCTCTTCCTGCTGAGACACTTGCTGTTATTGCGCTGCTTTAGTGGATACTAATGTTGTTTCTGCTGTTGCTGTTAAGAGCCTCTAACATTTTCTTTGACTTATTGCTGTTGATGATAGAGATGTTGCTGCTGATGGTGCTGCTATTGTTGTTTTTGCCGATGCCGCTGTTATTGCAAATGCAATTTCTCTTATTGTTGCTTTTGTTGCTGTTCTTGCTGTTGATGTTGCCTTTCTTTCTGTTGAGGTGTTGATTGTTGTTTTTGCTGCCGTTGTGGCTTCTGTTATTGATGTTACTGTTGCTGCAGGCCTAATCAGTCAGGAGGAGGTACTGCTATATACTACTCTAAGGAACTATAATGACATGCCAGTTGATGAGTTTATGAGGGATGAAGTAAATCATAGAATTGATGAAGGAAAAAAGGTGAATGGTGCATAGAGTTATCTGTGGAAACAAAGAACGTTATCCATGGAGGCAAAGAAGGGAATGTATAAGAGACTGAATCAGTGGTGCTGTTGCTGTTTTTGCTGCGGCTGCTGCATTTGTTGTTCACCCTGCTTTTGCTGCTAGTGGATATCTTTTCAATAATAAACTCACTAAACGTGCAGCTGCTGCTGCAGAATGGTGTTACCACTGGTCTTGTTTCCGGTATAAGTTCTGTTGCTGATGATGTTTCTACTGCTGCTATTGTCGTTGTTACTGATGCAGCTGGTGTTGCTCTTAATGTCAGTGCTGCTGGTGTCGCTACTTTTGTTGATGCTGGTCTTGCTGCTACTGGTGTTAATGTTTCTGCTGTTGTTGTTGCTGCTACTGCTGCTCGTGGTGGTGTTGCTGCTGCTACTGGTGGTGGTGTTGCTGCTGCTACTGGTGGTGGTGTTGCTGCTGCTACTGGTGGTGGTGGTGTTGCTGCTGCTACTGGTGGTGTTGCTGCTGCTACTGGTGGTGGTGTTGCTGCTGCTACTGGTGGTGGTGTTGCTGCTGCTACTGGTGGTGGTGTTGCTGCTGCTACTGGTGGTGGTGTTGCTGCTGCTACTGGTGGCGGTGTTGCTGCTGCTACTGGTGGCGGTTGTTGCTCGCTGCTACTGGTGGCGGTGTTGCTGCTGCTACTTGTGGCGGTGTTGCTGCTTTACTGGTGGCGTGTTGTTGCTGCTGCTACTGGTGGCGGTGTTGCTGCTGCTACTGGTGGCGGTGTTGCTGCTGCTACTGGTGGCGGTGTTGCTGCTGCTACTGGTGGTGGTGTTGCTGCTGCTACTGGTGGTGGTGTTGCTGCTGCTACTGGTGGTGGTGTTGCTGCTGCTACTGGTGGTGGTGTTGCTGCTGCTACTGGTGGTGGTGTTGCTGCTGCTACTGGTGGTGGTGTTGCTGCTGCTACTGGTGGGTGTTGCTGCTGCTACTGGTGGTGGTGTTGCTGCTGCTACTGGTGGCGGTGTTGCTGCTGCTACTGGTGGCGGTGTTGCTGCTGCTACTGGTGGCGGTGTTGCTGCTGCTACTGGTGGCGGTTGTTGCTGCTGCTACTGGTGGCGGTGTTGCTGCTGCTATGTGCGTGTTGCTGCTGCTACTGGTGGCGGTGTTGCTGCTGCTACTGGTGGCGGTGTTGCTGCTGCTACTGGTGGCGGTGTTGCTGCTGCTACTGGTGGCGGTGTTGCTGCTGCTACTGGTGGGGTGTTGCTGCTGCTACGGTGGCGGTGTTGCTGCTGCTACTGGTGGCGGTGTTGCTGCTGCTACTGGTGGCGGTGTTGCTGCTGCTACTGGTGGCGGTGTTGCTGCTGCTGCTGGTGGCGGTGTTGCTGCTGCTACTGGTGGTGGTGTTGCTGCTGCTACTGGTGGTGGTGTTGCTGTTGCTACTGGTGGTGGTGTTGCTGCTGCTATTGGTGGTGGTGTTGCTGCTGCTACTGGTGGTGGTGTTGCTGCTGCTACTGGTGGTGGTGTTGCTGCTGCTACTGGTGGTGGTGTTGCTGCTGCTACTGGTGGTGGTGTTGCTGCTGCTGCTGGTGGTGGTTGTAGCTGTGCTCAGGTGGTGTGTTGCTGCTGCTACTGGTGGTGGTGTTGCTGCTGCTACTGGTGGTGGTGTTGCTGCTGCTACTGGTGGTGGTGTTGCTGCTGCTACTGGTGGTGGTGTTGCTGCTGCTACTGGTGGGGTGTTGCTACTGCTACTGGTGGCGGTGCTTGCTGCTGCTACTGGTGGCGGTGTGCTTGCTGCTGCTTACTGGTGGCGGTGTTGCTGCTGCTACTGGTGGCGGTGTTGCTGCTGCTACTGGTGGCGGTGTTGCTGCTGCTACTGGTGGCGGTGTTGCTGCTGCTACTGGTGGCGGTGTTGCTGCTGCTACTGGTGGCGGTGTTGCTGCTGCTACTGGTGGCGGTGTTGCTGCTGCTACTGGTGGCGGTGTTGCTGCTGCTACTGGTGGCGGTGTTGCTGCTGCTACTGGTGGCGGTGTTGCTGCTGCTACAGGTGGCGGTGTTGCTGCTGCTACTGGGGCGGTGTTGCTGCTGCTACTGGTGGCGGTGTTGCTGCTGCTACTGGTGGCGGTGTTGCTGCTGCTACTGGTGGCGGTGTGCTGCTGCTGCTGGTGGCGGTGGTGCTGCTGCTACTGGTGGTGGTGTTGCTGCTGCTACTGGTGGTGGTGTTGCTGTTGCTACTGGTGGTGGTGTTGCTGCTGCTATTGGTGGTGGTGTTGCTGCTGCTACTGGTGGTGGTGTTGCTGCTGCTACTGGTGGTGGTGTTGCTGCTGCTACTGGTGGTGGTGTTGCTGCTGCTACTGGTGGTGGTGTTGCTGCTGCTGCTGCTGGTGGTGTAGCTGCTGCTACAGGTGGTGGTGTTGCTGCTGCTACTGGTGGTGGTGTTGCTGCTGCTACTGGTGGCGGTGTTGCTGCTGCTACTGGTGGTGGTGTTGCTGCTGCTACTGGTGGTGGTGTTGCTGCTGCTACTGGTGGTGGTGTTGCTGCTGCTATGGTGGTGGTGTTGCTGCTGCTACTGGTGGTGGTGTTGCTGCTGCTACTGGTGGTGGTGTTGCTGCTGCTACTGGTGGTGGTGTTGCTGCTGCTACTGGTGGTGGTGTTGCTGCTGCTACTGGTGGTGGTGTTGCTGCTGCTACTGGTGGTGGTGTTGCTGCTGCTACTGGTGGTTTTGTTGCTGTGCTACTGGTGGTTGTGTTGCTGCTGCTACTGGTGGTGGTGTTGCTGCTGCTACTGGTGGTGGTGTTGCTGCTGCTACTGGTGATAGTGTTGCTGCTGGTACTGGTGGTGGCGTTGCTGCTGCTACTGGTGGCGGTGTTGCTGCTGCTATTGGTGGCGGTGTTGCTGCTGCTACTGGTGGCGGTGTTGCTGCTGCTGCTGGTGGCGGTGTTGCTGCTGCTACTGGTGGTGTTGCTGCTGCTACTGGTAGTAGTGTTGCTGCTGCTACTGGTGGTTGTGTTGCTGCTGCTACTGGTGGTTGTGTTGCTGCTGCTACTGGTGGCGGTGTTGCTGCTGCTACTGGTGGTGTTGCTGCTGCTACTGGTGGTGGTGTTGCTGCTGCTACTGGTGGTGGTGGTGCTGCTACTGGTGGTGGTGCTGCTGCTACTGGTGGTGGTGCTGCTGCTACTACTGATATGTTGCTGCTACTGTTGTTGTTGCTGCTACTGGTGTGATGCTGCTACTGGTGTGATGCTGCTACTGGTGTTCCTGCTGCTGTAGTTGCTGCTGCTCTTTCAGCTGCTGGTGTACAGCTGTTGCTGCAACTGCTGTTGTTACTGCTGGCGTTGTTGCAGCTGATGTTGTTGCAACTGATGTTGCTTCTGGTGTTGCTGCCGCTGATGTTACTCTTGATGTTTCTGTTGCTAGTGTTGTAGATGTTCATGCAGCCGGTGGTGCTCCAGCTGGTGTTTTTGCTGGTGTTGTTGCAGCCGTTGTAGTTTTAGCTAGTATTGTTGCAGCAGTTGGTCTTTCTCCAGATTATTTATGCTGATTTATCATATTTCACTTGCAGACGTGTACTACATATTACTAAATGGGCTTAACATATGTCGAATATATGTTCATGAATAATTCTTATCAGATTCTTGAAAGTATATCATAGATTCGCCCATAACGCAGTCAGTGCAGTGGGGATAGAGTAAATACTGTTGGAGGGCCTCTAACAGTACGTTTCCTATTATGTTCACCACCTTCTCCATCATTTAGTGATGTTTTCTCCCTCATTCTATTGTACGAGTTTGTACACGTATTCATATTTCATTTCCCGTTCCTGTTTCATAACTTTGCATTAGCATTAAAATCGCACTCGCGCGGGAATTCATGCAGGTGTTCAATTCCACTTGTCCTTGTTCTGTGTCTCCATCTGCTGGATTCACCCGGAACGTTTTGGGGTTCTTGTGTCGTTTCCTTGTGTAATGTTTTCGGGGCTTCTTGAAATTTTGTTATTGCGCCCCCGATCTTCTTTTTATCTCTTCTTTAGGGGTCCGGGTTCATAGCTGTCCGGTTTAATTTCTCGTTTTGGGTTGAAGTTTTTTACCATTGCAAAAGTTGGCTCCCCAACTTTGTTATGCTCTATTACATTCATGCTGAATGATATGTCTAGGTGGTGTGTGTGTGTTTGTGTGTGTACTAAATATGTACTTACGGTTGAAGTTCGGGTCTGTCCGATTCGCGTTGTTGGTGGGTGTGTTTTGTTTGGGTGGTGTTAGTGTGAATTTGTTGGGACTCACTTTACCCTGTTGAGTTGCGGTTCTCCGACTTGGCCGCATTTGTCACTGGTGTTCACGTCACTTCCCTGACTTACTTTTATACCTTGCTTAGCTGTATGTAGCTGGTCCACTTCATGCCAACTGCCACGTTCTGACTCTCTGTGTCTGTTGCTCATCCCTGTGATTTCATCTCTGTCTGTCAACTCCACTGGTGTCGTTGTCTGATGTCCATTCTTGGACATTGTCTTTGTCCTTGTCATGATCCTCTGTTTTGTATGTTGTATCTGCCCCCTATCTCTCCTTTCTCATGTCGTCAGTATTCTAGAACTCTCTGTGACAATTTAGCTTGCGGATACGTCTTGTGCAACTTTGCACTTCGAGTTCTTTACTTCCTAGGTGTGGGTCATGGTCGTACTCCAATATGCCTACGTACAGTGCTACGGGTCCTGAACGATGTCCTATGGATGTGGATGTGTTCTGAGTTGCTGGCCCACTGCTTGAGCATTTTGTTGAGGTGCGCTCAGGTAGAGTGCCTGGTGTTATCTCCCAAGATTTTTTCCTTTAGTGAGGTTTGTAGTGCTCTGCTCCGCTGTTATGTTGCGGTCTTCTTTGCCTTCCCAATCTTCACACTTTGCAATCGGTGGAGTTGAACTCAGGCCACGCAATTGCTGGAGTCAAGAAGTCTGCAGCTGTCCAGCATCCCTCTTGTATGTTCTGCCTGTCTCGATCATAAATCTATCAGCTTCACGTATCTGCACTAGGATTCATCTTTCCTGTTCATCTGTCTTCAAAAACCATGGAAACAGCATCTGGTCCTGTGACCAGTCATCCTTCATGGAGAGGTCACAGTCCCATTCTGACACTCTCCTCCATGACTCGTGCTGTCTTCATGTCAGTATTCACCTGTCCATGTAGTGCTTCCTTGTATCGCTGTTCTCCTCCGTTTTTGTATTCTATAGCTTGTTGTGTGAACTGTGTCAAAGCTTGGTGCAGTCGAAAATGCAATCACCCTCCTCGTTCTCGTTGTTTACTGCTGTCACCATGTCATGACTCGTAGTTTGTGAGGATTTCTCCGTACTGAACATGTTGGCTGTGTTGTTGAGTGGTTCGCGTGTTGCTGGTGTGTTCACCACTTGTCTGTATACTTTTCATGCTTTGCATGATTGCATGTCGCGGTGCCTGTCTGTATGTTGTGTGTGTGTGTGGTGTGTGTTGTGTGGTGTGTGTGTGTGTGTGTTGCTGTGTGTGTGTGGTGTAGTGGTGTGTTGTGTGTGTGTACTGTGTGTGTGATAGTGTATGTGTTTGAAGTGGGGTGTGATGCTGTGAGTGCGTGTGTTTGTGTGAGTTGGTGTGTGTTGGTGTGGTGTGTGGTGTATGCGATGTCGTGTGTTGTGGGATGCGTGTGTGTGTGGTGTATGCGTGTGTGTTGTATGCGTTTATGGTGGTGTACCTGTAGTGTGTGGTGATGCGTATGCTCGTGAGTGGTGTATGCGTTCTGTCTGTTCTGCTGTTGGTGTATGCGTGTGTGTTGTGGTGCATGGTGTGTGATGGTGTATGCGTGTGTGGTGGTGTATCGTGTGTGCTGATGGTGTATGGTTGTGTGTTGTGCGTGTAATGGCGTGTGTGTGTGTGTATGCGTTGTGTGTGTGTGGTGTATGGTGTGTGTGGTGTATGCGTGTGTGTGTGTTGGTTATGTGTGGTGTGTGTGTGGTGTATGCGTGTGTGTGGTGGTGTATGTGTGTGTGTGGGTTGTAGTGTGTGTGTGTATGCGTGTGTGTGGTGGTGTTGCGTGTGTGTGTGGTGTATGCGTGTGTGTGTGGTGTATGGTCTTTGTGTGTGGGTGTATGCGTGTGTGGTGTTGGTGGTGTGTATGCGTGTGTGGTGTATGCGTGTGTGGTGTAGCGTGTGTGTGGTGTAGCGTGTGTGTGTCGTGGTGATGCGTGTTGTGTGTGGTGTATGATCGTGTGTGTGTGTGCGTGTGTGTATGGTGTGTGTGTGGTGATGCGTGTGTGAGTGGTGTATGCGTGTTGTGTGTGGTGTATGCTGGTGTTGCGTGTGTGTGTGTGCATGCTGTGTGATGATGGTGTATGCGTGTGTGGGGGTGTATGCGTGTGTGCGTGTATCGTGGTGTGTGTGTGGTGTTGCGTGTTTTGTTGTTGCGTGTTGGTGTGGTGTATAGGTGTGTGTGTGGTGTATGCGCTGAGTGGGGTAGCGTGAGTGGTGTATGCGGTGTGTGTGGTGTATGCGTGTGTGTGTGTGTGTATGCGTGTTGGTGTGGTGTGTGTATGCGTGAGTGGTGTATGGTTGTGTGTGTGGTGTGGTGTTGGTGTTGTGTGTGTATGCGTGTGTGTGTGTGGTGTTGGTGTATGCGTGTGTGTGTTGGTGTATGGTGTGTGGTGTTGGCGTATGTGTGTGTGTGTGGTGTATGCGTGTGTGAGTGGTGTATGCGTGTGTGTGGTGTGAGCGTGTGGTGTTGCGTGGTGTGTGGTGTACTGCGTGTGTGGTGTGATGCGTGTGTGTGTGTGTGTATGCGTGTGTGTGTGTGGTGTATGCGCGTGTGTGTGGTGTATGCGTGTTGTGTGTGGTGTATGCGTGTGTGTGGGGTGGTGTTGCGTGTGTGGTGGTGTGTGTGCGTGGTGGTGTGTGTGTGGTGTATGCGTAGTGGTGTATGCGTGTGTGGTGGTGTATGGGTGTGTGTGTGTGGTGTATGCGTGGTGGTGGTGTATGCGTTGTGTGTGGTGTGTATGCGTTGTGTGTGGTGTATGCGTGTGGTGTGTGGTGTATGGTGTTTGTGTGTGAGGTGTATGCGTGTGTGTGTGGTGTATGCGTTATTGTGTGGTGTATGCGTGTGTGTGGTGTATGCGTTGTGTGTGGTGTATGCGTGTGTGTGGGTGTGGTGTATGCGTGTGTGTGGTGTGTGCGTGTGGTGTATGCGTGTGTGTGTGTTGGTGTATGAGTGTGTGTGGTTGTGTGCTGTGATGTATGCGTGTGTGTGTGGTGCATGCGTGTGTGAGTGGTGTATGCGTGTGTGTGTGTGGTGTATGCGTGTGTTGTGGTGCATGCGTGCGTGAGTGGTGTATGCGTGTGTGGGGGGTGTATGCTGTTGTGTGCGTGTGATGCGTGTGTGTGTTGTGTCGCGTGGTGCGTGGTGAATGCGTGTGTGTGTGGTGTATGCGTGTGTGTGTGTGGTGTATGCGTATAGTGGTGGTATGCGTTGAGTGGTGTATGCGGGGGGTGTTGTGTGTGTAGTGTATGCGTGTGTGTGTGTGTGTGTGTGGTGTATGCGTGGTGGTGTAGTGCGTGTGTGTGCTGTGTGTTGGGTGTATGGTGTTTGTGTAGTTGTATGCGTGTGTGTGTGTGTGTGTGGGTGTATGTCGCGTGTGTGTGTGGTGTGATGCGTGTGTGGTTGTATGCGTATGAGAGTGTGTATGCGTATGTGTGTGGTGTGTATCGTGTTGGTGTGGTGTGTGCGTGTGGGTGTCTGCGTGCGTGTGTGTGGTGTATGGTGTGCTGGTGTGGTGTATGCGTGTGGTGTGTGGTGTGTATGCGTGTGTGTTGTGTGTTGGTGTATGCGCGTGTGTGTGGTGTATGCGTGTGTGTGGGGTGCGTGTGTGGGTGGTGTGGTGAGTGGTGTGTGGTGCGTGGTTGTGTGTTGGTGTATGCGTGTGAGTGGTGTATGGTGTGTGTGTGTTGTGTGGGAGTATGCGTGTTTGTGTGTGTGGTGTATGCGTGTGTGTGTGGTGCATGCGTGTGTGTGTGGTGTATGCGTTGTGTTGTGAGGTGTTGCGTGTGTGTGTGGTTGTATGTGTGTGTGTGGTGTTATGCGTGTGTGTGGTGTATGCGTGTGTGTGTGGTGTATGCGTACTGTGTGTGGTGTATGCGTGTGTAGGTGGTGTATGCGTGTGTGTGGTGTATTGCGTGTGTGTGTGTGGTGTATGGAGCTGTGTGTGGTGGTGTGCGTGTGGTGTATGCGTGTGTGTGTGTGATGTATGCGTGTGTGTGTGTGTGTGTGTGTGTTGTGTGTGTGTAGTGTATACGTGTTGTGTGGTGTATGCGTGTGCGTGGTGCATGCGTTGTGTGTGGATCATGCGTGTGTGTGGTGTATGCGTGTGTGTGGTGCATGAGTGTGTGTGGTGCATGCGTGTGTGTGTATGCGTATGTGTGGTGCATTCCGTGTGTGTGTGTGTGCATGCGTGTGTGTGTGGCGCATGCGTGTGTGTTGGTGCTGTCGTGTGTGTGGTGCATGCGTGTGTGTGGTGCATGCGTGTGTGTGGTGCATGCGTGTGTGTGGTGCATGCGTGTGTGTGGTGCATGCGTGTGTGTGGTGCATGCGTGTGTGTGATGCATGCGTGTGTGTGGTGCATGCGTGTGTGTGATGCATGCGTGTGTGTGGTGCATGCGTGTGTGTGGTGCATGGTGTGTGTGTGTGTATGCGTGTGTGTGGTGCATGCGTGTGTGTCGTGTATGGCGTGTGTGTGTGGTGCATGCGGTGTTGTGTGGTTTATGTGTGTGTGGTGTATGGCGTTGTGTGTGGTGCATGCGTGTGTGTGGTGTGTGTGTGTGGTGCATGCGTGTGTGTTGGTGTATGTGTGTGTGTGGTGTACGTGGTGTGGTGCATGCGTGTGTGTGGTGTATTTGGTGTGTGTGGATGCCTGTGTGTGGTGTATGCGTGTGTGTGGTGTATGCGTTGTGTGTATATGCGGTGTGTGGTGTTTGCGGTGTTGTGGTGAGTGTGTTGGTGTATGTGTGTGGTGCATGCGTGTGTGTGTGGTTGATGTGATGTGTGTGTGGTGCATGCGTGTGTTGGTGCATGTGTGTGTGGTGTATGTGTGTGGTGTATGCGTGTGTGTGGTGTATGTGTGTGTGTTGTGCATGTGTGTGTGTGTGTGTGTGTGTGTGTGTGTGTATGTGTGTGTGTGTGGGTGCATGTGTGTGTGGTGGTGCATGCGTGTGTGTGTGGTGCTTGCGTGTGTGTGTGTGGGTGCATGTGTGTGTGGTGTGGTGTGTGTGGTGCATGCGCGTGTTGTGGTGCATGCGTGTGTGTGTGGTGCATGCGTGTTGTGTGTGGTGTGTGGATGTGTTGTGTGGTGTGTGTGTGATGTGTGCATGTGTGTGTGGTGTGTGTGTGTGGGTGATGTGTGTGTGGTTGTGTGATGCGTGTGTGTGTGTGTGTGTGCATGTGTGGTGTGTGTGTGTGTGTGATGTGTGTGTGGTGTTGTGTGTGTGGTGTGTGTGTGTGTGTGTGCGTGTGTGTGTGTGTGTGGTGTATGTGTGTGTGGTGTGTGTGGTGTGTGGTGTATGTGTGTGTGGTGTGGTGTGTGTGTGGTGTGGTGTGTGTGTGTGGTGTGTGCATGTGTGTGTGTGTGGTGCATGTGTGTGTGTGTGATGCATGTGTGTGTGTATGGTGCATGTGTGTGTATGGTGCATGTGTGTGTTATGTGTATTGTGTTGTGTGTGGTGCATGTGTGTGTGGTGCATGTGTGTGTGGTGCATGCGTGTGTGTGTGGTGTATGTGTGTGTGTGGTGCATGTGTGTGTTGATGTGTGTGTGTGGTGTATGGTGTGTGTGTGGTGTGTGTGTGTGTGTGGTGCATGTGTGTGTGCGTGGTGCATGCGTGTGTTTGGTGTATGTGTGTGTGTGGTGTGTGTGTGTGTGATGTGTGTGTGGTGTATGTGTGTGTGTGTGTGTGTGTGGTGTGTGTGTGCGTGGTGTATGTGTGTGTGTGTGGTGCATGTGTGTGTTTGGTGTATGTGTGTGGTGCATGTGTGTGTTTGGTGTATGTGTGTGGTGCATGTGTGTGTTTGGTGTATGTGTGTGGTGCATGTGTGTGTTTGGTGTATGTGTGTGTGTGGTGCATGTGTGTGTGGTGTGTTTGTGTGTGTGTGTGGTACACGTGTGTGTGTGGTGTATGTGTGTGTGTGGTGCATGTGTGTGTGTGGTGCATGTGTGTGTGTGGTGCATGTGTGTGTGTGGTGCATGTGTGTGTGTGGTGCATGTGTGTGTGTGGTGTATGCATTGTGTGTGGTGTATGCATGTGTGTGGTGTATGTATATGTGTGGTGCATGTGTGTGTGTGGTGTATGCATGTGTGTGGTGTATGCGTGTGTGTGGTGTATGCGTGTGTGTGGTGTATGCGTGTGTGTGGTGTATGCGTGTGTGTGGTGTATGCGTGTGTGTGGTGTTTGCGTGTGTGTGGTGTATGTGTGATGTTATTGCTGTTGCTGATGCTCTTGCTTTTGTTTTCTACGCTGCTGCTGCTCTTCCTGTTGAGACTGTTGCTGTTATTGCGCTGCTTTGGTTGATACTACTTATGTTGTTTCTGCTGTTGCTGTTAACAGCCTCTTTAATATTTTCTTTGGCTTATTGCTGTTAATGATAGTGATGATGTTGCTGCTGATATTGCTCCTGGTGTTGTTGTTGCCGCTATTATTGCAAATGCAGTTTCTGTTAACGGATTAGCGAAGGAAATTGCTAATCCGCTAACTAAAAAAAGTAACTCCGCTAAGGCTAAACCGCTAAACGGTCAATAAAATTAGCGGCAGCTAACGCTAAACACAAACCGGCAACTTTTTCACATGAATTCAGAATCGGTTTAGTTTTTTGCTCTCTTACTTTTAAAACTTTTAGAATAGACCTGGAGAGCTTCGTAATAAGATATAGAATGCCAAGGTCATATGATGATCAAGTGCCGCTAGTTTGAAAATAGCGGTTGTTTAATTTTGTGATGAAACGCGAGCGGCCGACATTTTCTCACCATGTTCTGTGCCTTCGACTTCAGTGACTTGTGGCTTCTGGTGATGCTGCTGAAGAAGTCATTTTCTTCATCCTCATTAGTGATGCTGCTGCTTTCCTCACTGTTTTCCGACTATCAACATTGTATGACTTCTTTTTTAGCGGACTGAAAGCTAGCGGAAGCTAGTGAGTGCGCTAACAGTTTCCGAAATTAGCGGAAACGCTAATCCTAGTTCCACTAATTAGCGGCTAGCGGATTGGCAGAACTGTGCCCACCACTGAAGTTTACAATAATTTAATAATAAACAAACACAAACATATTTTTTGTCGTTTGGCTCAGAATGATTCTTTTTCGAAATTATCGCATACACATATTTTTCCTTGCCTTATTCAGCAAGTAGAGCGTTGCTATTTAAACCAAATCGTAAGTTTTACCTATTCGGTGTGTGTGTGTGTGTGTGTGTGTGTGTGTGTGTGTGTGTGTGTGTACACCTAAGAAAATAATACTGCGGCTAGCCGAGACTCGAACCCCCATGTATTTTACCCCTTATAGTTTACCTTAATTCCAACACACAAATTTTTAAGGATTACAATATTCTGAATTTGTGCTGAACATGTGATATAAAGCTTTAATGACCCTTTTCTGTATAAAAGTTATAAGTTCAATTACCCAACCAATCACTTCTGATAAAGTTTTCCATAGCTAAAACAGCCCCTACTCAAACCCGAATATTTATCAATTGTGGTGCGAGAATGTGAGAGTGAAGGAGAGCAGGCTAGAGTGCGGGAGCAGTTTGCATACACAAGCAGTGAAGCGAATTTCCACTTATCTAAGGTTACATCAGACCTTGTTGAACATATCCACGGAAAATGATCCTCACGGCGACAAATGTCTTGAATTGACCGTTGTCAAAAATAAGTAAAATTCGTTATAGTTACATCTGTCGTTAATTGAAAACAGTTCTAAAATACCATAAGAGAGATTTATTCAGAGCGAAGATACAGTATTTATCACTTGTATAAATCTAATGCAACTTCATGATCGATATTATTTCCTACAGCTACCAACACGCCTGTTCAAATATTACAGTAGTTTCACCATTACGTAATATGCATTTTATGGCGTTACAACAAAACTATAAATGTATTAGGTAGGTCAAGTGAATTAAACGCTAACGCCGCGATGAACAAGAAAGTCAAGAGGAACGTCTTCTCACCCTTTTTTTTTCTTTACCGTTCTAATGGCTAAAAACAATATTAAGTTGGTGATCATTTAACTCATTTAAATACAGCAGCCTGCTAGAATGTGCAGCAAATCACGAGAATGACATTACAAGACCGAGTTGAGAGTGTAGGAATTATGAGTGTTTACCATGATTAAATATAGTATAATTGAAGTGTGGAAATTAATACACGAGTAAATTAAAACAGAAAACAAATTATAATAATTAGAGTTCAGTCTTATATACAACAAAAGGTGAAAATATCTTGCTCTATGCAAATAAAAACAGTTTATTTTAATACATGTTTTGGGGATAAAATTATTCTTGATTGTTGGTGTACGTGTGATAAGCTTCCACATTAACAAAAAAAAAGACATAAGTTAACGGGAAATAAGTCAGTGGAAGGAAGGAGTAGTGCTGAACTAAGAAAAATGAAAGTTAGGCGCACGAAGAATCTCAGGTAGATGCCAGAAAGGGAGGATGGAATGGACAGCAATGATTAGAGAAGACAGGAGCACAAAGAAAGGAATGAGAGAGATAGTACCAGTAAGTAATTTTGCTGTGACTAAAACACTGATAGAAAAGAGGATATCTAAATTCAAATCATAATACAGGAGAGAAAGTGTACAAGGAACTGAAACGACTCAATAAAGAATATACAAGCCGATTTAAGAAAAATCAAATGTGGTCTATTATGCGACAAGAAAATACACAGCTGCGGGGTCAGCAACTTACAATATGGAGGTTGTGACAAGATTTATGTCGGTAAAACCTCCAGAGACCAGAAAATGTAGTCCGATAACATATTAACGCATGGAGAAGACGAATTCACTACATAATATGCAGACATATATACAGAAACACAGGAGAACCACATTATGACCTTCTCATTAGTCAGACTTAACATCACGAAGTGACTGTTTCAGAAGACAATGTTTTAACTTAGCAGTTATAGCTGAATTTAGAATCTTTCAAAATCCTACAAGGCTTATTCTCACAGTACCTGACTATGTGATCACATCACATCACCTCGATTATTCATCTGGTTTCTCGCAAGTGACCACATGACCTTATTTTTTTCACCATTATTCTACCAAATAGGTTGAGAGAAAAAAAAATCTTTTTTTTTTTTTCAAGAAGTCGGCCGTCTCCCACCAAGGCAGGGTGACCCAAAAAGAAAGAAAATTCCCGAAAAGAAAATACTTTCATCATCATTCAACACTTTCACCTCACTCACACATAATCACTTTTTTTGCAGAGGTGCTCAGAACACAACAGTTTAGAAGCATATACGTATAAAGATATACAACATATCCCTCCAAACTGCTAATATCCCGAGCCGCTCCTTTAGGGTGCAGGCATTGTACTTGCCATTTCCAGAACTCAAGTCAGGCTATATAAAAATAACCGGTTTCCCTGAATCCCTTCACTAAATATTACCCTGCTCACACTCCAACAGATCGTCAGGTCCCAAATACCATTCGTCTCCATTCACTCCTATCGAACACGCTCATGCACGCCTGCTGGAAGTCCAAGCCCATCGCCCACAAAACCTCCCTTACCCCTTCCTTCCAACCTTTTCGAGGACGACCCCTACCCGCCTTCCTTCTCCTACAGATTTAAATGCTCTCCATGCCATTTCTACTTTGATCCATTCTCTCTAAATGACCAAACCACCTCAACAACCCCTCTTCAGCCCTCTGACTTATACTTTTATTAACTGCACACCTTCTCCTAATTTCCACACTCCGAATTTTCTGCATAATATTTACACCAACATTGCCCTTAGACAGGACATCTCCACTGCCTCAACCGTCTCCTCGCTGCTGCATTTACAACCCAAGCTTCACACCATATAAGAGTGTTGGTACTACTATACTTTCATACATTCCCTTCTTTGCCTCCATAGATAACGTTTTTTGACTCCACATATACCTCAACGCACCACTCACCTTTTTTCCCTCATCAATTCTATGATTAACCTCATCCTTCATAAATCCATCCGCCGACACGCCAACTCCCAAGTATCTGAAAACATTCACTTCTTCCATACTACTCCTCCCCAATTTGATATCCAATTTTTCTTTATCTAAATCATTTGATACTCTCATCACCTTACTCTTTTCTATGTTCACTTGCAACTTTGTACCTTTACACACACTCCCAAACTCATCCACTAACCTTTGCAGTTTTTCTTTAGAATCTCCCATAAGCACAGTATCATCAGGAAAAAGTAACTGTGTCAATTCCCATTTTGTAATTGATTCCCCATAATTTAATCCCACCCCTCTCCCAAACACCCTAGAATTTACTTCTTTTACGACCCCATCTATAAATATATTAAGCAACCATGGTGACATTACACATCCCTGTCTATGACCTACTTTTACCGGGAAGTAGTCTCCCTCTCTACTACACACCCTAACCTGAACCTCACTATCTTCATAAAAACTCTTTACAGCATTTAGTAACTTACCACCTATTCCATATACTTGCAACATCTGCCACATTGCTCCCCTATCCACTATCATATGCCTTTTCTAAATCCATAATTATTTGCGAAATTCGGAAGGCACATACTGAAAAAATATTAATCAGTGGTGACGTGTACTTAGCTCAGTGGTGACGTGTACTTAGCTCTGTGAAGACCTGTTTGTGTGCTCTTGTGAATCTGTACTTAAACCCCGTGGTGACTGTACTTAACTCTGTGAAGAAGTGTCTTGTTTTGCTCCCCGTGGACTGAAACCAAGATGCCCTCCATCGAGCAACTTTACCAGCACTTAAGGGAAAAATTGAGGGCAGCGAAGATGGAGATACGGCGATTGACCGAGGAAAACAAGAGGATTCGTAGTAGTCCTCCTGTTTCGAGTCCTCAGGTCAAGAAGGGATCGTGGTCAGTGGCTGGACAGCAGGGGACGACGAAGTTGACGATCAAGAAGACGAATGAAAAGCCAGAAACGATGAAGAAGAAAGAGACTGCTGTGGAAACTCCCGTGGAAACCTCCAACGCATTCTCGGTGCTACCCGACGAATGCGAGTCGACTACTGGGATCGTCACGACGAACGACAACAAAGAAGGTAAGAATATTGTTGTTGTTGGGGATAGCCAGGTTAGGTACATGGATAGGGCATTCTGCTTGAAGGACAGGAGTAGGAGACAAAGGGTATGCTTTCCTGGGGCTGGGATGGAGGACATTGTTAGCCGGCTTGACAACATCATGAACGGTAATGGGATCAATCCTATTATTTGCCTCAGTGCTGGAGGCAATGATGTAGGCAAGCGTTAGAAGTGAGGATTTAGTTAGAAAGTTCAGGACAGCTATAGACATGATTAGGAAGAAGGGGGGGGGCCCTGTTATATGTGGCATTTTGCCAAGAAGAGGTGTTGGTAATGAATGGTTGTCCAGAGCAATTGGTATTAATTGTTGGCTGGATAAACACTGTAAGGATAATGCAGTACCATTCATTGACAACTGGGACAACTTCTATGGCCGAAATGACATGTATGCCAGGGATGGGGTTCACTTATCCAGGCAGGTGTGGGTTTTCTTGCTAACTCAGTTGAGGGGGTTGTTAGGACTTTAAACTAGGATTAGTTAGAGGTATGGGTTTAGAAATGATTAATAATGAGTATGGATATATTGACTTATGCTCTGATATTAAGAATCTTAATAGTAACTGTCATGGAGTAACTCTGGGTAATGATAATTTCAGAAATTGTGTAAAAACAAAGATGAATAGGAAAAATGTGCAGAAGAAAAAACATATGATGGTATTTTATGCTAACAGTCGAAGTGCAAGAAATAAAATTAATGAACTACGTTTGCTAGCATGTGCTGGGAACTTTGATATCATTGCATTAACTGAAACGTGGTATGATTTAAAGAGTCGGGATATGACTGCTGAGTGTAATATTCAGGGATTTAAGTTGTTCAATGTGGATAGATGTAATGGGAAGGGGGGAGGAGTTGCATTGTATGTTCGAGAAAATATTAATTGTTGCATAAAAACAGTATAAAATAGATGGAGCAGTAACAGAGTCTGTTTGGGTAGAGTTCGTGGAGGGTCAAGAAAAACTAATTCTAGGTGAATATACCGACCTCCAGGCTTTGGATCACGATAGAGGGAGACTTCTTTGGGACGAAATTGTTAGGGCTTCTGGACACAGTAACATAGTCATAGTAGGGGACTTTAACTTTAGTCAAATTGACTGGAATTCTTTGACAGGTAATCTAGAGTCCAGTGACTTCATGGAAACAGTTCAGGACTGTTTTCTGAAACAGAGTGTAACTGAGCCTACCAGGGGTAATAATTGCTAGACCTAGTCTTGTCAAATAAGGAAACACTCGTGAATAATCTGGAGATCACTGAAGAGCTTGGCGCAAGTGATCACAAATCCATCACCTTTAGCATAATGGGAATGCAAGAATAATGATAATACAGTAAAAATCCCGATTTTCGTTCTGCGATTATAATGGACTTAGGGAACATCTGTCTATCTTGATTGGGGTTATCTAGCTAATGATTTTATTGACGATAATCATACTTATGAATATGAAGGGATCTGCTTTTATGATTGTTTTCTTAATAATGTACACAGTGCCCAGAGTATATACATTCCCCAGAGAGAAATTAGGTCTAATAATAACGATCCAAATGGGTTAACAGGAGGCTAAAGCATCTATTAGGGGAGTAAAGGGAATTTATAGGCGCATCAGAAGAGGAGAGGTTAACCTTACTGACCAATATGTTCAGCTTAAAAGAGAAGTAAAAAAGGCGATTAGAAAGGCTAAACGTGACTATGAAATTAGGTTGCTAATGAATCAAAGACTAATCCAAAGGGGTTCTTTCAAGTGTATAGACGAAGGTGAAGAAAAAGTAGGACCTCTGAATCTGGAATGGACAGCTGACGGATAACGAACTAGAAATGTGTTTCCTATTTAATGAATATTTTTTGTCAGTTTTTACACAGGAAGATGTAATGAAATTCCAGTAAATTAACAATTATTTAGTTCCTGATGAATTTAAGTTATAACTAATATTACTGTCACGAGGGACATGGTTATATTAAACAGATAGACAAACTGAAACAAAATAAGTCCCCAGGGACCCGATTGAAGTTGTTTTTCAAGGGTACTTAAGGAATGCAAGATGGAGCTTAGTCAGCCATTAACGAGTAGATTCAATGCGTCCATCCTTACCAGTGTTGTGCCAGAGTTGTGGAAGATGGCTAATGTGGTTCCTATATTCAAATCAGGGGATAAGTCCACTCCTTCAAATTACCGTCCAATAAGCCCCCGACATCTATAGTGGGCAAGTTATTAGAATCAATTATAGCTGACATTATCAGAAGTCACCTTGAAAAGCATAACTTGATAAATGAATCTCAGCATGGATTCACGAGAGGTCGTTTTTGCCTGACAAACTTACTGACGTTCTTCAATAGAACATTTGAGGCAGTTGACAGTGATAAGGAATATGATATTGTTTATTTGGATTTTAGTAAAGCCTTCGACAGAGTGTACCTCACAAGAGACTCTTAAGAAAAGTGGCAGCTCATGGTATAGGAGGTAAAGTTCTAGCATGGATTGAGGCATGGCTTCCCAAAATAGAAAGCAGAGAGTTACCATTAATGGAGTGAAATCTGAATGGGGATTAGTCACTAGTGGCGTTCCACAAGGATCAGTTTTAGGCCCTCTCTTGTTCATAATTTACATTAATGACCTTGATGAAGGGATTACTAGTGATATGAGTAAGTTTGCTGATGATACAAAGATAGGCCGTATAATTCACTCTGAGGAGGATATCAATGAACTCCAGGACGATTTGAACAAATTAATGTCTTGGTCTAAAAAATGGCAGATGAAGTTTAATGTGGATAAGTGTAAGGTACTTGCCCTTGGTAATGAAAATAACCCTCGAAGCTATAATCTAGGTGAAGTAGAGCTTGGTCATACAGAATGTAAAAGAGACTTGGGAGTCATGGTAAGCAGAAATCTAAAGCCAAGACAGCAGTGCCTTAGTGTGCGCAACAAGGCCAACAGATTACTTGGATTTATCTCAAGAAGTATAAGTAACAGCAGTCCAAAAGTTATTTTACAGCTCTATACATCACTAGTGAGGCCTCATTTAGATTACGCTGCTCAGTTTTGGTCCCCTTACTACAGGATGGACATATACTCATTAGAGAACATACAGAGAAGAATGACTAAAATGATTTACTGTGTAAGGAACCTCCCGTATGAAGATAGACTTAAAGCTTTAAATCTCCACTCTCTGGAGAGGCGTAGAATGAGGGGAGATATCATTGAAGTGTATAAGTGGATGACGGGCATAAACAAGGGAGACATTAATAAAGTACTGAGGGTGTCGAACCAGGTAAGAACCAGGAATAATGGATTTAAGTTGGATAAATTTAGATTTAGAAAGGACATAGGTAATTACTGGTTTTCTAACAGAGTTGTAGATGCGTGGAACAGTCTTCCCAGTGGGGTGATAGAGGCTAGGACCTTGGGTAGCTTTAAGAAGAGACTGGACAAATATATGAGTGGGAGGGGCTGGGTTTGATTGGTGTCAAGGGGTACAGGAGTTATTTCCTGAGTAGCTTTAGGTAGATGTCGTTTTGATAAGGACCTGCCTCGTATGGGCCAGTAGGCCTTCTGCAGTGTTCCTACATTCTTATGTTCTTATGTTCTTATGTTCTTAAATTAAAATTAGATAAATTTAAACTCAAGTATGATATATATAGCAGAATAATATTCAAACAAATAACGTTACTTGTGCGTGTGCTCACGCACACGTACGTATGCGATGAGAATACGTTATTAAAGATTCGTTGCCTTAGGTGCTCCACGCTCATCGCGTTCTCTGTGGCTGGTAGAAACAAGAGGAATTGACAAAAGGGAGGACTGGAAGGAAAGAAGGATGAGGAAGAAGAATAGGAGGAGGAGCGGGAGGGGGAGTAGGGAAGATATTAGTTTAAAAGTAGAAAAAAGAGCATAAGAAGCAAATCCTTTACGCGTAATATATTATTTTGGCTTTACACAAACAGCCTTTCCACATCTGAGACGTTTACAAATGAGGAAATTTTCTACTCCTTCTCTTAAAGGATCCCTTCTCCGTTAACTCGCTATGTCTCTTTCTCATTTCGTATTTCTTATTTTCCATCGATATTTCTTTGTTTTTTTTCTGTCCTTTTCTCTTTATATATCTGGATTTCTCTTTCTGTGCATATTTTCAGTAGGGGGATGTCATAACACACAATAATTTCATTAAATTGTCAAATCCATCTCTAGTGATTGTTACTGCTCCAACATTTTTGTGGGAGAAAATGTACGTCAATCAGATTACTTTATTCAATGTCAACGATCTAACGTAAAAGTTCTCAATGTGTATGAACACAACACTAGTAGATAAATTAGACATGTGCAACATTTGGGAATCTTTAAATGTTGCACAAGTGTATAATTTATCAACTTGTCGGTTCTCTGAACCATTCATCTACACAACACTATGTAAAGTAAAAGGACACAAGTGCAACTAATGTGACATTTATTGT
Organism: Cherax quadricarinatus; assembly: GCF_026875155.1. Taxonomy (NCBI): domain Eukaryota; kingdom Metazoa; phylum Arthropoda; class Malacostraca; order Decapoda; family Parastacidae; genus Cherax; species Cherax quadricarinatus. Next base: position 80,153,429 of record NC_069406.1, on the reverse strand, counting down.
GGCAACGTTTCGCTCTCCAGGAGCTTTATCAAGCCATTACAAACAATACATGGACACAGAGGGTATATAAAGGCTCAGAGTGAGGTGAATACTAGTGAGGTACCATTTCGATGTTCACTAGTGGTAGTAGTAGTGGTAGTGACAAAAGCAATTAATTCGTACATGAGTAAAAGGATATAGAAGCTAATACTTGGGTAACATAAAAATAGGTTGGACAAATATAAACTGGAATGAGGCAGGTTGTTTCAGTGTTCACTCTCTGTGCTTTGTGTAGTATAACAGGAGAGACTATGTGATGGCAGGGTTTACTGTTTTCAGGAGGATTCTTGCTAAGACTTCGGAGATGGTGAAGCTGCCGTTGTTTTGTTTAATTGTATTCGAAACAGCGATCAGTGCTGATTCAAGGCACTTGCGTGTGCGGAAATTAGTTTCTTTTATCACTAATTGGGCGTCTCTGAATTTCATAAGATGATTGGTGGAATTTCGGTGTTGTACACAGGCGTTGTTTAAGTTGTCGTTCCTACATGCGTATATGTGTTCATTGAGGCGGGTGTCGAGGTTTCTTGCTGTTTCACCTACGTAGATCTTGTCACAGCCTCCACAGGGTATAGTGTAAACTCCTGCATTGACTGGTTCGTGGTGCTTGGGTTTTGTCCTGGTTAGATCCTTTATTGAAGTGGTAGAAGCGATGGCGACTCTGGTGTTAGCTTGTGAAAGTACTTTTGAGACGTTTAGTGCAACCTGGCTGTTGGGAAGAATTATAACTTTGTTGGGAGCCTCACTCTGAGCCTTTATATACCCTCTGTGTCCATGTATTGTTTGTAATGGCTTGATAAAGCTCCTGGAGAGCGAAACGTTGCCACAATAAATGTCACATTAGTTGCACTTGTGTCCTTTTACTTTACATATTGTCGGTAATTCTACCAACTTTATTACACAACACTAGTTAACCTTGTTTACTAACTATATTCACTTGAGGTGGAGGATGAGTTTTCTTCAGATAGGTATTGTTAGTGAAGAAGAAAACACGTTGTTTCCATTAGTTTGAGAGAAAGGTTTGTTACTTTGGGATTTTGATAATGAAAATCGGGATCTATTATGAGTATTGAAGAAACATTTAAGTTCAATTGTGCTCTTGAGAGGGAAAATGGAGTCTATTAATTTTATTATTTTGGATTTTCTATTTGAAACAGGAATGAGATCTATCACAAACATGGATATAGAATACCATATTCACTTTGTGCAAATGAACTGATAAAAATATCTTTCATGACTGATTCATTATACACAGCAATTCACCACAGAATGCACAATTGATTTTAGCTCCCAAGAAAGACGGTACTTTGTTCCCAGTTATTCATTCCCATCAATTAAACGGAAAAAGAATCCTGATAGTCTGTCAATTGGTGACACACTGGAAAGCATTAGTTCATATAAGAGTTACTACGTTACATTTGCTTCACGGTTTATGGCAAGTACAATTAGACACAGGTAGCCAAGTGTTTAAGATTTTCAACTCGCTATGGTCATTATCTGTGTTTTGAAATTGAATTTGGACTAAAGAGTTATGATAGCATTCTAAAGAATTATGAGAATGTTTAGGAATGTTAGATGATTTGATTGCAATTTCAAGAGAAGTAGAGGCTTTAAAATTTAAATATCAGTCAGTTTTTAATGTCAAAAATTAAATTTCGGCCACATGTTACTTTGTAAGTAATAATAACAGTAAAAATATTATCAAGGATAAGTATCAAGCTCATCAGATTTTTTCAAGGTCACAAACTATAGAAACTGACCATACCACTGGTGGGGATAGAACCCGCGATCAGAGAGTCTCAAAACTCCAGACCGTCGCGATCGCGGATTCTATCCCCGCCCGTGGTATGGTTTGTTTGCAATCGTGTCATTACGATTTCGTGAGTATAGAAACTGTTAGAACATTTATTATTCTAGTGTTCCACAGAGCCCTGAGAGCAATTTTTTCAAGCTTTTCAGTTCCATTGACGAATACATAATCTAACAACTAATTTTGTTAAGTTAGGCGTAGTTCAAGCACAAAAGAAAAATGAGAAACACAATCCATTAACCATTTACTAGTAGTTTTATCTCAAGCTGAGAAAAATCTACACTAACAGAGAAAGAAGCTGTATCCACCATCTGGTTTCTTACAAATTTTAGACATCTTTTTACGTCTATGAAAGATTTGGAAACCATGAAACTCTCACCATCTTAGTTCAGTATAACCAAGTTACCGCCAGGTTACCCATTTCTGCCATAACCATACAAAAATGAAACATTCTATATTTGATGCGAAAAGGACTACGGGTGATATAATAATATATGATTATTTCTACATGTACAGGCTTAGCTGACATCAGTGATATGCTACTATACATAAAGCCGCTTGTTATGCAGATAATTTCGGGCAAATTATGTCACTTTTGTCCCAGGATGCAATCCACATCAGTCGACTAACAACCAGGTTCCCATTTTACTGATGAGTGAACATGGACAGCAATTGACTTATGGAAACATGTCTTGATGTTTTCCAGGCGTACCATGGATCGATCACCAGACCTCAGTGTGTGAGATGAGTGCGCTAGCAAGTGAGCTACGGAACACCTCGTACAAGATATTGAGAGGGATTGATAGGGTGGACAGGGAGGGACTGCTGGAGAATTGATAAACAGAAACTAGAGGACACAGCTGGAAGAAGAAAACAAATATAGGCCACAGGGCTGTAGGACACTTACTTCTGCCTGTGTGTGTTCGGAAAGCGCGACAACTTGGACAGTGCTGTGGTAGACACAGGATCGATGCATAGTTTTAAGAAGCGGTAGAGTTAGCGAAGCCCGGAGCAGAGGTTGGGCTAAGAACTGAGACACTATCCACTCCAGCATACGCGCACACACGCATACGTATACGCACACGCACGTGCATACACACGCACATGCGCACGCATGCACACGCGCGCGCGCACGCACACACACATACACACCCACACACAAATACACGCACACACAAATACACGCACACACAATACGCGCACACAAACACACGCACGCACACGCACACACACAGAAACATACACACACAGACACACACACACACACACACACACACGGGCGGGACCAGGAGCTGTGAATCGATCTCACAACCACAATTAGGCGAGTACAAATAGGTGAGTACACACACGTAAATTAGGGCAGGGAGTGTGTTTTTGCAGGCTGTCGGCAGGTGTTGAGAAATGGTTTACCAGCTAAGGTTAAAGATTAAATATAGGGGAACTTAGCTTGGTAAGACGGCTCATCGCCTGCACAGCCACCCCTGCAGGCGAGGTCTTGAGAAGCTGTCGAAGTCACTTCTCAACGGGCTGAAAGAGAGTATATTATACATGATTATAAATTACCCCTAGGGGGTGTTATGTCAGCATATATCAGACACTGATTGCTGACAACACTTACTTGTGTGGACTCAAAGGTCCACTTATCACTGGGGTTTATGATAAGTGACTAACTCGCAACTTTACGCTCAACTGCGCAGTCAATAGTAGTACATCACGAGTTAGTACACTTACCTGGGTGTATGTATCTGAACCGTAGTTATGCCCGGATATCCGATGTCTTGATTGAAGAATAGTGTTCTTTGAAGAATGTCGCACTACACTCCGTTGGATCGCAACACACGTTGTTACACTGTTCATCAAAAATTGTTCACACCATAATGTCACTAAAGAAGCTGATCACACTTCTCTGTTGTGTTTATTGAGATTCTTTTGTGCAAAACGTGCGAAACAGTGTTCTTTGTTGGTTATCCCGGTACGTCAGTCTCTCTCAGTAGAGTCAAAAGTAATCTGGCCTCACAGCGTCCTACGCCGCTGCAATGCCCCTGGAACATAAAGGAAAAGCTGACCTAGTGCTTTTTGCTTCCTTGCCAAACCTCCTCCATGAAGCAAAGCAGAATACCTGATTCTTGCTGTCTTAAGCATAGACAACAATGTACACTATCTTTACCATGGTAACAAAGTGGGAGCAGGATTTTCCTTAACTGTCCTGCTAAGGTAAGAGATGGACTGTCTCTTATTAAACTACACTTTGCAACACTGGACTCTTGCAAGGAGCGGCGGTCGCTTGACCACGTCACATGTATTTCATCTGGGATCAATTACTTGCTGTAGCAGTAAACAAGATGTTTGCCCCTTCTGAGAGGGCTGGGCCCCTCAGGGCTGAAAGGGGCTGAAAGGGGCTGAAGGGGATTAATACCCACTCCTGGAGAAAATTTGTCCACAGGTGTAAAATTCACGAAAAGAAAAATGGAAAACTAAAGACTATATCAACTGGACAGCAATGTTGTGAATATGCAGTCATGAGGTTCGTGGACACAGAGGAAATTGTGCAGGGCTGTGTTTAAACACATGATGGATGTAGAGTGGGGAAAAACCTTCTTCACCTTCGCAAAGAGATGGAGGTTAAGTTGGTTAGAGAGTTGAAAGTATGTGAGGCACAGGAGAAAAGGGACTTTGCTTCTGAACGGTAGATGCATTGCATAGATGATCTCAAAAAGATGAACCGAGAACTAGAGGAGATGAAGGGAAGGAAGTGGGAGGTGGAAATAGTACCAAATTCAACAGATTTAGTTTCAGAGGAGAGGGCAGAAGGAGCAAGAAAGGCTTTTGTGGAAATGCTCTCTGGAAAACGGAAGGTGAAGATGATATGGATAGCAGCAATGAACTCTGAATACACAGTTAATGGGCAAAGAAAAAGAGACGTTGATATTATAATGTAATTCTTAAGCAGAGTGCCATGGAAAAGGGAGGTAAAGGGAAAGACAGGAAATGAACTGATGAAGTATTGAGCTGAAAGTGCCAGGAAGCAGAGGAGAAATTTATACTCAAAAAGAGGAAAGGTTTAAACTGAAGAAAGCCATGTTTCACCAGAGGTACAGAAATGGATCAGCTGAAAGTGGAAGAGAATAGAAGACACACAGAAAGTAAAGAATGTCAGAGAATAAGGAAGCAAACAGAAGGGTCAGAAATGAATATGCGTGGGTACGAAGAGAGGCTGATGGGCATCTTGAGAATGACATAGCACCAAAAGCCAAACCCGAGATAAAGTTAATGTACAGCCACATCAGAAAAGAGACGACTGTGAAGGCTCGGAATTCTCAGCAGAGAGAGAAGCATTCCCAGAGAATCGACGAGAGTGCCACAATGAGTATTTGAGACAATTCAGACAACGGAAGGAGAAATGAAAAAATATTGAATAAATTAGATGCCTCAAAGACAATGGGACAAGGAAAAAAAATCCATGGGTTCTGTAAGAGGGAGCAGAGAAACAGTGTGAACCACTAGCACCGATCTTCATCAAATCGATTGAAGCTTAGTAACAACTGCCAGAGGTCTGGAAAACAGCAAATACAGTCTCAGTATTCATAAAAGGACTGACAGGTTGTAATGAATTCCAGGTCAGCCTCACTAACTTGCAGCGTATGTAAAGTTATGGTGAAAGGAAAGTTAAAGGAAATGAGTAGATTCATATGCAACAATCAGCACTGTTTTCGAGGTAAATATTGTCTCAAAAATTACTAGAGTTCTATGACAAGGTATCGAAGGTTAGGCAGGAGAGAGAGAGAGAGAGAGAGAGAGAGAGAGAGATAGGTGAACTGTTTATTTTGTTGATTGCATGAAGGCCTTCGATACTCTACTCCTCAGTAAACTGGCACAAAAACTAGAAGAGGAGGCAGGAATTAAAGGGAAAATACTATAGTGAATCAAGGAATACTTAACGAGAAGGAAGAAGTAAATTACTGTTAGGAAGGGGGAATCGAAATGGGAGAGTGCGACAAGTGAGGTTCGACAAGAATCAGTCCTTGGATAAATACCGTTTTTTTGTGCGAGTTAAAGTTGCCCCTGTTCGCATAGAATCTGAACCTAATATAAAACAAAAAGAAGTAGACTGGGAAGGACTACAAGCAGATCTTAACAAGATCTTATACAGGCTCGGGGAACGAAAGCTGAAAGCTTTTCTGACAAAGAAGGCCCTCGGGATGAGCATAGATCCAAGTTTTCCGCCTGAGGCACACATTAACCCAATAACCGCTGCAACAATCGCAAAACTGGCAAATTTAAGGGTAGATTTCAGGAAAATCAACGATAAAACACTGAATCCGTTATGGAATATGTTAAGCCCTTCCCGGTGTTCTGGTTAGTAGTAATCTAAAACCAAAACAACAGTGCATTAGTGTTCGCAATAAAGCTAACAGAATTCTTGGTTTCATATCTAGAAGTATAAATAACAGAAGTCTTCAAGTTGTTCAACTCTATCCTTGGTTAGGCCTCAGTTAGACTATGCTGCTCAGTTCTGGTCACCGTATTACAGAATGGATGTAAATGATCTGGAAAACTTACAGAGGAGGATGAAAAAGATGATCCAATGTATCAGAAATCTTCCCTATGAGAATAGACTGAGGGCCCTGAATCTGCACTTTCGCGAAAGGCGTATAATTAGTGGGGATATGATCGAGGTGTATAAATGGAAAACAAGAATAAATAAAGGGGATGTAAATAGCGTGCAGAAAATTTCCAGCCAAGACAGGACTCGCAGCAATGGTTTCAAGTTGGAAAATTCAGATTCAGGAAGGATATAGAGTTGTGGATGAGTGGAACAAACTTCCGAGTACAGTTATTGAGGCTAAAACGTTGTGTAGCTTTAAAAATAGGTTAGATAAATACACGAGTGGGTGTTGGTGGGCGTGAGTTGGACCTGACTGGCTTGTGCTGCTGGGTCTGGTGTCGTGCTCCTTCCTTGAGTGGGTCATTGGACTAATCCGGGGGGAGCGACATGGACCTGCTCCACATGGGTCAGTAGGCCTGTTGCCGTGTTCCTCCTTTCTTATGTTCTTATGAATATGCAGTGAAACTTTCTAAAGCTCATGTGCATGATCTATGGGAAGAGGCTAGAGGAAATAAATCTAAAGTCACTAGAGGACAGAAGGGCCAGACGTGACATAATTACAACTTACAAAAAGAACAGTAGGATTGAGAGGGGATCATCTCAGGTACACAAGGTTTCATCTGGAAGCTAAAAGTGCAGGGGATTTACGGGGATGTGAGGAAATATTTCTTGAACATTAGAAGTGAAACATCTTAGATAGTGAAGTGGTAAGTCCATACATAGCTTTAAGAATGAGCATAACAGAGCTCAGGCAGCAAGGAGAGAGCGAAACCAGTAGCTGACAACAGAAACTAGGGTCTAAGAGCCTAGAATCTTCCCCTGCAACACAATCAGGAGAGTTAAGTGAACACACACACACATAAACAGCACACACATTACTGCACCTAACATACTCCCCCATAGCCACACCCAAACACAAACCCACACCCACCACCCAAAACACACACACACTACAACACCTAACCCCCCACGCAACAACACCCAACCACACCCACACCCAACACCCAAACACACACCCACACCCAATACCCAACACACACACACACAATTACAACACCATGGGCCAGGAGCTGAGTCTCGACCCCTGCAGCCACCATTAGGTGAGTACTTAATCCCCCCCACGGAGCAAAACCCACACACCCACTCCCAAAACACACCACACACACCCAACCACACACACACACACACACACACACACACACACACACACCACACTACAACACCTAACCCCCCATGCAGCAACACCCAAGCATATACCCACACCCAAACACACACCCACACCCAAAACACACAACACCCAACATACATACACACACACACACACACACACACACACTACACACACACACACACACACATTACAACATCAGGGGCCAGGAGCTGAGTCTCGACCCCTGCAATCACAATTAGGTGAGTACCTAACCCCCCCCGCAGCAACACCCAAACACGCACCCACACCCAAAATACATCTAACCTCATAAAACATCTAACCCCCCCCCCCCCCCCCGAAAAAAAAAAAGATTGGTGGCTCAGAAGGGAAATCGAAGGTTCAGAGGATCAGAGGAAAATGGTTCTGGTAAGGAAGAATGGATGGAAGAGCAATGTCAAAGGATGGAAGAAGAGTAGGAGAGCAAAGTAGGTGAGTTTTCTGCAAAAATGGAGAAAAGGTTAGAGGCAGAAATGAAGAAATGGGAATCACAAGCCAGAGCCGCAGAAGCCAGGATACGGGCCCTAGAATATGAGGTAAATAGGATGAACCAAGTTGCAGGACTATTGCCCAGAGCAGATATAACATCTAAAGCAGGTACACCCTTACTGAGCAAGGAGCCCAACAGAAAGGAAGGAGACTTGATTTATGTTGAGGCGTGATCAGTCCTTCAAGCAGGGCCGAGGAAGGAAGAGGGAGAACTGTTGAGAGAAGGAACAGCAGCAAATGAGGGTGGAGAGGATGATATGTCCCATGCAGAGGCATGAATATGCCACCAAGAGTTACAGGAATATAAAAGGGAGACAATGGTCATGTACAAACAGGACCCAGTGACAGAGAGGGAAAGGCAAAGAGGGAAGGAGAGGGAGAAGTCATTGTTTATTCGTGGGCTTCAGGAGAGCGAGAGGAGAACACATAATGAAAGATGGCAGGAAGAAAAACAGGAGATTGAAAACATCAAAGTAATAGGCGACAAAGACATGACAGAGACAGTAAATTTTCTGAGAATAGGGGGGTACTTGAAGGGAAGAACTCGGTTGGTCAAGCTGATTTTCAAGACAGAAACAGTGCAAAACAGGATTCAGCAAGAGACACCAAGGCTGAAGAATTCGTCAACATACAAGAGGGTGTTCCTAGACCGAGACAGAACAAGTACAGAATGATAGCAGCTGGGGGAGAGGACATAGCAGCGAAAGGGGTTAGGAAAAGATAGAATGGCTAATTCAGTAGAGGACAACCATATCAAGGCAGAGCAACAAGCACAAGCACACAGAGAACGACCACCTGAACCCCACAACCAAATGCACTATCCCAACACAAACCACAATCCACATTTGCAGTCCCAACTGCACACTATGCTGTAGAATACCACTGCACACTGACAGGTCCCCCACCCTCACTGACCCCCAGAACACAGTGTTGGAGAGGAAATTGATGGTATGGTACACTGATGGAATAACGAATAAGTGGGAGGCGTGGCACAAAAGAGTCAAAGAGGCATCACCGGACATCGTAGCTCTCACAGAAACCAAGCTCACATGAATGATAACAGATGCCAACTTTCCGTCGGGAAATCAGATCCTAAGGAAAGACAGAGGCAACAGAGAGGGTGGAGGAGTGGCACTGCTCATCAAAAACCAATGGGAATTTGATGAGCTGGAGAGAGGAGACAGAGGAGAAGCAAGAGACTACATAATTGGAACACTTCTAGATGGTAATTGCAGTGATGTAAAACCCTTCAAAGAACAGGAGGCGGCCAAGGCAAGAGTATGATTTGAGTAACAGAGCAACGGTTGAAACACTGATGTGGCCAGAATTGCTTATGGGTGACTTCAGTCAAAAGGAACTCGACTGGGAGAACAAGGAGCCAAAAGGAGGCCCAGAAACTTGGAGGGCTAAGATGAGGTTATACTGGAAAATCTCACGTACCAACACCTAGTATTCACTTTAAGTAGTCCAGATATTGAGGATATCACATATGAAAGAGCCCTTGGAGCCAGTGATCACGTGGCTCTGAGCTTCGAATACGTAGTACACATAAGAACATAAGAAAGGAGGAACACTGCAGCAGGCCTGTTGGCCCATACCAGGCAGGTCCTTCACAAATCCATCCCACTAATAGAATATTTGCCCTCATAAGAGCATAAGATCTTAAGAAATAAAGAACACTGCAACAGGTCTACTGGTCCATGCGAGGCAGCTTCAATTCTCCCCACCGGCTTAAGCCAATGCCTTGAGCTAGTGAAGTCAGACAAGTCACTTAAGGGATTAGCACTGCGTCCGACCTAGTAGCTAGTCAGGTCCATTTCACACCCAACCACACCCACTCATAAGAACATAAGAACACAAGAAAGAAGGAACACGGCAGCAGGCCCAGTAGCATCAGACCTAGTAGCACAAGCTAGTCTGGTCCAACTCACATCCACCCACACCCACTCATGTATTTATCTAACCTATTTTTAAAACTACACAAAGTTTTAGCCTCTGTAACTGTACTGGGGAGTTTGTTTCACTCATCCACAACTCTATTACTAAACCAGTGCTTTCCTGTATCCTTCCTGAATCTGAATTTTTTCAACTTGAAACCATTGCTGCGCATCCTGTCTTGGCAGGAAATTTTCGGCATGCTGTTTACATCCCCTATATTTATGCCTGTTATCCATTTATACACCTCGATCATATCCCTCTTAATTCTACGCCTTTCGAGAGAGTGCAGATTCAGGGCCCTCAGTCTATCCTCAAGGGGAAGATTTCTGATACATGGGATCAACTCTGTCATCCTCTTCCTAGTAGAGTTACAAGTGGAGAGGGAAGCAGGAAGGACCAGACGAATGAAGCCAAACTACAAGAAAGGGGTCTTCGCAGGCATGAAGAATTTTCTGCATGGGGTTCACTGGAACAGAGAACTGGCAGGGAAGACAGCAAACGAGATGATGGAATATGTGACAACGACATGCAAGGAACCTGAGGAGAGGTTTGTGCCCAAGGCTAACAGAAATAAGAAGAAAGCCACGATGAGCACATGGTTCTCTCAAAGGTGTAGAGGGGCCAATACCAAGTGTGCTAGAGAATGGAGGAGGTATAGGCAGCAAAGGATCCAGGAGAATAAGGAGAGCAGTCGTGGAGCCAGAAATGTATATGCACAGGTATGAAAGGAGGCCCAACAACAATATGAAAATGACATAGCAGTGAGAGCCAAATCTGACCCGAAGCTGTTGTACAGCCACATCAGGAGGAGAACAAGATTCAAGGACCAGGTAATCAGGCTGAGGAAGGGTGGAGGGGGGCTCACAAGAAACGATCATGAAGTGATGAGCTCAACATGAGATTCAAAGTGTTCACAGAGGAGATGGAAGGGACTCCAGAAAGATGGAGACGTGGGGTGCACAACCAAGTGTTTGACACAATACATACAACTGAGGAAGAAGGGAAGAGGCTGCTAAGCGAGCTAGATATCTCAAAGGTGATGGGGCCGGATAACGTCTCAACATGGGTCCTGAGAGAAGGAGCAGAGGTGCTATGTGTACCACTAACAACAATCTTCAACACATCTATCGAAACAGGGCGACTACCTACCTGAGGTATGGAAGACAGCAAATATAGTCCCAATTTTTTAAAAAATTAGATAGACAAAAAGCATTAAACTATAGACCAGTGTCACTGACATGTATAGTATGCAAAGTCATGTTAAAGATTATCAGGAGGAGAGTGGTAGAGCACCTAGAAAGAAATGAGCTTATCAACGACAGCCAGCACGGTTTCAGGGACGGGAAATCCTGTGTCACAAACCTACTGGAGTTTTGACAGGGTGACTTGAGTAAGACACGAGAGTGGTGGGTAGAATGGATTTCCTTGAACTGTAAGAAGGCTTTTGAAACAGTTCCACACAAGAGATTAGCTGGAGGACCAGGCAGGGATAACAGGGAAGGCACTGCAATGAATCAAGGAATACCTGTCAGGAAGACAACAGCGAGTCATGGTACGTGGCGAGGTGTCAGAGTGGGCGCCTGTGACGAGTGGGGTTCCACAGGGGATAGTTCTAGGACCGGTACTGTTTCTGGTATTTGTGAACGACATGACGGACGGAATAGACTCAGAGGTGTCCCTGTTTGCAAAATGTGTGAAGTTGATGAGAATAATTCAATCGCACGAGGATCAGGCAGAGCTACAGAGAGACCTGGACAGGCTGCAGGCCTGGCCCAGAAACTGGCTCGTAGAGTTCAACCCCACCAAGTGAAAAGTCATAAAGATTGGGGAAGGGCAAAGACGAGCACAGGCAGAGTACAGTCTAGGGGGCCAGAGACTAAAAACCTCACTCAAGGAAAAGGATCTTGGGGTGAGTATAACACCGGGCACATCTCCTGAGGTGCACATAGACCAAAAAACTACTGAAGCATATGGGCGCCTAGTAAACCTTAGATCAGCGTTCTGACATCTTAGTAAGGAATCATTCAGGAAACTGTACACAGTATGTGTTAGGCCTATATTGGAGTATGCAGCACCAGTTTGCAACCCACACCTAGCCAAGAACGTAAGGAAACTAGAGAAATTGTAAAGGTTTGCAAGAAGACTAATCCCGGAGCTAAGGGGCATGTCCTGTCAGGAAAGGTTAAGGGAATTCGACTTGACGACACAGGAGGACAAGAGAGATATGGGGGATATGATAACGACATATAAAATACTGAGAGGAATTGACACGGTGGACAGAGACTGTTCCAGAGATGAGACACAACACCAAGTGGTCACAGTTGGAAGTTGAAGACTCGGATGACTCATAGTTATGTTAGGAAGTATTTCTTCAGTCACAGAGTTTTCATGAAGTGGAATAGTCTGGGAAGTGATGTAGTGGAGGCAGGATCCATACATAGCTTTAAGAAGAGGTATAAAGCTCATGGAGCAGGAAGTGACCTAGTAGCGACCAGTGAAGAGGCGGGGCCAGGAGCTATGACTCGACCCCTGCAACCACAATTGAGTACGATTAATTGGGTACAATTAGGCGAGTACACACACATACACACACACACACACACACACGCACACACACGCACACACACGCACACACACGCACACACACGCACACACACGCACACACACGCACACACACGCACTCAATGTTTGTGCCTGACAGGGTAGGGAAGGTAAACAATGGCTGAGTGTAAGGTTAATATGCAGTTTCCATTTAAAGTCTGGATCAAAAGACCTTATGAGGCCTTCCTATGAATATATAATGAGATATTTAATGAACTGAGCAGGTAAGACACTACGTTCCTCTGGTCTAGCGGCCTGGTGACCTTAAGCTGGTTTTCCGGTCTTCTCCCCCCCCCCCGTTCTTTCCTCTCTCTCTGACTAAAATAACAAAAAATGAACAACAAAGGAGTCATTATTCAATGTATAGATTAACTTCACGTATACAGATCGCAACAATCAAGGGACGACAGTGCTGACATAATAACATGATTGACGGCAACCTACTAGCGTAGGTAAAGATGTCTGCCAATCTGGGAAATAAAATAACTTATGGTCATGAACGATATTAGGCATTCTTTCATAAAATACTTTCAATTCGTGCGTCTAAGAAAGGTTAATCTACCAACCAGAGATTGCTTCTTTCATGAAACTGCAGTCTTCGTTGCCTACATAGTTGGACCAATTCTAAGAAAGCCTTTTACAAGAATTGCTCCTAGAAATGAGTTCAAACACTAGAAAATGTTTGTTCTAAAATTTAAAAAATAAGCTTTTATTTACGCAATGGGTTTACAGGGTTATGTTACGAGTTCCTACCTTTATTTACATGCAGAGAGCGGTTACCTTCTTCTATCTTTGAAACAGCTGAATGTACAAGTTGCTTTTAAAAATGCAAATAAAAAGTACTGATTAATAAAAAATATCTCCCTGTAGTGCAACGAGTAGTATTTATTTGATACCTTATAAGTAATGTGAGTTTAAGTACATATGCCAAACAGAAAAATCCCTACATGTGAATATTTCTTGATGTATGCACGAGTCTAAAGCTTTGTATTTAAGTTTGAGGGGTCATGTATTATGGTGAAGACTGCACCTCGCAAGGGTAGTAATTTCCTGCATTTCATTTACTGAGGTCCGGTGACCTCCGCAAGTGGCCTTCGAGATCACCGGACGTAACTATTTGTGACTTCTTTCTTTAGGGGTACGTGAAGAACGCAGTTTACGTACCACCACTACCTGCAACCCTGGAGGAGCTGAAAATTTCGATCACTGAAGCAGTTCGCATAGCACCAGATATGCTGCAGAGCGTCTGGAACGAACTGGACTATCGCATCGATTTTTTGCCGAGCAACCAGGGGCAGGCGCACATTCAGTGCCTTTAATGCTACCCTATACCACATGAAACTGAATGAAATCCTGCGTCTGAAGCTTCTAACTGTGAAAGATTATTACAATAAAGTTATATATTATACCTGTTTGAAATTAGGGAGTGTTTTTGTGAATACCCTGTATTTATTGGTCGGTATTGTATACCTTTATGTTTCTAAGTCCTCATTGAACCTCACTTACCCGGCTGGATACTCATATGTGACTTCACCTCTTTCTTTCAGCTCTCGACCTCTATCCAACCTCCATAAATACCCATGTCTTTTTCCGAGTGAATTGATAAAGTTTCTGGTGGACCAAACACCTCCACAAGTTATAATCTACATTGTGCCATATTTTCATGCTTCTGGAATACTCTTCTATTATAATACCCTTCTGTCCCACATTTTGCACGTCATTCTGACACCCTTCCCCTCTCTCTCAATAAATGGTCTAACCCATTCCGTAAACTATTAAAGTTTAATCTTCAGTAACCGTACTAACCAAAGTTCTGAAGGCTCCATGCAAATCTAACTCTTCATATATATTTGCCTAATATTCTTTTAAATCTGACTAACGTAAAAAAATGTAAAAAAAATAATTTTGCACCAAGAGAATCTTAGAAAACTCACCTAACCTTATTATAACAAGAACAATTTATTTTAGCCTAACCCAACTAAATATATTTTAGATTTGTTTACAGTAATTTAATACTAAACAAACACAGTGAAATATATTTTTTTTCGTAAGGTTCAGAATGATTCTGGCGAAATTATTGCATACATAAATTTTCGCTTGTCCTATATGGCAAGATGAGCGTTGCTTTTTAAGCCAAGATCGCAAGTTCTGCCTATTCGGCACGACATTATATAATATATATTATATATATATATATATATATATATATATATATATATATATAAAATATATATGTATATATATAGACATTCTTTTAGAAAGGAATCATTCAGGAAAACTGTACACAGTATGTGTTAGGCCTATATTGGAGTATGCAGCACCAGTTTGCAACCCACACCTAGCCAAGAACGTAAGGAAACTAGAGAAATTGTAAAGGTTTGCAAGAAGACTAATCCCGGAGCTAAGGGGCATGTCCTGTCAGGAAAGGTTAAGGGAATTCGACCTTGACGACACAGGAGGACAAGAGAGATATGGGGCATGATAACGACATATAAAATACTGAGAGGAATTGACACGGTGGACAGAGACTGTTCCAGAGATGAGACACAACACCCAAGTGGTCACAGTTGGAAGTTAAAAAACTCGGATGACTCATAGTTATGTTAGGAAGTTTTTCTTCAGTCACAGAGTTTTCATGAAGTGGGAATAGTCTGGGAATTTGATGTAGTGGAGGAGGATCCCAACTTAGCTTTAAGAAAGGTATAAAGCTAAAGGGCAGGAAGTAACCAAAGTAGCGACCAGTGAAAAAGGCGGGGCCAGGAGCTATGACTCGACCCTTGCAACACCAATTGAGTACGATTAATTTGGGTACAATTTGGCGAGTACACACACAAAATACACACACCACACGACACACACACACACGACCTACAGACACACACCCCCACAACGCACACACACGCATCAATGTTTGGCCTGACGGGTAGGAAGGTCATGGTGAGTGTAAGGTTAATATGCCGTTTCCATTTAAAAAGTTGGTAAAAGAATGAGAGGGCTTCTATAAATATATAATGAGATTTTATTGAACTGAGCGGGTTTAAGACACTACTTTTCCTTGGTCTAGCGGCCTGGTGACCTTAAGCTGGTTTTCCGGTCTTCTCTTCTCCCCCCATCCCCCCGCTTTTTCCCCTCTCTCTCTGACTAAAAAAAACAAAAATGAACAACCAAAGGAGCCCATTATTCAATGTATAGATTAACTTCACGTATACAGATCGCAACAACAAGGGACGACAGTGCTGACATAAATAACATGATTGACGGCAACCTACTAAGCGAAGGTAAAGATGTCTGCCAATCTGGGAAATAAAATAACTTATGATCATGAACGATAGTGGGCATTTTTCATAATTTATTTCAATTCGTGCGTCAAGAAAGGTTAATCTACCAACGGTTTTTCTTTTTAAAAACCTTTTTCCCTTTTAAAACAGAAATTTTCAAGTTTTTCCCAAAAAATTACATTTAAAAAAAGGGAAAAAAAAAATAAACTTTTTTTCCAAATTTTCATTAAGAGACCCTTTTTTCTAAAGGAATTCTTTCCAGAAAAGTAATGTCAAATTCTTTTAAAAATGAAAAAAAAATTTTTTTTTTTTTAAAAAAAATCTTTTATCAAAGGGTTTTTTTTAAAAAAGTTTTTGGTTGTGTATGGAAAATTTGGGTGTTATGGTTTGTAGTGGTTGGTATGGGGAAATTTTTGAAGTTGGGGATGGAATTTTTTTTTTAATATATTGATTATATTTTGTATGTTATTATGATTTATTATGGATTTAAAATATAGGTATGATAGATATAAATTTTAGTATTAATTTTATAATGTATATATGTATATATATATGTTAATTGTATTAATGTTATGTATATTAGATATATTATTATTGATTTATGATATATTTGATTTATGTATTAAATTATAATTTTAATTTAATGTTATATATATGTATATATATTAATTAATATATATATATATATATTATATTATATTATATTTTATATTATAATATATTATAAATATATAATATATTAAAGCTATATTATTATATAATATAATATAAAGATAATTTATAATTATTAATACATATTTTATTAATTTTTTATTTATTAATTATATATACATTTGTATGTTTATATAATTATATATAATATTTAATAATGTAGTTATATGTTAATATATAATTTATCTATGGTTTAGCGTATTGTGATTTATAGTGTTGTATTTGTTTATTGTTTCTTTAATGTTTTGCTATTCTTTGATTTAAAGTAATATAAATATGAAAAACAAAGGAGCTTTTCAATGTATAAGATTAATTCACGTAAAGAGCAACAGATTGGCGACTTGACATATTTAATTTCAATCGATGATTGAGCTCTATGCTGCCGAATGCGAATGGTTTGTAAAAAGATGTCTGCCAATCTGGGAAATAAAATAATTATGATCTAATTCGCAACATATTTGGCATCTTTAACAAAAATATTTACTTTTATTTCAATTCTTGTAGCATCTAAGAAATATTAGTTAATTAGCAAACAGAGATTGCTCTTCATATAGGTTAAACTGCAGATTCTTTGTTGCCTAACATAGTTGGACAAACAATTCTAAGAAAAATACTCTTTACTATACAAGAATTGCTCCTAGAAGATTATAATGAGTTCCGCTAATAACACTAGGAAAATGTTTGTTCTAAATTTAATAAATAAACTTTTATTTAGCAATGGTTTACAGGGTTATGTTACGAGTTCTACCTTTATTTACATGCAGGAGGAGAGGCGGTTCTTCTTCTATTTGAAACCAGCTGGTGATGTACAAGTTGCTTTTAAAAATGCAAATAAAAAGTTTTCTGATTAATAAAAAATATCTCCCTGTAGTGCAACGAGTAGTATTTATTTGATACCTTATAAGTAATGTGAGTTTAAGTACATATGCCAAACAGAAAAATCCCCTACATGTGAATATTTCTTGATGTATGCACGAGTCTAAAGCTTTGTATTTTAAATTTGAGGGGGTCATGTATTATGGTGAAGACTGCACCTCGCAAGGGTAGTAATTTCCGGTGACCTCCGCAAGTGGCCTTCGAGATCACCGGACGTAACTGTTTGTGACTTCTTTCTTTAGGGGTACGGGAAGAACGTAGTTTACGTTTCCACCACTACCTGCAACCCTGGAGGAGCTGAAAATTTCGATCACTGAAGCAGTTTCGCATAGCACCAGATATGCTGCAGAGCGTTTTGGGGAAAGAACTGAACTATCGCATCGATTTTTGCCGAGCAACCAGGGGAGGCGCACATTAGTGCCTTTTTAAAGACCCTATACCAATGAAACTGAATGAAATCCTGCGTCTGAAGCTTCAAATGTGAAGTTATTACAATAAAGTTAATATTATCCTGTTTGAATTAGGGAGTGTTTTTGTGAATACCCGTATTTATTGGGCGGTTTGTTACCTTTATGTTTCTAAAATCCCATTGAAACCCCACTTACCCGGCTGGATATCATAGTGATTCACCCTTTCTTCAGCTCTCGACCTCTATCCAAACCCCCATAAATACCCAAAGTCTTTTTCCCAGTGAATTGATAAAGTTTTGGTGGACCAAAAAAACCCCCCAAGTTATAAACTACATTGTGCCCAAATTTTTATGCTTTTGGAATATCTTCTATTATAATAACCCCCTCGCCTTTTTTTGACGTCATTTGACACCCCTTCCCCCCCCTCAAAAAATATTAATATTTTTAAATATATTATATATAGTATATATAATATATATATGTATATGTATATATATATATAATAACAAAAAGGCACAATACCGTGACTGGAACGATACACAAATAACCCGCACATAAAAGACAGAAGCTTACGACGACGTTTCGGTCCGACTTGGACCATTGACTTTGTCAATGGTCCAAGTCGGACCGAAACGTCGTCGTAAGCTTCTGTCTTTTATGTGCGGGTTATTTGTGTATATATATATATATATATAATATATATATATATATATATATATATATATATATGTATATGTATATATATATATATATATATGTATATGTATATATATATATATATATGTATATGTATATGTCGTGCCGAATAGGCAGAACTTGCGATCTTGGCTTAAATAGCAACGTTCATCTTGCCATATAGGACAAGTGAAAATTTGTGTATGCAATAATTTCGCCAAAATCATTCTGAACCTAACGAAAAAAATATATTTCACTATGTTTGTTTAGTATTAAATTATTGTAAACAAATCTAAAATATATTTAGTTATGTTAGGCTAAAATAAATTGCTCTTGCTATAATAAGGTTAGGTAAGTTTTCTAAGATTCTTTTGGTGCAAAATTAAATTTTTTTACATTAACATTAATGAAAAAAATATATCTTTAAACGTATAAAGAAAAATTTCAGAAAGGATTTAATTTAAATGAGTTCTCGCTAATTGACCAGTTTTACATATTCGGCACGACATTATATATATATATATATATATATATATATATATATATATATATATATATATATATATGTTGCAGTTTAAAAACTGTAGTGTAAAGCACCCTTCTGGCAAGACAGTGATGGAGTGAATGATGGTGAAAGTTTTTCTTTTTCGGGCCACCCTGCCTTGGTGGGAATCGGCCAGTGTGAATAATAATAAATAATATATATATATATATATATATATATATATATATATATATATATATATATATATATATATATATATATATATATATATATATATGTACCTTGGCTGATACCTATCTCCAATACACCAGGGAGGAAGGAGGGGCAGCTGCCAGCTTTAGGGAGTCCCAAAAGTCTAGAAAATATGGAGAACTTGCCCATCATTATATGTTTGTTCCCATAGGCTCAGAGACCCTTGGCTCATGGGGAAAGAGTGCATCTAATTTCCTTAAGGAGCTGGGAAAAAGACTCATCAGGGTAAGTAGGGATCCCAGGGCAGCTAGTTTTCTGTTCCAGCGGCTCAGTGCGGCTGTTCAAAGGGGTAATGCATGCTGCATTTTGGGCACACGCCCCCAGCTCTGAGGAGCTGGATGAGATTTTCGCC
Organism: Cherax quadricarinatus; assembly: GCF_026875155.1. Lineage (NCBI taxonomy): Eukaryota > Metazoa > Arthropoda > Malacostraca > Decapoda > Parastacidae > Cherax > Cherax quadricarinatus. Next base: position 80,133,683 of record NC_069406.1, on the reverse strand, counting down.
TTATAATCGGTGATACACACGTAACAACATGTACCGTATATGCCACCTTTATATCAACAATGTATCTCTTAAATCTTCTGTACCATATTATGTAATAAAATATTCCTATTGGTAAAAAAAAATAGTTTTAAAAGATGGGGTGGTAGGGGAAGTGGAATATTCAAATGGCTTCAGGAAGAAATCCAAATATTCTTCCTTGAAGCCTTTTTATCCACTTCTCCGAGGCTATGGGTCCACAATTTACACCAGAGGTGGACTCCATCCTATAATATATATATATATATATATATATATATATAATATATATATATATATATATATATATATATATATATATAAATATATTAATGTGCGAGCGCGCGCGCGTGTGTGTGCGTGTGTGTGTGTGTACTCGCCTGAATGTCGTTACGTGGCAATAGGAGTTGAGTCGGGTCTCCTTGCCCCGCCTCTTCGCTGGTCTCTTCTAGGTTCACTCTCTCTAATGGCTTTTAAGTGTCTTATCCAACCTCTTAAAACTATGTATGTTATCTTCTTCTATTACATTCTGCAATTCGTTCCATTTCCTGATTACTCTAAAGACTTAAGGAAGCACTTCGTAACGTCCCTTTAACTCATGTATGCTTTCAACTTCTAGTTGTCCCCTCGTGTTCCTGTTTCCCGTCTTTGAAAGAATCTGTTCCTATGCATTATTTCAATACCTATTAGTGCTTTGTACGTTATCATATCGTCCCCTAGGCTTTCTTTCCACTTGTGTCATCAGGTATGTACCTCATGGCACATACCTCCTAGCTCTGGATTAGTCTCTTGGAAGACTTTAGCAGTGCCTATTTCCTCCCATACTTAACCAGGTGTTGGTACCGTACTGGTGTTGCATACTCTAATATCGGCCTGACAAACACCGCATACAGAGAGCGAGTGTGAAAGGGGAGGGGGTGTTTGTTGTAGGGATAGGAGGAGGGACGTATGGAGAGGAGAGAGGGATGGAGAATGGTAGGGGGAGACAGTGGCAGAAGGCGTGAGATGGGGGGGAAGGATAGAGGGGTACAGGGAAGAGAGGGAACGGAAGTGAGAGGAAAGGCAAGAGGGGAGAGGGAGAAAAAGGGGGAGGAGGAGAGGGAACATGAAGAGAGAGAGAGAGAGAGAGAGAGAGAGAGAGAGAGAGAGAGGAGAGAGAGAGAGAGAATTGAGAGAGAGGATTGAGAGAGAGAGATTGAGAGAGATTGAGAGAGAGAGATTGAGAGAGAGAGAGATTGAGAGAGAGATAGATTGAGAGAGAGATAGATTGAGAGAGAGATAGATTGAGAGAGAGATAGATTGAGAGAGAGATAGATAGATTGAGAGAGAGATAGATAGATTGAGAGATAGATTGAGAGATTGAGAGATAGATTGAGAGACAGAGATTGAGAGAGAGACAGAGATTAAGAGAGAGAGAGATTGAGAGAGAGAGAGCCTTCAACACAGGAGGGATGTGGGTGGCCTTACTGTTATGTACAGGGCCAATACTGTCAAAGTACCACACTTGGATCCACTTCGAGGACAGCGTGAAGAAAGCTTCTATACCACAAGACGGGCAGAAAGCACCAACTTCACTCTGGCTGTACCCTTCTCCAGAACATCACTCCGTCTGAGATCACTTATTCCCAGGATGACTCGAGTCTGGAACACATTCGTACAGCATTATGATGTCAACGAGATAAAGTCAGTTGATCAGACGAAAATGCTAGCCGACAGATGGCCCCAACTTCATTCAGTTCCCTACTTGTATGTTTCATAACAATAAAAATAGTTTCAAATGAGCTGATGTAGGTAACAGCTCTTAGCTTGTCAATAAAGTTAGGAATCCTTAACCTGTCAATAGCTTGTCAATAAAGCTAGGGATAATTAACCTAACCTTGTCAAACCCTGTGTAAAAATAAAAAGACAGAGACAGAGAGAAAGGGAGAGGGAAAGAGAGAAAGAGGGAGATGAAGAGGGAGAGAGAGGAGGGAGAGAAAGAAAGAGAAAAAGAGAGAGAGTTGGAGAGAGAGGGGAGACAAGGAGAGTGAGACTAGGAGGGTGGGGTAGTGGGGGAATGTAGGTGGCAGAGGGTGGTTAGGATGTGAGGCCTAGTAGACTCTTCACCAGGGAGGGAGAGAGAGCAGGAGGAGGAGGAAGAGATGGAGGAGGTGGGAGAGGAGGGGAGGAGGAGGAGGAGGAGGAGTAAGGAAGAATGGAGGAGGAAGAGGAGGAGGAGAAGAGGAAAGGGGTTTGGGAATGTGTGATACGGGATTTTTTTCCTGTTCGTGTGTTTAAGCCACGCTAGCGGGTAGGCAGTGTGCGCGCACGTACGTGTGTGTGTGTGGTGTGTGTGTGTGTGTGTGTGTGGTGTTGTGTGTGTGTGTGTGTGTGTGTGTATTCACCTAGTTGTGGTTGCAGGGGCTGACTCATAGCTCCTGGCCCGCCTCTTCACTGGTCGCTACTGAACCATGAGCTTTATCATACCTCTGCTTAAAGCCATGTGTGGATCCTGCCTCCACTACATCGCTTCCCAAACTATTCCACTTCCTGACTACTTTGTGACTGAAGAAATACTTCCTAACATCCCTGTGATTCATCTGAGTCTTCAACTTCCAACTGTGTCCCCTTGTTGCTGTGTCCCATCTCTGGAACATACTGTCTTCGTCCACCTTGTCAATTCCTCTCAGTATTTTATATGTCGTTATAATGTCCCCCCGTATCTCCCCCGTCCTCCAGCGTCGTCAGGTCGATTTCCCTTAACATCTCCTCTTAGGACATACCCCGTAGCTCTGGGTCTAGTCTTGTTGGAAACCTTTGAACTTTCTCTAGTTTCTTTACGTGCTTCGCCAGGTGTGGGTTCCAAGCTGGTACCGCATATTCCAACATAGGTCAAACGTACACAGTGTACAGGGTCCTGAACGATTCCTTATTGAGATGTCGGAATGATGTTCTGAGGTTTGCTAGGAGCCCACATGCTGCAGCAGTTATTTGGTTGATGTGCGCTTCAGGAGATGTGCCGGTGTTATACTCACCCCAAGATCCTTTTCCTTGAGTGAAGTTTGTAGTCTCTGGCCCCTAGACTGTACTCCGTCTACGGTCTTCTTTGCTCTTCTCCAATCTTCATGACTTTGCACTTGGTGGGGTTGAACTCCAGGAGCCAGTTGCTGGACCAGGTCTGCAGCCTGTCCAGATCCCTTTGTAGTTCTGCCTTGTCTTCGTCCGAATGAATTCTTCTCATCAACCTCATATTATCCGCAAACAGGGACACTTCGGAGTCTATTCCGTCCGTCATGTCGTTCACATATACCAGAAACAGCACTGGTCCTAGGACTGACCCCTGTGGAACCCCACTCGTCACAGGTGCCCACTCTGACATCTCGCCACATACCATGACTCGCTACTGTCTTCCTGACAGGTATTCCCTGATCCATTGTAGTGCCTTCCCTGTTATCCCTACCTGGTCCTCAGGTTTTTGCACTAATCTCTTGTGTGGAACTGTGTCAAACGCTTTCTTGCAGTCCAAGAAAATGCAATCTATCCACCCTCTCTCTCTCTCGTGTGTGTGTGTGTGTGTGTGTGTTGTGTGTGTGTGTGTGTGTGTGTGTGTTGTGTGTGTGTGTGTGTGTATGCGAGTTTGTGCTCCCCAATTGTACTCGTCTATTTGTGGTTGCAGGGGTCAAGACTCAGCTCCTGGCCCTGCCTCTTCACTGAGTGCTACTAGGTCTCTCTCTTCCTGTGTGTGTGTGTGTGTGTGTGTGTGTGTGTGTGTGTGTGTGTGTGTGTGTGTGTGTGTGTGTGTGTGTGTGTGTGTGTGTATGTATGTATGTGTGTACTTGCCTAATTCACCTCACCTAATTGTGGTTGCAGGGGTCTAGACTCAGCTCCTGGCCCCGCCTCTTCACTGATCGCTACTAGGTCCTCTCCCTCTGCTTCCTGAGCTTTGCCATACCTCTTCTTAAAACTATGTATGGTTCCTGCCTCCACTGCTAGGCTATTCCACTTCCTGGCGACTCTTTGACTGAAGAAATACTTCCTAACGTCCCTGTGACTCGTTTGAGTCTTCAGCTTCCAATTGTGAGCCCTTATTTCTGTGTCCCCTCTCTGGAACATCCTGCCTCTGTCCACCTTGTCTATTCCCCGCAGTATCGTGTATGTCGTTATCATGTCTCCCCTGACCCTTCTGTCCTCCAGTGTCGTCAGTCCGATTTCCCTCAACCTTTCCTCGTACGACATTCCCCTGAGCTCTGGAACTAGCCTTGTTGCAAACCTTTGTACTTTCTCTAACTTCTTGACGTGCTTGACCAGGTGTGGGTTCCGGACTGGTACTGCATACTCCAGTATGGGCCTAACATACACAGTGTTCAGTGTCTTGAACGATTCCTTATTAAGGTATCGGAACGCTATTCTCAGGTTTGTCAGGCGCCCGTATGCTGCAGCAGTTATTTGGTTGATGTGTGCCTTCGGTGACGTGCTCGGTGTTATGGTTACCCCAAGATCTTTCTCCCTGAGTGAGGTCTGTAGTCTTTGTCCACCTAGCCTATACTCTTTCTGCGGTCTTCTTTGCCCCTCCCCAATTTTCATGACTTTGCATTTGGCAGGGTTGAATTCGAGAAGCCAGTTTCTGGACCGCGTGTCCAGCCTATCCAGGTCTCTTTGCAGTCCTGCCTCATCTTCATAGGATTTATTTCTTCTCATCAGCTTCACATCATCTGCGAATAGGGACACTTCAGAGTCTATTCCGTCATGTCGTTCGCATATATCAAAAATATCACTGGTCCTATAACTGACCCGTGTGGGACCCCGCTCGTCACAGGCGCCCACTGTCATACCTCTTCACGTTGAAGATTGAGACACTTATGCAACATATGGGAATCTTTATTCAGGAAACGTTTCGCCACACAGTGGCTTCATAAGTCCAATACAAAGCAGAAGGTGGGGTTTGAGGTAAACTCCAGGCTGAGTGACTGATTACCTCAAACCCTCCTCTCCTTACACCTTCCGCTTTGTATTGGACTGATGAATCCACTGTGTTGGCGAAACGTTTCCTGAATAAAGATTCCCACATGTTGCGTAAGTGTCTCAATCTTCAACATGTCGGTTTTTCAAATCATTCATCACACCTCTTCACGTACCATGACTCGTTGTTGCCTCCCTGTCAGGTATTCCCTGATCCATTGCAGTGCCCTCCCTGTAATATGCGTCTGATCCTCCAGCGTCTGCACTAATATCTTGTGAGGAACTGTGTCAAAGGCCTTCCTGCATTCCAGGAAAATGCAATCAACCCACCCCTCTCTCTCGTGTCTTACTTCTGTTACCTTGTCATAAAACTCCAAAGGTTTGTGACACAGGATTTGCCTTCCATGAACCCATGCTGGTTTTCATTTATAATCTTGTTCCGTTCTAGGTGTTCCACCACTCTTCTCCTGATAATCCTCTCCATGACTTTGCATACTACACAAGTCAGAGACAAAGGTCTGTAGTTTAGTGCCTCGTTTCTGTTTCCTTTCTTAAATGTGTGTTTGTTTCTGTGTGTTTGTGTGTGGTGTGTGTGTGTGTGTTCGTGTGTGTGTGTGTGTGTGTGTGTGGTGGGTGGTGGGTGTAGGTGTGTGGGTGTGATGTGTGTGTGGTGTGTGGGTAGTGTGGGTAGGCGTGTGAGAGGTGGGCGAGTGGTGAAGGAGAGGGTGCGTGTGATAATTTGAAGTGTGTACGAGGTTGTGGGGATAGTGGTGATGGAAGGGAGTAGTGGGTAGAGGGTGGGTTAGAGGTGTGTGGTAGAGGGGTGTGGTTTAAAGCGCGTGGATTAGGTAGGGTGGGTTAAGCGTGTGGTAGAGGGTGGGTTAGCGTGGTGGTAGAGGGGGGTTAGTGGTGGGTAGAGGGTGTGTATAGTGTGGTAGAGGGTGGGTTAAGTGTGGTTAGAGGGTGGGTTAGGTGTGTGGTAGAGGGTGGGTTAGTGTGTGTGGTAGAGGGTGGATTAGTGTGTGTGGTAGAGGGTGGGTTAGTGTGTGTGTTTGAGGGTGGGTTAGAGTGTGTGGTAGAGGGTGGGGTAGAGGGTGGGTTAGAGTGTATGTGTGAGCAGTCATTGTTCAAAAGGGGTGCTGCTGTTCATGTGTGTGTATGTACTCACAAGCACAATCGTGTGTGCTCACACGCTTTTGAGTGCGTGTAGTGTTAGTGTACTCACCTATTAGCGGTTGCACGGGGTCGATACATAGCTGGTGTGTGCGTGCGCGCATGTGTGTAAAAGAGAAGAGAGAAAGAGAGAGAAATAGAGAGAATGAGAGAAAAATAGAGAAAGAGAGAGAATGAGAAAAATAGAAAGAGAAATTCTGCGGGTTGTTTTATAATCAGTATATATTACTAAAATATTTTCTAGTTATCCTAGGTACTGTAGGCTGGTTCCACTGTCAAACATTTTCTTGTGCCGTGACTCTACTACATTTATTTCAATTTCGATTTGTGGTCTCTTATTCTCCAAGTTGATGAGGGTGTCAATAAATCTTAAAAAAATCTATTTTCTCCTATTATTCTATAAAATTATGTGTGCTAATACTATCTCTCTGTTTTCTTCTCGTCGACTAAAGAAGGTAATTTCCTGCGCATTCGTTCGTTGTCTTTCCACTTTTGTTCAAGAATTACTATGATTATTATTATTATTCCCCCAAAAGGAAACCTGTGTGGGCCATACAGTGAAATTCTTGATTCACTTTTTGATATATAATGAACTTTTTATATTTATGTAAATGTTGAAAGAATCCTGGTCTAACCTATGTTCCTATTTTTTTTTTTTTTTTGTAAATTTCATAATTATCATGAAATTTTTCATTGTACCATTATAATATAGGAGTTTTTCATTATCGCACACAGAATTTACTCCTCCAATCATGATATTTAGAATATCCTCCAGATATTTACCCATGTTAAATGTGTTTGAAATTTAGTTGGGCTATGGAATCTTTTCAGATAGTTTATATATTAATGGCACCCAACGTGACAAATTGTAATGATCCATATCTATAGATAATATTTTCGTGTGATAACCACATAGGAGTGGCAGCTTTATTAGAGTCATGACCTTTGATTGTACCAACCCATAAAACAAACTAATAACATAAAATCATCAAGTTACTGAGTAAATAATTTTTTCTTTCCCTCAGAGGTGGAAATCAATGCTAGATGTCTAACTCAGTGTCAAATTGATTAGTAAACTTTTAATTTATCGAATGTACGCAATTATGATTTGTTTGGTTTTTCATTGTCAACTTTAATCAACATTACCTGAGTGCACAATTCTTCTGTTTTTAATTCTACAAAGTTTTCCAGAGTTGCTCTACATTGCTAAATTAGCTTAATAAAAGGCCCCAGTGTTTTATAGAAATATGGAAATTCCAACATACTACACGAGAGAATATGATGAGAATATGAGAGAGCATGTATAGCAACTATATTTTTATGCATACTAAAACATTTGTTTATGGGATGAAGGATAACATAAGACTGGATGAACACTGCAGAAGGCCTACTGGCCCATACGAGGCAGGTCTTTGACATGTACAGGATTTTGCAGTTTATTCACTGTCCACTCTCTTCATCATCAAATTTGAAATAATTCAGTTCTCTTTCAACTTCTTTCTCATCGCCAGTTCTCGGGATGTTGCACGGTTGAAACTTACACATCTTGCACTTAAGTTGCTTAACTAGGTATGTAGTTAGGAAGTTAAGAGATGTTCACGCTCTTCTAACTCATGAGTTGCAGCAGAGCATTTGGTGCTAATGATCCTCGCATCTGGTCAATGACAAGACTGCCATCACCATTTGTGGAGCAGCCTCATTCCCTTGGATCTTTCACAGCAGGTTGACTCTCTAGGCATCGACTCCCTATTGCAGCCTGATGGCTCGCACGGAGGGCATGTATGTGAAAAAAATCCTTTCATGGTAGAAAATGAGTGAATTTTACCTCGTCCATTATCAAATACTGTAAGAGGTGGATGATGAACATATTTACCACATAAAATTCTCCAGCTTTTCGAATGGGTATTGAGATACATCCCATGTTTCATCAAGGTTTTTGAAATAATCCAGGTAGGTGTTGCTTGCATTCAGATATTTCAATATACACAGCATTCCCTCTTTAGACGCCCAAAGCAACTGAAACAAAATCTCTACCATGTTCACATATAGCGTCTACAATGCTGGCGACTCTGGTGATGCGTTGACTAAGGAACAGTTCTCTGATAAATGTAAGCTGTTTATCGTGTAACTGTGGGTCTGTTTTCTTCTATAATATTATCGTCTTTTACCATCGTCTTTTGCGTGCTTTTTCAATTCTACTCCACACTGACACACAATCCTTGCAAGCCTTCTTCAGCTCTGCTCCACAGCAATATCCTGCCTCCGGGACTTAGATCATCTTCAGTTAAACTCCATTTGAAGACATTAATAAGGATATTTCTAGTACAATTGTTCTTTTAAACAAAGCGAACAATAAAGTCTTCCTTTTATCTGTTTACCTTAATTATGGAAAGTAGGCATTTCTGTCTGGTTCACCCTTGCTGTACTGATACCATGTGCATGGAATGCTTTGAAGTTACACAGTTGCGTTGGAAAAAAGAGAAATAATCACAATGAGGAATTTTGAATTGATTTTACTCTTGACTAAATTTACCTAAATGAAACGGTTGTATATTCAAAGGCCATAAAATTATGAATAATCTTATTAGAGAATAATATATAGGATTTACTTCAGGTAATATTTGAGAATAAAAGGCCAATGAGATACAATTATCATTGCTGATCTAATCATTCTGATCACATCCAAGATCATTTTTCAAATGGGGAGTGAGAAATCACAGAACCATAAAATGAGAGAGGACGTAAGCTTAATAAATATCTGGAATCATGTAATGAGTTCAAGCTACTAATTTGTAATGGTTGTCATGTTACAAAATGCTGAAACGGAAGCTTCAAACGAGATTGTTCCCAGAAGATTTTGGCACCTTATGTGTTTCCAACATTTGCTTTGATTCTTGGACTAAATCAAGTAATCTCTAATCAACACTGGACCTATTATAACATCACTAAGTCATTTCCAAATCAAAATATCGAGCTGCCGACAACAGTGAGGAAATAAGGTTGGTCAGAGAACAAGCTTGTGTTCATAAAAGCCTACGAACAGCAATACTTTGTTGAAATTAAAGCTTATTCTACAACCTAAGCGTCTTTAGCAATATGCGACTATATTCTGGGAGATGTTGCTGGTATTTATATCTTACATAAAATATTAAAATTTATCTATGCCGAATTTTATCAAGTTCTGAACTCAATTACTTTCTTTGCTCTTTTGTTGACTTTCGCTCATTTTTCAAAAATACAATATGTACGTAGTCACTATATTCAAAGAAACAACATTCGCAAAGTGTGCACCCTTAAACAACAGGCTCTCAGCAGTACTGAGTGTTTTTTCCCTGATGTAAGGACAACCGTGGTCGTGGAGCGTCAAAGACTAATTTCAACCTCATCCTATTTGGTGTATCAGCCTTCACGAGCAGTCTATATATTTATGAAATAACGAAACTAGTGATTTTGAATCATTAACAGAACTGCGGCATGTTTAGTGATTTAATATATAAACTGCTCGTGAAGGGTGGAACACCAAATAGGATGAGGTTGAAATTAGTCTCTGAGACTCCGCAACCGCGGATGTCCTTGCACTAAGGAAAACACTCACAGTACTGCTGAGCGCCTGTTGTTTAAGGGTGCATACTTTGCGAATGTTGTTTCTTTGAATATAGTGACTACGTACATACTGAATTTTTGAGAAACCCTCAGCACTGCTGAGCGCCTGTGTTTAAGGATAGCTGGTCAAGTGGAGAGAGGGATGCGTACTTTGTTCAGTTCTCAAAGGGCTGGGCATGACAATGCAGGATCGAGTCCTGACCAAGCCGCAGTTCTGTTAATGTTTCAAAATTACTTGTTTCGTGATTTCATTGAATATATATATAATTATGCAAATATCGCAAACCAAGGATGCAAAATAACGACGAGGAAGTAGAATAGCTCTAGGACTTCAATGTTGCAATCAACTCATCAAGAGATTGCAACGTTGCAGAAAAGAGGAGGATATCCAAGCAAACACGATCCCAAAGGACGTCTTCACTAGAAGGCGTCATTTGGAATCGAATTTGCTTGGACATCCTCCTCTTTTATGCAACTTTGCAATCTCCTGATGATGTGTTGATTACAATACGAAAGGCCTAGAACTATTATACTACTCCCCCGTGGTTGCAATATATATATAATATATATATATATATATATATATATATATATATATATATATATATATATATATATATTTTTTTTTTTTATTTTATTATCACACCGGCCGATTCCCACCAAGGCAGGGTGGCCCGAAAAAGAAAAACTTTCACCATCATTCACTCCATCACTGTCTTGCCAGAAGGGTGCTTTACATACAGTTTTTAAACTGCAACATTAACACCAACTCGTCCGTTCAGAGTGCAGCACTGTACTACCCATCTCCAGACTCAAGAATCACGACTGCCGGTTTCCCTGAATCTCTTCATAAATGTTACTTTGATCACACTCACAACACACGTCAATATTAAAAACCTCATGCTAGCCCTTTTAAGTACTCCAAGTGAAAACTACGCGTCAACGGGCATGACAATGCAGGATCAGTCCTAGCCCCGCATCTGTACAAAACTACTTTTTCCCCTGTTCCATAAACTTCATAGCAAACCCCAAGCCAAGATGCCATAACGACGAGAAGTAGAAGTCTCTCATGTTCATCGCTCCAATTCAACTTGCAATGGTACCAGAAACACATCCCAAAACGTCCTTCACTCAGCGCTCTTGGAATCAATTTTGTACATCCCGCACTCTTCCTAACTCTCCGATATGTTATACAATCAGGCCTAGAACTATTATACTACCCGGTCATTATATATATATATATATATATATATATATATATATATATATATATATATAATATATATATATATATATATAATTAAACTACGTGCCATATTTCTAGAAAAACTGGGGAAAAATGCATTTGTAATATTTTTTTCAATGAAAACATAAATTTCTGAATGTATCAAGATTAATGTGGGTATTGCACTGTAAGTGTATACGTTAGCGAGTGTCAGATACAATGTTCATAAACTGCTGTATATCGCTCCATAAATAACGTTTATGTGCACTTAAAAGTATGATCAAAGTTAGCGGGCCAGGGGAAGGTTTTGAAGTTTATTATTCAATACCACTAAATCACTCTCCCATTGGGTTTCAAATTTCGTTATAATTGTTTGATGAAGAAAAAATATATAATTTCACTTACGTCAAAACGTTGAATTCGTAAAATGAAACAAAGGTGTGGTGCCAATAGTAATAAGGTACAGGTGTACAACAATCTGTTATTGTTGATACGTACAGCTCTGTGCAGAGCTTTATGATTAAGGCTCTACGAAGAGCTAAACGTTTTCACAATAAAAGGTTGCTATTCGCTTTTGTCTTTTCAGTTGCGATAAAACAATGATAATTTGAGATATAATCTGCATCATTGTGAATTTTTCCATGTATTTAACAGCAGCATGTATGTATTTTAAACGTATATAATGTTATGGAAAATAATCTTTACTTTGGTTTACTTTACCAAAATTAACCTCCGGAAACAATAATTAGGTCTTAGATTACTATTAAATGAATGCACACACAAGTGACTGTGTTACCATATTCGGTTAACTGAACATGGTTCTGGGCCCCTTCTAGCATAAATACATGGCTCATGATCTTTATTGTTATGAGTACATAGTTTTTGTGTCCCACTAGAATTAGTACGCAGTTGTCACCTCAAGCAAGAGTGTATATCACCCGGTCTCCTTCAAAATTTGTCCATAGCTCCTGGTCTCCTTCATCATGAGTACATAGCTCCTGGTCTCCTCCAGAATTAGCACATAGCTCCTGGTCTCCTCCAGCATAGTGCATAGCTCCCGCTCTCCTCCAGCATGAGTACATAGCTCCTGGTCTTCTCTATGTAAGTACAACTCGCAGGTCTTTCCTGGAAGGGGTGTGTTGATCATGGTCCTCTCTGGTATGAGTGCATAAATCATTGTCTCTTCTGGCATGAGTGTATAGATCATGGTCCTCTCTGGTGTGAGTGTAGAGATCATGGTCCCCTCTGGTATGAGTGTAGAGATTATGGTCCCCTCTGGTATGAGTGTAGAGATCATGGTCACCTCTGGTATGAATGTAGAGATCATGGTCACCTCTTGTATGAATGTAGAGATCATGGTCCCCTCTGGCGCCCGTATATGAAATGTGATTCCCTCTAACAATAGTGTATAAGTCATGGTGTATCGTAGGGTAAGTACATGAGCCATGTTTTTCTCTAGCATATTCCTCTCTAACGCTGTTTCATGAATCGTGATCTTCTGGAACATTAGTACATAAATTGTGGTGCACGTAGATGATGATCTCTAGTTACAGTAAATCGATTGTGATGATCTCTAGTTAGAGTAAATCGATTGTGATGATCTCTAGTTAGAGTAAATCGTCCATGGCTGGCTCAAGCTTGAGTATGTAGAGAAAGGATTCCCAACCGTTCCTGTGTCCCGCACCCCTAGGAAATGCTTCATTAATGTTACACACCTACAAAAGTAATATTACATTTGAAGATGGAGTCAAATTTATAATTTTTGAATCACAAGCTGAACCAAACACATTACTACAGGTAAACAAACTGAACTCAAAAAATTCCCTGAAATGTCATTTCACACCCCCTCGGGGCGCGTGCACTTCAGGTTGGTAACCCCTGATATATAACATTGTCAGCAGAGTTTCTGATCTCAGCGGCGCATAAGCTTCCCCTTCAAGGGGTCCCCCCCCCAAAAAAAAAAAAAAAAAAAAAAATTTTGCCCCCAACTTTTTTTTCTTCGATTTTTCGGAAATTTCGTGTTCTCTTGGAGAATCTGAGTTTTTTTTTAATACCCTCCCCCCGCCTTCTCTAACTCCATTTTCTCAGATTAACTTTTTACCGATTTTTCTTAAACGTTCATTGTTTTTAAAATTGTTATTTTATTTATCGAAATTTCGGTCTCTCTCGGGGAATTTGAGTCTTTTCATGCACCCCCTTCACACCAAATTTTTTTTATTTTTAATTTCGAAATTTAGATTTTTTCGCGCTATCGTATGTCATGGAGTCTATGATGAACCTCCCTCAGTGTGGGGTCTGTCTCACTATGATAGTATATGCCGAGATTGTGTTACAGCTCCTGGTCCCATAGATAATCTCAAGATTGAGCTACACCTAATTTCTTACGATTTATATCTCTGCATTTTTAGAGACAATACAGATTAGCATTCTTAAATTACCTAGAACCCAATTTTTTTTTAGACAAAGTGGTCTGGAGCGTACACAGAGCTCGCTCCAGACCCCTTATGTGACATATTTTCCCTTGGCTACCCTGGTCCCCCAGAGTAGCCAAGGGGAAGCAGATGACACTTCTGTGGTATTAGGCACAGCTCTTGGGGTGTTAATTATATTAGGTGCATAAAGAATATGTAGTTATACATTTCAAACACCTGTGACATGTGTAATGGTGATATTATGATTTACAAATGGTAAATAATTCGAGAACACATCTTAAGACAATGCTCTTCACAGGAGATCTCAATAGCATCAAAGACCTCTGTACCTCATTCACTCTTCTTGGATCAATTTTTCCCGATTTTTGTGAAATTCCATTGAACAACCTATTCACTTTCCTTGAATCAAGACTACATCTCAATTTTCCTTGGAACAAGATCGTCCCAGCCCTCATCTCCCTCTCATAACCATTTTCTCAACAACCAGCCTATACGAAGATCACCAAACTTTATACACACTCACTACTGTAATCAGTGAAAACTACGCACACTAGATATAACAGTTTATGTACTCAATCACCGCCAATCTTTTCACAAACAGATCACAATTCACCCAAATTTACACATTCACACCTAATTTACAAATCCACTTTGCACAGAGTAACTGCGAGAGATATTACACAATCTCATCAGTATGGTGGATAAAAGCTATCGTGAGTCAGCTGTGTTTAAATAAAACATTGGTCAACATTATTGCGAGCTGTAAACAGACAAGTTTATAACATTATTATGTAAACAGAGTAAAAAAAAAATGCCAGAAATAGGACTGGCCAGCCCTCCCTCGTCCTGAGACGAGTCAGCCCTCCCTTGTCCTGAGACGAGTCGGCCCTCCCTCGTTCTGAGACGAGTCAGCCCTCCCTCGTTCTGAGACGAGTCAGCCCTCCCTCGTCCTGAGACGAGTCAGCCCTCCCTCGTCCTGAGACGAGCCAGCCCTCCCTCGTCCTGAGACGAGTCAGCCCTCCCTCGTCCTGAGACGATCAGCTCCTCGAGAGAGTCACCCTCCTCGTTCTGAGACGATCAAAGCTCCTCGTCCTGAGAGAGTACGCCTCCTCTCCTAGTACAGTCACCCTCCTACGTTCTGAGACATCAGCCCTCCCTCGTTTGAGACGATGCATGTAGCCCATACCCTCGTTGGTACATGTCTACCCCATAACTACGCCATGAAGCTAGTCTTCCTAACTGACACGAGCACAAATTGCAAACTGTCCATACAGCATCTATTTATAAATTTGATAATGCCCAGGTTTTGCCCAAACCTATTTAAGATAGAAATGCATGTATAGATAGTGTGACTACCAACACCAAGACCGTGTGATCACAGACCCTGACACCATGTGATCACCGACTCCCACACCGTGTGACCACAAATCCTGACACCATATGATCACCGACTCCCAATCCCTGTGATCACAAAGCATGACACCATGTGATCACAGACTACCAGACCGCATGACCACAAACCATGACACCATGTGATCACCGACTCCAAGACCGGGAAACCACAAACCCTGACACCATGTGATCGACTCCCAAACTGGATGACCACAAACCCTGACGCCATGTGATCACAAACTCCCAGACCGGGTGACCACAACTTGTGGTTGGAAGGGAACGTATGATAGTGTTTCAGTCCGTCGTGGATCATCTCAATGCATTTTCCCTGTCATTTCTTACTTGTTTCAGTATTTTTTCATAATAATTTTTATTTATTCCCTTCAACATTTTGTGGGGATTAACGATGAAGATAAGGATTTTGGTCGGATTTTTAACCCAGAGGATTAAATTACCTTTTACTGGGGGGCTCCACAAAAGATATATTTTCAAGTTAATGTAGATTGTAAATTCGCTTTCATCCAGAATAATATCGTTTACCAGAGAACCTTATAATATTATATATACATACATTATATATATATATATATATATATATATATATATATATATATATATATATATATATATATATATATATATATATATGTATGCAAAACAACCACTCTGAAAGAATAGAGAAATTCCAAGCGCTTTCGTGACTACTCACATTATCAAGGAACTATGAAAGTAAAGCATCCAAGGAAGCTGAGGTGCTGGCCAGACCCCTTATATAGCTTCCTTGGATGCTTTACTTTCATAGTTCCTTGATAATGTGAGTAGTCACGAAAGCGTTTGGAATTTCTCTATTCTTTCAGAGTGGTTGTTTTGCATATATATATATATATATGCATGCAATAAGATAACAGTAAACTGGTGATATCAGAATATGCAAAACAACTACTGTGAAAGAATAATGAAATTCCAAGCGCTTTCGTCACTTCACACATTATCAAAGAACTATAGAAACATCTCCATCACATCCCACAACTAACACCTCACACACGCGTGCGGCACCCAACTCTGCGAAACCCACCCAATACTCTATCCCAAGAATTAAGATTTATCACTTGCTTAATATATCATTAAATTCTTCCCAAATTTTATTAATTATAAATGAATCAAATTTAGATAAACCAAAGGAAATGCTCATATTTTTATAACTGCTTTTAATGAAACAACATTCAATTATATTCCAGTCTAACACGGACTTGCTTGATACAACTTTCTCAACTTTCGAAAATCAGTTGGATGGTTAAAATCTCTCACATGAATAAATAGAGCATTGTAATCTTGTCCAGTTCTAATGCTATATTTATGTTGTTTTAATCTTAGTTCGAGATTTTTATCAGTTTGACCGTAATAAACTTAATCACAAATTTTACAAGGAATCTTATAGACACATCCATCAGCATTTTGGGGGGAATTCTTTATCAAAAGTTTTTTTTACTGCATCAAGATTTTTGAATACAACTTTAATATTAAAAGTCTTAAGAAGAGAAGGCATATCAACCAAGTTTTCATGGTAAGGAGAATGAACCAATCAATATTTCTTAGTTGAGTAAGACTGGTTGTCCCTTTTACGTTTCTTGGGTATTTCAGATCATTAGCTATTTCATAAGTTTTGGATATTTCTTCATCTATGAACTCTGGACTACAAATACGTAAAGCTCTCAAAAACATTGATGAAAAAACCGATAGTTTAACTATCTTCATGTGAAGAATAATAGTGTACATAACAGTTATTTGTAGGTTTTCTGTAAATTTTAAATTTAAAGTCGTTGCTATCCTTAATAATTAAAACATCTAGAAATGGCAATGAGTTGTTAAATAAGACACATGGGCAAAAGTTAGGTATCTTTATTTCGAAACGTTTCGCCTACACAGTATGCTTCTTCAGTCGAGTACAGATTATTATTATTATAATCAAAAAGAAGCGCTAAGCCACAAGGGCTATACAGCAGTCGAGTACAGAAAAGCTGATGAGAGAGACGAAGACGATGTAATCAGTCCATCACCCTTGAAGTTGTGAGGTGATCAGTCCCTCAGTCTGGAGGAGAGTATTGTTCCATAGTCTGAAACAATATGGAGTTGAAGTGACAGGATAGACCCTTATATACCGCCAGGAGGTGAGATGTAGGCCACTAGTAGAAGTAAGAATGTAGTCGCTGGGAGGTCACGTCCCTCTCAAAGCCAGCCATTTTCACTAGTAGAAGTTGTCGATGTGTTCTCTGTTCTGTACCAAGATACCATTGTGTTGCAGTGTCTGACAGACTGAATATTAAATTGGTATAAAATACCGACAGGTTGTTAGGTAAGACACATGTGCAACAGTTAGGTATCTTTATGTCGAAACGTTTCGCCTACACAATAGGCTTCTTCAGTCGAATACAGAAAAGTTGATAGAAGAGACGTGAAGACGATGTAATCAGCCCATCGCCCTTGAAGTTGTGAGGTGGTCAGTCCTTCAGTCTGGAGGGACTGACCATCAAGGGTGATGGACTGATTACATATCTTCAAGTCTCTTCTGTCAACTTCTTTGTACTCGACTGAAGAAGCCTACCGTGTAGGCGAAACGTTTCGAAATAAAGATAACTAACTGTTGCACATGTATCTTATCTAATAACCTGACGGTATTTTATACCAATTTAATAATCACCATGGTAATGAGTTATTTGCTTCGAACTCAGCAGTAAAGTTTGTAGAATGGGCTAAGCTATTTAACAAGGATATGGTTTATATCTGCATTCTTAGGCATAAGACACAAATATCATCAACATATCTAAACCACTTAGCTCTATTAGGAAGGATTATGTTAAGCAGTCTTGTTTCAAAAAATTCCATGTATAAGTTACTAAGAACAGGTGAAAGAGAATTTCCCATTGACATACCAAACTTCTGAGTAAAAAACGTATCATTAAATACAAATTTTGTATCAACAATGCAAAGATTAATAAGTTTAATGATAGTAGGAACAGGCAATGGTAAATCGTGATTAACAAGTTCTTCAGATAAACTTATTAAATCATCAACTGGAACTTTTGTAAACAAGGAACAATCAAAACTAAAATTGTTGAAATCATTTAAATCAGAGAAGGAGCTTAATTTATCAACTAAATCTATTTTTTTTTAACATTAAAGTTAAAAAAATTTCCAACAATAGGGCTCAAAATGTTGACGAGCCATTTCGATAATTTATTTGAAACTGAACCTATGGAACTTATAACTGGTTTGACTGGATTACCTGGTTTGCATGTTTTTATTAATCCATACATGTAGGGTAAAGATGGATTAGTGAAAGTAAATTTTTTAATTCCTCTTTGCCTTTCAGTATAAGGCTTATTGTTTTACTGAATTTGCTGTTAACGGTTTCTAAGGGATTCTTTATAAGTTTGAATAGGTTTCAGTATCATCTAGGTGATTATTCGTTTTCTCTTGATAATCATTTTCTTTCATAATTACTATCAAAATTATTTTCATAATAGTAATTATGAAAGAAAATGATTACTATGAGAAAAGGGGAATACGAGATCCTGCATTGTTTTTTCATCCTCTCATCCTTCTCTGGTTGTGTCCCTAACATGTCGGTGCATAGTTTTTTATTACCACTTCCAAAATCTTAGCCCTTTACATTTCTGGTCTCCCATGTAGTTCCAGGTTTTCCCAGTCTCCTTGTGGTTGTGGTCCCCCATGACGAGTAACTTTGCCCTGCTTGTGTGGGCTCTTCTGGCCACCTTAAGGAGAGTCAGGGTGTGTGTGTGTGTACTCATCTATTTGTACTCACCTTGTGGTTGCAGGGGTCGAGGCTTAACTCCTGGCCCCGCCTCTTCACTGGTTGCTACTGGGTCCCCTCTCTCCCTGCTCCATGAGATTTATCATACCTCGTCTTAAAACTATTTATGGTTCCCGCCTCCACTACGTCACTTTCTAGGCTATTCCACTGCCTGACAACTCTATGACTGAAGAAATACTTCTTAAGATCCCTTTGACTCATTTGACTCTTCAGCTTCCAATTTGTGACCTCTTGTTTCTGTGTCCCATCTCTTGAACATCCCGTCTTTGTCCACCTTGTCTCCCCTGACCCTCCTGTCGTCAGGCCGATTTCTCTTCACCTTTAATCATAGGACATTCCCCTTACCTCTGGAACTAACCTTGTCGCAAACCTTTACACTTTGTCTAATTTCTTGACGTGGTTGATCAAGTGCGGGTTCCAAACAGGTGCTGCATACTCCAGTATGGGCCTGACGTACACGGTGTACAGTGTCTCGAACGATTCCTAAGGTATCGGAACGCTGTTCTAAGGTTTGCCATGCGCCCATATGCTGCAGCAGTTATCTGATTTGTGTGTGCTTCTGGAAACGTGCTCGGTGTTATACTCACCCCAAGATCTTTCTCCTTGAGCGAGGTTTGCACTCTATGGCCACCTAGCCTAAACTCCGTCTGCGGTCTTCTGTGCCCTTCCCCGATCTTCATGACTTTGCATTTGTCAGGGTTAAATTCGAGAAGCCAGTTGCTGGCCCAAGTGTCCAGTCTGTCCAGGTCTCTCTGAAGTCCTACCTGATCCTTATCTGATTTAATTCTCCTCATTAACTTCACATCATCTGCGAACAGGGACACTTCTGATTCTAACCCTTCCATCAGGTCATTCACATATACCAAAAATAGCACTGGTACTAGGACTGACCCCTGTGGGACCCCGCTCATTACAGGTGCCCACTATTATACCTCATCACCTGGAATGACTCGTTGTTGCCTCCCTGTCAGGTATTCTCTGATCCATTGCAGTGCCCTTCCTGTTATATGCGCCTGATCCTCTAGCTTCTGCACTAATCTCTTGTGAGGAACTGTCTCAAAGGCCTTCTTGCAGTCCAAGAAGATGCAAGCAGCCCACCCCTCTCTCTCCTGTCTTACTTCTGTTATTTTATCCTAAAATTAGAGATGGTTTTTGACACAGGATTTGCCTTCCATGAATCCGTGCTGGTTGGCGTTTACACTCTTGTTCCGTTCCAGGTGCTCCACCACTCTCCTACTGATAATCTTCTCCATAAATTTGCATACTATACACGTCAGTGACACAGGTCTATAGTTTAGTGTCTCTTTTCTGTCTCCTTTTCTAAAAATGGGAGCTACATTTGCCGACTTCCATTCTTCAGGTAGTAGCCCAGTTTCAAGGGATGTGTTGAAGATTGTGTTAAGTGGCACAAACAGCATATCCACTCCCTCTCTAAGGACCCACGGGGAGATGTTCGGTCCCATTGCCTTTGAGGTATCAATGTCCCTTAGCAGCTTCTTCACCTCCTTCTCAGTTGTATGTCATTCAACACTTGTTGGTATATTCCTTGCTGGTGTTCCTCTCTGTTCTGTCTCCCAGAGGCCTTCCCGTCTCTGCTGTAAATCCTTAAATCTCATGTTGATCTCATCACATACCTCTTGATCGTTTCTTGAGAGTTCCCCACCTTCTTTCCTCAGCCTAATCACCTGGTCTTTGACTGTCTTCCTCCTAATGTGGCTATACAGCAGTTTCGGTTCAGACTTTACTTTCGATGGTATGTCATTTTGGTACTGTCGCTGGGCCTCCCTCCTTATCTGTACATACTCGTTTCTGGTTCATCGACTAATCTCCTTATTTTCCGGGGTCCTTTGTCTCCTGTACCTTTTCCATTCTCTGGTGCACTTAGTTTTTGCCTCCCTACACCTTCGGGTAAACCAAGGACTCGGTTTGGTCTTCCCATTATTTCTATTGTCCTTGGGAACAAACCTGTCCTCTGCCTCCTTGCATTTTGTTGTTACGTATTCCATCATCTCGTTTACTGACTTTCCTACCAGTTCTCTGTCCCATTGAACCTCTTGCAGGAAGATCCTGCCTGTTTAGTTCCCCTTTTATAGTTTGGCTTTTCCATTTTAACTCCTGTTACCCTCACTACTTGTAACTCTACTATATATTAAAAACTCAGAACCACGTGATCGCTAGCTCCAAGGGGCCTCTCGTAAGTGTTATCCCCAGTGTCTGAACTGCTCAGGGAGAACACAAGGTCCAGTCTTGCTGGCTCATCCACCCCTCTCTCTCTGGTAGTGTCCCTGACATGTTGATGCATGAGGTTTTCCAGTACCACATCCATCATCTTGGCTCTCCATGTTTCGGGACCCCCATGTGGCTCCAGGTTTTCCCAGTCGATCTCCCTGTGGTTGAAATCGCCCATTACCAGTAACTTTGCTCTGCTCGAGTGAGCTCTTCTGCCGCCTCAGCCAGTGTGTCCACTTTCGCTCTATTGTTTTCTTCGTACTCCTCTCTTGGCCTTCTGCAGTTCTGTGGTGGGTTATATATCACTCCAATGACTACTTTATGTTCCCCAAACTGAATTGTACCTACGATGTAATACCTTTCTCCAATCACGTCCATGCCTTCCATTTCCTCAAATCCTCATCGGTTTATGAGCAGTACAACCCCTCCTCCCCCTATACTCCTATTTTTCCTCAGGATCTGTTGTGTGTGTGTGTGTGTGTGTGTGTGTGTGTGTGTGCGCGCGCGCGCGTGGAATTGTGCTCGCTGGTGCACTAGCCTTTTTATTCGTTAGGAATGAATATTTACACAGCTGTTTTTGCTACATTTGCTGAATGTTGCCCATAATGCTAGAAATATGAACTAGTCAACAGAATATTTAACATAAATCATAATATATTTTTATTGTTTCTTCGTTTATCTCGTCATTGATTCGGCGATTCAATATTTTCTTTTATAGTTGTGCTTCATGGTAGTATTTAAATATTCCACGCACCAGTTACCATAAAAGAGGAACTTTGGCATAAAGGTCTATCTTTTATATTCTTACGTGAAATGGTTTATGAGTCATAAACCTTTGTTTTACGCTGTGGCCTATGTTTATACCTGTGATGGGGGTCTTGAGAAGGAGGTGGGGGGCCGAGGAGTGGAGATGTTGAGATAGGGGGTGCTGAAGTGGAGGTGTGGGGCGTGAGGGTGTTAGGGTGGTGGTGGGGTAGGGGTATTGCGTTGGGGTGTTGGGTTGAAAGTGATGGGGGTTGAGTCTAGAGTGTTGGGGAAGCAGTGTTAGGGCGGGGTTGTTTGGGTGGGGGTAGAACTAATGAAGCCAAACTGTGAGAGAGGGGACTACAAGGACATAAGCAAATTCCTGGACGAGGTTCAGTGAGACAGAACTGAAAGGGAAATCAGTAAGTGAGATGATGGAATGTGACAACAATATGCAAGGAAGCTGAGGAAAGGTTTGTACCCAAGGGCAACAGAAATATTGAGAGGGGCAGGACGAGCCGTTGGTTCACCGAAATGTATAGAGAGGCTAAAACCACGTGCACTAGAGAATGGAGGATGTATAAAACGCAAAGGACCCACAAGAATAAGGAGAGTAGTTGAAGAGCCAGAAACGAATATGCAGAGGTAAGGAGGGAGGCCCAACGAAAATATGAAAATGACCTAGCAGCGCAAGCCAAGTCCGACCAGCAGCTGTTGTACAGTCACATCAAGACCAGGTAATCAGGCTGAGGTAGGAAGGAGGGGAGATCACATAAAACGACCTAGAAGTATGTGAGGAGCTCAAGATGAGATTCAAAGAAGTATCCACAGTGGAGACAGAATGGACTTAGGAAAGACAAAGTGCTGGAGTACACCATCAAGTGCTGGACACGATACAAACAACCGAGGAGGAAGTGAAGAGGCCCCTAAGCGAGCTAGATACATCAAAGGCGATGGGACCGGACAACATCTTTCCATGGGTCCTGAGAGATGGAGAAGAGGTGCTATGTGTACCACTAAGAACAATCTTCAACACATCCATCAAAACAGGGCGACTACCTGAAGTATGGAAGACAGCAAATGTAGCCCCAATTTAAAAAAAAAAAACGCTGCATTAAACTAAAGACCACTCTCACTGACATCATTGCAAAGTCATGAAGAAGATTATCAGAAGGGTGGTGAAGAACCTAGATTTAGAGACGGGTTTTAGAGACGGGAAATCCTGAG
The DNA here is from genome assembly GCF_026875155.1 of Cherax quadricarinatus. Lineage (NCBI taxonomy): Eukaryota > Metazoa > Arthropoda > Malacostraca > Decapoda > Parastacidae > Cherax > Cherax quadricarinatus. Next base: position 80,110,873 of record NC_069406.1, on the reverse strand, counting down.
TCACAAACCTACTTGAGTTTATGACTTGATGACAGCAGTAAGACAGAGAAAGAAGAGTGGGTAGACTGAGTTTTCTTGGACTATAAAAAGACTTGACAGTTCCACACATGATTAGTTCAAAAGCTGGAGGACCTGGCAGATATAATGGGGAAGGCACTGCAGTGGGTCAGAGAATGCCTAACACGAAGGTATCAGCGAGTCATGGTACATGATGAGGTGTAACAGTGGGCGCCTGTGATAAGAGGGGTTCCACAGGGGTCAGTCCTAGGACCGGTGCTGTTTCAAGTATATGTGAATGACATGACAGAGGCAATAGATTCAGAAGTGTCCCTGTTTGCAGCTGATGTGAAGTTAATGAGAAGAATTAAATCGGAGGAAGATAAGGCAGGACTACAGAAGGATTTGGATTGGCTGCAGACCTGGTCCAGCAATTGGCTTCTGGAGTTCAACATCACCAAGTTCAAAGTCACAAAGATCGGGGAAGGGTATAAAAGATTAGACATAATGCAGTCTAGGGGGTCAAAGACTATAAACCTCACTCAAGGAAAAGGATCTAGGGATGTGTGTAAAACCGAGCACATCTCCTGAGGGTCACATCAAACAAATAACTGCTTTAGCATATCGGCGACTAGCGGACAAAGAGAAAGAGAGAGAGAGAAAGAGAGAGAAAGAGAGAGAAAGAGAGAGAAAGAGAGAGAAGAGAGAAAGAGAGAAGAGAGAGAGAGAGAGAGAGAGAGAGAGGAGAGAGAGAGAGACAGAGAGAGAGACAGAGACAGAGAGAGAGACAGAAGAGAGAGAGACAGACAGAGAGAGAGAAGACAGAGAGAGACAGAGACAAGAGAGAGACAGAGAGAGACAGAGACAGAGAGACAGAGAGAGAGACAGAGACAGAGAGAGAGACAGACAGAGAGAGACAGAGACAGAGAGAGACAGAGACAGAGAGAGACAGAGACAGAGAGACAGAGAGAGAGACAGCGAGAGAGAAAATGATAAATGAAGGCAGACACTGCAGGCTTGGGAAGGCTGCAGCGTAATTCACTTTACCATCACTAATTATCTCTATATATGACTTCACTGATTTAGCAACAAATATTTAAACATGTTGGATGCATTTATGAGTTGACTGGCATGTGGTTTAATAATCTGGGTGCATTAGTGAGTATGTGGTTCAATATGCTGCATGTAATAACGAGATGTCTAGAATATTGTTTAACATAGTGAGATGACTATTAGTCTATTTAAAACTGTGTACTTAAGTGTAAAGTGCAGGTTAGTTCCTAAATGATAACGAATAAAACAGAAGTGATTTAAATCTGATTTATGATAAGGTTATTCAAGACTGTTAGCAAAATCTTTATTCTTACTGTATTAGAAATATACAATAATTTGGCCAATGCCACTATTGTTGTTTGCAGATGACACAGCACTATTGCACTACTGGATGAGTCAGAAGCGAAATTGCATTTAAATACGTGAAAGAAAGATGTAATGGAATACAAAAAAAGAATAAAGCATGGAATTTTAGCAAAATTGATGTGAATTACATTTTGAAGCACAAATCTGAAATGTATGTACCGAGGTACTCCGAGAGCAGAGGTCGTCGCTCAGTACGACTGGGAAGGTTGACGTGAATACCATAACAATAATTACGCATTTTTTTTACTAATTTTAAAATAAATTTTGCTCATACACTAAATACATTAATTTTAAATAGTGATTGCTCATACACTAAATATATTAATTTTAAATAGTTATTGCTCATACACTAAATATATTAATTTTAAATAGTTATTGCTCATACACTAAATATATTAATTTTAAATATTGATCATACATAAATTATCGCTAAGAGGGAAAATAAACTGGAAAATTGTACAACTATTGAAAATGTTAACATTATATCACCAACGTTCGTCATTGGGGAAAACAACATAGCATGGTGCTCAAAGGAGAAAAATTTCACCTTTCATATGAAAGGAAAACATTGTGTCTTATAAACACGGAGGCAAATAATCACACAGAACGAGAGGAATATTTAAAGGGTTTAGAAATAATGTCAGTTTATCTCTCACTTAAGGCAAATGCAGGCAAAAATGTTAAATTATATATTTGTTTATATTTTAAATACGTGCAGTCTCCCACATGATTACATCAAAAAAATAAATTGTTCACTAATATATTATTTTTTTTATTGCAATGCATATCAAGGAAGGAGATATCGGAGAAACTGAATATATTTTCTTTTAATGAGAGGCATATAATAAAATTCCTTAACTACTAGAAATGTCCCACAACACTTGGAATGTTCTTTCTGATAAGAAATGGGAGAAGTAATTGATAAAATATATAAAACATTGAAGATATAATTGAGTCTTGTCTCTAATCTGGATTCTAGCATAACTTCTTAGGTTGAGAGAAACGGAAGTGTAGAATAGATCGAGCAAAATGCAGGGATGTCATAGGCAGAAGAAGAGGTAACTGTAAACATCAATATCCCAAATTTTTTGTCAAATAAGCTGATGTACCTGGAGGGTCTACCTGGAGGGTATTCCGGGGATTAATGCCCCCGCGGCCCGGTCCATGACCAGGTCTCCTAAACAAAGATGGTAGTTTTTAAGAAGAAACTTGATCACTCGTTTTCACAGTGATGGGTTAAGATAGGGCCGCAAGGTGCTAAAAGGAGCAACTTTGTTGATCAGGCAGAAAATTAGGCATCAGGGTCTTAAGCCATGCTCCGCTGCACAAGGAACCCTCGAATCCGGTTATAGGTATGCTACAGGTAAGCAATTAATTCCAGTAAAATGAATTAGATAATTAAATATAAATGTACAGAAAATAAGATAACTTAATGTTTTAGTCTGAGATACGAGAACTGATAAAAATGTTGAATATTCAAACAGCATTTAGAGTTTCAAATACTGACCTGCATAAATTGGTTTCCAGCAATAATGAGAATCTTTGTATTTAATATTACCTAGTAATGTTGATAAATGATATAATTTTATAATAAATACTAAACAGAATCCAGTGATTAATATAATCTCCTGTGAAAACACGAAATAAACTTTATTCGATGCTTATGTTATACAGATATCTCCTCACACTTGCTGCTACTGTTCAGCTTTCAAGGTGCATCTTTGAAGATACTGAATTCTGCCGCCAAAAAAAAAAAAAAGCAATTGCAACTTGTATAATTACTACCAATTCAGAGTCATGTACTTATATATCTGTTATATCTATGTGACTCTGATGGGTTAGTATTATACCCCATAACGAATATCTTATCATTTCACATACACTTTTTAAATTATACCAAAGTGGTTGGGCCACTTACCTTTTATATCCTACCTCTCTCCCCCCTCCCACCCTTTTCCAATATTTCCATCCTTACCCATCCTTCTTCCTTACCCATCTTACCAAAGCTCTGGTCATAAGAAGAAGAAGAAGAAGGAGTTCTGCCGACAAGTATGAAGACGAAGACACAAAATAAGGAAAAAAAATTGATTTAGACAACATTTAGCTCTATGTATAGCCCTGACATTTTGCTCTTATGTTGCTGGCTGCTTTGTCTTTGGATGAAACTCAAGTGTCGTTGCAAGATGATTGTAGGATTATGTATATTATCTAGGAGTTCAACTGAGGGAGGGACAATATATGTTATCCAAGTCCTGACTCTGAAGAATATTATATATTTTCTTAGACGTGGCTCTGTAGGACGGTACAGCTTATCTAGGACTCGGATGTATGGTACAAATTATCTAGGGTATGGCTGAAGGATGGTACACATTATCAAGGGTACAAATTAAGTTATGGAGCTACTGTAGTTCACGTAACTTCTGATTCGCTGACAGCTGAATAGTCCTCCTTTTGTTGAACTTCGCATTTATTAGCAAAGAAATATTTAGAAATAACTCTTCTTTCTTTTCAGGACTTTCTCCCCACCATGTGATTAGGCTACCTTTGACTGTTTTTCTCCAGGTTCAACCGATATGTTCAGAGATGATCACCTGTTCTTCGAAGGTAAGAAAGTTTGCATAGCCAAAGTGGCCTGTATGTACTATATACAATTAACTTTCTGCATCTTGTAAACCACTCTACTTCTATTCATCATCGCCGATACGAGTGTACATAATTAACCTATTTCAATCACTGTCCTATTTGCATCTAACACAGGACTGATATAGATCTCTGTGATTTCCCTCTTTACACTTTCTCTCTCGCACCCTCATTGCTGGTGGGCTTATTTATCTACCTCCATGGGTGAAGTCGTCCCTGTCGAAGTCTCACGGTGACATAACGTAGTACAAAATATCGAGAGCACTACAGAATTCACCTGCTCGTTTCCCAAGAAAATTTAACTTTTTTCTGTTGATGAACAGTGATTCACTGTTAAAATTTATTAATTATATTTTTTTTATATTCTGCTTCAATTGGTAATTTGTAATATATTTCTGTATTCATTATTAAAATAATTAAAATTTGTTTGGTCACCTTTTATTTTACCAGCTTCTTTGTATTCATTAGTTATCACTGATTATCTAGGATGTGACTCAGAGAATCATATACATTATCCAATATCTGTTATTAAAGGATGAAATACATTATGTAGAGCCGGTCACTTATAACTATGGTCATAATTTTTTAAGGGGTAGACCGGTAAGCCAGCGGAAGACCTCGGTCAGATGACTAAAAGCTCGAACGGCGGGTCATCATGTAACTAAGACCCGCGTCAGGAAACACTTGTTCTGTTTCCTGACAACCTTACCTAACCTAGAACCAGTCATTGAAGGGTGAAGTGCGTTATTTAGAACCTGTCTCCATAAGATGAAATACATTACCTAGGGCCTGACAACGAAGAGGCAAATAGCATAAGTAGACGTGTGTGTGTGTGTGTGTGTGTGTGTGTGTGTGTGTGTGTGTGTGTGTGTGTGTGTGTGTGTGTGTGTGTGTGTGCGCGCGCGCACGCGCCTAATTGTGGTCGCAGGGATCGAGACTCAGATCCTGGCCCCGCCTCTTCACTAGTCACTACTAGGTCCTCTCTCTTCCTGCTCCATGAGCTTTAGCATACCTCGCCTTAAAGCTATGTATGGCTCCTGTTCTTCTACATCACTTGCCAGGCTGTACCACTTCCTGACAACTCTACGACTGAAGAAATACTTCCTAACATCCTATCGAGTCATCTGAGTCTTCTACTTCCAATTGTGACTCTTTGTTTGTGTGTCCCATCTCTGGAACATCCTGCCTCTGTCCACCTTATATATTTCTCGCAGTAGTTTCAATGTTGTTATCATGTCTTCCCTAACCATCCCGTCCTCCAGTGCCGTCAGGCCGATTTCCCTAAACCTTTCTTCGTTGGAACTAGCTCTGGAACTAGCCTTGTTGAAAACCTTCGCACATTCTCTAATATCTTGACGTGCTTGACCAGGTGTGGGATCCAAACTGGTGAGGCATACTCCAGTATGGACCTGACGTACACGGTGTACAGAGTCTTGAACGATTCCTTACTGAGTTATCGAAACGCTATTCTCAGGTATACCAAGCGCCCTTATACTGCAGCAGCAGTTCTCTCGTTGAAGTGCTCCTCAGATGTGCTCGGTATTATACTCACCCCAAGATTATTTTACTTGAGTGAGGTTTGCAGTCTTTGGCCACCTAGCCTATACTCTGTCTGCCCTTCCCCGATCTTAATGACTTTACATTTGGTTGGGCTAAATTCAAGGAGCCAGTTGCTGGACCTCTCGTCCAGCCTGTCGATATCTCATTGTAGTCCTGCTTGATCCTCATCTGATTTAATTCTTCTCATTAACCTTACATCATCTGCAAACAGGGACACTTCCGAGTTTGTCCCTTCCGTCATGTCATTCACATATATCAAAACAGCACTGGTCCTAGGACAGACCACTGTATAACCCCACTCTGACACCTCATGTACCATGACTCGTTGTTGCTTCCCTGTCAGGTATTCTCTGATCTATTGCAGTGCCTTTCCTGTTATGCATGCCCGATCCTCTAGCTTTTGCCCGAGCTTCTTGTGAGGAACTGTGTAGAAGGCCTTTTTGCAGTCCCAGTAGATGCAATGTATCCACCCCTCTCTCTCGTGTCTTATTTCCGTTGTCATAAAAGTCCAGTAGGTTTGTGACACAGGATTTGCCTTCCTTAAAACCGTGCTGGTTGTCGTTTATGAGCTTGTTCCTTTCTAGATACTCCACCACTCTCCTCCTGATAATCCTCTCCATGACTTTGCATACTATACACTGGTCTGTAGTTTAACGCCTCGTTTCTGTCTCCTTTCTTAAAAATTGGGACTACATTTCCCACCCTCCATACTTCAAGTAGTTGCCCAGTTTCATTGGATGTGTTGAAGATTTTTGCTAGTAGCTCACACAGCGTCTCTGCCCCTTCTCTAAGGACCCACGGAGAGATGTTCTCCAGTCCCACCACCTTTGAGGTATCAAGTTCACATAGCGGCTTCTTCACCTCCTCCTCGGTTCTGTGTATTTCATCCAGCACTTGTTGGTGTACCTCCCTGCTCTGACTTCTTACAGTCCTTCCCGACTCCACTGTTAATACTTCTTTAAATCTCATGTTGAGCTCCTCACATGCTTCTTGGTTGTTTCTTGTGCACCTCCTTCGTTCCTCAGTCTGATTGCCTGGTCCTTGACTGTTGCTTTCCTCCTGATGTGTCAATACAACAGTTTCAGGTCAGACTTGATTTTTGATGCTGTCATTTTTGTACTGTCGCTGGGCCTCCCTCCTTATTTGTACATATTCGTTTCTGGCTCATGAACTAATCTCTCTATTTTCCTGGGTCCCTTGTCTTCTGCACTTTTTTCCATTCTCAAGCACACTTAATTTTTCCCTCCTTACACTTTTGGGTGAACCAAGGGTTCCTTCTGGTCTTTCCATTATCTCCTTTTCCCTTGGGAACAAACATCTCTGCCTCCTTGCATTACGTTGCCACGTGTGTGTGTGTGTGTGTGTGTGTGTGTTATTTTACGATAAGAACGTTCCCAGAGAAGTGGAGTCCAAACCGCACTAGGGGCTTAGAGGTGTGGCAGATAAGAGAGATCTCAGAACCGATATGAAAGGGAAGATTGAAAAAGGTTTCGGTGTGAATGCCTTGAATAGTCTGAGTCATGTGAGAAACTCTTCCTTTGGTGTTTTGTAACGTAAAGAAGTATTTGTGTGTGTGTGTGTGTGTGTGGTGTGTGTGTGTGTGTGGTGTGTGTGTGTGTGTGTGTGTGTGTGTGTGTGTGTGTGTGTGTACTCACCTATTTGTGGTTGCAGGGGTCGAGTCTTAGCTCCTGGCCCCGCCTCTTCACCGGTTGCTACTGGCCCTCTCTCCCCGCTCCATGAGCTTTATCAAACCTCGTCTTAAAACTGTGTATGGTTCCTGCCTCCACTACGTCATTTTCTAGGCTATTCCACTGCCTTACAACTCTGACTGAAGAAATACTTCCTAATATCTCTCTGACTCATTTGTGTCTTCAACTTCCAATTGTGGCCTCTTGTTTCTGTGTGTGTGTGTGTGTGTGTGTGTGTGTGTGTGTGTGTGTGTGTGTGTGTGTGTGTGTGTGTGTGTGTGTGTGTGTGTGTGTGTGCAAACATTACGTTCTCTAGAAATTGCTGCCTTCGCACAGGCCAAACAGCACTGACAAACACCTGCTTAAGGTTAACGAGAGACGTAATATATTATATTCAACGGGAAACGTTGACACGTAGGGTTCATAAAGCACCTGAAGAATGGGAGATAATCAGGTTTGCTCTAAGAAAGGGAACAGTGGCTCCAAATCCATGGATAAAAGCACTTCTAGAGCATCAAGGTGCTTCCCAGGAATGGACTGTACTACGCGTCGAATGTGAGTAAACCCGGGGGGGGGGATATGAAGAAAATAACTTAGTTGACTTAATAGATGAATTGCAGTTCACTCTTTTCGCAGATTTTATTATATACGACGTTCTGCTCTACGTAGAGCTTTATTCCTGAACGATACGTCTGTAATAAAAGTTTACTGTGCACAAAATAATTATCTCCTTTACGTGTCGGCAATAATTGCTCTCCAGCATGAACTGCATTCACGTGGAATTTGAAGAAGGGAAACTAGCGCCTGCCTGGCTGCTGAGAATGGATGACTTAATAGCTTTCATCTGGCAGTAAGTGATCAGCTGATGCTGCAGGACAGGGGGAAGAGATGAGGCAGAAGATTATGCAGTAAATGATGAGAGAACTCAACGTGATTGTGTATTCTTGGGGAGAGAGAAGTCGAGGTGCCAGTGTTCCAGTGGTTGAGAGAACGTCACTTGATTTTGTACCTGTGCGTCACAGTAATCGAAATATTATATTCGCCAAAAGCAGAAACCAAAAAAAAAAGACATTCTCCAAAAGACATTGTACAGTAGTTGGTTGGCTTAATTCATATTTCTAGCCTACACGAGGGACATTAAGTTGTGTGTAACCTTCACATCCCAAATCGAAAATCCTTTATTCTTTAAAATAGTGATTAAAATATAGTTCTCAAACTATATACCCTTCATGGTGTAGAGTAACTTGAACCAAGTTGAGAGAGATTTCCGAGAAATATAAAAACAGGCTAGGCAATTCACATGCATGCATTGTTTATCAATGGAAGAAAAAGATAGTAGTACCAAAGGGAGCGAGAACAAGAGACTGCCCAATAAAGCATAATGGATAAGAACGTTTTTGAGGAAAAGAACTGATATAAGAATAATTTAAAAGAAAAGGAATCACAGCAAGTGCTTGAGCTTCATCGAACATCCTAATTATTAACATTCAGAAGCTTACAATTTTCAAGCCATTATAGTGCACTTACTTCATCTCGCAAACTCCTCAGGTCAGATGGCGAAACGTCTACAATAAAGATACCCAGATGTTGCACATGTGTCTTAATCTCAACTTGTCGGAATTATATACCATTCGTACACAAGAATATTGTTGTTGTTGGGGATAGCCAAGTTAGGTATATGGATAGGGCGTTCTGCTTGAAGGACAGGAGTAGGAGACAGAGAGTTTGCTTTCCTGGGGCTGGGATGGAGGATATTGTTAGCCGTCTGGATGACATCATGAGAGGTAATGGGAGCAATCCTATTATCTGTCTCAGTGCTGGAGGCAACGATGTTGGCAGACGTAGGAGTGAGGACCTGATTAGCAGGTATAGGTCAGCAATAGAAATAATTAGAAGTAAGGGTGGGAACCCTCTCATATGTGGTATTTTGCCAAGGAGGGGAGTTGGAAATGAATGGTTGTCCAGGGCAATTGGTGTCAATTGCTGGCTGGACAAATACTGTAAGTAAAATGCGGTAACATTCATTGACAACTGGGACCTCTTCTATGGCAGAAATGACATGTATGCTAGGGATGGGGTTCACTTATCTAGGTGTGGGGTGGGAGCACTGGCAACTGCAGTGGAGGGAGCAGTTAGGACTTTAAACTAGGAATAGTTAGTGGTATGGGTTTTGGCAGGAAAACAGTGAAGTCCCAGTGTAGTAATATTACGAGATTATAAAGTCACTTAAAAATAACTCTGGGAATCTGTCTCATGTCCCACCATTACTGTACAAGCGAGCGGCCCATGTCCTTTCGCATGCAATTTCATTACTTTTTAACAAGTCACTAGAGACTAGCACCTTCCCGAAACTACTCAAGATGGCAAGGGTTACACCAATACATAAAGGTGGTGACCCTACAGACTTAAACAACTATAGGCCAATATCTAACTTACCATTGGTATCCAAAATCTTTGAGAAACTCGTGCACAGAAGACTGTATTCATTTATAACGGCTCAAAACATACTCAACCCCTGCCAATTTGGATTCAGGAAAAATAAAAGCACTAATGATGCAATCATAAAAATGCTAGATCTGCTTTAAAACAGCGTTGGAAAATAAGGAATATCCACTAGGAATTTTTATTGACCTAAGAAAAGCTTTTGACACAGTAGACCACGACATCCTACTCCACAAACTTGATCATTACGGTATAAGAGGCCATGCGCTTGCTTATTTCAAATCTTACATTACTAAAAGGTATCAGTACGTCACCATTAAAGACACAGCATCAGCAACACGGCCACTTGATACTGGAGTTCCGCAGGGAAGTGTCCTTGGTCCCCTGCTCTTCCTCATATACATCAATGACCTTCCAAACGTATCCCAACACCTGAAACCCATTCTCTTTGCTGATGACACGACTTATGTCATCTCTCACCCTAATCTTGCCACCCTCAACACCATTGTGAATGAGGAGCTGATTAAAATATCGACTTGGATGACAGCCAATAAACTTACGCTTAACACTGACAAAAACCTACTATATTATGTTTGGTAGCAGAGCAGGAGATGCACAAATTAACATCAAGATTGACAACACTCTAATTACCAGAAATAATGGGGGAAAATTCCTAGGCTTATACCTTGACAACAACCTGAATTTCAGCACCCATATCCAGCATATAACCAAAAAAGTATCCAAAACGGTTGGGATCCTCTCCAAGATACGATACTACGTGCCGCAAAATGCCCTTCTCACACTATACCACTCACTTATTTATCCATACCTCACCTATGCTATTTGTGCTTGGGGATCAACTGCAGCAACACACCTAAAGCCAATAATAACCCAACAAAAAGCTGCAGTAAGAATAATCACTAAATCCCATCCCTGGCAACACACCCCCCACTCTTCATAGACCTAAACTTACTCCCAGTTCAGTACATCCACAGTTACTACTGTGCAATCTACATCTACAGGGCCTTAAACTCTAATATCAACCTTGACCTAAAACGCTTTCTTGATAGTTGTGACAGAACTCACAGGCATAACACCAGACACAAACATCTCTACGACATTCCCCGTGTCCGACTAAACCTTTACAAAAATTCAATGTATGTCAAAGGCCCTAAAATCTGGAATACCCTACCTGACAACTCTAGAACTGCAGACATATTCATCACCTTCAAAACTACCATTAGAAAACATCTTATCTCCCTGATACACCCCGTCAACTAACTACACGAATACCACCTGGTGGTTCACACTTACACTCACTCACTCATTTGACCATAAACAAAAATATTAATCTCAATCTTAAAATAATGAATCCTGTGATACTCCAATACTGAAACTATGTACAGTGCCAAAACAAAAGCATTCACATTGCTAAACTCACAAACTAGTATTTAGTCACTTAGCCATAATACCAACTTACCTCATAATTTGTAATATTTTACAATTAAGAATAAAACTAAGTATGCCCGAAATGCCTAGCCATGCTAAGCGTTCTAGTGGTACACTCTGTAATCACAATTTTACTGCATGTAAACCACACAATAACCAAATTTCTGTAAACTCAGCATTTTAATCCTTATAGAGAATAAACTTTGAATTTGAATTTGAATAAGAACGAGATAGATATTGAAAAGCCAGGGACCTTGGGTGATAAGGACAGTAATAGGTTTAGTAGAAAAATAGAAATGAGCAGGAAGGGTAAAGAGAAAGGAGAGTCTTTCAATGTTTATTATGCTAATTGCCGTAGTGCTAGGAATAAGATGGACGAGTTGAGATTAGTTGCTAGTGTAGGTAACATTGATGTATTTACCTTAACTGAGACGTGGTTTAATTCAAAAAGTCGGGACATGCCTGCGGAATGTCACATTCAGGGTTTTAAATTGTTCCAAGAAGATAGAAGTATTGGGAGGGGGGGTGGGGTGGCATTGTATGTCCGAGATCGCTTGAACTGTTGCATAAAAACGGGTATTAAGTCTGAAGTAACACATACAGAGTCTGGATAGAATTTTCAGAGGGGCATGAAAAACTGATTTTAGGAGTGATATACCGTCCCCCAAACTTAGATAGGGACCAAGGGAAACTACTATGGGAGGAAATTGTTAAGGCCACAAGGCACGATAATGTAGTAATTCTAGGAGACTTTAACTTTAGTCATGTTGATTGGAATTTCTTGACTGGGAATTTAGAATCATACGACTTCTTAGAAGTATTTCAGGATTGTTTTTTGAAGCAGTTTGTGACAGAACCTACAAGGGGAAATAACCTGCTTGACATAGTTATGGCAAACAATGAATCCCTTGTTAATAATTTAGAAATTTCAGAGGAACTGGGTGCTAGCGACCACAAATCAATTACATTTAGCATTGAATGGAAGTACGATAGTAGGGATAACTCAGTAACAGTCCCAGATTTTCGCTTAGCAGATTACGATGGGCTTAGAGAACACTTATCATCTGTTGACTGGGGTAACGAAGAGAGCTATCAATATGACAGTTTTCTGAACACTATACATGCTGCTCAAAGAGCGTTTATCCCATATAAAGAAATTAGATCAAATAGAAATGACCCAAAATGGATGAATAATAGGCTCAAATATCTACTAGGGCATAAGAAAGGAATTTATTGGCGTATCAAAAGAGGTGAGGGTCATCTTATGAATCAGTATATTGACATTAAGAGGGACATTAAAAAGGGGATAAGAAAAGCTAAAAGGACTATGAAATTAAAGTTGCTAGGGATTCTAAAACTAACCCAAAAAGTTTTTTCCAGGTCTACAGAACAAAAGTTAGAGATAAGATAGGTCCCCTTAAAAATAACTATGGGCACCTTACTGACAAAGAGAATGAAATGTGCTTGATTTTAAATAATTATTTTCTCTCAGTTTTTACACAGGAAGGCACTAACAATATTCCAGTAATTAATTTTTACAGTGGGCTAGAAGAAGATAAATTAGTGTAACATCACAGTCACTTAGTGAGATGGTTGTGAAGCAGATAGACAGACTGAAGCAAAATAAGTCGCCGGGTCCTGATGAGGTTTTTTCAAGGGTTCTTAAGGAATGCAAAATGGAACTCTGTGAACCATTAACTAATATTTTTAATTTATCTCTTCCAACAGGTGTAGTGTCTGATATGTGGAAGATGGCTAATGTAACTCCTATTTTTAAAACAGGGGACAAGTCGTTACCGTCAAATTACCGCCCAATAAGCCTGACCTCAATTGTAGGCAAATTACTTGAGTCAATTATAGCTGAGATTATAAGAAGCCATCTCGATAAGCATAGTTTGATTAATGATACTCAGCATGGATTCACAAGAGGCCGGTCTTGTCTAACTAATTTATTAACTTTCTTCAGTAAAGCTTTTGAGGCTGTTGACCACAATAAAGAATTTGATATTATTTACTTAGATTTTAGTAAGGCTTTTGATAGAGTTCCGCACCATAGACTGTTGAAGAAAGTGGCAGCTCATGGCATTGGGGGAAAAGTGCTCTCGTGGATCGAGTCATGGCTCACTGACAGGAAGCAGAGAGTGTCCATAAATGGGGTTAAATCCGAGTGGGGATCTGTAACAAGTGGCGTTCCACAGGGATCAGTCTTGGGCCCGTTGTTGTTTATAATATATATTAATGATCTTGATGAGGGAATTACTAGTGATATGAGCAAATTCGCCGATGACACAAAGATAGGTAGGATAATTGATTCAAACGTAGATGTTATGGAACTTCAGGAGATTTAAACAAACTCTATTCTTGGTCAGAAAAGTGGCAGATGCAGTTCAATGTAGATAAATGCAAGGTTCTGAAGCTTGGGAGTGCCCATAACCCTAGTACTTATAAGTTAAATGATGTAGAACTTAGCCATACAGATTGCGAAAAGGACTTGGGGGTTATGGTGAGCGCAACCTAAACAAGACAGCAATGCCTAAGCGTACGTAATAAGGCAAATAGATTACTGGGATTTATATCAAGAAGTGTAAGCAACAGAAGTCCAGAGGTCATACTGCAGCTTTATACATCATTAGTAAGGCCTCACCTAGATTATGCAGCTCAGTTCTGGTCTCCGTATTACAAAATGGACATAAATTCGTTAGAAAACATTCAGCGTAGGATGACTAAATTAATACATAGCATTAGAAATCTTCCTTATGAAGAAAGATTGAAGACTCTTAAGTTACATTCACTTGTTAGACGAAGAATGAGGGGAGACCTGATCGAAGTGTATAAGTGGAAGATAGGTATTAATAAAGGGGATATTAATAAGGTCTTGAGGATGTCTCTCCAAGAGAGAACCCGCAGTAATGGATTTAAATTAGTTAGGTTTAAATTTAGAAAGGACATAGGAAAGTATTGGTTTGGAAATAGGGTAGTTGATGAGTGGAACAGTCTACCTAGTTGGGTTATTGAGGCTGGGACTTTGGGTAGTTTCAAATCTAGGTTGGATAAGTACATGAGTGGGAGGGGTTGGATTTGAGTGGGACTTTCACATCAGAGCTTATTTCTTGGGTGGCATTGAAAATTGGGTTGGGCAAATGTTTTATTAGTGGGATGAATTGTAAAGGACCTGCCTAGTATGGGCCAGCAGGCCTCCTGCAGTGTTCCTCCTTTCTTATGTTCTTCTTTTCCATTCAGCCCGAACTTTATCACACAATTTGAGTTATGGCAGATGATGCAGCCAGCCAGCCACCCAACAATGAAATAAGAGGCACATACCAGGTGTGTGGAGAGTTTCAAGCACGCAACAAGGATGGCCTTATTCGTGCACACAGTGGGTGTGCTGGATTACATAGGCCCCCACCAGAGAGCAGCCCACTGCCTCCACAGGTAGATGACAATTCAATGGCAACCTCCTCACTTCTGAAGATCTTCTGATGGCATTCAAATCCACTGCTAGCAGTACCCTATCTCAGATTCCTAAAGCGGCTCGCCCATATGCAGCAGGGAAATTCACAGACCACCTTAAGCAGGTGAATGGAGGTTCCACCCACTTAGAAGCCCGAAGCACCATTAAAGCATGGCGCAACCTACTCCTGTTCGGCAATGTCTGTCTTGCAGTTCCTGAAAGACGAGGCAAACTGCTAACCACATCAGTCATCAAGACAGTGCGCAACTACCCAACAATGGATAATTGTGTCCCTTTGCCCCATCATTGCAGGAATTGCAGAAGTAGACCCAAGAAAAATTCCACTGAAAACTAGAAAATTTGCGCACAGGTTAGTAAAAAAATCGAAGGTAACACAGTCCGAGCAATCAGAATAATTACAAGTAACGCCATTGTAGCTCCCAAAGATGAGACCACAGCCCAAGCACTAAGAGACAAGCATCCAACAATGGACACATAGCCATCAACAACAACCCTGAGGAAGACCCCATCACAGAGCAATTAATTTTGCCAGAATCAGAAATCTATAAGGCGATAGTGTCATTTCCAGCAGGATCTGCAGGAGGTTACACTGGAATTCGACCACATCACCTCAAGGAGATAGTAAATCCAGTACTCGGCGCATCTGCATCAATTCTTCTCACCGAGTTAACAATTTTCGTCAACAACTGAATGGCTGGGCGAATCCCAGAAGAAATTAAACCTTTCTTTTTTTGGAGCCTCACTATGCGCTTTGAAGGAGGAGGATGGGGGAATCAGACCCATTGCTGTTGGTAACACTCTTCGCCGTCTCGTTGCCAAAACAGCAGTAAGAAACATTCGCCTAGAAGTTGCCAGTTTACACCAGCCACACCAACTGGGTTTTGGGGTCTCTCAAGGCAATGAAACCACTGCTCATGCCGGCCTTTCGGGATTGGTTCCCCAGTCTTTTTTCCTTCGTTTCAGCTGGCTACAGCAAACCCTCAATTCTTTTGTTTGGAGAGCATGAAATTCCCTCATCAGAGGGTCTCAGCAGGGTGGTGTCCACTCGCTCCACTTCTCTTCTGATTGGCAGTAAGAGAGCTAACTTACAGCCTACGCAGCGAGCTCAACATTTGGTACCTGGATGATGGCACTCTGGCACATACTGAAGAGTCCTTGTTAGAGGACCTACAACTGGTGAAGACACAGGGAGAAGAATTGGGACTCATCCTCAATCCTTCCAAGTGTGAAATCATCACAACGAACCAGGAAATAATCGATGCTGTGCTAACAATCCTCCCGGAAGTCTCTACTGCCACTCCATCCAACAGTACCCTTTTGGGAGCACCGCTTGGTCACCAGGCCATCGACACGGTCCTCAAGGACAAATTGAATGTCCTGAAGAGAATAGAGGAGAGAATAAGCGATCTTGATGCACATGACTCACTCACTTCCTGAGGTGAGCACCCTCTTTTGACAACCCAACACTCGACGAATATGATGCACACCTGAGATCAACCTTTAAGGCACTGAATCTGTCATTAGAGGATCGGCAGTGGGTTCAGGCAACCCTCCCAATGCAAATTGGGAGTGCGCAAAGCAACGCAGGTAGCTCTATCGGTATTTCTGTCTTCGTGTTTGGCTTCCAGTGGATTAATCCAGAAGATTGTCCCCGAACGCTTGAGAGTCGAGGTAGGTGCTCAAGACCCAAGGTTAACTGAAGCAGACTCCTCCAGTAGATCAGCTCCTCCCAAAGAGCACAAACAGTCCCACTGGAACAAACCAACCGATCATGGAAAAAAACAGCCAACGTAATATTCACCAACGCTTCAGGAAAGAACAACGCTCGTCTCCTAGCGGTGAAGGCACCACACTCAGGAGATTTCCTTCTCGCTGTTCCCAGTTTCTCCCTGGGCACTCGACTCGACCCACAGGCCATTCGGATTGGTGTTGCTCTTCGCTTAGCCGCCCTCATGCTCACCGAGCATAGGTGTATTTGCGTCAGGGCGACGGCTGATTAATTCGGACTTCATGGTCTCGTGCGTCACACATCAGAGGGGAAGTATGCCAGATACGAGGAGGTCAACGACATCATAAAGAGAAGCCTCTCCACAGCCCGTTGTGCTGTGGAGAGGCTAGATGGTTAGATGGTGTCTAAGATGGATGAGGCTTGATGGCTAGATGGTGTCTAAGAACACCTCTCTGTTTAGTAGCCGATGTTTCATGGCGGTGGGTGAAAAGTTCACATATTTAGCAAAAAGAGCACTTTATTAATAAGATGATTAAGACAAGATCTGTTTGATTTTTTTTTACCCCGAGGGTTACCAACCCAGGATAGCTCAAGAAAGTTAGTGCGTCGTCGAGAACTATTTGTCTAATTTCCACTGGGGTCCTTCAATATTGTTCCCCAGAATGTCAGCCACGCCAGCTGAGTAATACCCAGGTACCTGCTTACAGCTAGGTAAACAGGGACAACAGGTGTAACGAAAGACGCCCAGCATTTCCTCCCGCGTCGGGGAACGAACCACACTCACTGTATGAGGCGAGAGCTTTGACAACCAAGCCATGGGACACTTGATGCCTTCAAAAAGGGCTTGTGTAGAAGACGCCAATTATAAAAGGTCTATTTTTGTGGTCATTTTTTAAACCCTTGTCGGCTACTCCAAACTTTCGTCATGCCAAGGGTACTTCGACAGTTAGCTTACCGGTACAAGACTCAGTGGTAAAAAAAATGAAATAAAAACAATAAGGCATTTACACTCTCATGTGATTAAAAGAATTAGATAGGACGTGTCTATGTAATGAGGAAATGATTCATTCTTGCTGTGGGCAGCAGGCATACTGCAGCACTCCTATGTCATGCACACTTTTAATTATAACGTAAATATAAAAAGACACAAGCTGAAACATGGTAATTTCAAATCCTTTTTCTATGTAGTATGTTTCATTATACAACGGTCACAAATTATCACGATATTTTTTTTTTGGAGCATATGGTGTATAAAATTAATCACATTTTATATATGGGAGGGAAAAATTAATTGTTTAAAAAAAATCATAAGGAAAGTTTTAAGAATGAAGGTTCTGACTGTCAGATACACACAATTTCAACCAATTAACTTCTTTTCCATTTTTTTCCTATTTATTATAACTCAGGTTCACTATGATACATCCTTAATTTCCTGATAACGTAAACAACTACTTCCTTGTTATAAAACATTAAAAGTAATTTAAGCACTCTAACATTAAATTTTGTATTTTTTTCTCAAAACAAATTAATGACCAATGACACTCGTGGATGAGGGCAAATGGCTCAATCCAGTTTATGCAGCTCAATAATATTTTTTACATATTTAAGAATATATGTATGTGCTGATATATTTAAAGTGTTTCTACGAAATATAACGCCAGTATATATGTATGTGAATATTGTACCTAGCATTTCAAATACAGGTATAGCGGAAATTGCTGCTTATCACGCTAAATAAACTAAAAATATTTGGGTGTATCACAGCCAGAATAAAACGAAGCAAAATATTATGTTGGAAATCATTGAATTGTAGCACTTTCCCAGTGTTGTGTACGATTGTTCACAAGTACACGTCAATGGCTTCGCGAAGAGACGAAAAAATTGTGGTAAATGATGGTATTGTGCCAGGAAGAGTTGAGTTAATGCAACACATTCATAATTTTACAGTTCCACGAAGAACTAAGCTCCTGCACCCCCATCAGTAATGGTACAGTTCCATGAAGAATTAAGCTCATGCTCTATCAATAACGGTAGCGTACCATGACCAAGTTCATATAGCCCATCAATTACAGTCCAATTCCATGAAGAACTTCCCTAAGTTCATGCCACCCGTTCATAATGGTACAGTTCTACGAAGAAATAAGTTCATGCACTACTATAATGATACAGTTCCATGGAGAACAAAGTTATTGCAGTATTATAATGATGGTACAGTTCCACGAAGAACTAAGTTTATGCAGTACAGTGATGATGGTACAATTCCAGGGACAACTAGACACATGTAGCATATCAGTGAAGGTAGAGTTCCAGCTAGCAATAAGGTCAGGCAGAACATCACTGCTGGCAAATTTCAATAAACAACTAAGTTGATGCAGCACATAGACGACGGTACATTTCCAAGAAAAAGTAAGTTCATGCAGATCAAGTATGGTACACGTCCGATAAGATCTACATATAATCCTGTAAAATATTAAAGATTATTATTATTATTATTATTATTGTCTTTGTTATTTAGTTACTATTGTTTTTCAAACGTTTAGAAAAGTATGTTAATTTGACGACGGCGGATACCGAAATTTTATTGTGTAGATGCATATATGTCCATTTTATTTATATGATATTGTAATTTTTTTAATTCCTATTAAATTATTTAAATAAATTTCATTCTGCCTCTTCCGAACGGCTTCAATATTTAATGACGATGAATTTTAGGAGAGGTACTTGTCAATTATTGTTAGAGTGCAGGCAAATTTGTTGATATAGTAAAATAATTAAAAACTTTGAATTGTTAGAATCCGTGTTTTAGCTGGAGAATGATTGATCTAATCGGTTTCAAACATTTACCTCTGTTGGTGGTTTCCTGAACGTCAGGTTTGTGCTGTTATTTTGTGTGACATAAATCCCGATTTGCCAATTTTATTGAATAGCGTTATTTACTTATATTCAATATCGACGGAATGCTTCCACTGATCGGCGTCAAGACATTTTTGAGGAACCTTTCTATAAGGAGGAGGAGGAGGAGGCCCCATAAGTTTACTCTCAGTCTGTGAAAATTTAAAAGTTTACTGAAATTGTTCATAAAAGAAAAAACTCGAATCGTTCGAATCAGATCAATTACCGGAGAATGTCTTGTCTGACTGGCATCAACTTGTCATCATTGGCAGGTTTTATTTACAGAGATTGACACACATTTTGTAACTTACAAATTTCAGTTTGCCACTGTTATTAAATAAATTGTTACCCATATAATAACTAGGAAATGCCTTGTCTGATAGGCTTCAAACCATAAATGCTTGTGTATGTTAATTAATCGCATTGAAAACTTTTAACATATTGCCCATTTTTTGTCTTTTAATCTTCCTTCAACTTCTCATTTTAATTTTCCTCATAACTTGGTCAGGACTCATTTATATGCTTCAAAATTCCAAAAAGTGTGCATTTTTTTTTCAACAAGTCGGCCGTCTCCCACCGAGGCAGGGTGACCCAAAAAAGAAAGAAAATCCCCAAAAAGAAAATACTTTCATCATCATTCAACACTTTCACCGCACACATTATCACTGCTTTTGCAGAAGTGCTCAGAATACAACAGCTTAGAAGCATATACGTATAAAGATACACAACATATCCCTCCAAACTGCCAATATCCCAAACCCCTTCTTTAAAGTGCAGGCATTGTACTTCCCATTTCCAGGACTCAAGTCCGACTATATGAACATAACCGGTTTCCCTGAATCCCTTCACTAAATATTACCCTGCTCACACTCCAACAGATCGTCAGGTCCCAAGTATCATTCGCCTCCATTCACTCCTATCTAACACGCTCATGCACGCTTGCTGGAAATCCAAGCCCCTAGCCCACAAAACCTCCTTTACCCCCTCTTTCCAACCCTTTCGAGGACGACCCCTACTCCTCCTTCCTTCCCCTATAGATTTATATGCTTTCCATGTCATTCTACTTTGATCCATCCTCTCTAAATGACCAAACCACCTCAACAACCCCTCTTCTGCCTCTGACTAATGCTTTTATTAACTCCACACCTTCTCCTAATTTCCACACTCCGAATTTTCTGCATAATATTTACACCACACATTGCCCTTAGACAGGACATCTCCACTGCCTCCAACCGTCTCCTCGCTGCTGCATTTACCACCCAAGCTTCACATCCATATAAGAGTGTTGGTACTACTATACTTTCATACATTCCCTTCTTTGCCTCCATAGATAACGTTTTTTGACTCCACATATACCTCAACGCACCACTCACCTTTTTCCCTCATCAATTCTATGATTAACCTCATCCTTCATAAATCCATCCGCCGACACGTCAACTCCCAAGTATCTGAAAACATTCACTTCTTCCATACTCCTCTCCCCAATTTGATATCCAATTTTTCTTTATCTAAATCATTTGATACCCTCATCACCTTACTCTTTTCTATGTTCACTTTCAACTTTCTACCTTTACACACATTCTCAAACTCATCCACTAACCTTTGCAATTTTTCTTTAGAATCTCCCATAAGCACAGTATCATCAGCAAAAAGTAACTGTGTCAGTTCCCATTTTGAATTTGATTCCCCATAATTTAATCCCACCCCTCTCCCAAACACCCTAGCATTTACTTCTTTTACAACCCCATCTGTAAATATATTAAACAACCATGGTGACATTACGCATCCCTGTCTAAGACCTACTTTTACCGGGAAGTATTCTCCCTCTCTTCTACACACCCTAACCTGAGCCTCACTATCCTTATAAAAGCTCTTTACAGCATTTAGTAACTTACCACCTATTCTATATACTTGCAACATCTGCCACATTGCTCCTCTATCCACTATCATATGCCTTTTCTAAATCCATAAATGCAATAAAATCTTCCCTCCCTTTATCTAAATACTGTTCACATATATGCTTCAATGTAAACACTTGATCTACACATCCCCTACCCACTCTGAAGCCTCCCTGCTCATCCGTAATCCTACATTCTGTCTTACCTCTAATTCTTTCAATTATAACCCTACCGTATACTTTTCCTGGTATACTCAGTAAACTTATTCCTCTATAATTTTTACAATCTCTTTTGTCCCCTTTCCCTTTATATAAAGGGACTATACATGCTCTCAGCCAATCCCTAGGTACCTTCCCCTCTTTCATACATTTATTAAACAAAAGTACCAACCACTCCAACACTATATCCCCCCCTGCTTTTAACATTTCTGTCATGATCCCATCAGTTCCAGCTGCTTTACCCCCTTTCATTCTACGTAATGCCTCACTTACCTCCACCACACTTACATTCTGCTCTTCTTCACTCCTAAAAGATGGTATACCTCCCTGGCCAGTGCATGAAATTACCGCCTCCTTTTCTTCCTCAACATTTAAAAGTTCCTCAAAATATTCTCTCCATCTACCTAATACCTCCCTCTCCCCATCTACTAACTCCCCTACTCTGTTTTTTACTGACAAATCCATACTTTCCCTAGGCTTTCTTAACTTGTTTAACTCACTCCAAAAAAATTTCTTATTTTCATTAAAATTTCTTGACAGTGCCTCTCCCACTCTTTCATCTGCTCTTCTTTTACACTCTCTCACCACTCTCTTCACCTTTCTTTTACTCTCCATATACTCTGCTCTTCTTATAACATGTGTGCATATGCCCTATAAATGTATTTGTCGAACTCATTCCCAGGCTCCTGAAATATCTTATGTAACTTCAAACTCTCATTTTCTTAGCTTCAGCCGTTCAACATCAGTACCTCATAATACGCAGACGGCGGAGAGTAAAAGGCAAATTTAGCTATTTTATTGAAAAATAGTGTGGAAATTTTATTTCCGATGAATCACGGCCGACTAAATTTATTTTGTTTTCCGCACGATCCTACAAAATATCCCCCTATTGCATAAGCCCAGCCTCCGGTACCTCAATAAATGAACTACTACCTTGCAAATAAACCACTGAAATCTCACAACTAAATCAAATATCTTTTCATTGAATCAGACACCATTCCACTGAATGATAAGCCTCATGGCTAAATTAGATACTTCACAATTAAATCATACGCTTCACCAAAGAATGAGACGCCTCAACTGAATGAGACTCCTCACCGCCGAATCAAATATCTCCCAAATGAAACAGACATTTTTTATAATTCCAGGACTCCAAAAACAAATATTGCCTATTAAATTACTTTAAGGAATCGGAGCCAGGGACCTGAATCTCATCCCCCAAGTAAAAAAATCGAATTTCAGGTCCGAGATCTCAGAGTCAGGAGTTGAAAACTGAGGTGGTGCTTGATGCCCAAGAGGAAAAATAATAATAATTCATAATAATAATAATAATAATAATAATAATAATAATAATAATAATAATAATAATAATAATAATAATAATATAGTAATAATATATAAGAATAATAAGTCGACGACGAAGAAAGGGAAGACCAAGATAACAGGAAATGTTAAAGGTCTCTGATCTGTACCACTGATTAATGAGGCGAGTGAGGTAATTTAACTGGATTCGCCCTCCAATTCCCTTGACTTATGGGGCAGATACAGGGGCCCAGATGCTCAGTGATACAGGTACCCTGATATCGCCCAGTCATTCAAGTACCCATTACGTCTCCCAGTGATACATTAACCCTAATATCGCCCGGTTCTACAAGGGCCCCGAGGCTGTTCAATGATACAAAGAGAACAAGATTCTAGGTCTCACGACTCATGGGGGATCGACTCGTTTAGAGAGTCCGGCGTCTAGACCAGCCGGAGGTTTCTTTTCCATAGAGACTGAGGTGGTTGTGTAGAGACCTCAGTGCATGGAGCGGTGGTGGAGTCCCTTGGACAGGAATACTCACCCAATGAGTCCAGCTACTTATGGAGACAAGATTCATCCTCTGAGTCCAACATTACAAGTAAACATGACACGACTCACCTACGCAGACCTGTGACTCATGGGGACTAGATTCACTCTTCTTGCCCTGTGACTCATGGGGATTAGATTCACTCTTTTTGTCCTGTGACTCATGGGGACTAGACTCACTCTTCTTGTCCTGTGACTCTTGGGGACTAGACTTACTCTTCTTGTCCAGCGACTCATGGGGACTACACTCTCATGTCCTGTGACTTATGGGGACTAAACTCACTCTTGTCCTGTGATTCATGGGGACTAGACTCACTCTTCTTGTCTTGCGACTCATGGGGATTAGACTCACGTTTCTGTCCTAAGAGTCAAGGGGATGAGATTCATACACGAGGTCCCATGACACTTGAATGTCTTTCTCATTAACCAAATTCGGTGTCTCATGGCAACAGGACTCATCCTCCTAGTCCCATGACGCATAGGGCACAAGACCCATACTCACATGACTTTAGGACCAATACTCGTGCGACGATTTATGGGGACACGAGTTATTCTCCCAGTCCGGTGAATCAAAGACTTGACTCATGTTGCGAGTAAAATGACTGATGAAAACTCGACATGACCTGTGACTCACGTTCGATATCGTTGAAGGACGTGGTCAGAGTATCGACCAGGCGCCTGATATCCAGCATCTGGGAGGTCAGTGACACCTGGGTTCAGGTCCATGAGGACCACAGTGCTCTTCTGGAGCGTTTTTATCGCTCTTGACGTAGTCGTCTACGAGAGTATCGTCAGTTTTAACTTCAATGTTATGCACGGCTTGGTGGTGTGGCCTCAGCAACGAGGTCAGTGTCCTCGGCACTGAAATCAGTGGCCTCGGCACTGAGTTCAGTGGCCTCGGCACTGAGTTCAGTGGCCTCGGCACTGAGTTCAGTGGCCTCGTCACTGAGATCAGTGACTCAGTCACTGAGGTCAGTGGCCTCGGCACTGATATCAATGGCCTCGTCACTGAGATCAGTGGCTCCGTCACTGAGGTCAGTGGCTTCGGCACTGAGGTCAGAGGTCTCAGCAGTATGGTTCGTATCTTCGGTTGTGAGGTTAGTAGCTGTGGCATCCTTTGTTTAAAAGCCGGCGGTGGCTTTAGCGGCCTTCACATACAAGCATCTATGCAAAGGCCGACTGTGGCCGACGGCGGTAATTACGGCTTCAGTGTCCTTTGTAGACTTGGGGCATCTGCCCTTTAATGGAGGAATGCATCTTCTCTGTTGAAATGGGTGTCAAGCCCATAGAAATGTCTACTCCGTGACAGGTCTGTCTTCCGAATACTGCCAGTGCAGGCAGCAGAGACCAGTTCCTGAACCACTTGCAAATAATGGTTATAACGATCATAATTTTTAAAGGGTGTACCAGTAAGCCAGTGGAAGGCGTCGGTCAGATTACTAAAAGCTCCAACTTTGGGTGATCATGTGACTAAGACCTGCACCAGGAAGCACTTGTCCTGTTTCCTGACAAAACTTACGTAACCTAATTTCCCCAACTGCTGATATAGTCACTGCTGGTGGTCATGCCCTGCCAGATGTCTGAGCTCTGGGAATGGAATTAACTTTGGTAAAAGGGTTCTTTAACATATCATTTGTTCCAAAAATCTTGGGTTCGTTAATTACCGCACGTAAGCGTTGAAACTTTGTAACCGATTGAATGAATCTTTCTCGAGTTTTGATGAAAATAATATCTAAATGCTTGATTAAGAAAACATCAGGTAAGCATTTAAACGTTCCCCTTCAGGGATGCCTCATAATTTTCAGCATACCTCTTCTAATTCACTTACGGTCACGTTAATACCCATTGCGCTTTGCTTGTGTTAAGGCAAATTTGTTTATGCAATAGTGTCTCATTCTTCAGCAAAATAGTTAAAAAATAAATCGTTGGAATCCCCTCCGTAACGAGTTATGTGACTGTCTTCAAATTTTCTTCATTCTGTTATATGGTAGCATAAAACCCAATTTGACAATTATATTGAATAGCGATTACTTGTTTATATTCAATACTTACAGAGTGCTTCTTCTGATCGGCTTCAAAATATATATTTATGTGTTTTGTGAAAAGCCTGAAGCCCCATGAATTTAGTTTGAGGTGCAAGTTTGAAATGTTACTGAAACAGTTACTGGAGAATAACTTTTCTGATCGGTTCACTTTATGCTATGTAAATTTTATTTTGCAAATTTTATAAAGTAAATTGTTTCCCATGTAATAACTAGAAAATTCATCTTCTAATTGACTTAAATCCCTAAACACTTTTGCTCATAGGCCTTACGTGGGGCCACTTTGCCAAATTTCGTTCCTAATTTTATCAAATTGGATTTTTCTCCTACATATATCTCATATGTAGGGCTGTAGAGAATTTGAAATAAAATATAAATAAAAAATAAAAAAATGTTAATAAAAATTGACGTTTTCAGGCAGTTTTAAATTAAACGAGGATAGACTTTCTAATTTTCGAAATATTTCTCAGCAACATTTTCGTTGCTTTCTCAAATATGTTTGTGGATAACTCGCGAACGTCTTATTTGATCGGTTTCATTTTAAATGCTAGTTCACAGTATCTCGTGCATGATACACAGGATTGTTTGCATGTGTTGGTGCCCTGTGGATGGTGATACATAGACTATTCTCAGATTTTCTGTGATAACTGGAGAACGCATCCTCTGATCGGTATCAAAACTTCAACACCGGTGTTTCCTCAGCAGAAAGTTGGTATATACCTGGGGTGTGTAATGGTTATTTTTTCTGCTTTTTATCTAGAAATATATTATTTTACATTACTGCGTTATTTTCAGTTAATGTTGGTGAGCGGCTCTTTGATCTGAATCTGAAGGCATAACATTCCACAAGTGCAGTATGATCCCTGCTGGTCTAAAGCTTTCTCATGAGTCAATAACAGTTATGAGCAGCATGTCAACTAATACGACTAATGGAATTTTTGTTTGGCTTTAGATTGTTTAGTTGCAAATTTTAGTAGACTCACTCGAGAATGCCTCGTTTAGTCGTTTTTTTTTTTAAACTTTTAGAGTTGGTGTTTTACCGCAAAGGAAGCTTTGCCTTGCTTTTGGGTAGTTTAAGTTTTAATATGCCAATTTTATTAATCACACTGACTTCTGTGTAATAACCGGTTAATGTCTCTTCTGATCAGAGAAAAATGTCAGCGTTTAACTTTATTGGCTGATGTCAAATCTACATAATGTTAATTTAATAAATCTTATTTAATTACTTGCCTAAATACTTTCTTACTTAAACCCGAGATGCTGTTAAGTCTTACGTGGGGAAAATTATGATTTATTTAGGCCTGTGTTTATTCTAATTTCTCTTTTCTTTAGAAGAAACTGACTGAAACACTGATTTTTAATAAGGTAATTTCTCGGTGCTTTATCCAGTTACCTTCATCTTTCAACGATGATTACTTGATAATACAAATTCTAACTGGCTTCAAACTTTATGTGGTGGAGTCTTTCATGATACTGGTCCCTCTGAGATAACAAGTTTATTGTAAATCATAGGGAGCACTAAATCCGTAACGATTATACAAAGCTTGTGTAGGGGTGGGGGAGGGGTTGTGTTAATGGAAGGTATCCAGGCTCAATTCAGGGAATTAAAACACAGATCCACTTCTCTAAATCAAGAGCCCCTCACCAGCGTTAAGGAACCTCCCTTGAGGGATGAGATAATAAGACAATTCCTCTTTAGTTTGCCTTCAGCACCGGTGCCTCTCATAGGAAGTTTTGATTTCTTTTAGGGCTGTGTCCTAATTTTTTTTTTTAGACTGGCATATTAGTGCCAGTGAGTTAACATGTGAATAAAATTTTATTCCCTTGAGCAACGCTAATAACTGCATTATAAATTTATGCAGCACTCTGCACTAATGTTTTCGAGTGTATTGAGAACAGGAGACAGGGCTTGTGACACATAGGGATAACTTTCTTGGAAAGTATATTTTGTATTGATTTTGTTGCTTATTTTGTATTGATTTTGTTGCTATTTTTGAGCAATTTTATCTTATAAAATTATCTTAAAAATATTTTTGCTTAGAGGCTTGCTGAGCATTTTGAAATAGAATTTAAATAAGTAATGAAAACTGAAAACAGAAAACATAAAAATGCGTTTTTAGGGAGTTATTACACGTGTTAGACTTTTTTCATAGGATGTTGCTCAGTTTGATGTAACAAGAGAATACCTCGTCAGTCTGACGTCTGACGAAAGGTTTGAATAAGATTTGGGTTTTGTATTTGTCCATTTGCAATTCCCTCTGTAGGAATTGGGGTTTTAAATGCCTTCCTGCTAATATTTAATTATTTTACAAATTATTCCGCACTCTGCGCTATTCCTTGTGCACTGAGTTGTGAAAGACGATCGGTGTGATGTACTCTGATGCCTTTCCTGGATCGTCAAGCCACCAAAATAAATTAGTTATTAATCATTATTATTGATATTTTACAATTAAATTTCATTATTGCTGTTATAATATCTATATTGTAATTGTTATTACTATAACTTATTATAATGTGAATCACTAAACCCGTGTGGATCACCCACCGCCAGTTGTGGGGTCTCGATTCTTCGAGTTTTGCGCGCGAGATAAACATATACAGTGCAATACAGACAAACACATATTAAAAATTCGTGTAAACCATTGGCAATGATTTTACCAACAGAAAATGAGCACTTGTCGGCGCCGCTAACATCAAATTATGCTCCGCTCTCGGTCATCCTAAATTATTAAAATAATTAATTTGTACCAAATCAAACTGTGTGTGTGTGTGTGTGTGTGTGTGTGTGTGTGTGTGTGTGTGTGTGTTTACGTTGCTGATGGAAAACATTTTCATGATTTGCAAATGATCTGATAAAGGATAAAACGATTGGGCCGTGATGATCACGTCCAGTGTAATAATGATCGTGATATCATGTCACATCCGATATGCATTATGCACGTCGACAGGCAATATTCACACACACACACGCGCGCGCGCGCACACGCACACACACACACACACACACACACACACACACACACACACACACACACACACACACACGCACGCACGCACGCACACACTACGGGGAAACCCGGGCTTTTCTGTTGACACAGCTGGGTGAAATGGTTTTCTCTGTTTATATACTCGCGTGTCCTGATCTTTACCGATAATACTGTGGTGAAACCCGTTCTTGCTTAATGATGCTGTGGACAAGACCCGACCTTCTCTCATTTCATGCCAACCAGCAAAGAAGGCATAAAACCACAGATACTAAACTTTTGACCTTGAGTCAAGGTCTATGTTACTTTAGTATTTATACAGTCTCAGAAATGCTCTTAATGACCCAAAGCTAGATAATTTTTCCAGAAGTAAATTAACAGGAAGAAATACATGATGCTTTCATTAGCTGATCAATTGTCTTAGATTGCACAGCTTGTCAACAAATCTGTTGATTAGACATTTACTTATTAGCATCGTCTCACTTTAAGATGACGTTATGTGCTTGATAAAGTTTTACTTAAATCGAACCTTAGTTAAGTAAACTAGGTCTGGTACTCCATTATGTCTCTCTTATCCGTCATAACTGCACTAACGTACGTAGAACCCAGCATGACCCAAGATAATCAGCAGTGATACCTACAAACCGAAAAATTACCGAGTGAAGCGAAGACTACCCGCGACTACCTACTCCAAGCTCTTAACTAGCTTAGTATCTTCATCTAATCACAGCAACTCCTGTACTACTATGAGACCAACTACTAGAAGAAACAGCACTAAGAACAGCAAGGTAGCACCTAGAAATCGACTATTCCGTAAGACGACCCAGCAGGACGCCGGTGCGCCATCCACCCCCCCCTTACAACCCAGAGTGACGCATCAACAACAACAAACATGGCCGACTCACCCTCACCCACCAACCCAAGCGACTCGACAACACCACCACCAATCGTGACTGACTCCCTCTCTACCTTTACCACCTTCATAGGATTTAACGCAGCTGATATGCTCTCAGGTATGACTAATGATCCTGACACTCTAAAGCACTACATCACCACCCTAACTGCGGATAACTTTAATCTTCGTGCTGAAAATATGTCTCTCCGTGCAACAATAACAAACCATGAATCTAAGTTACTTCACCTTGAGAACAAGATCAACAACCTTGAACAACAGCAAACATCAACTGGCACGACTGATTTTGGCAAGACCCTCCAGTCAGTCATAGCCAGTCACACAGATTAAATAACTTCCCTAAACACGAAGATTGTTAATGCCCTCAAAGACTGGAAAATAAACATTGATACCCAATTGAACAATTATTTTGCTAACCAAGATGACAAGGCAGAGCAAGACAAGTTATCTGATGCAGTAGTAATTACATTCCACTCTCCCAGCGAATTAAACCATTCCAACTGCAAAGCTACAACTCTCCAGATCATACGTGACCACCTACATGGTAATGTACCAGTGTTGGAAATAAAAGAATCACGGTTACTAGAGAACCAAAGTAGAAAAAGTGTTATGCTCAGATTTCACATACAAGACATGAAAAAAGATCTAATAAGTTCATCTATTAAAGCAAAAAAGGATGTATACATAAATGAGTGTCTCACAAAAAAACGACAGAACCTCCTGTACAGTCAACGTTAAAACGTGAGAATAATGATAAAATTCACCAGTGCTTTGTACGCGATGGACAAATTCTAGTAAGAAAAAACAAATGTAGGCCGTGTGTACTACATTACAAATGAAAATGAACTAGCAAACTTCCTTCATGATGCAAACATTACAGTCTGATATCAGTGACCAAATCCTTACTACGTTAGTGTATGTTACTATGTCATTATTGAACTAATCACTGTACTATCACCTCCTGATAGTATTTACTACCTCATTATCCCAGGTGTCTCACACAGCTCTTTGTGTGACCCAATTTGTGTTATCTTCCCAGATTCCCAATTAACAATTTATTTTTTGTTAATAGGATACTTACTCTTTAATATATTTGTATTACCTTTTTCTTTTCAACTTAAGCACTGTTAAAATTCTCTTATAATCATACCTAATTTTCCCTTTTCTCCCAAACTACAAATAAACTAAACTAGTTTATGTTCCTACTACACTACTATGCAATACCTTGAACCATCCCACATTAGCTAGTATCAACTACCTCAAATAATATTCCAATAGTGATATTAATTGCTCAAACTTTATGCTATAAGGCAATTCCTACTCTCAGATTATTTTCATATCTTAGTGACTATATTGTGTGTGCAGTTAATGTATATTTCAATTACATTATTGTTCAAGGCCCAAAACTATCTTTTGCTGCTACTACCAACTACCTCATATTATTTTTTACTTTTTATAGTACAATAAATTGCTCAGCTTACTATATATAACAAATCAGATCTTACTCACAAATCAATATATCTTAGTTACTATCTGCCAATTTAACTTGTTTACCATTATTTAATTTAGTCCCTATATATTTTCTCCTTTATTTTAGCTTTAATTTAGCTCTACATAACAACCTTAGTTCATATATTCACAACTGTTAAAATAATCGAGGTGCTATTCTCAGGTGCTAAAGTGTAATACGTTCACTATTTTGTCATTATATTCCCTAGCTCATTTATTTGATTACCACTTTATTTGCTTACCACAATTTTTTTTAGACCCTTTTATATTGTCTCCTTTATTTTTAGCATTAAGAACTACCTTAGCTCAAATTTTTACATTTGTTAAAATAACTCAGGTGCTATTTTATAGCTTTAGAATATTTACTTTGTCTTATACTTAATTCTAACTATAGATTCACTATAAATCTTATGATAACAAGCATTGATCCTGATAACAATCTCTTACTGAATGACTTAAATGAATCAAACAGTAACTGTAATTACTAGACAGCAGAACAATCAAAGGCACTTCTCAGAGCCAAGAAAAACATAACTGTCTTTAACTACAATATCAGATCTTTAAGTAAACATTACGATGACCTCATAGCATTACTAAATTCCCTGCATGCCAGTATATCCATCATTACTCTCACCGAAACCTGGCTCAAGCCTGATACTACAGATCTCTATGCCATTCCTGGTTACACAGCCATACACAACTGTAGGCCAGATCAACAAGGGGGTGGCACAGCTATATACTACTCAGACCAACTAGAATGTATCACTAATACTTGCACAAGGGATGAACATGGGGAATATAGAGCAGCTAAATTCAAATCCAAACACCTACAAAAACCTCTCACAGTGATAAACATCTACAGAGTACCACAGTCAAACATTAGCCGTTTTAGTGAAAACCTAGGAAATATGATAACTGATGCACGCATGAATAAAGATCACTTACTACTCTCAGGTGACTTTAATATAAATCTCCTGCAAGACCAGGACCCACATGTTACTGAATTCACAAACACTATGAGTAACTGCATGTTGCTACCAGCAGTAACAAAACCTACAAGAGTTACAGAGACTAGTGTTTGCCTACTAGACCACATCTGGACCAACACCATATCCCCTTTAAAATCAGGCATAATCACAGATAATACCACAGATCACTACCCTACCTTCCTCATCACAAATCTTGGCAAATTACTCCAAGACACTACTAAAGTCACTTTCAGACTTCACAATGAAGCAGCCATTAATAACTTCACAGCAGCAGTGACAAACATCGACTGGCACACTGAGCTAGAAATCTATACAGATATTGGCGAATGTATTAATAATTTTCTAAAAATGACCCAATACCTCTATAACAAGCACTGCCCCAAGAAATCTAAACAGATGACAGCTAAGAGACTGAACAGTCCCTGGCTAACACCCAGCATCCTCAAATCCATAAATACAAAGCACCTATTCGAAAAACAGTACAGAATGGGTCACATAACCAGAGACCAAACAAAACGTTACTCGTCAATCCTAACCAGCCTGATAAGAAGGGCTAAAAAACTGTATTATGAGAACAGATTATCCAACTTACGAGGTGATATAAAAAAGACCTGGAAAACCCTATCAGAAATTTTAGGAACAAAAAAATTATCACGAAATAGCGAAATCGAATTAACAAAACCAGATGAACCCCAACTCCCACCAACTGAAACAGCAGACTCAATAATTTCTTCTCCACTATAGGTAAAAACCTTTCCAATAAAACCCCAAGCTCAGATACCCCACCCAATGACTACTTCACTGGCAACTACCCGAACACATTGTTCCTAGCTCCGACTAACCCTACTGAAGTCTCCCTTATTATCAACACACTAAAAAACAAGAAAGGAGATTTAAATACCTTACCACTCTTTATATTCAAAAAAAGTCACAAGTACTATCACCAATCATTGCAACGCTCTTTAACAAATCCATAGAATCCTCTACTTTCCCTACAGTTCTCAAAATAGCAAGGGTCCCACCTATCCATAAAGGAGGAGACCAAACAGACTTGAATAACTATAGGCCAATATCCAACTTACACCCTCTCTCTAAAATTTTCGAAAAATTAATTCATAAGCGAATCTATTCCTTCCTCATCTCCCACAACATACTCAACCCCTGTCAATTTGGGTTCAGGCCTAATAAAAATACTAATGATGCTATTATACACATGCTAGAACACACATACACTGCAATAGAGAAAAAAGAAGTCCCACTGGGGATATTCATTGACTTACGTAAAGCTTTTGATACAGTTGACCATGACTTGCTCCAAATAAATTTGTCGCACTATGGTATAAGAGGGCACTCCCTCAACTACCTAAAGTCTTACCTCAGCAACAGAAGCCAATATGTGTACACAAACGGGGCAAACTTTTCCGCACAGC
The DNA here is from genome assembly GCF_026875155.1 of Cherax quadricarinatus. NCBI lineage: Eukaryota > Metazoa > Arthropoda > Malacostraca > Decapoda > Parastacidae > Cherax > Cherax quadricarinatus. The sequence continues at coordinate 80,077,753 of NC_069406.1, read as the reverse complement.
CAATTACAGTTGGTGTCCCACAGGGAATTGTCCTAGGCCCTCTTCTCTTTCTCATATACAAAAATGACCTACCAAATTCATCGCAACTACTCAAACCCACACTATTTGCAGATGACACTACGTACGTCTTCTCTCACCCGAGCCCAGTCACGCTAGCCAATGCTGTAAATACCGAATTACAGAAAATATCTACCTGGATGAGTACTAACAAACTTAATCTAAACATTGACAAAACCTACTTCATTCAGTTTGGTAACAGAGCTACAGACGTCCCTCTTAACATAAAGATAAACGGATCACCTATCACAAAACTCACAGAGGGAAAATTCCTAGGAATCCACCTTGATAACAGACTCAAATTTCAAACACATATACAACAAATTTCCAAAAAAAATTCCAAGACCGTAGGCATACTATCGAAGATACGGTACTATGTTCCACAGTCAGCCCTCCAGGCCCTATATCACTCACTTATTTACCCCTATCTCACATATGGAATTTGTGCGTGGGGCTCAACAACAACAAACCATCTCAGACCATTAATTACCCAACAAAAGGCTGCAGTCAGAATAACAAATTTCCACTACAGGCAGCATACTCCACCAGTATTCAAAACTCTAAACATACTCACCATACAAAACATCCATACTTATTACTGCACCTACTACATTCATAGAACACTTAACTCTGATATAAACCCTCTCCTCAAACGTCTCTTTACCAACCTCAACAGAACACATGACCATAACACAAGGCATACATCACTCTTTGATGTTCCTCGTGTCCATCTCACGCTATGCAAAAACTCAATGCACATAAAAGGCCCTAAAATCTGAAATTCATTACCTGTGAATATAAAAGAAACACTGTTTATAAATTCAAGTCTCCTCTCAAAAATCACTTACTCACAACTAAATAAATACTGAATAACTGTATCTCATAAATTGTATCTCATAAATGTTTCTCATTATTGTATCTCATAAATGTCTAACCTGTGATCCAATCAAACTTTTTTTTAAATACATTACCTAACAGAATACTCCATTCTATTGAATGCACAGCAACACAGTAAATGACCATATGAACTGTCTTTGTAATACTCATTTGTGCTAAATTGTTACCTGTTTACAATAATGTTTTTACCACTGAATATATCATTGCTTAGTTAATCTTAAGCTAATTTTAAGCCTGCCCATAATGCTCTGCATACAAGGGGCTTTGGCATGTTGCACTGTAATAACTGTATTCCTTTGTACTTCATTGTATCATGTTCAAATTAATAAATAAATAAATAAAAATAAATACTGATCCGACGATAGTGAAATATGCTGTCTGAACTCCGCAGATTTTGTAATTAGTTATATTATGAATTATACATCATTGAATTTTCGGTAACAGGAAAAATTAAATAAAACACAATACGAATTCGGAAAGGCATTTTCTGAATCGTCAACAAAGTCTTACAATGTCTCACTAACAAATGGTGTTTGTTATTGTATTTTGTTATTGTATTGTATTGTATTTTATAAATTAGCCAAGATAGAGACAAGCGTCAATAGGCTGCATATTCTTTGACTGACAAAAGTTTTATATAGTATCTCAAAAAACGTTGGCTTATAAGATACACAATAAATTTACGCTCTGAAAGGGGCGGGTATATGACAAACGGAGCAACTGACGTACAGAAAGGAGAAATTTGCATACTAAATATCAGGAGGTGTTTGAAAACTTCTTTTCCCGGTTTAAAGCATTAACCAACTTTTTAAATCTCAATGCCCTAAAGGGGAGATGACAACCCTCTTACGATTGAACAAATTTAAAAAAATTTAAAACAAACCCATGTGAAAAATGACTAAATTAAAAACAGCGGGGGTAGATAAAAAAAAAGGGAATCATCAGACAAATCTTTTTTAAAAAACCCCAAAAACCCTACCAATTTAATTTTAATAAAAGTGAAAAGAGAGGGGAGATTATTTATTAAATCAGATGGAAAAAGCTCGTAAATTAATAAAAGAAAGACCTAGGGGTAAAAAACCCAATGAAACTAATCGCTGCGCACTTTTTTCTAATACATAAGCTATATGCCCAATTGCTTTTTCTAAAAAAAGACCCCTTCCCGGGATTTTCACCCCCGGAAATCCAGGAAAAACTAAAATGCCAGCACATAATTGAATAATCCCATACAAAATAACATCCACTCCACGGTTTTATAATCAAAAAACTCTCCTTTACTTAAATTCCTGTTTGGAGAAAAAGGGATTGTATTTTACTGTTTTTGTGTCTCGAAAATCCTTTTTTTGGGGTCGCACACTGATTGACCGCCCACATAAACATCTGAACTGGGAAACAAAAAAAAAATTTTTCCATGAAGACAGAATCTGAGTCTTTAGGTTTTTATAAATATAAAGAAATTTAAAAAAAAAAAAAACAAACCTAATTTTTTTAGAATCTTGCAAACTTTTTCGAAATACTAATAAAAATAATTTTTTTTAAAAAAAAAAACAGAACTAGAAAAACAGTTAAGTAAAATGAAAAAATAACATTTTAAATATAATATATATAATATATATAATATATATATATATATATTTATATATATATAAAATTTATATATATTATAAATATATATTTAATATGTCGTTTCCGAAAACTAAAACTGGTGAATTAGCAAAACCGTTTTAAAAATTTAATCCTTTCTAAAATTTTTTTATACATTAAAATAATTATTTTCATTAATGTTTATGAATTTTTTTTAATTTGCACCAAAAGAATCTTACAAAACTTACCTAACCCTTTTATAACAAGCGCAATTTATTTTTGCCCAACCCAACTTTATATTTTAATTTGTTTACATAATTTAATACTAAACAAACACATGAAAAAAAGTTTTTTTTTGTTAGTCAAAATTTTGGGAAAATTATTTCATACACAAATTTTTACTTTCCCTTATGGCAAGATGGCGTTCTATTTAAGGCAAGATCCAAGTTTTGCCTATTCGGGACACATATATATATATTAATATATTTAAAATATAATATAAATATAAAATTCGTGCCGAATAGGGGAACTTCTTCTTTTAAAAGCAACGCTCACTTGCCCCCTATAGGCAAGGAAAATTTTGTATCAATAAATTTTGCCAAAACATTCTGAACCAACAAAAAAAATATTTCACTTTGTTTTTTTTAAATTAGTGTAAAAATTTTAAAATTATTTTTTGGGGTTTGGCCCCAAAATAAAATGTTCTTTTTTATAATAAGGTTAGGGAAATTTTCTAAGTTCCTTTTGGTGCAAAATTATATATTTATACATCAACATTAATGATAAAAATATATCTTTAAACGCATAAGAGAAAATTTTAGAAAGACTTAATTTTAAATGAGTTCTTGCTAATTGACCAGTTTTACATATTCGGCACGATATATATATATATATATATATATATATATATATATATAAAATAGGTAGTAGGTTGGTAGACAGCAACCACCCAGGGAAGTACTACCGTCCTGCCAGATGACTGTGAAACAAAAACCTGTAATTGTTTTGCATGATGGTAGGTTTCCCTGGTTTCTTTTTCTGTCTCATAAACACGCTAAGATAACAGGGATATCTTGCTACTCCTACTTACACTTTGGTCACACTTCACAGACACGCACATGCATATATATATATACATACATCTAGGTTTTTCTCCTTTTTCTAAATAGCTCTTGTTCTTTTTTATTTCTTCTATTGTCCATGGGGAAGTGGAAAAGAATCTTTCCTCCGTAAGCCATGCGTGTCGTATGAGGCGACTAAAATGCCGGGAGCAATGGGCTAGTAACCCCTTCTCCTGTATACAATTACTAAAAAAGAGAAGAAGAAAAACTTATAAAACTGGGTTGCTTAAATGTGCGTGGATGTAGTGCGGATGACAAGAAACAGATGATTGCTGATGTTATGAATGAAAAGAAGTTGGATGTCCTGGCCCTAAGCGAAACAAAGCTGAAGGGGGTAGGAGAGTTTCAGTGGGGGGAAATAAATGGGATTAAATCTGGGGTATCTGAGAGAGTTAGAGCAAAGGAAGGGTAGCAGTAATGTTAAATGATCAGTTATGGAAGGAGAAAAGAGAATATGAATGTGTAAATTCAAGAATTATGTGGATTAAAGTAAAGGGTTTGGATGTGAGAAGGGGGTCATAATAAGCGTGTATGCACCTGGAGAAGAGGGAATGCAGAGGAGAAGAGAGATTTGGGAGATGTTAAGTGAATGTATAGGAGCCTTTGAACCAAGTGAGAGAGAAAATTGTGGTAGGGACTTGAATGCTAAAGTAGGAGAAACTTTTAGAGAGGGTGTGGTAGGTAAGTTTGGGGTGCCGGGTGTAAATAAATAATGGGAGCCCTTTGATTAAACTTTGTATAGAAAGGGGTTTAGTTATAGGTAATACATATTTTAAGAAAAAGAGGATAAATAATATACACGATATGAGTAGGGGCGAAATGACAGTATTTGTTGATTATGTATTGGTAATAAAAGACTGTTGAGTAGACTTCAGGATGTACATGTTTATAGAGGGGCCACAGATATTTTCAGATCACTTTCTAGTTGTAGCTACACTGAGAGTAAAAGGTAAAATGGGATACAAGGAAAAATAGAAAGCATCAGGGAAGAGAGAGGTGAAAGGTTTATAAACTAAAAGAGGAGGCAGTTAGGGTAAGATATAAACAGCTATTGGAGGATAGAGGGGCTAATGAGAGCATAGGCAATGGGTCGAAGAGGTATGGGGTAGGTTTAAAAATGTAGTGTTAGAGTGTTCAGCAGAAGTTTGTGGTTACAGGAAAGTGGGTGCAAGGGAAGAGGAGCGATTGGTGGAAAAAGATGATGTAAAGAGAGTAGTAAGGGAAAAAAGTTAGCATATGAGAAGTTTTACAAAGTAGAAGTGATGCAAGGAGGGAAGAGTATATGGAGAAAAAGAGAGAAGTTAAGAGAGGGGTGAAGCAATGTAAAAAGAGAGCAAATGAGAGAGTGGGTGAGATGTTTATCAACAAATTTTGTTGAAAATAAGAAAAAGTTTGGAGTGAGATTAACAATTAAGAAAGCCTAGAGAACAAATGGATTTGTCAGTTAAAAAATAGGAAGAGGGAAATTTTTAAATGGAGAGTTAGAGGTATTGGGAAGATGGAAGGAATATTTTGAGGAAATTTTTAAATGTTGATGAAGATAGGGAAGCTGTGATTTCGTGTATAGGGGAAAGGGGGAATAACATCTTGTAGGAGTGAGGAAGAGCCAGTTGTGAGTGTGGGGGAAGTTTTGTGAGGGAGTAGGTAAAATGAAAGGGGGTAAGGCAGCCGGGATTGATGGGATAAAGATAGAAATGTTAAAAGCAGGGTTGGGATATAGTTTTGGAGTGGTTGGTGCAATTATTTAATAAATGTATGGAAGAGGGTAAGGTACCTAGGATTGGCAGAGAGCATGCATAGTTCCTTTGTATAAAGGCAAAGGGATAAAAGAGAGTGCAAAAATTATAGGGGGATAAGTCTGTTGAGTGTTTCCGGGAAAAAGTGTATGGTAGAAGTTATAATTGAAAGAATTAAGAGTAAGACGGAGAATAGGATAGCAGATGAAAAAGGGAGGTTTTTAGGAAAGGTAGGGGGTTTGTGTGGACCAGGTGTTTACAGTGAAACAAATAAGTGAACAGTATTTAGATAAGCTAAAGGGGTCTTTGTGGCATTTATGGATTTGGAAAAGGCGTAGGGACAGGGTGGATAGGGGGGCAATGTGGCAGATGTTGCAAGTGTATGGTGTAGGAGGTAGGTTACTGAAAGCAGTGAAGAGTTTTTACGAGGATAGTGAGGCTCAAATTAGAGTTTTGTAGGAAAAAGGGAAATTTTTTCCCATTAAAAGTAGGCCTTAGACAAGGATGTGTGATGTCACCGTGGTTGTTTAATATATTTATAGATGGGGTTGTAAGAGAAGTAAATGCGAGGGTCTTGGCAAGAGGCGTTTGGAGTTAAAAGATAAAGAATCACACACAAAGTGGGATTGTCACAGCTGCTCTTTGCTGATGACACTGTGCTCTTGGGAGATTCTGAAGAAAGTTGCAGAGATTGGTGGATGAATTTGGGTAGGGTGTGCAAAAGAAGAAAATTAAAGGTGAATACAGGAAAGAGTAAGGTTAGAGGATAACAAAAAGGATTTGGTGATGAAAGATTGAATATCAGATTGGAGGGGGAGAGTATGGAGGAGGGGAACGTAATTCAGATATTTGGGAGTGGACGTGTCAGCGGATGGGCCTTATGAAAGATGAGGTGAATCATAGAATTGATGAGGGAAAAAGAGTGAGTGGTGCACTTAGGGGTCTGTGGAGACAAAGAACTTTGTCCTTGGAGGCAAAGAGGGGAATGTATGAGAGTATAGTTTTACCAACGCTCTTATATGGGTGTGAAGCGTGGGTGATGAATGTTGCAGCGAGGAGAAGGCTGGAGGCAGTGGAGATGTCATGTCTGAGGGCAATGGTGTGGTGTGAATATAATGCAGAGAATTCGTAGTTTGGAAGTTAGGAGGGGGTGCGGATTACCAAAACTGTTGTCCAGAGGGCTGAGGAAGGGTTGTGAGGTGGTTCGGACATGTAGAGAGAATGGAGCGAAACAGAATGACTTCAAGAGTGTATCAGTCTGTAGTGGAAGGAAGGCGGGGTAGGGGTCGGCCTAGGAAGGGTTTTGGAGGGAGGGGTAAAGGAGGTTTGTGTGCGAGGGCTTGGACTTCCAGCAGGCATGCGTGAGCGTGTTTGATAGGAGTGAATGGAGACAAATGGTTTTTAAATACTTGACGTGCTGTTGGAGATGTGAGCAAAGTAACATTTATGAAGGGATTCAGGGAAACCGGCGGGCCGGGACTTGAGTCCTGGAGATGGGAAGTACAGTGCCTGCACTCTGAAGGAGGGTGTAATGTTGCAGTTTAAAAACTGTAGTGTAAAGCACCCTTCTGGCAAGACAGTGATGGAGTGAATGATGGTGAAAGTTTTTCTTTTTCGGGCCACCCTGCCTTGGTGGGAATCGGCCGGTGTGATAATAAAAAAAAAAATATATATATATATATTATATATATATATATAATATATATATATATATATATATATATAATATATATATATATAAATGTAATAGGTTAAAATTTGTCAATTAAATCTCATTTAAACGTAAGTCCTTTCTATAATTTTCTGTTATACATTTAAAGATTTTTTTTCATTTATGTTAAAGTAAAAATTAGTAATTTTGTACCAAAAGAACCTTATGAAACTAAACTAACCTCATTATAACAAGTGCAATTTAATTTAGCCTAATCCAGCTAAATATATTTTAAATAAGTTTACAATAATTTAGTAATAAAAATCACAATGAAACATATTTTTCTCGTTAGATTCAGAATGATTTCACGAAATTATTGCATACATAAATTTTCGCATGCCCTATTCGGCAAGAAATGCATTGCTATTTAAGCCATAATAGCAAGTTTCACTTATTTGGCACGACATATTATATATATATATATATATATAATGTCGTGCCGAATATGTAAAACTGGTCAATTAGCAAGAGCTAGTTTAAAATTAAGCCCTTTCCAAATTTTTTTCTTATACGTTTAAAGATATTTTTTTTTCCATTAATGTTAATGTAATTTTTTTTAATTTTGCACCAAAAGAAACTTAGAAAACTTACCTAACCTTGTTATAACAAGAGCAATTTATTTTAGCCTAACCCAACTAAATATATTTTAGATTTGTTTACAGTAATTTAATACTAAACAAACACAATGAAATATATTTTTTTCGTTAGGTTTAGAATGATTTTGGCGAAATTATTGCATACACAAATTTTCGCTTCTCCTATATGGCAAGATGAGCGTTGCTATTTAAGCCAAGATCGCAAGTTCTGCCTATTGGGCACGACATTATACATATTATATATATATATATATATATATATATATATATATATAATATATATATTATATATATATATATATATATATATATATATATATTTTAAAAGCATGTCGTTTGTTTCTTGAGACTCCCATAAACTACATAACATATATTAGTAACTCAGCCAACCCTCGAAGTGTTGCAGGAAGGCTACAGGGTGTGACACCAGTCACGCATAATACAGTCTCGAGAAAATGTAAAAATTTCCTTCAGTACTTGTGGTGGATGTTAGAGATATGAGTTACGAGGACGTACTGAAAGAGGTGATCATTACGTTTTAGAAGAAGTGATGGCTCTGTGAATACATAATCAAGACCTACAAAATACTCAGTAGATACGCAGGGAAGATAAAGTCATGTAATATAATCATTGAGATACGCAAGGGATGATGATGGCTCGAAATTCTTAGGAAAGAGACAAGGGTATATAAAGGCGTAATGATCCTCAAAATATGCACCGAAGTACAAGATACTCCAAGAACGTACACTGTGCAGTAACTTTGCTAAACAATTCAACAGGCAGGTGTAATAAGAGGGGAGGACACACCAATGCTCCGCCATGACACCCTCCTGGTCAGGATCAGTCACAGACAAGTCAGATGAGGCAAACACATGCATAAATTCAGAAGATCGAATGAGTGTCCCAAGGGACTATGAAGAAGCCAGTAGGTCCAAGTGAATAAGGAATTTCACTTAGTGTCCTTCCTGGTGACCTACGCTCTGAGTCTCCTTGCTGGTGACCTACACGGTGAGTCTCCTTGCTGGTGACCTACACTGAGTCTTCTTGCTGGTGACCTACACTGTGAGTCTCCTTGCTGGTGACCTACACTGTGAGTCTCCTTGCTGGTGGCCTACACTGTGAGTCTCCTTGCTGGTGGCCTACACTGAGTCTCCTTGCTGGTGGCCTACACTGAGTCTCCTTGCTGGTGACCTACACTGTGAGTCTCCTTGCTGGTGACCTACACTGTGAGTCTCCTTGCTGGTGACCTACACTGTGAGTCTCCTTGCTGGTGACCTACACTGAGTCTCCTTGCTGGTGACCTACACTGAGTCTCCTTGCTGGTGACCTACACTGTGAGTCTCCTTGATGGTGACCTACACTGTGAGTCTCCTTGCTGGTGACCTACACTGAGTCTCCTTGCTGGTGACCTACACTGAGTCTCCTTGCTGGTGACCTACACTGTGAGTCTCATTGCTGATGACCTACACTGAGTCTCCTTGCTGGTGACCTACACTGAGTCTCCTTGCTGGTGACCTACACTGAGTCTCCTTGCTGGTGACCTACACTGAGTCTCCTTGCTGGTGACCTACGCTGAGTCTCCTTGCTGGTGACCTACACTGAGTCTCCTTGCTGGTGACCTACACTGAGTCTCCTTGCTGGTGACCTACACTGAGTCTCCTTGCTGGTGACCTACACTGAGTCTCCTTGCTGGTGATCTACACTGAGTCTCCTTGCTGGTGACCTACACTGCGAGTCTCCTTGCTGGTGACCTACACTGCGAGTCTCCTTGCTGGTGACCTACACTGCGAGTCTCCTTGCTGGTGACCTACACTGCGAGTCTCCTTGCTGGTGACCTACATCGTGAGTCTTCTTGCTGGTGACCTACACTGAGTCTCCTTGCTGGTGACCTACACTGTGAGTCTCCTTGCTGGTGACCTACACTGAGTGTACTTGCTGGTGCCCTACATTGTGAGTCTCCTTGCTGGTGACCTACATCGTGAGTCTTCTTGCTGGTGACCTACACTGAGTCTCCTTGCTGGTGACCTACACGGTGAGTCTCCTTGCTGGTGACCTACACTGAGTGTACTTGCTGGGTTCTTACACACAGTGTGGCTGCTGGGTACCAACTTCCTACCATAACTTTCCAAAGGTCAACACATAGATCAGGTCACTGACTTACCCACACAATATGCATTAGCATATTATTGTTCCCTGGCATTAGGAGACAACTTTATCAACTCTTAATTAATTTCAAACTTTCCCAAGTTGTTGATGAACTTATTCGTATTTCAGACTTCCAGCGAAAGTTAAGCAGTTTGTAAGCTGTTTATTCTAACTGAATTTGTTGGTTTAATTAGCTAAGCTTGCGTTAAATTACCTCATATATTTGAGATTAACAATCCATTAATATTCGCTTAATTTCTGCTGTAAAATATAGTTTACCTTAAAGAGTTTCCTACAAATGTCGGCGTTTAGTTTAGCAAGTTTATTTCTATAACAAATCATACATAACTTAAAATAATTTTGAAGAACATTAATTAATTACATTATTCCCATGATTTTGCCGCACATATAAAACTACCTTTTCGTTTAAATTGGATGTAAGTATTATATTTATTTTCCTGAGTAAACTACTGAGCTCGAAGAAGTCACACGACGCTTGGGGAAACTGATGTAATCGGGTTTAGTGCAAAGAAAGTAAATTATTTCAAGTACCCAGGATCATGTAGGCTGTAACAGTATCGATGCACCTCCCTTGAAGTGTTCGATTTGTGAATAAATCATAATGTACGAAAATATAATTTTTAAATCTGTAACAAAATTCCGACCATTTCATTCCCACTTAAATTAATCAAAATATCAAAACATTAATAAATACACATACAGTTTTTCATATATTATTATTAACAATTATGATGCATCATAAACTACAATAATCACATGATACATAATTAACAAACTACAACACTTGCCATTAACTCCTTTAATTTAATATACCAACAGTGAATTTATATTGATACCTATAACGATATATTAAAAGTAGGTATGTGGCAAATTACTGGAATCAATTAAACGGTAGCCGATTCCGGCCGATACTTTTAAAAATATTAAAATTACAAGTGTGCTTAAAAAATATCAACATTTATACTCTACCTGACGATTTCGACACACACACACACACACACACACACACACACACACACACACACGGGGCCAGGAGCTGAGTCTCGACCCCTGCAACCACAATTAGGTGAGTACACACTGGAGAGTATACACACACACACACACACACATTGGACAGTTGGTTCAGAAAGATACATAAGCAAACACTATGACATATTTATTAGAAAACAGAGGTAGAAAGACATTGTACATAAGCGGAGAGTGAGGTGTGAGTGATGCATGGTGACCTGAAGAATGCCATGTTAGGATGAGGGCGGGTAGACGATGAGATAATGTGACTCCTGTGCTGTTTGGATGGTGGTGCTTAGCCTGCTTAAGTATCATGTATGCTAATTTTTTTTAATTTTGTGGTTTCCAGTGTTACGTTCTATTGTGTCGGTGACGGCGATTAGGGAGGCTTCTAGACACCGTCGGTGTCTGAGGTCTGGTTCGGTTAGAACGAGTTGTGCCTCATTCCAGTTCATCAAATGCCCCGTGGAGTCTCGGTGGAGGACACAGGCGTACCTTAAATTGTCTCTGTTACAGGCACTTCGATGCTCGGTCAGGCGGACTACAAGATCTCTGCCTGTCTCGCCTAAATATTTCTTGGGACAGAATCCACAGGGGATGGTGTAGGAGCCTGCTGTAGGTTAGAGGTGTGGGGCTGCGTTGCGTAGTGAGGTCTTTGATGTGTTTATGGTGGTAACGTTGATGCTACTCTTAGCAAATGCCCGGCGAGTATTCGTAGCAATATCACCACGTGGGAGCAAACCAACATCACACATGGGAGAACAGCCCTCTAAGAAGTTCATAGTGCTCCTATGTGGTGATGTTGCTACGAATACTCGCCGGGCACTTACTAAGAGTAACATCAACGTTTCCACCATAAACACATCATCTATGAATGAAGAAACCATCAAGTTCAGTCGACTTTAAGAAGTCATCACTACCTGACAAAGGCTAGGTTATACAGTGTCTGTAGCAGATCTGTTAATATGAGATGTCCATCACATGAAATGTGAAGAGAATAGACAAAGAATGGAGTCACACACCAGCTCATTATATGGTAGTAACTGCATGTTGGCTCAGGGCGTGTTTTGGTTATAAGATGTAGTTTAAGATTATGTTTTATTTTTAACTCACCGGCCGTCTCCCACCGAGGTAGAGTGACCCAAAAAAAAAGAAACACTTTTACCATTACTCACTTTTCCCAGAGGGGCGCAAATACCCTTAACCATAAGTCAGAGTGTAGGCATTGTACTTGACACCTCCAGGACTCATGTCTGGCTCACCAGTTTTCCTGAATCCCATCATACATATTACCTTGCTCACACTCCTACAACACGTCAAGTCATAAAAGTGCTTGCTTCCACTTCTATTTAACATGCTCACACACAATTGTTGGATATCTAAGTCTTCTTTATCCCCTCCCTCCAACCTTTTCTAAGACGAACCCAACCCCGCCTTCTCTTCTCTGCAGATTTATACGTTCTGCAAGTCATTATATTTTGCTCCATCCTCTCTAAATGTCTGAACCATAATAACGCCTCTTTGGCCTTCTGGATACTTTAGGATGTCCAGTATTAATTGGAATGCGCCATGTAAATTGTGTAATATTGGTCAGTTGGTAAAAACCCAACGATAATAACAAATTAAGTTAACCCAAAATAATCTCACGCAACAGAACTTTGTTTAATTCGTTATATGCAGAATTTAAACAAGCATGTCTTTGTTTACGTTCCCTGTGACTGGCTAGGCGCAGTGACAAACTCAGATACAGATTTAAATTTGCAAAAAAAATACTGTTTATTCCGAGGTGAATATGGGTTGCAAGCATTGTAAAATGTACAATAACGTCAGAATTCCGCCGAGGCCCAAAATAAAAGAATTGTTCAGTAGATTTTAGAGGTGTCCAAATATATACACAATAAGCAGGTCATATACACAGTTCATGTATGCAATAAGGCCATTTGTAAGCAGGTCGTCAATACAGGTCATGTATACTGTAAGGAGGTAATAATCAGAGGACATGTATAAAATAAACATGTCATGTATATAATTTTAACATCACATTAAACAGGACACGTATACAATAATTAGCTTTGAAATGCCAGGAGAGATCGTCATACAAGAATAAAGAAATCTTTACCAGTAAAAGAAATCTTTGATTACATCATTTTCCTCTCGACTGACTACAGATTCTTAAATTAATTTTGATTAATCTGATCCTAAATATTTATAATTCTTGCTTCATTACTTTAGTTATAAAGGAATATATATTTAGTTTTAATGGAATACTAATTATTCTTGCCTTAACTGAAAATTAATTATTATTGACTTTCATGAATATTTGTTATTCTTAAATGAATATTTATTATTCTTGTCAAAGTGAATATTGATTATTCTTGTTTTAAATGAGTATTGGTTATTCTTGTTTAAATAAAAATTTATTATTCTTGTCTTAATTAAATATTGGTTATTCTTTTCTTGACTGAATATTGGTTATTCCCCTCTTGAATTAATATTGATCATTCTTTACTAAATATTTATTATCCTTGTCTCGATTAAGTATTATTCTCGTCTTGGCTAAACATAAACTTATATACACAGAAACACTGAGTATTTATTCAGAATAATCAAACTGGCCTTTATTGTTCCAGTATCCAATCATTTCTTGAATAATATTTGCAGTATTCCTTTTAATTTTTAACTGCTTTCCAGTTATCTGTATGTTTTATGTTTATTCTAATTGTATGTATTATGATCATTTGGCATCTCGTTTCATTAGACTGAGGAATTTCCAGTAACTCAGCAGAGACGTCACTTACAAACTTTGTTCTGTGTAATCATATCTTAGCAGTGTTTTGTTACTTACCATAACTTCGTCCTGGCCAGTCATATCTTAGGTGTATTATGTTACAATAACATCATCCTTGTCGATCATATCTCAGGTGTGTTATGTTACTTACCATAACATCATCCTTGCCAATCATATCTCAAGTGTATTATGTTACCATAACATCGGGCTAGCTAATCGTATATCAGCTGAGTTATGACGTCACCAACCATAACATCGTCTAGGTAAAGCCTTTCTAAGCAGGGCTAAGACTTCTTTTACCACAGATTGCCTCGTCGAATCACGTATCAGCAATACTGTGATGTCCCTTACCAATAAGTCGCCCTGTCCAGTCACACCTCAGCTGCACTGCGATGTCACGCATTACCATGATAAACGTACCTCAGTCTGCTGCACCCTTCCCAACACGAGGTTGCTGCTTTACCACAGCTATGCTAACTACGATGAAAGACCCTCAGTGTTCTGGGATAATAATGGAGTCTGGTATACCATAACTCACTACTCCAGCCTGGTACTCAGCTGTCCTTTATTGAGACAAATGATGCTATTCATTCTCCTGTTTTTTTTGCTCAGGCAGCCGTGTTTCTCCTAACATATGACGGAACTATGGGATGCCTCTGTGTGTGTGTGTGTGTGTGTGTGTGTGTGTGTGTGTGTGTGTGTGTGTGTGTGTGTGTGTGTGTGTGTGTGTGTGTGTGTGTGTTCGTGTGTGCGTGTTCGTGTGTGCGTGTTCGTGTGTGTGTGTTCGTGTGTGTGTGTTCGTGTGTGTGTGTTCGTGTGTGTGTGTTCGTGTGTGTGTGTGTGTGTTCGTGTGTGTGTGTTCGTGTGTGTGTGTTCGTGTGTGTGTGTTCGTGTGCGCGCGCGCGCGTGCGCGCAGGCGTGTTTGTTTTCATTCCTGTTTTACAAACACACCGCTGTCTTATGATTTACATTCATTAATATTTCAAATTTTCCACTATTTTTCATTGCATGCTTGTGACACACCTGTGAGCACTTTTGAGGGTTTTCCTCTACCGTCGCAGACTGGCCTGAGGATAGTCTTACTTGCTGAGTGCTTGGTGAACCAGGCTGTTGCTGCTAGCGGCCTCTCCAGGGGATTAACTCTGGACTACTGGCTGTGTTACTAGCTTGACGTGTCTTTGGTACGCCCCACTCAACGTTTCCTCTACCACAGTATGTCCCAGTGAACGTGTCCTCCGCCATAGCGTGTCCCACTAAACGTGTCCTAAACCATATTGTACCAAGAGATACGTGTCACTGTCATAGTATACTCCACTGTGCGTTTCCTCCTCCAAACTGTTGTGTACTGTATGGTGTCACTACCATGGTGTGTCCCTCTCAATGTTTCTTATCTCATTCTGTATCTCACTTTACACTTCCTATACCATGGTGTATCTTACCGTAAACTTCCTCTCTCATTCTGTATCTCACTGTACACTTCCTTTACCATGGTGTATCTTACATTAAGTTTCTTCTCACTGTATATTTACTTATTCAAGTACAGGACATAATGTAGGCACTGAATTAATTCTTAAAGAGATCAAATCACTTACTTTCGAAAGTGCATCGGTCAGTAATAACCTGGTTGATCAGGAAATGGACAAGAAATCATAGTTCCCTAGGAGAAGAACCCATGAACCCGCTTACTGGAAATTCAGAGTAAAGCGTCGCTCCGTCCATATAATGCTTCTCCTCCTGTCTGTCTGTAAGTCTCTCTCTCTCTCTCTCTCTCTCTCTCTCTCTCTCTCTCTCTCTCTCTCTCTCTCTCTCTCTCTCTCAGCGTACAACACTGTACGCATCCCAGGCTCCCTTCTCTGCAGCAAATCTCTCGGGGATCTTTTGTTTCCTGGGCCCCTCCTTGCATGTGTCACTTTTGTCATCGTCCCCTTCCCTCTCCTGGTATTATCCAGCCCTCGCTTCACACGCTTCGCTGTGATTTCCACCTCCAGTACTCGTATATCTTTCAGCATTTTTGTTAAACAACATTCGTAATTACGATAATGCTGTTATAATTTTTTTTACACTTAACACGTAAGTTTCTTAATGTTCAGGGTAATAAAAGAAAATTAACAGTTAATAAAATTTATAAAAAATATGTAAATACTGCTACTACTACTACCTCTAATACTACTGCTAGTACTACCTCCGATACTACTACCTCTAATACTACTACCTCTATTACTAATACTACTACCTCTAATACTACTACTACCTCTAATACTACTGCTAGTACTACCTCTGATACTACCTCTAATACTACTACTACCTCTATTACTAATACTAATACCTCTAATACTACTACTACCTCTAATACTACTACTACCACCTCTAATACTACTACTACTACCACCTCTAATACCACTACTACCTCTAATACTACTACTACTACTACTACTACTACTACTGCTACTACTGATACTACTACTACTACCTCTAATACTACTACTACCTCTAATTCTACAACGAATAATAAGAATAATACATAATTTTATTATTTTTAAGAGAAAATAAATATATTTTCAATTTATATTTATTCATAAATTATGATTTATTATTATGTTATGACTTACGTTGCCGTCACACTAGAATGTGACACAGAGGAAAACAAACATTAGCAACAACATCCTGGTGAACAAAATAGAACAGCTGTGCTTGTTTTGTTGTGAAGAGACCAGACAATACTCTGCCACCCAGAGTAGTTGGTACACAGATGGTGATTAGTTTGACTTCTCTCTCAAATGTACCGACCAACGAAATATATTAGAATGTTTAGACTTCACAGAACAAGCGAATTAATAAAAAAAGTAACTTATCTCATGCAGGAGGAAATTCGAACCTACGATCTTTGGGACAGAGTACGCAGGTGCTTTACTATGCACACCATTGCCAGACCAGACAATACTCTGAACCCCCAGCCAAGCTACTTGTTTATTCCAGAGTAGTTGGCACACTACTGGTGATAAGTTTTTCATCTCTGCTCCCACATTCACCAACCAGCGAAAAATATTAGAAATTTTAAAATTCGCAGAACAAGCAAAATATTCTCTGCTTCTGCGAAGTCTAATGGTTGTTGTTCTGCAGAGACAAAGGCTGCAGCTCAACAGTCCTCCAAACATACACATACTTCAGCTTAAGAAATAAAAAGATCAACTAAGGCAACACGAGTGCAAAATGTTAAATAACTAATGCATGTTTCATCTGCTTTAGATGCCCTAGCTGGATTATGCTATAATAAGCTTTTATTAAGAATGCCTCCAAATATTTTCTTGACAGCTTATACTGGACTGAGTTAGAAATATTTCGTCTCATTGAAAAAAATATAAAACTGACCAAAAAAAGTACGTAATTATGTACATGCTTACATCATATCTACATACATACTAGAAGCTAATGTAACTATTACATTATTTTTTCAGCGCTACATTGAAACCCAAATATACCAGATCCTTGATTATTTTGTCACTTCATATAGCAATTAAGATAATTTTCCTAGCATCTCAGTGTTCCTAAGCCTTACCTCTATCGCAAGAGGACATTTATATGAATATATATGAACTTCTTCCTACTGTAATATAGCAAGAGCCCCAACAGGATGCTTAGGCAGATCCGATGGAGAATCTGAAGTCAAATTAAACTCAGATTTATTATGAGCCTTGAACTGGTTGATGCATGTGAATTAGTTTTTTCTTGTCATGCGTTTGTACCACATAATTGTACTTGCTCAGTACAATTAAAGTCCTCCAGATAGTGCTTGTCAGAGATGAGCAAGAACTGAATGTTGTGTCATAACTAGATCGCCTGGGTACAATGATCTAGGAACTGCTGTTATGTCTCATTGCTTCTCTATTAAGAGATCATCATCTTTTAAATTCTGTGCAGCCAGATTGTGCAAATAGGTTGATCTATCTCTGATGGTGTCTGGAGAAGAAGAAAGATCGAGACTTGATATACCAAGCCAAGCCTTTCTTAGGCTTCTTACGGCAGGATAATGTATATTTACTCAGAAAGTGAGCATTGAATCAAGTCCTACTCGTTTTTTAAGGCGTACAGCAAAATACAGATTCCTTCATCTCAACGGTTTTGAAATTCATGAAAATAATACCTCACATAGTCTTTATGGTTTGATGAATTCTTTGTAAGTTTGCCTGTGATTGCGAGGGCTAAGCCTTAGATTTGTTTTTAGACAAAATTACTACCTTGGTGTAATTGTATATTCTTTAAAATTCATTGCTGAGTGACACTTTTTATTAAACATTTTACAATATTCCAGCAGTTATCCTTCACAGCGGTACAGCATCTGAATATTTAGAAGCAACATCAAAATTCCTGAGGAAATGCCGATTCCCTGATTAAGTAAGTTACACAGTCAGTTATCGACTTTAAGAATGGTTTCCCAGAAACTGGAATATGAAACAATGGAGCTAGTTTATTAAACTGGCTTTTCTCTCCAATTTAAGTATAAGAAACGCTTAAGACAGT
Source organism: Cherax quadricarinatus (assembly GCF_026875155.1). NCBI lineage: Eukaryota > Metazoa > Arthropoda > Malacostraca > Decapoda > Parastacidae > Cherax > Cherax quadricarinatus. The sequence goes on along the minus strand of NC_069406.1, from coordinate 80,059,571 downwards.
CCAACACAATTTTCCTATCCCAAGCCAGATGAAGTGTTTAAGAGATTTTATTAAAACTCTTCTTTACTCCAAGGTGACCAGTCAAGGAACAAGCATAAACACGCTGCAATACCAGCTCTATGAACTACAATGGTAGCACAATGTTATGCCACGCAGTTTTAGAAATCCGGGTATACCAAGGCATTGAGTACTTTCATGCATGAGAATTCCGTCCCGGACATAAAAAGTTATTGTTTGTAGAATCTAGCTTGGAATTTCGGCAGACCTTCCGAGTGTTCATGGTAAAGGTCGGCAAACCTTCCGAGTGTTCATGGTAAAAGTCGGCAGACCTTCCGAGTGTTCATGGTAAAGGTCGGCAGACCTTCCAAGTGTTAACGGTAAAGGCTGGTAGACCTCCCGAGCGTTCATTGTGTAGGTCAGTACGCCAACCTATTTACTCATATTTACATTTGTTTAACGTTTTAACCCTATATGTTAACTTTAATGAAGCTTCAAAGTGTACTGGGCATCTGTCGATGAACTGAAGAAATCCACATGGAGAAAAACAGTGCAGAAAGGGATTTTAATATGTTACTCTTCTGCTGACAGGTTCTTCTGACATCAACCCATCCCCACCTCAGCTGTACTACTACTTCCAACCTCTCACAGCTAGCTTCCCGACTCCCGCCACCATATATGCTTATTTCTTGGTTGTTTTCGTATAAGGAATAAAGAAACTACCTGTGACAAACCGTTTCCTTAGTGTCCTGATCAAAGCATACTTGCGTTTTACCTCTCCTAATTCATTATTAAGAAAAAGGTTATCTAGGTAATGCCGAACATCACTGGGGGTGCAAGAATGAAATCCTCACACAGAATCAGATGAATTAAAGCATCATAATCATCAAGGATACCTTTTGCTCTACACCACCTCATCAGAGGAGTTCGTTTCGCTCTGGCAAAGTTTGTGAAAATCTTCATATGTTGAAGAGTTGACTTCTTATAATCTCCTACATACAATTTCGGAATTAAGTTAACATGCCATTAGTACTGAGTTTCTCATTGTCTCTTAATAAATATACTGCCTCTCTTAGAGGGATATAGTACGTATCTCTGTTTTTCTGTTAACCAAGACAGCCCAATAACGCCTTAGCCAGCCAAACAAATATATTTTATAAACACCCGAAATATTACTCAGGGTTTTCCTCAGTAAAATCAGGTACCATAGTGGCAGTCCTCTACCCATCGAACTGAGAGATGGGGTCAACGCAAGGCCGAGTTATTAACCTGTCTGTCGTTTGTGTAGGTTAGAAAGAAGTGGTTCTAGAATTATCTAATCTATCTCTCTGCCCCAGCGCCCTTTTCCATTATCTTTTTTTATTCTGAAATCTTTATACTTTTTGTAGCTTTTAATCACCGCTCCTTTACAATTTCTAATTGTAATGCGGTTAATCACTCAATTCTGTTCATATTTTCCATTGGGAACATAGCAAAATCTAGCAGATTAACTTGGGTAAAGAGCAAGAACCATGTTGACAAGAGATAGACTCGTCATAATCATTACCTAAATACATACTGGGGGTAGAAGAGGAACTGGAAGGATGCATAACACTCATCAACGTCACTGACATGCTTTAAGTCGTTGTAAATTAGAACACGTTGAAATATAACACATGAATCAGTTTAGCGTTTTACTTCCTGTAAGCGATACGTTTTCTCAGAGAAATGACCCCTTGATATACATAGAATAGTCCTGGACGAAACGACTATAATGTACTGTACATAGACTTTACCTGGACTAAAAGACCCCAGGGTTCCAAAACATGTAGTTTTCCTAAAGTTAATGACTCCATGATACCATACATGAACACCTTCCGAGCTAAATCCTCACATTACATAAATTCTTCTAAGATTACTAGGTAACGCATTGCTCTTCTATCCTCTAGCCAATTTTCTACGATATTAAAATTGTTATATAAGTTACAGTATATCCAAATTGCAGAGGTGAAGAAGGGATGCATACAATACAGTTACTGAGTGTAACTCAGAAAGTTTAACCTTATTCACAACAGTCTTTTGTATCACATATACTGTGGCAAAGCATTTGTAAAATTCATCATTTCTATGATTAACCTCATCCTTCATAAATCCATCCGCTGACACGTCTACTCCCAAATATCAGAAAACATTCACTTCCTCAATACTCCCCCTCCCCAATTTGATATCAAATTTTTCTTTATCTAAATCATTTGATACCCTCATCACCTTACTCTTTTCTATGTTCACTTTCAACTTTCTACCTTTACACACATTCCCAAATTCGTCCACTAACCTTTGCAATTTTTCTTTAGAATCTCCCATAAGCACAGTATCATCAGCAAAAATTAACTGTGTCACTTCCCATTTTGTATTTGATTCCCCATAATTTAATCCCACCCCTCTCTCGAACACCCTAGCATTTGCTTCTTTTACAACCCCATCTATAAATATATTAAACAACCATGATGACATTACACATCCCTGTCTAAGACCTACTTTTACCGGGAAGTATTCTCCCTCTCTTCTACACACCCTAACCTGAGCCTCACTATCTTCATAAAAACTCTTTACAGCATTTAGTAACTTAACACCTCTTCCATTAACTTGTAACATCTGCCACATTGCTCCTCTATTCACTCTATCATATGCCGTTTCTAAATCCATAAATGCAATAAAAACTTCCCTACCTTTATCTAAATACTGTTCACATATATGCTTCAATGTAAACACTTGATCTACACATACCTCTAATTCTTTCAGTAATAACTCTACTGTACACTTTTCCTGGTATACTCAGTAAACTTATTCCTCTATAATTTCTACAATCTCTTTTGTCCCCCTTCCCTTTATATAGAGAGAATATACATGCTCACCGTCAATCCCTAGGTACTTTCCCCTCTTTCATACATTTATTAAACAAAAATACCAACCACTCCAACACTATGTCCAATCCTGCTTCTAACATTTCTGTCATGATCCCGTCAGTTCCAGCTGCTTTACGCCCTTTCATTCTACGTAATGCCTCACTTACCTCCACCACACTTACATCCTGCTCTTTTTCACTCCTAAAAGATGGTATACCTCCCTGGCCAATGCATGAAATTACCGCCTCCCTTTCTTCGTCGACATTTAAAAGTTCCTCAAAATATTCTCGCCATCTACCCAATACCTCCATCTCCCCATCTACTAACTTCCCTACTCTGTTTTTATCTGGTAATTCCATTTCTTATTTTCATTAAAATTTCTCTTTTTGACAGTGCCTTTCCCACTTTATCATCCACTCTCTTTTTGCTCTCTCTCACCACTCTCTTCATCTTTCTTTTGCTCCCCATGTACTCTACACTTCTCATAACACTTCTGCTTTTTAAATACCTCTCATAAACTACCTTTTTACCTTATCACATCCTTTACTTCATCACTCCACCAATCACTGGTCTTTCCTCCTGCACCCACCCTCCTATAACCACAAACTTCTGCCCCACATTCTAATACTGCATTTTCTAAAACTATTCCAACCCTCTTCAACCCCCCCCCCACTACTCATACCTGCACCAGCCCACCTTCCTGCCAATAGTTGCTTATATTTCATCCGAACTTCCTCCTCCCTTAGTTTATACACTTTCACCTCCTTCTTAATTGTTGCCATTTTCCTCTTATCCCATCTATTTCTTACTCTAACTGTAGCTAAAACTAGATAATGATCCGATATATCAGTTGCCCCTCTGTAAACGTGTACATCCTGGAGCCTACCCATCAGCCATTTATCCACCAATATATAATGTAACAAACTACTTTCATTACGTGCTATATCATACTTGTATATTTATTTATCCTCTTTTTCATAAAATATGTATTACTTATTACCAAACCTCTTTCTACACATAAATCAATTAAAGGCTCCCCATTTACACTTACCCCTGGACACCCCAAGTTTACCTACTACTCCCTCCACAACATTTTTTACCCGCTTTAGCATTAAAATCCCCAACCACAAGTACTCTCACACTTGGTTCAAAACTCCCCACGCATTCACTCAACATTTCCCAAAATTTCTCTCTCTCTCCTCTATACTTCTCTCTTCCCCAGGTGCATATACGCACCTTTAATTTACTCCACATAATCCTTGAATTTATACATTTATAGTCCCTCTTTTTCTGTCATAGCTTATCCTTCAACATTATTGCTACTTCTTTAGCTCTAACTATTTGAAACCCCTTACCTAATCCCATTTATTCCTCTCCACTGAAACTCTCCCATCCCCTTCAGCTTTGTTTCACTTAAAACCAGGACATCCAGCTCCTACTCATTCATAACATCCACAATCATCTCTTTCTTATCATTCGCACATCTACGCACATTCAGACTTCCCACTTTGACAATTTTCTTCTTCTCATTCTTTATAGTAATTATTACAGGAAAAGGGGTTACTAGCCCATTGTTCCCGGCATTTTAGTAGACTTTTACAACACACATGGCTTACGGAGGAAAGATTTTTATTCCACTTCCGCATGGATATAAAAGGAAAAGTAATAAGAAAAAGAACTAAGATAAAATCAAAGAAAACTCAAATGAGAGTGTATAAATAAACGTGTACAGTGTGACTTAAGTTCAGTGTGACCTAAGTGTAAGTAGAAGTAGCAAGACGTACCTGAAATCTTGCATATTTATTTGACACAAAAGACACCAGCAGTCCCACCATCATGTAAAACAATTACAGGCTTTCGTTTTACACTCACTTGGAAGGACGGTAGTACCTCTCTGGGTGGTTGGTGTCTACCAACTTACTATATACTAATATATATATATATATATATATATATATATATATATATATATAATATATATATATATATATATATAATATATATATGTATGTCGTGCCGAATAGGTAGAATTTACGATCTTGGCTTAAATAGCAACGTTCATCTTGCCATATAGGACAAGTGAAAATTTGTGTATGCAATAACTTCGCCAAAATCATTTTGAACCTAACGAAAAAAATATATTTGATTGTGTTTGTTTAGTATTAAATTTTTGTAAACGTATTTAAAATATATTTAGTTCTGTTTGCCTAAAATAAATTGCTCTTGTTATAATAAGGTTAGTTAAGTTTTCTAAGATTCTTTTGGTGCAAAATTAAAAATTTTTACATTAACATTAATGAAAATGTATATCTTTAAACGTATAAGAAAAAATTTCAGAAATTACTTAATTTTAAATGAGTTCTTGCTAATTGACTAGTTTTACACATACTGCACGACATATATATATATATATATATATATATATATATATATATATATATATATATATATATATATATATATAATGTATATTACATATTTTATTTATTTATTACGTCTGCCGGCGTGGAGGGAGGGAGTCAGTTTATGGTGCTCCATACATTGTGTGTGTGAACAAAGAACCAACATGGTTTACAAGGGCCAGTTTCGACAGACATCATCGTGGGTATCCACCGGAGGTTACAGAGTCGTGACAATCCTCTGCATCAGATCGTTGCTTCTGTAGCAGTGAAAGTGTAGTGTGCATGTGGGGGGGTAGTGTTGGTCTTGAGGGGATCCTGCCAGCGGAGGTGTGGAGGAGGTTTGTTTACCCTCTGTGTTCGGCCGGGGTTGGGGGCGGGAGTGGTCTCTCACGACTCCATCAATGGATGCTGAACTGAACACCACCTCGGTTAACAGTGAGAACATGGTGATTAGTGTGCCAAATGGCGAGGGTTTCTCTAAATGGAATAATAAGTGTATAGCAATTAGCAAAAGTTAGTCAGTGATGTGCATCTTTAGTGAACAGATATGGCCACTCCTCTCGCCCCCCATCCCTGGTCCCTCTCCCAACATCCCGGTCTGGGACTACTGACTTCCTGACCAAGGGTGTTGCCGTTTAGTGCCCCACCAATTATTAACTCTACCGCTCGCTATTCCCCTGCCCTCATCCACCATGCATCCATGCTGTCTTTCACCCGTTACCCCACTGCTGGCGCCCTCCCACCCCCACCATGTCAGCAGTGTCACAAGAAGTGCCGGGTTCCCAGGAATCTCCACAACAGAGCCAACGCCGTGGATTCCGTCCACGAGGCATCTGCCAGGTGTGCCACAGGGATTGTACACTCAATCCCTCAACTGGCTACATCTGTGCGCACAGTGGATGTCTAGGCTCCAGGAGAGCTCCAGATGGGAACAACCAACAGCCCCTTCCATCAGACAGAGCTGACAGCTACCCTGACTTCACCTCTACAGAGGACCTAAAATCTGTAATCAAATTAACATCCACCAGGACGCTGACACACATCACCAAAGCATCTCGCCCTCAAGCTGCTTGCAAATTCGCTGACCTTCTGAAGAAAGTCAACGATGCTCCTGCAAACAACGGATTCTGGCACAACCTACTGATATTTGGCAATGCCTGTTTGGCAGTCCCACCAAGGAGGGACAAGTCTCAAGCAACAAATGTTATTATGGCAATAAGTGCATTCGCTAGAGATGACAACCTCGTCCGTCTCCCTCCTAGGCCAACAAACACCCGCCGGTCAAATGCCAACAACAGGACACCTGACGTCTCAAAAATCAGAGCCCAAATTAGCAAAAAAAAAATAGAAGAGGATAATACTGTTGAAGCATTGAGGCTTATAATAAGTGAGGTTACCATCACTCCTAAGGACGTCAGTACGGCACAAGCCCTGAAGGACAAACATCCACCCAGGGCTCCCAGTACCAACTTTGACCTCCCTGACATTGCAGCAGGTGAAGAACATTTAACCTTACAGGATGCTTATGGGTATAAAAATGCAATGCCATTTCCACAGGGCTCAGCAGGAGGTTTCACCGGTTTAAGGCCACAACACTTAAAACAAATGCTCAGTTCAGCACTTGGTGATGTTTCAGAGAGGTTGCTATCAGAGCTCACCAAATTTTCCAATGTGTGCCTGGCTGGCAGTGTCCCAGTGGCCATTAGACCCCTTTTCTTTGGTGCCTCACTGTGTGCCCTCCGAAAAAGGATGGAGAAATCAGGCCCATGCAGTGGGCAAAACCCTTCGGCGCCTAGTCGCCAAGGCTGCAGTAAGAATGGCGAGTCAAGAGGCTGCTGCAATGTTGAAACCAACTCAGCTCGATTTTGGTGTTTAACAAGGCTGTGAAGCAGCTGCCCACGCAGTACGAGTATAGATCAACAACATGTCCGATGAAAAATCCTTGATCAAATTGGACTTTGCCAACGCTTGTAACTTAGTCAGAAGGGATGCTGCTCTCAAAGCAGTTTCTAGACACTTTCCTTCCCTCTATCCCTTCACTGAATCGTGTTATAGTGTGACCTCTTTTGTTTTGGGACATGAAATTGACTGGAGTGAGAGAGTGCAACAAGGACCCCCTCTCGCCCAATTTGTCTTCGGTCTGGTCATCAAGGAAGTCACAGAAGCACTCTCCAGTGAGGTTAACATCTGGTTCTTGGATGATGGTACCCTAGCTGGCACTACAGAATCTAGATAACATCAGAAAAATTAAAGACATGGGAGAGAGCCTGGGCCTGTCTTTAAACCCCACCAAATGTGAAATAGTTTCTACCAATCGACAGATGATCCGGAATATTAGTGCTGTTTTAGCAGGAGCACGAGCCATTGATCCAGCTAACAGGACTCACCTTGGTGCTCCTCTTGGGCCCAGTGTCATCGATCTGATCTTAGAAAAAAAATCTCAGACCTCAGCACGATGGAAGGCAGGATGAGACACACATACACATGATTCCTTCTACCTACTCACCAGATGCCTGCCAATCCCAAAACTTACCTACCTGCCTTCAGTAGTCCGAAACTCAAGGAGTATGACTCTCTTCTTAAGACCATGCTAGAGTGTAATGAATCTTTCCCTCGAAGATGGACAGTGGTTGCAAGCACTAGTGGACCGTGCTTTTTGTAACCTGCTGACTGTCACCAACACCAGGAGCTGGTGTTGGTGACAGTCAGCAGTTGGATAATATTATTCCAGGCAATGGGAAAAAGCCCATTATCTTAGTACTGGTAGAAATGACATCGGGAATGGCAGGAGACAGGAGCTGCTGGATAAATATAGGTCAGCCATAGATGTAGTCAGGTCTAAGGGAGGGATCCCAATCATATGTAGCATCTTGCCTAGAAGGGCAGTGGGCAATGAATGGATGTCTAGGGTAATTAGTATAAATTGCTGGCTAGACAGGTACTGCAAGGAACTTGCAATCCCATTCATTGATATCGGGGACAGATTCTATGGCAAGCATGATAGGTATGCAAGGGATGGGGTTAATCTCTCTGGGGCTGGAGGGGTTGCATTAGTCAATTCGATTGAGGGGGATATTGATCACTTGTCTAGGACTCTAAACTGATAGATTATAGAGGTATGGGTGTCTGTGGGAAACAATCAGGCTGCAGTACTAGGGTTGAAAACGGCAGATATAACCAGGATACCTCAGGGATATGTTTAAAAGACATTATTCAAAATAAAGTTTCTAGTAAAGATAAATTAATTGATTAACAAAGAGAGATATTAGAGGGCAACGAGTGATTAGCTCCCTTAAGGTTTACTATACAAATAGTAGGAGTCTAAGAAATAAGACAGATGAGCTAAGATTACTGGCAAGTGCAGGTAATATAGATATTATTGCTAAAAGAGAGACCTGGTTCAACTTGAAAGATAGAGAAATGCCCTCTAAATGCAACATACAGGGTTATAAACTATTCCATAATGATAGGGTCAACAGGAAGGGTGGTGGAGTGGCGATGTATGTCAGAGATAATTTAAATTGTGTTAGACAAGATATAAGATTAGAAACATCGAACACAGAATCTGTTTGAAAAGTTAATTTTGAGTGTTGTGTTAATGGGAGATTTTAACTTTAGACAAATTGATTGAAACAATGTGACAGGAAATCTTGAGTTTCAATATATCATGGAGTTAGCCAAATAACTTTCGCTTGGCTGATTTCATAAGACTGAAAAATTACCTGGGTGGGCTAAATTGGGATGTCCTGACTATGGGTCAGGTAGGTGATCTTGGTTGCCAATATGGCGTTTTTCAGAGCATAGTTCTGGCTGCCCAGACAACTTTTGTTCCGAGTAGGGAAATTAGATCTAACAAAAATGATCCCAAATGGATGAACAATAGATTAAAACATCTCATTGGTCAAAAGAGAGGCATATATAGGCGTATCAAAAAAGGGGATGGGCAGTTGAGAAATCAATATATTCAATTAAAGAAAGAAATAAAAAAAAGGAACAAGAAAAGCAAAAAAAGGATGAGGCTAAGGTTGCAAGGGATTCGAAGACTAACCCAAAAGAGTTCTTTCAGGTATATAGAAGTAAGATTAGTGACAAGATAGGCCCACTTAAGAGTAACTCAGGTCAGAGCACTGATAGTTATAAGGATATGTGTGAAATTTTCAGTACTTACTTCCTCTCAGTTATTACCCAGGAAAATACTAACGAAAATCCTGAAATAATAGATCATGTAGAACAGGGCCATAATAAACAGTGCACGATTGCGGTGACTAGTGATATGGTTCTCAGACAAATAGAGATGTTAAAACCTAACAAATCCCCAGGCCCTGATGAATTGTTTGCAAGCGTGTTAAAGGAATGTAAAGAGGAACTTAGCATACCTTTGGCTAATCTTTTAACATATCACTACAAACTGGCATAGTGCATGATAAATGGAAAATGGCAAATGTAATACCTATTTACAAGGCAGGTGACAGGTCCTTAGCTTCGAACTATAAACCAATAAGCCTTACCTCCATAGTGGGGAAATTTATGGAATCAATAATTGCCGAAGTAATTCGTAGCTATCTCGAAAGGCATAAACTGATTAATGAATGTCAGCATGGTTTTACAAAGGGGCGTTCCTGTCCTACGAATTTACTAACTTTCTTCACTAAGGCATTTGAGGAGGTAGATCATGGTAATGAATATGATATTGTGTATATGGACTTCAGTAGGGCCTTCGATAGAGTTCCACATCAGAGGCTACTGAGGAAACTTAAGGCTCATGGAATAGGAGAAATTTTTTCCTGGGTTGAAGCATGGTGACGAATAGGCAGCAAAGAGTTTGCATAAATGGGGAGAAATCAGAATGGGGGCACGTCACAGCACGTCACAGTTACGTAAGTAAATTTGCTGATGACATCAAAATAGGCCTTCCAATTCGTTCTAATGAGGACATTAGAGCACTCCTAGATGATTTGAATAGACTGGTGCAGTGGTCGGTGAAGTGGCAGATGCAGTTTATTATAGACAATTGCAAAGTTTTAAATGTTGGACAGAAAAATAACCATGTCACATATAAACTCAATAATGTAGATCTTAATATTACGGACTGCGAAAAAGATTTAGGAGTTCTGGTTAGTATTATTATTATTATAATCAAGGGGGAAGCGCTAAACCCGGAGGATTATACAGCGCCAGGGGGGGGGGGGATATGTGGAAGGCATTCAGGCTTAATTCGGGGAACTGGAGCACAGATCCAATTCCCTAAATCAAGAGCCCCTCACCAACATCAAGGAACCTTCCTTGAGGGGTTCTGGTTAGTAGTAATCTAAAATCAAGACAACAGTGCGTTAGTGTTCGCAATAATGCTAACAGAATCTTTGGCCTCATAGCAAGAAGTATAAATAACAGAAGTCTTCAGGTTGTTCAACTCTATATATATTTGGTTAGGCCTCATTTAGATTATGCTGCACAGTTTTGGTCACCGTATTACAGAATAGATATAAATGCACTGGAAAACGTACAAAGGAGGATGACAAAGTTGATTCCATGTATCAGAAATCTTTCCTATAAGGACCGACCGAGGGCCCTGAATCTGCACTCTAGAAAGGCGTAGAATTAGGGGGGATATGACTGAGGTGTATAAATGGAAAACAGGAATTAATAAAGGGCATGTAAATAGCGTACTAAAATGTATAACAGACAGGACTCGCAGCAATGACTTTATATAGGAAAAATTCAGATTCAGGAAGGATACAGGAAAGTACTGGTTTGGTAATAGAATTGTGGATGAGTGGAACAAACTCCCGAGTACCGTCATAGACGCTAAGATGTTGTGTAATTTTAAAAATAGGTTGGATAAATACACGAGTGGGTGTGGGTGGGTGTGAGTTGGACCTGGCTAGCTTGTGCTACTAGATCAGATGCACTGCTCCTCCCTTAAGTAACGTGTCTGACCTCACTAGGTCAAGGCACTGGCTTAAGCTGGTGGGAGAATTGAAACTGCCTCGCACAGACCAGTACGCCTGTTGCAGTGTTCCTTCTTATGTTCTTATGAGGGCAAATATTCTATTAGTGGGATGGATTTGTGAAGGACCTGCCTAGTATGGACCAAGAGGCCTGTTGCAGTGTTCTTCCTTTCTTATGTTATCATGTTCTTAATTCTGGGGACCGGGGTTTGATCCCCGGTCGCCCAAGCCCTGATGTGGCGCTATTAATTTTTATTTTATACAACTTTACATTGTAAATTTCTATTTTTATTGCTGTATAACCCTTGTGGTTTAGCGCCTTTTTTATTATAGTAAAGGAAGTAATGTCCCCAGTTGTGGGGTAAGTAATGTACGGCGGCACCTAGCACTCTCCCAAATAAATTACCATTAATATACAGATATACTTAACAGGAAAAAATAAACTTAGTTTAACGCTTGCGAAAACACAGATTTTAAGGACGTGGGATATTTTTTCCTACATTTAAGGTTGTGTAACTTAAAATTAACGTTTTTCATGATCATATGCCCGCAGTCCATTTTTATGGTGAAAAATGCCTTCAGTTTGTCTTCGTAATTTATTCTATTTGCTTCTATTATATCAATGTAAAACCTCAGGGTCGTCGCAGAATTCTCTATATGGTATATTAAGTAGAGGCTCTATACTGATTCGGCATACTCTAAGAATATCCTAACGTAAGTTACATTTAATATCCTTAATTAGTCCATTTTTTTTTTTTTTGCTCATTTTAGAACTGAAAAAGTTGGCACTTTTCTTAACATGTTTGTAGTCTACTCTGGTCATTCTAGGGCTCCTTCAGGTTACTTGCATTGCCATGTCCTTCCTTTGTAATTTCATATAAACCACATAACATGATTATTATTATTATAATCAAAAAGAAGCGCTAAGCCACAAGGGCTATACAGCACTGCAGGGTAGGGAAGGAAGCGAGGGTATTGGATGGCAGAAGGGGGGAGGGATGATCAGTAGGTTACAGAACACAGCGGGGCAAGGGATAGTGTGGGGGTAGAGGGCAGCAAGAGATTGAGGTAGAAAGGGCTGAAGGTATCATCAGAGTTTGTGGAGTAAGTCAGTTGTTGTCAAAAAGTCAATGAGAGAGTCCGGATGAAAGGTGGGTCCATCAGCGAGAAGGGAAGGTAAAGAGAGAGCAGCGGGGCGAAGACGACGTTGGAGGTAAAATTCTGCGTGCTAGTTGATAAAGTGGGCAGTCTAACAGAATGTGGCTGACCGATAATGGAACCTGACAATTCTCACAGAGAGGAGCAGGGTGCCTCTCCATCAGATATCCGTGAGTAAGACGAGTATGTCCAATGCGAAGGCGGGAGAGAGTCGTCTCCCAACCTCGACTCTGGCGACAAGACGGCCAGTAACCTATACTCGGTTTAATAGAACAAAGTTTGTTATTGAGCAGAGCAGACCAACGTTGTTGCCAACGGGTGTGAAGGTGGGTAGCTATTACAACAAAATAGTCTGGAAATGGAACACCTCTATATGAAATTGGTAGGTCATGTACTGCTGACCACGCAGCAGTGTCTGCCTGTTCATTGCCCTGTATGTCAACACGACAAGGGACCCAACAAAAAACAATATATTTATGCTTGGTAGAGATACGGCATAGCCAAAGTTGGATACGAAGAACTAGGGGGTGAGGTGTATCAAATTTCCGTATAGCCTGTAGAGCACTAAGGGAGTCAGAGACAACCACAAATGATGACACGTGCATAGATACGATGCGAATAAGTGCTGCAAGAATGGCATACATTTCAGCAGTAAAAATGCTAGCAGAAGATAGTAAATGCCCTCGCACGACGCTGTCCAGAAACACTGTTGCGAATCCGACGCTGTCAGAAGATTTAAAGCCATCTGTGTACACGGCGATGGCATGAGAATGAGAGCGGACGTGGTCAAGAAAAGCCACCGTAGGCAGTTGGGCTTTCGAGCAACAGAGTGAGAAAGAACAGACCCGAACAGCTGGAACTTCCCAGGGGGGTAGGGAAAAGTGAGATGCTACACGAACATATAAAGGCGGTAACTGAAGAGAAGGCAAGAGCGAATGTAGGCAAAGAGAGAAGGGACGAAGCAAACAGGGGCGGCAAACAAATAAAGAATGTCTACTAATATCAGTGACCATTCTATAAATGGAAGGATTGCAGAGATCGTGAGAGCGCACATAGTAGCGAAGGCAATGGGCCTCACTGCGATCAGATAAATATGGAACATTTGCTTCTGCATAGAGGCTCTCAACAGGGAAAGAGCGAAAAGCACCAAGGCATATACGTAATCCTTGGTGAAGTATGGGGTTAAGGCTAGAGAGAGTAGCAGGAGAGGCCGCTGAATAGATCTGGTCACCATAATCGAGTTTCGATAAAATGAGGGCTGAATGTAGGCGAAGGAGAGTTCGACGATCAGCTCCCCATGAAAGATGAGCAAGGGTTTTAAGAAGGTTCAGCCGGCTGTGACAAGTTGCCTTTAGAGAGGTAATGTGAGGTTTCCAGGATAACCTACGGTCAAAGAAAAGGCCTAGAAACCTGACTGTATCACATTCAGGGATACGGGAGCCATAGAGGTACAAAGGATGATCGGAGATGACAGAGCATTTAGTGAAAGTAATTTGGCGAGTTTTGGTACTGGAAAGTTTAAATCCATGTGTGGTGGCCCAACTGGAAACACGGTCGACTGCATGCTGGAGAGAAACTGTAATTAGGTGACAGTCAGCGCCTGCACAAGCAATAGTGAAGTCATCTACATAAAGTGATGTCCAAATATTGGATGGAAGAACAGAGGCCAAATCATTTATAGCAAGGAGAAAAAGTGTTGTGCTCAGAACACATCCCTGAGGAACACCTTCAGCTTGGACAAAGTCCGGGGAAAGCACATTATTGACTCGACACGGAAGTGTCTGTCAGTTAAAATGTTCTTAAGGAAAGATGGTAGATTGCCTAGGAGGCCTAAGGAGTGGGCTTGGGCCAAAATATTATACCTCCAAGTTGTGTCATATGCCTTCTCAAGGTCAAAAAAATATGGCAATAATTGAGTGTTTATTCGCAAAGGCATTACCAACATACGTATCCAAGCGTAGTAAGGGGTCTATGGCAGATCGGCCCTTACGAAAGCCATATTGACTAGTGGAGAGACTGTTGTGCGTCTCTAAATACCACATTAAACTTATTTCCCAGACGTTCCATCACTTTGCAAACAGCATGGTAAGAGCGATGGACGATAGTGGGAGGCTTCATGTCCCGTAGTACCCGGTTTGCAGAAAGGGAGAACAATGGCAGACTTCCACAGCTCTGGGAGAAGTCTTTGTGACCAAATAAGATTGAAAAGGCGTAAGAGGACTGCAAGGGCTGACTGATGAAAAATGTGTAACATTCAAAATATGAATGTCGTCGGGCCCCGCTGTCGATGACCCGGCAAGCTGAGGAGTGTTGCCTCCGTTCCTGAAGTGTAAAAAGTACATTATACTGCTTTTTTGAGAGAAAAAAGGGTCAAGGGTGCTAACCTCTGGAGACTTTGGGGAAAGAAACGAGGGGCAGAGATGGAGCCCCAGGAAAATACGGACCAGATGTTTTGCCAATTTTCAATGGAACATCTAGAGGGTTTGCTATATCAACACCGGCAATCCACAGAACAGGACCCGGGTCAGGAGAATATTTACCACTCAGTTTCCGTACTTTTTTCCAGACTGCACTCATAGATAAAAGCAGAGGTGATGGTGGGGGGAAACAATCTCGCCAGCAAGTGCGTTTAGCGTCACGGATGACACGGCGAGCGATCGCACGCTTCTGCTTACAATCAAGAAACCTCTCAGTTGTTCTATTATACCGGTACCTGCCTCACGCAGCGCGTTTCAAAAGTACTGCACGAGCACAAGCAGGAGACCACCAAGGCACGCATTTCTGAGAATGCCTGCCCGAGGTTTGGGGTATAGAATAAGCTGCGGTTAAAACTGAGGACGAGAAGAGGGGTAAAAGCTTATCAATGGAGGACGAAGAAGGAACCTCACTAAAAACAGTTAGTTGTGATTTAAAGGTCCCAATTTGCCTGATCAAATTGCCAGTGTGGGTTACGAAGAGGTGGTGAATATGAAGGCGAGGAAAGAATGATTGGAAAATGATCACTGTCATGTAAATCCGGGAGAACAGACCACGTGAAGTCTAGTGCAGTGGAGGAAGAGCAGACAGAGATCGATGCAAGAGAGAGTATGAGTACGAGGACAAAATGGGTGTGAGAAACCTGTATTTAAAACATGGAGGGGTGGGAAGCAAGAAAAGCCTCTAGCTGAATGCCACGGGAATCACAGTGAGACCCCCCCCAAAGGAAATGATGGGTATTAAAATCGCCAAGTAAAAGAAGTAGTGGCGGTAATGACGAAACAACAAAAGAAATTCCGGAATAGATAATGCTCGAGAAGGAGAGAGATACAAACAACAGAATGTATACCACCTATGCAGGTGAATACGGGCTACTGTGTAATGCAGCGAAGTACGAACAAATAGCTGATGGTACGGAATATCAGTGCGTAGAGGAAGGGTACTTTCGTTAAAGGTCCCATCAGAAAAAGGATCCGAAGAATACAATAAATTATAGCCTGAGATGGGATAGATAACAGCAGTGTAATTTGTGTTCTTGTAAGCAAACACCAACAGGGAAAAATTTGGGAAGCAACGTCTGAAGCTCACCTCGATTACCCCTGAGGCCGCGTATATTCCACTGCAAATAGGCCATGATTGGCAACGATAAAGATACTAGAAATCCAAAGTTAAGGGTACTTACGGACTAGAGGGGTCAGAAAAGTCCACATGCAGTGGCAGCTGAAAACGTTCAAGCAGCGAAGGAATGGTGCGCTGTGAAGAAAGGAGTTTCGCAGATGGAGAAGAGGAAAGAGAAGGAACAGAGGGTGGATCAGTGTCCATTGATGGTTTGGTCTCTGCAATATATTCAGAGATTACTTCAAGTGTTTCGGAGTTCAGAGACGTCATATGGGAGACAATATTGGAGATGGAAGGAGGAGGAGTTTGAGTAAAGATCGGAACTGTAATGGACTGTACCAAGGTAGGGGGGTTGAAAGGGTGGAGGAAACTGGAGAAGTGTGGGAGGGAACAGAAGAGGCAGAAACCTGGGAGGTGGAAGAAGAGGAAGAAACTTGATTGGGGACAGGGGAGGAAGGCACAGTACGAGGAGGAGGATGAACCTCCACACTTTTAACAGAGCCAGTGAAAGGGGAAGATCCAGGTACAGAGACCGGGAAGGTAAAATGTGGAGGTGGATGAAGGAAAGGAGGGGTTAAAGGAGATTTTTTGGACTTCTGAGAAGTAGAGGGGTGATTGGGAGGAGGTGTCGTGCGAGGTCTTGTCGATACCGGGGTTTGTGAGGGAGAACACGAAGTGAGAACAGACTGAGGTGTTGAAATAGGGACGTCTGAGCCCAAGACAGTAAAAGAATTAGATACAGGAGTGACTATGGGACTGGCAACCGCAGAGGAGGCTGCAGAAGATGGGACCCTAGAAGTGGGGGGATGTTTTGAAACACGAGAATAAGAAACACGGGGTAGTCTCTCTTGGAGGCGGAGATGGGAAACTGCCATAGCATAAGGGAGACCTTCTGCTTCTTTGAGGCAACGAATTTCCCTCTCATTTAAGTAGACCTGGCAACGGCAAGAGTACGAAGGGTGAGCCTCATGACAATTAAGGCAAGAAGGAGGTCGACTACAAGACGTATTAGAATGGTCATTGGCACCACAGACTGGGCATTCGGCTATAGATCTGCAATATTTTGCTGGGTGGCGAAATCGCCAGTAATTTCTACACTGTTGCTGTGTAGGGATCACCTTTCGAACTTGTAACCGATGTCCTGCTTCATAAACAGAGGACGGGAGTTCACGGTTGTCGAAAGTTAATCGAGCCACATTGCAAGGGTATCGTCTCCACCCGCGGGCCGGAAGGACATAAGTATCTACTTTAAGGATTGGGAGATCCTGGAGCTCCAGCTGTTCAAGAATGTCATTGACACATGTCTGGAAATTCTGTTGGACTATGGTTGGGGCAGAATGACACTACCACTACAAGAACTGAGAGAAAGATGTTTTTCAATAGGGGATAGAGTAGTTCGATATGAGAAAAGAGAGAAAGATCATGAGCTTGGGTAGCATTCTGGACAGTGACCATGCGCATACCACTCTTGAGAGCATGAAATGAAATATCTTTACTAACAGGGGCTTGGGAAGCCCCTTTCCCAATATTATGATGGGAAAGATAGGCAGTAGAAAAAGTCGGTCTTAAAGTAAAGAATTTTGTCCATTGTGTGGTCCGAAACTGAGCATGGAGAGGGAGTGCATGACGTGTCGGTCTTTTCCGAGTAGAATGGGAAGATAACGAAGTAACATCATCATGAGATTGTCGTTGGCGTTTAGAAGTGGGACCAGAGTTGGTCCGACATGGGACAGGGTTGGCGATTCGAAAAATGCCACACCGTAGAGGGAGAGGCTGGAAACATAGTCAAAGGAGAGCGAAGGTCAGACAAATCGAAGGAGTCAGTCGAAACCCCGGCACCTGAAGTGGGTGACGAAACAGCACCAGCAAGTGGTACAGGGGCCTTAGGAGTGTCCAAAGAGTGGTCAAAAGACGAGGCAAGGTCAGAACGGGGTGCGGTAACAAGAAGGGGCCCGGGGGTAGTGGGGTCATGGATTGGAAACTCCATGGTTAGGTTACTTCTTTCTTTTTGTTTTTAAGAAAAAAAAGACAGAAAAGAAAATAAAAATAAAAAAAAGAATAAAAAAAGGGGGGAACAGGGAGGAATAGTTCCTAGGAGGGATGAAAGGGCCAGAAATCTCCCTCTGCTCCCAAGAGGACCTCAGCACCGCAAGTAGAGCAGATGCAGGCAGGGGAACGGCCATACCACCCAAAGCCCTAAAAAACCTTCCGGAACCAACCCCCCAACAACTCCAGAGATACCTTTGTGAAAAACCAAAGACCCCGGGATACCCAAAAGGTTTCGCAACCCTGGAAACCAGGGGTTTCCCCGGAAAACTTCGCCCGCCAAGAACCCAACAAATTGGGAAAAGGGACCCCGGTAAACCCCCTTTCCCCTACCTTCCTACCTAGAACTAGTGCGCCTGTGGGAAAAATCCCAGAGGCCAAAAAGAGGAAGGGAGGGGTGGGGGAAAAAGAGGAGGAAAGGAAAAAGGGGGGGATGGGATAGGAAAGGGGGGATTGGGGGGTAATTAGGTTCGGTCTGAGGAAGGAGACCAACAGGTCTAATTCCTCAGACCAAGAGCCTCTTCACCACGCCAAGGAGCCCCCCTTGAAGAGGCGCACAGCGTGATAAATGGGACTCGGTTTGCTTTGCCAGGGAGTTTAATATGTGTGTGGAACAACAGGGATTCGAGAACTGGTTTTTATTTTATTTTTGTTTTTTTGGAGGGTTTCTACTTTTCGCCCAGGTCCACTCCCATTCCTTATATTTTATCATCACTTCTCTGACTTTTATTCACTACAAATTCTTATATCTAATTGAGTACCTTCACTATTACCCTTGTCTGCTTTTTCAGTTTGAACAACAGTTTCTCTAAGAAGCTGGATCTCTTTTTCTACTATATCTTTATTACTATTTTCCAAAACTCAAAGAAATTCATGAGGTAATATTCTTAATCTTGAACCTATGCTGTACAATTATATAACTGATATATATAACGACAAAGTAAATAAATAAGACACATGAGCAACAGTGGTATCCTGTTTGTCTAAATGACTCGCCTACACAGGAGATTCTTCAGTCGAAAACAGAGACGGCAGCAGAAACGGTGGAGATGTAATGATGTAATCAGTCCATCAACCCGAAAAAGCCTGTGTAAGCAGCTTAACTTTTCCACAGAAGATAGGCAACTGTTGCATATGATGTCTTACTGAACTGGAAGCTGCTTTCCTACTCTCTCTCGTATTGTGTCTCCTAATAACTTAGCCAGTAAGTCACGGGAACTTGTCTGTAGTATAATGCTTCCTGTTTATTTTTTTTTCATGTTCAGTTCCCTGTTAGTTGCTTCTTTTATATACTTTGTATACATCTTTGTTAAGGTGTCGTACAGCTCTTGTACGCTTCACAATACCCAGGGGTGAAATGCAGTCTTTTTCCCAATGCTTTTGTCGTATTTAATTTCCCTAAGAGCCGTCTCACTTTCTCTATTGTCGCTGAAATTTCCTCATCTCTTCTTTTCGTATTCCTGATTTCTGTAATCCCTCAGTCAAGCCCTCATAGAACCTTCAATTTCATACTTTACTTACCTCTCCGTCATCCCTAGTCACTTCTTTCCTCATCCCATCTTCTTATTAAGTCTCATTTTCTCACCCTTCACTAGTTTTTTCACTGTATATCAGCACGAGCTTTATTTACGATTAGTCTTTCTTCTTACCTCATTGTCTCTGCATAGTCATTCCTATCTCGTTTTTTACTTCTCTCTATCCTGTTGCTCCTTCTTTTATGAAATTTGTCTCACAGCACTTCTTTGCAAACCATGGACGCTCTCTGTTCTTTTTGATCCATACGCTTTTTACCAGCGCAATTTTTTCTTTCTTAGCATTCCAGATATAAACTGGCCAGACTACCATCTCGTCTACTATCACGCCTTCCACTTTTCAAATGAATTTCATTCCCTAATCCTCAGCATATTATTTCTTGCAACACTGCTCTCACTTGTGCTCAAACATCACTCCACAAGGAAGCCAGTTAACTGGACCATAAAGTCAATGATGTCACGTGGTTCCATGTATTCAACTTCGTCAATGTCTTCATTATTTAGGAAAATTATTAAATTCAATCTATCTAGTTCTTCTTTCCCAATCTGTCTTTCTTTACCATACTGGCTCATCACTTTTTTCAGTTATCTGTTCAATTAGTTAAATCAACACATTTCTAGTACTCCATGTGATTCACCTGTTGAGTAGATTTGCTTCATTCCATTCATCACTTTGGCAACTTCGACCACGATTTATGTTGCTGCTTTGATGTAGACTCTTTAAAACAGACCATGTGGAGCATTATTTTTAGGGTGAAAAGTTATTTAAACTTTCACTTTAAGCTTATGTTAATATGTGTATTATATATATATGCAAACAGTCGCAGACGGGCGGTCTTAACTATGCAGGAAAGGCCACGGGGGGGGGGGGGGGTGTTGGAAATCTTTAGATCAAGTACTTTGACACTTCTCAGTGTGCCATCAGGAGCTGTGCAATGTTGCAATGGAGCAATCAAAGCAGGAAGAGAGGTCTCAGTAGCGTAGGTGTCACCGTCCACGGTTACCCTTATAGCCTTTGTCTAAAGGTAATCGTGAACGGTGACACCTACGGTACTCTGAGACCTCTCTCCCTGCTTTGCTTGCTCCGTTACAACACTGAACAGCTCCTGATGATGCACGGGTAAGCGTGAAACTACTTGAGCTAAAGATTCCCCCCCCCGAGGTTTGTCCTGCATATAAAAAATTTTTTAAATAATAAATAAAATTTATATATATTAAAATTATTTTATTTATAAATATATATATAATTATAAATATTAATAAAAATAATTTTTTTCCCATGTTGGCCGTCCCCCCACCGGGGCGGGGTGCCCCAATAAAAAAAAAAATCCCCAAAAAAAAAAATTACTTTCACATCATTAAACCCCTTTCACCACACTCCCACAAACCCATTGCTTTTGCAAGGGCTAAGAACACAACAGTTTTTAAAAATTATACCATAACGATAAACAACTTTTCCTTTCCCAAATTACAATTTTGAACCGCCCCTTTAGAATGCGGGCCCTTTGGGAAATTCCCCCATTTCCGGGACTAAAGTCCGGCTATAAAAATAAAAACCCGGGTTTTCCCCTGTTTCCCCCTTCACTTTTATTCCCCTCTCACACCCCAAACTGATGGGCGGGTCCCAAATACCATTTCGTCCCCCCTTTCACTCCAAACCGAACACGCTCATGCCGCCTGCGGGAAACCCAAATCCCCCCCCCAAAAAAACCCCCCTTACCCCTTCCTTCCAAACCCTTTTTCGAGGACGCCCCCTGCGATTTAATGCTTCCATGTCTTTCTTTTTTTGATCCATTCCCTCAAAAATGACCAAAACCACCCAAAAACCCCACTTCACCCGTCTGATAATTTTTTATTAAACCCCACACCTTCTAATTTCCAACTTGGGAAAATTTTCTGCAAAATTATTTACACCACCCCATCGCCTTTTCGCTGTTTGCATTCACAACCCAAGCTTTTCAAACCCAAAAAGAGGGGTTGGTACTACTAAATTTTCCCATACTTTCCCTTTTTTTGCCTTAAAATAAAAATTTTTTGTCCCCCAACATAAAAAACCTAAACGCCCACTTACCTTTTTTCCCCTCACATTTTATGATTAACCCACCCTTAAAACCCTTTCCGGGGGACAGGGAAAAACTCCCAAGTACTGAAAACTTCACTTTTTCCCTACTTTCCCCCCCAATTTTAATATCAATTTTTTTTCATCTAAATCATTTAAATTACCTCATCCCCTTTACTTTTTTCAAATTTTCATTTTAAAACTTTCTCCCTTTTAAAACACACCCCCAAGCTCTCCACTTAACCCTTTTTTAAAAATTTTTTTTTTAAATTTCTCCCAAAAGCACATATTATCAAAAAAAAGCAATTTGTGTAAATTTCCCCCTTTTGAAATTTAATTTCCCCCTTAATTTTAAAACCCACCCCCTCCTGAACCTAACATTTACTTTTTTTTCCCCCCATCTATAAATCTTTAAACAACCTTTGGGGAAAATTACACACCCCCTGTCAAAGACCAATAAATATATTATATAAAAAAGGGGTCCCCCCTTGGTGTTTTTTGGGTGGGCCCCATGCCTCAAGAAGCGGAAAAAAAAGGGCTTGGGGGAAAAGAAAATTTGTATTTTTTCCCTTAAAGCCGTTTGAATATTTCATTATATATATATATTTTAAAATTTTTATATATTATAAATATAATATATAAATAATATATTTAATTTTTATATATATATATATAAATATGTGTGTGTGTGTGTGTGGGGTGTGTGTGTGGGTTGTGGTTGTGGTGTGTTGTTTTGTGGGGGGTGTTGGATGTGGGGGTTTTGGGGTGCCCAGTGTGTCGGTGTTTGTGTTCTTGCCGAATAGTAAAACTGGTCAGTTAGTAAGAACTTTTTTACAGTTTTTCAAAAAAATGTTTTTTAATACTTTTTAAAGCCCATTTTTAATTTATGTTCTAAAAAATTTAAGAAATTTTTTTCCAAAAGAACCTTAGGAAAAATTATCTAACCTTATTATAAAAAGCGTAGTTTAATTTAGCAAAAACGAATAGATTATTTTTTTAAAATTTTTTACAAAAATTTTTAAAAATTTAAAAAGACCCAAATTTAAAAATATTTTTTTGGGTTTGGTTCGAATGATTTTTTGCAAAATTTTGCTTTCTCAAATTTTCGGTTGCCTTTTTCGGCAAATTTAAACGAGGGGCTTTTTAAGCCCAAAATTTTAAGTTTTATTTTTTTTGGGATGACCCCACACCCCACAACACACCAAAATAAAATTTTTTTTTTTTATATAAATATATATTATTTATATATATATAAAATAATAATTTTATATATATATAATATATATATAATAAATATATAAATTTTATATTATTTTTTATATTTAAATATATATATATATAAATATTTAAAATTTTATATTAAAATATAATATATATTTATATAAAATAAAAATATATATATATAAGATATAAATATATATATATATATATAAATAATATATTTATATAAAAATATATAAATATTTATAAAAATAATAAAATATTTTATAAATATAAATATATATTTTTATATAATTAAAATTTCTTCTTTTAAAACCCGGCCCCTATCCCACCCAGGCGGGGGGACCCAAAAAAGGAAAAAAAAGAAAGTTTTTTCCTTTTACATTTGTAATATAACAGGAGAAGAGGTTTTTAAAACCCCCTTTCTCCCGGGATTTTTTGGGCGCCCCCTTACAAAAAAAGCATGGGTTCGGAGGAAAATTCTGTTTTCCCCTTCCCCCTGGGGATAGAGAAAATAAACAAGAATAAGGGAATAGAAAGAAAAGAAGAAAACCCCGAGGGGGGTGTATAATGTTTCTTGTACATGCATGTTTTTTGGTACCTTTAAATTTGAATAGCAAAACTTAACCCGAAAAACTTTTTGGTTTAGAGACAGAAAAAAAGGACCAGCAACCCACCTCATGTAAAACAATTTCGGCTTTCGTTTTTCACTCACCTTTCCCGGACGGTTTTAAAACCCCCCTGGGCGGTTTCGTCTACCAACTACTAATATAAAAATATATAATTTTATATATTTATATATATATAAAATATTTATATATAATTTTATTATATATATATAAATTTTATAATTTATAAAAGGGGCCCAAAAGGGCGACTTGATCAATACAAAAATAAAATCTCATACAGGGGAAAGGGGGAAACTTTTTCACGTTTTTGATTTCCCACTTGGGCATTTCAAAAGGCACCTAAGAGAAAAGAGAGGAACCAGAAATAGGTGGGGGGAGGGACAAGGAAGGGAAAAAGTGGTAAGGTAGGGGGGGGTATAAGGGGAAATTTTGGTAGTATGAAATAGGGAAAAGTAGTGCACAAAAAAAAAAGAGGAGTGAAGAGAGGGTAATAAAGAAATTTTTAGAAAAAGGCAGAGGAATGGATTTTGGGTGAATTTTTAGTGAAAAGTCGGGTCAAACTAAAGACAAGAAAATGGTGCACTGCAGGGGAAAACTAAGGGAAAAGGGGAACCAAAAAAGCAAAGGAGGGGGGGGGAACTGACGAACGGAACACAGGCAGGGCCCAGAAATTTGTGATGGGGAAAATCTGAAGGCCCCAGCCGTTAAATTTAACATAAAATAGTTTGCCCCTGGGAAAACCCCAAAGGGGCTACATCAAACCCTGATATCGGCCACAGAACAGCTGAATTTAAAAAAAAAAATCGACATTTCCCTTTGAGATCCCAAAACCCGGGGCATCTTAGGATTAAGACCCGTGTCAGGACCAGTTTTTTTGACGAATCAAACCCAAAACAATCAAAATTTATTCCCATTATTTTTACTGTTTCCCGGTTTAAATTGAGAAAAAAACGAAAACGGGTTTAAAAATTTAGTACTTTTTTTAAGGGGGGATTTTTGTATTTGATACCCCCCGTTTACTGTGAATTTTTTTAAGGGAAGTGACCAAAAAAATTTAAAATTTTTCCAAATTTTCTTTTGTGGAATTTCCCGAAAAAATTTCAAGTGCTTTAAAATGCATTTGCGTCAAAGCGCTGGCTTGCTTTACTAAAACCCGCTTTGGGTTTGGGGTTTCCCCGGGGAAATTTAAACGCAGCTAATGCGGTAAGGGACTTACCCAAAAACAAAGCCCTTTGTCAAATTTGCCTTTAGGATGCTTTTAACAGGTTTAAAGGGGGCTTGGCCTGACAGGCGGTTTGAAAGTAGTTTCGGCCTCGGGGGGGATGGCATTTTTGGGGAGGTACGGGCCCAGTTTTTTGATAGGGACTTCCTACTGGTGAGGTCACGGGGGGGAAGCTTTTGGGGCTCGTCCTCAACCCTTTTAATTTCGGGTTTGTGTTTGTCTTGTTAAAAACGGAGAAATAAGTAAGTTTGGAAAATTATAGATATTCCTTTGCCACTGCCAGTAAGGTAACCTAAGCAGCTTTTCAGTGCCTATCTTCTTCCTAATCTTAGTCCTGTATACCTGCCAGAAACCTTCTCGATTGGACTTTATCTAACAAATTTAGTTTCACAATCCCTGGAGTCTTATTCCTTTAATAATTCTTACTTTTCATTCTCCTGCAAATGCCTCTCTTTATACCTAAGAGATGTTGTCATCTATTATTTATTCATTTAGTGTTACCTTTGTTTGATTTAATTTCCTAGTTTGCAATTAAAGATCGCTGGGCTTGAACTACGTTTTGAAAATGTCAAATTAGTAACCCTTTCCACCTTCCTGACCCACAGGATAATCACTTGTCAGGTCACTATTTCTCTCCATTTCACACCAACTGACTCCATTCAGGTAATCCCTCAGGCCTTAAAATCGGCTGCACGAAAAATCAAGGTCTTTGACTTGATATTAGTAATTAAGGTGATGCTGAAACGGAGAGTGGTTTGTAATCGCTTTCTCCAAGCTCATCATTAACATTGAGATTAATTATTAGTGATTCCTCGTTAGCATGAATAAGTCAAGCAACTTATTTCCTCTAGTTGATTGTGTCACAAACTGTTCTAATAAAAAAAACTGTCATGGATCGTATTAAGAAGCTAAACAAAATTTCTTGTCAAATTGTTGTAACCAATTGAGCTAAAGTTAAAATCTCCCCTTAACACAAATAATTATCTATATATCGTAGCTAATCACACGTAAGATGAAGCTGTAGCCAAATAGAGAAACTGTAGCCTAAATGGATTCAGTTTCGGTAGTTACCAATTTAATAACCTGTCTAAAGCAACAGTTTAAATTATTTCTGACATAAAACGCGACTCCACCTCCTATCGTTTTGGAATAAATTACTGCCGTGTATGTTGCATTCAGAAGGCACTTCGGGTTGAACCAGGTTTCTGTTAGAGCTATTAATCTTATCTTATCTCTCTAATTTCTAGTGTTACTACCAGGGGTTTAGTCATTTGCTGCTCTCTACTGTGTTCAACAGTTGTTGTGCTATTAGTGTTAACTATAAGATGAACAATGTCTTTTGACCAATTACTAAGTTAAGATCTTGGTAATTTTTGCTGCTTACATCCCACATACTGAAACCTGTTTCCCACACACACCCATACCTCTATCTTCTTTTAGTTTAATAATCTTAGACAACTCAGAGACGGTCCCCTCGTCAGAGTTGACTAAGGGTATCGGCTCTGCCCCATAAAGATGTACCCCATCCCAAGCATACATATGTTTGCAATAGAAACTCTCCCAGTTGATGTAAAGTAAAAGGACACAATTGTAACTAATGTGACATTTTATTGTGGCAACGTTTCGCTCTCCGGGAGCACTTGTGACCTTTTACTTTACATATTGTCGGTAATTCTACCAACATATATACTATCCCAGTTGATATTGAACTGGATTTCAAGTTCTTTGCAGTACCTGTCTAGCCAACAGTTTACAACATTTGCCCTAAACTTCCATTCACTGTCCACTTTTCTTCTATGCAAAATTCTACACATAATCGAAACAATTCCCTTAGACCTAATTAGTCTACAGTTTACTTGTACTTATCTAGCAGCTCCTCATCTGCCCTTTTCAATATCATTTCAACCATCACTGAAACAGATAATGGACATATTCCCATTACCTGACATGATGTTATCCAACCTGTTTACTATGTTACCAACACCAGCTAAAGGGAAACACACACTATCTTAAAATCCATTTTCTGTTACAGACGACACTGTCCACATATCTTACCTGTAAGTTACCAACAAATATATATTTTTTTTTATTATTTAAAGGCCGATCCCACCAAGGCTGGTGGCACGAAAAAAGAAACTTTCACCACATTACTCTATCACCTGTTTGCCGATGGGTGTTTTAATATTTTTATACCCATCATTTAACACCCTCCTTCAGAATGCAGGCACTTATTCCATCTCAGGACTCAAGTCCCTCCGGTTTCTGATCCCTTCATAATTTTACTTTTCCCACATCAAAGGGGACCAAGTTTAAAACCATTTTCCATTCACTCCTATCAAACACGCTCCGCATACTGAACCAACCCTCGACACAATACTCCATTTACCCCTCCCTCCAACCCTTCTAGGCCGACCCTACCCGCTTTCCTTTCATACAGACTGATCACCTGGAGTCAGTTGTTCGCTCCATCCGCTACGTCGAACCCTCAACACCTTCTCAGACTGTGGGCAACAGTTTCGGTTATCCGCTTCTAACTTTATTCGATTTCTTGGCTTATATTCACACAATTGCCCTCAGCTTGCATCTCCACGCCTCCAGCTTCTCCTCGCGAAACATTCATCACCACGCTTCACACCCTTTTAGAGTGGGAAACTTACTCTCATTTACATTCCTCTTTGCCTCCAAGACATAGTTTTTTTTCCAAGACTCTAGTGCAACTCACTTTTTTCTATCAATTCTATGTTTTCATACTCATCTTTTAGACCATCTTAACGTCCACTCCCAAATATCTGAATACGTTCACTCCTCCATATCCCTTTGCACAATATTTAATTAATCTTCTTAACTTTTCTTTTTGTTATCCTCATAACCTTTAACTCTTTCTGTAAACATTTTAATTTTTCTTTAACACCCTACCAAATTACACCATATCTCTGCAATTTTTCTTTAGATCCCAACAATATTACAGAAAAAGTTTTACAATCACCGTGTGTATTTTTTTCGTTAATTTAGTTTTGGCCAAAATCATTTTCAAACCCCTTTAAAAACAACACTACAGAAAAAAAGGCATGGTGACTAAACCCCCACATAACTGGCCTCAGTAAAACTTAATACATCATAATCAAAACATCATACACACACATTTTGTACCATTATTTGATTTGCTATACACCACCAGTTAAAAAAGGGAAACAAACCTTTGGGGACAGGAAAAAAAACCCCGCTAACGGGATTTGTAATTCTTTGAACAGTTTGAGGAATTGTGGGTTTACAGTTTGTTGTTGATCCTGTAATTAAGTACAAAGTGTTTCCCTTTTTGGTATGGCTGCGGGTTTACCAAAGATTTTTTGGACCATTACTTTATTAAAGATGATGTGTTTTTTGTACTAATTCAACGGCACCCGGGAAATTTGGCTTTTTTATGTAGATATAAGAGCGCCATAAAATTTTATATTTCAACATTATATATATTATTATTATATTTATATTTTATATTAATATTTTTTTATATATATATTTATATATTTTTTAAATTTTATTTTATTTTATATATATATTATATATATATTTTTATATTTATATAATATATTATATATGTTGAGTGAATATGTAAAAATGGTCAATTAGCAAGAACTCTTTAAAAAATTTAAGTTTTTTCTGAAATTTTCTCTTTTACTTTTAAAGATATAATTTTTTCAAAAATGTTTATGAAAAAATTTTTTAAATTTTGCACCAAAGGGGAACTTAGGAAAACTTCCCTACCTATTAAAACAAGAACAATTTTTTTTTAGCCTAACCCAACTAAATATATTTTAGATTGTTTATAATATTTATACTAAAAAAACACAGTGAAATGTTTTTTTTTCGTTGGGTTCAGAATGATTTTGGCGAAATTATTGCAACACAAATTTTCACTTGTCCTTTTGGAAAAGATGAGCGTTGTTTTTAACCCAAGTCGCAAGTTCTGCCTTTGGGCACGCTTATTCTCTCTTATATATATTAATATAATATTATATATATTTATATATATTTTAAAATTATAATATATTTAAAAATTTATATATATAATTTATATATATTATAAATATATATATATTATTTATATTATTTTTCTTTAAACCTATTTGGGGGTTAAAGGGGATCGATTGTAGCCTTAAATCTTCTATTCGCTAGTCAGTAATGGTACTTTCCCTGCCCAGGGAAAATTTTATCGTACTTCTTCTTAAGGCGTGCCTTCCTGATTTTCATGATTTGCGTTGGTGGCTTTTGGCCAGGACCGTTGCTGCCCCAGGCCTGTACCCTGTCCGGGTCCCTTACAGTCCCTTACCCTATCCGCTGTTTCTCAAAATATTTCCATCGCAACAGTGCACTTTGGTTTTTTCTTTCGTATGTCATTTGCATAACTTTTCCGGGAACAGACCGGCCTTCGCTGACCCTGTGGAAACCCCGCTTGTCACGGGCCCCAAAAATCTGACCCTCATTACGTACCTGACTCGTGTTTTCTTCCCGGCAGGTATTCTCTGATCCAAGCAGTGCCTTCCCGTTTTACCTGCCTGGCCCTCTATATTTTGCCTGTCTATGTGGGGAAAAGCGTCAAAAGCCCTTTTTACAGTCAAGGAAAAACAGTCTACCCACCTTCTCTCTCCTTTCTCTTCTCTTGTCTTTTCCCCTGCCTTTCACATAGAAATAGTAGTTTTGTGATAAAGGGTTTCCTGTCTCTGAATTGTGCTGTTTTCAGCTCACTCTTTTTTAGATGGTCCACCCCTCTCCTTTAATTTTATCCCTGACTTTGCATGCGTACATGTCGTGACAGGTCGTTGTTTAATGCGAGTATCTGCCCCTATTTTTTTTTTTAAAAAAATTTAGACTACCTTTCTGTCTTCCAGACCCTTTGGTAGTCGCCGTGTTTAGATAGGTATGTTGAAGTTGTTGTTAGTGGCCTGAGTGCCTTGCTATTTCTCATGACCCAAGGGAGATGTTATCGGCCCTTTTTAGATACCTAGTTGTTAAGCGCCTCTTCACCCCCTCTTCGGTTATGTATTTTGTCCAGCATTGTTGCATTGTGTCCTTTTACTTTACACAGTTGACGGTGGAAACAAGGATGATGCAGAGAGGGGCGACACCCCAACAAAAAAAGAAAGTAAAGGAAACTAACTATTGCATCGAAGTATGCACATCAGGGGGGAAAGCCAAAAAGGGTGCCCAGCTGTTATACCATTTTAATGTTCGCTCGCCCAGGGGCTGGAGATAGTTACGCGTGGGCGTATCGGCAAAAAGGGAAAATTTAGAAGACAAAGGTCTGGATGATGAGATTAAAATTGTTTCGAGTGTCTGAGTGATACCGCCTTGGGTTGAAGAGGATTGGGTTTTGGGTTTCATGGAGGCGTGAAAAATGCCGATTGTTACTCTGAAGGATAAAGACAATGAACCTTGTTTTACGACTATTTCTGAAGTCGCTGATGACTCGTACGAAGCTGAGTCAACACCCTCGTGCAATGATGAAGGAAATTTTAGCTGTTACTCCTGTGAAAAGGACTTGGGAGTCATGGTAAGCAGAAACCTAAAGCCAAGGCAGCAGCGTCTAAGTGTGCACAACAAGGCAAACCGATTACTTGGATTTGTCTCAAGAAGCATAAGTAACAGAAGCCCAAAAGTTATTTTACAGATCTATACATCACTGGTGAGGCCTCATTTAGATTATGCTGCTCAGTTTTGGTCTCCTTACTACAGGATGGATATAGACTCATTGGAGAACATACAGAGAAGAATGACTAAAATGATTTACTGTGTAAGGAATCTCCCATATGAAGATAGACTTAAAGCCTTGGTTTAGAAAGACACAGAATGGATATAGACTCATTGGAGAACATACAGAGAAGAAGGACTAAAATGATTCACTGTGTAAGGAATCTCCCATATGAAGACAGACTTAAAGCCTTGGTTTAGAAAGACACGTAAGCAAACAATATGACATATTTATTAGAAAACGTTTCGGTGTCTTTCTAAACCAACTTGTCGGTATTTATTACCAAGGTTTATATCAACTTAAAGCCTTAAATCATCACTCTCTGGAGAGACATAGAATGAGAGGAGATATCATTGAGGTGTATAAGTGGATGACGGGCATAAACAAAGGAGATATTAATAAGGTATTGAGAGTGTCGAACCAGGTAAGAACCAGGAATAATGTATTTAAGTTGGATAAATTTAGATTTAGAAAGGACACAAGGCAAGTACTGGTTTTCTAACAAGAGTTGTGGAAGCGTGGGGTGATAGAGGCTAGGACCTTGGGTAGCTTTAAGAAGAGATTGGACAAATATATGAGTGGGAGAGGCTGGGTTTGATTAGTGTCATTGGGTATGGGAGTTAATTCTTGGGTAGCTTTGGGGGTAGAGGTCGTTTTGAAAAGGACCTTTGTAGATGAATGGTTCAGAGAACCGACATGTTGATAAATTAGACACATGTGCAACTCTTGGGTATCTTTATTGGGAAACGTTTCGCCACACGGGGTCATCGTCCATAAAAAGGAAATCTTAAGAATAGGGGAGAATGAGGTAATCAGTCCCTAAACCCTTGAGTCGTTTGGGGTCTCCTCAACTTGAATAAAATACGGCATACGTGCGAAAGGAGCTTATATCCGTTGGGGAGAGGTGAAGAGTCGACGTATCCCGTATTCTAAAGATGATGGACTGACCTCGACTAAAGGGTTGAGGGACGTTTACCTCATTCTCCTCCTATTCTTAAAGATCTCCTTTGTATGGATGATAAACCCACGTGTGGCAAAAACTTTTTCCTCAATAAAGTTTCCCCAAGAGTTGAATGTGTCTAATTTATCAACATGTCGGTTCTCTGAACCTTCATCTAAAAAGCTGTCAGACACTGCACTTCTTGGGATTTTAAATATTTTGGGAATTTTTCGCTTCCCAATTCTTGGGCACGCCCCTACTTAAACATTGAATAAGTGTTACATGCCTCGACTGCTTCACCTCTCCTCCCAACGGTATTAAGCCCTTTCAGCAGTATGCCGTATTCTATTCAAGATTGAGGGACTGACCACATCGACTAAAGGTTGGGACTGTTTACCTCTTTTTCCCTCCTATTTTTAAGATTCTCCTTTGTTGGACTGTGAAGCCCTGTGTGGCGAAACGTTTCCTCAATAAAGATCCCCAAAGAGTTGCACATGTGTCTAATTTATCAACGTCGGTTCTCTGAACCATTCATTACAAAGCGTCAGACACTGACTTTTGGGATCTTAAAACTTGGGAATTCTTCCTTCCCCTAATTCTTGGGCACGACCTCTTCAACTTTGAATAAGTGTTACACTCCTTGACGCTCACCTCTCCTGCCAAGGGTATTAAGCCCCTTTCCCAGCACGTATCCGATTCTATTCAAGTTTGGGAGGGACTGACCACTCCCTAAGGTTGGGGGACTGTTTTCCTTTTTCTCCTCCTATTCTTAAGTTTCCTTTGTAGGGGGATGATGAAGCCACTGTGTGGCGAAACGTTTCCTAAATAAAATACCCAAGATTTTGCACATGTGTCTAATTTATAAACATGTGGGTTTCCTAACCCATTATTAAAAGCGCGGGGACCGCATCTTCTTGGGATTTTAAAATACTTGGGAATTTTCGTTTCCCTAATTTGGGGCACGACTACTTCAACATTGAATAAGTGTTACACTGCCTCTGATGCTTCCCCTCCCCTGCCAACGGTAAATTAGCCCTTCTCGCACGTATCCCGTTTTTTCAAGTTTTTGGGGAAAACTGACCACATCGACTAAAGGTTGGGGGACTGATTCCCTCTTCCCCTCCTATTCTTAAAGATTCTCCTTTGTTGGACTGATGAAGCCACGTGTGGCAAAAAACTTTTCCTCAATAAAGATACCCAAAGTTGCACATGTGTCAAATTTTATCAAATGTGGGTTTTTCTTTAACCATTCATCTAAAAAAGTGTCAACCTGCATCTTTTGGGATTTTAAATACTTGGGAATTCTTCGTTGCCAAAATTCTTGGGCACGACCTACTTCAAATTGAATAAGTGTTACCTGCCTCTGATGCTTCCCCCTTGCCAAGGGTATATAACTCCTTTCTCAGCACGTATCCCTATTCTTTTCAAGTTTGATGGCTGACCACATCGATCAAGGTTGGGGGGACTGTTTCCCCTCATTCCCTCCTATTTTTAAAGATTCCCCTTTTTTGGACGATGAAAGCCACGGTGGCGAAACGTTTCCTCAATAAAGATCCCCCAAGAGTTGCACATGTTCAATTTACAACATGTGGGTTCTCTGAACCTTCTCTCAAAGCTGTCAGAACTGCATTCGGGTCTTAATACTTGGGAATTCTTCCTGCCTTTTTTGGGGGCCCGACCTACTTCAACATTGAAAAAAGTGTTCCTCCCTCTGACTGCTTCCCTCCCCGCCAACGGTATTTAGCTCTTCTCAGCACGTTAGCCGTATTCTATTCAAGTTTGAGGACTGACCAATGACTAAAGGTTGGGGATGATTACCCTTTCTCCTCCTATTTTTAAAGATTCTCCTTTGTAGGGGACTGGAAAAGCCACTGTTTTTGGCGAAACGTTTCCTCAATAAAGAAAAACCCAAGAGTTCCCCCATGTGTCTAATTTATAAACATGTGGGTTTCTCTAAACCCTTTCATCTACAAAGTGTCAGACACTGCTCTTCTTGGGTCTTAATATTTGGGGAATTCTTCGTTCCCTAATTCTTGGGCCCGACCTACTTCAACATTGAATGTGTTACACTCCCTCTGACTGCTTCACCTCTCTCCCAAGGGTAATATAAGCCCCTTTTTCCTGCAGTATGCCGTTTTTTTCAAGATTGGGACTGAACATACTAAGGTTGAGGGACTGATTACCTCTTCCTCCTCCATTCTTAAAGATTTTTCCTTTGATGGACTGAAAGTTAAAACATTAAAACATCTGGATATCTTTATTGTATGTAGACTTTTTGCCATCATGGCTTTTCAATAAAAGATCTAGGACAAAATAGGAAACAGTAGAACTAATAAAAAGATAGGAAACAGTCCCTCGGCCGGGATTTTGGGTTCACAGCATCGTGGTGGAGGATTGGAACACTAACTCCAAGGGGGGGGACTGATTACCTTCTTTTGTTATAGTTCTACTGTTTTCCCTATTATGCCCAGAATCTGTATTGTAAAGCCACGGATGGCGAAAGTCTACAAAAAATTAAAGATTCCAGATTTTGCACATGTGTCTAACTTTCATATTGCGGTATTTTAACCCTTTCTTGCCAACTTGTCAGACACTGAAAATCATGGAATCTTGGTTCAGAGGACACTACAAGACCTTCTTCACGGCTGCGAACTAACCATCTCTTTGGGAAGGATCTTCCACGGGGGAACCCCGCCTACCAGTGAGCCCCGTCTGCTGCCCGTCCCCCCCTTTCCCCTAAAAAGCCAGTCTTTTTGCCTTTGCTGCAGACTCTCCCCCCCAACGAGCGGGGTAACACAACCCCAAGGCCGGGATGATTACCTCCTTTTGTATATAGTTCATGTCTTCCTTTAGTCCTAGAATCTGTTTTGAAAAAACCCAGGGAGGGCGAAACGTCTACATACAAAAAAGATACCGATTTGACATGGTCTTAATTTTTCAAGACAGAAATGCAAAGGTACGTAAAAAGGCAAAAAATTATGGGATTTATACAAGAAGTGAAAGAAACAAAATCCAGGGGTCATACTGCGCTTTATACATCATCAGAAGGGCTTCACCGATTATGCGCTCAATTCTACAGAATGGCATAAATTCGTTAAAAAAACATTCGGGTTTGGGATGACAATTAAACATAGCTTTAAATTTTTCCCTTTGAAGTTACTTTCACTTGTTGACGAAGAATGAGGGGAGCCTGATAAAGTTTAAAAGTGGAAGATGGGTATTTTAAAGGGGATATTAACAAGGTTTTGAGGTTCTCTCCAAGAGAGAACCCGCAGTAATGGAAAAAATTTAGTTAAGTTTAAAATTTAGAAAGGCATAGGAAAGTTTTGGGTTTGGAAATAGGGTAGTTGATGAGTGGAACAGTCTACCTAGTTGGTTATTAAGGCTAGGATTTTTGGGTAGTTTCAAATTTGGGTTTGGATAAGTACATGATGGGAGGGGTTGGTTTTTGAGTGGGACTGAAAACCGGAGTTTGTTTTTGGGGGGCATTGAAAGTTGGGTTGGTAAATGTTTGTTATGGGATGAATTGTAAGGGACCTCCCTAGTATGGGCCAACAGGCCGCTGCGTTTTTCCTCCTTTCTTATGTTCTTATGTATCCCACCCTCCGTTTTTTTGGAGCCCTGTTTCATTTTTAAAAAACTTGACTCTCTTGGGGAGCTCCTCAGATTTAAAGGGTGTTTCTTTTTTAAATTTCCGCCCTTCTTCCTTTTTTTTTTTTTTTTCTGATGCAACTGCACAAAGCTTGGGTATAGGGTTTTCGCTTCCTGACATTTTCGTATTGTTGCTGGGTCCCCCTCCTTACTGTGCATATTCGCTTCTTCCTTCTTTAGCGACGGGGGATTAGGTCCAAACCCCTTTTGGGGTTAAACCAAAGGGCTGCCCTGGCCTTTCATTAGGTCTTTTCCCTTTGGGAACAAATCTCCCTCCGTTTCCTTGCATGCTGTTGTCACTATTCCATCACCTCTTTTCCCAAATTTCCCTGCCGGTTCTCTGTCCAGTAAACCCGTGCAGGAATTTCCCCAATGTTGTGTAGTCCCTCTCTTGTAGTTTGTCCTTATTCTCCTGTTTTCCCTGCCCCCTCTCTACTTGTAACCTGTTATTTAAAGCTTAGAACCCTTGGCACTAGCTCCGGGGGGGTAGTGACCTCAATATCGCATACTCAAGGTGAATATTGGCCCCAGTCTTGCGGTTCACCCTTTCCCCTCTCTTGGTAATGCCCTTAAACGGTTGATGTAGAAAAATTTCGAAAACCACTTCCAAAACTTGGGCCCTTTTCCACGTGTGTGTGTGTGTGTGTGTTGTGGTGTGTGTGTGTGTGTGGGTTGTGTGTGTGTGTGTGGTGTGTACGCGCGCCCCTTTCGTGAAACCAAACAGGATTAAACAAAACAGTTTGTAATGTTGGCAATTGGGTTCAGTCCAAGGAAATAGAGGCAAAAAATTTTCCCTTTGGGTCAAGGTCTCATAAGCATCACGGGAAACTTGGGGTACATCTAGAAAAATGGTAATTAAGAAAAACTGTCCTTAAAATTTTTTTCTAACATTTCTTCTGAGATTAAATTTTTTTTAAAATTTTGAATAAAAAAATTACGTTTTGGGGGAAAATTAACTTAAAAAAATTATGCTACAGAA
This sequence comes from Cherax quadricarinatus, assembly GCF_026875155.1. Taxonomy (NCBI): domain Eukaryota; kingdom Metazoa; phylum Arthropoda; class Malacostraca; order Decapoda; family Parastacidae; genus Cherax; species Cherax quadricarinatus. The sequence continues at coordinate 80,023,562 of NC_069406.1, read as the reverse complement.
ATTCTCTAAGCTTCAATTTATTAAAAAATTCAAAACTGAATTTTTCAGATTTTTTGCTTAAAAAAATTTCAATCGTATACCTGGCGCCAAAAAAAAAAGAGTTGATTTTAAACCAAATTTTCCTTATAAACTTATCTAATTGTATAAATTCTTCAAAAAGATACACAGCGGCAAAATTTTGGGGGGAAGTGCTTTGGGGAAAGGGGATCTTTGTGATGTCAAAAAATTATACTCCCCCTAGAATCTATTTTTCATGCTTTTATTTGCGGCCTCACAATATTTGTGGTAACAGTGTTTCACTCTGAAAAAACCCCCAAAGGTTTCAGAAGATGGTTTTACTTGGTCAAAAACTGTGCTTATAAATTTCAGTGTACGATGGTAGATCAAACTGTAACAGAACGAACTGTTGTACAGAATGATGGTTGTGCCCCTGTGTTTGTTCTTCATTTTGGTGGTGTACACCATTTCGATCCCAACCTTTTACTTTGTCACTCAGTGCTCCCCTACGTCTCGTCGGTCATTATTTTAAGCTGTCCGATTAGTGGCTGCTTACTCCGAAAGAATTTTTTTAAAGGGGCATGATTAAAAAATAGTGAAGCCCACCCGATTCCTGTAAAAAAACCCGGGACTGCATCCCATTTTCCAAACGCTGAATTTCATTGGGGTTTGTCCCTTTATCTTCTCATGTGAGTGACATTTTTCGCCGATGCTCCCAGAATCTCTCGTGTGTACACATGGCACGTAGCAAATGTCGCCGCTGGTTTCTTTATATCATACCTTGAGTTTTTGTGCTATAGAAAAGGTAATAGCACTCTGAAATAGTATAGCTCTTAAGTGATAATGCAGCAACGTTTGCATAGTGTCAGTACCGGGGTACTAGTACCCTCATGTTCCCGTTCAGCATTTGCTGATAATGTCAACAGCGGCCCCCGTAGTGTAGTCGCGTGCCAAAATCTAGTTCATTGCTAAAAATCACTCCGAAACATTCATCGGAAATCATATTTTTTGTGTCTAATACCCCACTTTGATAGGTAAATTTCCCAATAATGCCCCGTGATTCCCCGGGTTGCTTTTAAGCTGTGCGGGTGGCTTTAAAAAATTTTGGGAAAAATAGTGACAGCTGATGTGCCACTAACCAGTTTAGGGAATCAAGGCACTGAGTAAAATTTAAAGGGTGATAGCTAGCCCCGTGTCAAAGGTCGAAGAAATATTCAATATTAATTTCCCAATTAAAAAAATTAGAACAAGCGAGCTACAGTTTAAAATTCAACAGGAGGGGGGGACGAAAACCCTCGATGGGTGTAAGACTTGGACACAAAGCCCAAAAGGAACAACCCTTCCTTTTCTCGGATTGAATTAGATTTTTTTCATTTTTGTGGAACACTGTAAGGAAATAAAATTGAAAAACAGGGAGCATTGAAATTTTGGCAAAGCTGCTCTCTTTAGTCATTTTCCCTTACATACATCTTTTATTCAGTACCAAATATAAAGTTGTTGGTTGAGGTTTAGCCCACGCATTTTCGACGGAATTTTGGAAAATTGCTGTATTTAGTAGCGCAGCGCGTGTTTTTGTATGTACTATTACTCTGCGTATTTATGAAAATTAACAAACTTTTCTCCTTTCAGATACATGATTACTTATATACTTTCTACTGAGTGGTATTAAAGTCAACAGGGAAAGCCCAGAACATCATTTTTTGCCAGACAGTGTTCTTCCAGGAAAAACTTCCGTCCCAAAAAACGCTGGCGATATAAAATTTAAGGAAAAAATTTACCGATGTTTTAGTGTTATCAAGTTTGCAGTTAGGCTTGCTCTGAACTTTTGGGAAATCAATTGGGGACAAAGAATTCCATTCCCAGCCGAAAACTAAGAGGAAACATTTAGAAAATTGTACAGTAAAGGAATAGAACTTAATAAGAACAAAAATCTCCTAGACAATTTCAGGAAGAAATGAAAGAGGGTTGTTTATATGTAGTTTTTCTGTCCTTCTGCCTCCTGTCAAGATGTGGCCAAAATAAAGGGGGTGTGGGGGGATACCACCTGGTTTGTAAATTTTATTTGAAAAATTCCCAAACAGAGGTACTTCCTCCTTTACCAGAGACGCGATAGGGTGATGAAAAAAATTGGTGTGTTGACATGACAATAATGAGGATTTTGGTAGTGACGGTAAAAGAAAGCAGGATGAACCAAGCCCGGAAGAGCTGGGGGAAAAACAGAGTGAACAGGGGCCGGAGAAAGGTTAGATTTGACGATAATTCAAATGTGCAAAAAAAATAAACCCCTTTTATCGATATTGTGTGATATGTTTTTATGTTGATGCCAGCAGTCACACGAACAGAACAAAACTTCCCACAGGAAACCCTGTGACCGATATTTGATCAGTGATAATGTTGTAGCTTCATTGCTCCCCCCACATTAAGGCTATGGCATTATCACCAAGGACGACAAAAGGGTCCAGAACAAAAACCGAATGCAGAGGCAAGAAAATGAGCTAGCAAACTTGGAAAATATCACATCACTGTATTTTGATGGTAAGACCTCCACTCGTGTAATGACAAAGAATGAGAAGACCAAGAAATGGAGTCCAAAGATAGTGGGTTAAAGATCTTACGTCATCATGGGGGAGCCGGCAAAAAATATTTACCGTGGATCCAAGTCGGCATGGAAAAAAGATTGCCGAGACTGTACATTTCTGGTGGAACAGAAACTAACTTGGCAGCCTGTTTGGTTGTGACGGAACCAACCTAATGTCGGAGCTGACAATGGAGCCATTCATCGTTTTGAAATGTTTTGGTCATCCGGCCATTATTTTTCTGCGCTTCGTGGAAATAACTGCCATTCCGTGCTGTTTTTTCAACTATGACGGTAATCCAGTGGTCCTGAGCATGGAGAAAATCCCCCTTGGCAAACATTCAAGGAACCTCGGTCTGAACTGCCAGTTATTGCTGTCCAGCCAGCCATTTTTACTGTTTTCCCTGTTTTTAATACAGGGGGGCGGGACTGTCCTGGGGCCAGAAATTTTGTATAGGATTTGCAAAGGAATGACACAGGTGTGGGTGATGGTGACTTTGTGCTTTGAACCAGCCACCGGTGTGTCAAGGTGAATACTTTTAAAAAGTAGGAACCTTAGGCTGTATGTGGCAAAACCAAAACCCGTCGTAGCTGAGAAGAGTGTTTAATTTTTAAAGTTTGTGCTTTTCCCAAAGGGTTCCACTCAAAACGCACCCTTTTGTACACACGGTCCAAAAGAACGTCTTCCGCCCCCTGCAATTTATGAGCATCTGAACATGAAAAAAGAAGATAGTAAAGAAGGCGTTCAAAAAAATTCCTACTTTACTCACCAGATCGGCTGCTTCTTGGTATGTCAGATGAAACAGACAGGACGAAAAATGTCTCAATGATTAGAAAAAATTTGGAAAGAATCAGCAACAGAACAAAGTACTGAGAGTTGATGAAGATGAAGATTTTTCTGATGCTGTTGACGAGGACTTTTTAATCTACAGATAAAGAGATGACATTAGGGGAAGAAAATACAAGTGGCTCCTATTGTCAACTAGAAAAAGTAATGATTCCCAAAAAAGTGGCAAGCAAAGAACTATCATTTCCCTATTGACTGGAAGACTAACTAAAATGGGTTCCTTTATTGCTTCTTAACGCCCCAATATGGACTCCCCTAGGGTCCCAAGTGGCCATACAACATTCAAGCTGTTGGGGATAAAACTGAGAGGAAAGTTTTTACTGAAGTGACTGGACAAAGGCAAGAGATTATTCAGGCAAAAAATATTTTCCAGGAAGTGATGCCCCAAATTTCCCCACCAAGAAAAACTTTACTAATAAATTTAATAGTTTTTTAAAAATTTAAAAAGGTTTTTGATATAACCCATGTACATTTGGGTTTTACAATCTTCGCAACCCAAAAAAGATTAAATCTTTTTCACTTTATTATTATCCTGACAATAATAAAATTTTTAATAATTGCTTTTAATGGAAATAATTTGACAAAATTTCATCCGATGCCCGGGTAAAAAGGGGATGAAAAAGGTCTGAAAATTTTGCGGGAAGTTTGTTGTCCCATCAAATAAGCCCAAAAAGTGCAGCTTGCATCCTAATTTTTATATTTTTTTTTTGTCCCTACTGAATATTGTATTAAACAACATTGGTATGTCCCGGGACCACTTCCTGTAGCGCTGCACCATGAAAAAGGTCCCCTCCGCTTGTAGAAACTGCTCCTTAAAAACCTGCCCCCCGCTTGTTGGAGGCACTGAAAATATTGTTTGCTAGTTTTAAGGCGGGAAAATAAAAATTTCCATTCCTTAGACTGTTAAAATACCGCCTCTGGACTTTTTTTATCCAGTTTGTTACGTGACAAATGCCATTTAACGTATCCTTCAACTTATAAAAAAGCATTTATAAAGACTGTTTCGAGCTTGTTACAGAAGTGCGCGTGGATATATCCCTCCAATTTTTTAAGTGAAACACCATTTTAAAACATCCTTCCAGCTTGCTCCAGGAGCCGCGGAAATGTCGTGGGGGGATATAATGCGTTTTGGGCGGAAGGAATTTCCCGAAAAAAAGGGAAAATTGCATGTTCTGTTGGGCAACAAGGGAAAAATGTAATTACCCAGGGTTCACGGGACAAATTAACTAATGGCTTGTGTGTGCTAGTAATGAGTGGGAAAATTTGTTGCGTACGTCTAAATAGAATGCCGAAAAAGCTAACGACTAATTGAAATTATTTCTCTGACCCCCTGTTTTAAGCTCCGAGATTGCAGTAAAGGCAGTGAGCCAAGATTTATTAAAAAAACGGGGTTAATCTGGGGGTTAAAAAGTGGTGAGTCTGACGCTTTCATAAACTTGAGAATATGGCGGAGGACAGGTGCCAGGGATTTTAATGGGTTTTTTTTTCCCAGTTTTAAACGGATATTATTTTGGATTTAGATTTGTCGCCGAAGAGATTAGTTTATGTGCATCCAAAGTAATTCTTTGAATTTTTACGTAAAGGCAAAAAAAAGGGAAAATCTGTAATAATATAAAAATTTATATTTTCTGTTACGTGCAAAATTTGTTTCTTGTTAAAATTTTCTGGGATTAAATTTAAATCATATTAAACGGTTTTGTATTTTTCTCAATAAGAGGGAAAAAAAAATCCAGTGGGTTTAATTTAAAGAAAAAAAAGGCTGAAGCATTGCATTTGTTTGATCATCATCTACTTTTGTCAAATACCCGACAAAGAAAGTCTGGTTCTGATGAACCCATTACATATGATTCTCTAAAAAACTTGCAAATTTTTTAACACAGTTCCCAAGATATATTGAACTTTGCATTTCAAAGTGCTTTTTTTTTGGTAACTTTTTAAAATTTTCTGAAAATTCAGTGTATTATGGGAATTTCCAAGAACTGTACATTATGGCCATTCTCCCTGAATTTCAGTATTAAACAATTTATCTCCAAAAGAATCTTTGTTAGTTCTTGTTGCTCTCCCAAACAATTGGTGGGAGTTATCATGGGATAGGAATCAAGTTGCATTTTAAATTTTTTAAGGATTTACAATTTTTTTTTAAACAAGTCGGCCCTCTCCCAAAAGAGGCGGGTGCCCAAAAAAAAAAAGAAAATAAAAAAAAAAAAATATTTTTTTCACTTCAACACTTTCACCACCTCACACATAATACGTTTTTTCGAGGGGCTCAGAATACAAAAGTTTAGAAAGCATATACGTAAAAGGGGTACCAACAATCCCCACACTGCCAATACCCCCAAACCCCCCCTTAAAATGAGCATTGTATTTCCATTTTCCGGACTCAAGTCCCACTATTGAAAAAAACCGGTTTTTCCCGATCCCCTTTACTAAAAATTTTTATCACTGGCCGATTCCCACCCAAAACAGGGTGGGCCCCAAAAAAAAAAAAAAATTTCACCATCATTCACTCCATCACTGTCTTGCCAAAGGGGGCTTTAAACTACGTTTTTAAACGCAACAAAACCCCTCCTTAAGTGCAGGCCCGTACTTCCCCTCCCAGGACTCAAGTCCGGCTGCCCGGGTTTCCCCGAACCCCTTCAAAAAAGTTACTTTGCTCACACTCCAACAGCACGTAAGTATTAAAAACCCTTTTGTTCCATTATCCCTTCAAAAACGCTCAAGCACGCCTGTGGAAATCCCAGCCCCCCGCAACAAAACCCCCTTTACCCCTCCCCCAACCCTTTTTTAGGGGGCCCACCCTACCCCCCCTTCCTTTTCCCCAAAAGATGTACACTTTGATGTTTTTCTGTTTTTGCTCCCTTCTTCCAAAATCCGATCCCCTCAACAACCCTTTTCCCAGCCCTTGGACAAAAATTTTGGTAATCCCCCCACCCCCTCCAATTCCAAAATCGGGTTTTCCGCATTATATTCACACCACACATTGCTCTCGAATGACTCTCCATGCCTCCAGCCTTTCCTTGCTGCAACATCATACCGTTCACACTTTTATATAAAAGCGTTGGGAAACTAACCTCTAATTCCCCCCTTTTCCTCCAAGGGCAAATTCTTGTCTCCACAGATCCTAAATGCACCCCCACCCCTTTTTCCCCCATCAAATTTTATGATTCCCCCCTCTTTCATAGACCCTCCGCTGGGCACGTCCACCCCAAAAATCTGAATACATTCAACTCCTCCTACTCTCTCCCTCCAATCTGATATCCAATCTTTCATCACCTAATCTTTTTGTTACCCTCATAACCTTACTTTTTCATGTTTTTACTTTCAGTTTTCTTCTTTTGCACTCCCTACCAAATTCATCCACCAATCTCTGCAACTTCTCTTCAGAATCTCCCAGAGCACAGTGTCATCAGCAAAGAGCAACTGTGACAACCCCCACTTTGTGGGGATTCTTTATCTTTTAACTCCCGCTTCTTGCCAAGACCCTTTCGCATTTACTTCTCTTACAACCCCATCTATAAATATATTAAACAACCACGGTGACATCACACATCCTTGTCTAAGGCCTACTTTTACTGGGAAATAATTTCCCTCTTTCCTACATACTCTAACTTGAGCCTCACTATCCTCGAAAAAAACTCTTCACTACTTTCAGTAACCTACCTCCTACACCATACACCTGCAACATCTGCCACATTGCCCCCCTATCCACCCTGTCATACGCCTTTTCCAAATCCATAAATGCCACAAAGACCTCTTTAGCCTTATCTACATACTGTTCACTTATATGTTTCACTGTAAACACCTGGTCCACACCCCCCCTACCTTTCCTAAAGCCTCCTTGTTCATCTGCTATCATATTCTCCGTCTTACTCAAGTCCGGCCTGCCGGTTTCCCTGAACCACTTCATAAATGTTACTTTGCTCACACTCCAACAGCACGTCAAGTATTTAAAAAAACCCTTTGTCTCCATTCACTCCTATCAAACACGCTCACGCATGCCCGCTGGAAGTCCAAGCCCCTCGCACACAAAACCTCCTTTACACCCTCCCTCCAACCTTTCCTAGGCCGACCCCTACCCCACCTTCCTTCCACTACAGACTGATACACTCTTGAAGTCACTCTGTTTCCTCCATTCTCTCTACATGTCCGATCCACCTCAACAACCCTTCCTCAGCCTCTGGACCAAAAGTTTTGGTAATCTTGCACCTCCTCCTAACTTCCAAACTAAAGAATTATTGCATTATATTCACACCACACATTGCCCTCAGACATGACATCTCCACTGCCTCCAGCCTTCTCCTCTCTGCAACATTCATCACCCATATATATAAAATATAATATATTATATATATATATATATATTTAAAATTATAATTAATATAAAATTGTAACCACAACGAGTGACATTGATCAATAACAACTACATAGCCAAGGACTCGAACCCATATTGTATGGCCCGCCTTGATTTGGTGGATTAAAGCGTTATGTGGTGCTCGCTCACATTGAGGCGGTGCAGTACAACGTGGGTTCGAGTCGTTTGCAGTGCAGTGTTGTTACTGGGAAATTACCAAAAAAAATATATATATAATTATATAATATATATAATTTTAAATATATATATTTTTATAAAATATTTTATATCGTGCCGAATAGGCAAAATTGCGATCTTGGCTTAAATAGCAACGCTGTCTTGCCATTGGGCAAGTAAAATTTTTGTGATGCAATAATTTCGCCAAAATCATTTAAACCTTACAAAAAAAATATTCACGGCCCGTTTAGTTTTAAATTTTTGTAAAAAAATCTAAAATAATTTAGTTAAGTTGGGCTAAAAAAAAATTTTTCTTGTTATAAAAGGATAGGTAAGTTTTCAAAGATTTTTTGGTCAAAATGAAAAATTTTTGCATTTCTTATAAAAAAAATTCTTTAAAAAAACGTATTAGAGAAATTTTAAAAAGGACTTAATTTTTAAAATGGTTCTTGCTAATTGAGCAGTTTTACATATTCGGCACGCAATTTATATATAATATATATATATTATAATATTATTTTATATATATATATAAAAATTTATTATAATATATATATTAATTTATATATATATATAATTTATATATATTTTATCGGCAATGTATTTTCGTAAGATGGGGGTTTGACCCCAAGCAAGAAAGGCTTGAGGTACGTTTCTACCTTCAATCTTATACCAGCCCCCATTTTCCTGATGCGGGGACTCTTCCAGTCCCCCCCACTATCAATACTGTTTTTCTTCCCAGCTTAAAAAACCTGTAAAGGGGTTAAGCAAACAAAATATTATGCACGGAAGGCCCCCCCTAAGTGCCACTGATTTAAATTTCTTTTCTGAAATGCATCGCAAATTTTTTCGCGAAGAAAAGTTTATATAAATTTCGTAGCAAAAACGTTATTTTAGGGAAATGGAAATTTATGCTGATCACGCTGATGAGGGCTCTAAAAAGGGAAGAAAAAGGGTGGCAGTAACGGGAATGGCTTGCACATGAACTTGTATTGGTTCTCCAGCGGGCGGGTGGCTTTTGCTTCCGCAAAAAAAATTTTTTTCCCCGGGTACTTTTTAAAATGGAACTTTACAGCCCCAAAACGTTTTATTGTTGCACTCATAAATATTAAATGTCGGGAAGTTATGTTGTGGGGCACGTCTTCGGTGCTTGGGGGGAAAAGTGTTTTGTTTCTATTGGCGCACCTGGGCTTCTTGCGTCCGTTTTGATTCACGGAGGTCCTTACAAATTTTCTCCTTTCCTCCCCAAAAAGTAGCAAAAACAAGTGAAAAATAATGACTCCCTTTTTTTCGTCCATTAGTGCGTAGTTGAAAATGGAATTTTAGTCGTTTTTTTTTAAATGATGCATTATAATACCGATTTTATAAAATATACTTGTAAAGGAGGTATTCAAGAGAAGACTAAATAAAAATGTTGTCAAATAAAATTGCGTTTAATTTATGCTTTTCTATTTCATACCAAAAAAACAGGACCGTTGCAAAGAATTTCATCTTCCCCCCAAAAATATAAATATTGCTCAGAAATTCTTACCACGAAGGGGAAAATTTTCTCACCCACCACACACCCAATATGCAAAACAACATGAATATGTATATATATATAATATAAAATAATAATTTTATATATATATATATATATTTTTAAAATTTTATATATATATAACAATATATCAATATAATGTATAATTGTCGTGCCGGGCAGAACTTGGCGATTTGGCTTTAAAAAGCAACGCTTTTTGCCCCTATAGGACAAGTGAAAATTTGTGTATGCAATAATTTCGCAGAAAACGTTCTGAACCTAACGAAAAAAAAAATTTACTGTGTTTGTTAATATTAAATTATTGTAAATAAACTAAAAATATTTGTTGGGGTTGGTTAAAATAATTTTTTCTTGTTATTAATAAAGGTTAGGAAGTTTTCTAAAATTCTTTTGGAGCAAAATTTAAAATTTTTTTTCATTTTAAAATTAATGAAAAAAATTATTTTAAAAATATAAGAGAAAAAATTTTAGAAAAAGGGTTAATTTTAAAAGATTATTTCTAATTGGCCGTTTTTCATATTTGGCACGATATATATATATTATATATATTATTTTATATATTATATACTATATATATATATATATATATATATATATATAAAATATATATATAAAATGTCCGGGAAAAGGTAAAAAATGGGGCAATTAGCAATAACTCATTTAAAAAAAAAGTCCCTTTTTAAAATTTCATATTTTAAAGTAAAAACTAATAAATTTTGTACCAAAAAAACCTTTAGAAAACTGCCTAACCCTTTTTAAACAAACGCAAAATTTAAATTTGCCAAAACCAATATATGTTTTAAATTTTCAATAATTTAAAAAATTAAACCCAATGAAATTTATGATTTTTGGGAAAAATTTTTGATTCACAAATTTTTTTCTTGTCTTATATGGCAAGATGAGCGTTGCTATTTAAACCAAAATCGGGAAGGGTTTTTCCTATTAAGGGACGACAAAAATAAAAATATTAAATTTATATTTTATATAAATTTTAATAATATAATATATATAAATATATTAAAATATATTTTAAAATTATAAATATTTTTAAAAACAAAAACTTTAAAAAACCTTAATAATTGTGGGGGAGAGAAGTAGGGGGGTATAAAAACAAACATCAAGACATGTGGGGAAAGGGTTTAAAAAAACAGACAGCGCCCAAAAAGGGAAATTGGTTTCAAGACTCGGGGGGGAGTTAAACCCCACAGATGCAGATCTTGCATCAGATTAAATACAGTGAGTAGAAATTAAAACGAGTATTATCGTGGGGAAGGGGGAATTTTCCACACAGTAAAAGGCCCCCGGGGGAAAAAATGGGCCCAACCCTTCATATATAAATTTTTTAAAATATTACATGTTACTAAAGGCCCGGAAGCATATCCGGGAAACCGTAAATTAAATTTTTTTTTCCGCGAGCCGCAGATTTTTTAGATGAGATTTACGGTTAACGTGACGCTGAAAGCAAAGTTAAAGGGAAAAACCAAGAGTTTTTTTTTTTACCCAAATGTTTTTGCCACATTGTTATGGGCAAAACTGAGTGTTTACCATTCTTTTGTTTAAAAAAAGATAAAATTTTTTTCCCCCAAATCATTTAAAAAATTACATATTTTTTTTTCTGTTTTTTCCTTTGAAAACTATTTGGGAATATAAGAAGCAGTTAAAGAACCGGGATATCTCAATTTCCCTTTTTTTTCCCGTCCCATTAAAAATTTACTGGAAAAATTAAAATTTCAGCTGTATACATCAGAAAAGTGGAAAAAGAAACACTTAGGCTGTATCACAAACGGGGTTTAGCAACACAAGCACCGAAACAAAATGTTTGGGAAAACAAATTTTAAAGGGAAGGGGTTTAAATTTAGAAAAAATTCCCGCATCTGCATTTATCAATTAGAATTTCAAATTATTTTTATAATGACAAAAAGAAAGTTGGGTGATGTTCATATAATTTATACCATTTTATACAGAGAAATTAAATTTCGTCAGAGGGATTCGAAAAATATGTGTGGGGGGTGGTAAAAGCTCCCCAAGTGGTTTTTTTAAAATTTTCCCCTCTCTCTCGCACCCCACACAAAAAAATTTAATATATATATATATTAATATTTTAAAAAAAAGGAAAAAAAAACGTTGCCCAGCCAAGGTTTCGAACCCCTGTTGTACTGGCCCGCGATTGTGAGCGAGAATCATAAGACTCCTTAACCCACAGGATCAGCCAATCCTACGAGAACTACTCGTCCATGGTTACAATAATATCTTTTTGCTTGCTAGAGATAAGGCGTAACCAAAGTTGGATAAGGAGTATCAAACTTTCGTATAGCCTGTAAAGCACTAAGGGAATTTGAAACGACCACAAATGGTGACACAGCCATAGATGCAATACGGATAAGTGCTACGAGAATGTCATGCAATTCAGCCGTAAAAATGCTAGCCGGGGATAATAAATGCCCTCGCACGACGCTGTCCGGAAACACTGCTGCGAATCCGACGCCATCAGAAGACTTGGAACCATTGGTGTACACTGCGATGGCGTGAGAATGACATTGGAAGTGTTACCATAATCAAAAACAAGCAGGGCAGGGAAGTATGCAGGGGAAATAGGTGACAAGAGGGAGAGGGATGAGTGTTTGGGTATGGAGTGCAGCGGGACAGTGGATAGTGCAGGAGCAGAGGGTAGCTAGAGAATAAGGTAGAAAGGACAGAGGAGAGAGCTAGAGGCATCATCGTCATAGTTTGTGTAGTAAATCGGCCGCTGTCAATAAGTCAATGAGAGAGTCTTGATTAAAGGAGTATCCATCAGCAAGAAGGGAAGGTAAAGAAAGAGCAGCGGAGTGGAGATGACATTGGACATAAATTCTGCGCGCTCGTTGACAAAGTGGACAGTCCAACAGAACGTGGCTAACAGATACTGGAACTTGACAATTCTCACAGAGAAGAACAGGGCGCCTCTCCATGAGATACCCGTGAGTAAGACGAGTGTGGCCGATGCGAAGGTGGGAGAGATTAGTCTCCCAACCTCGACAATGATGACAAGAAGACGGCCAGGAACCTATACTCGGTTTAATAGAATGAAGTTTATGGACCAGATCAGACCAACGTTGTTGCCAACAGGTGCGAAGGTGGGTAGCAATTTCAGCAAAATAGTCTGTGAATGGAACACCTCTATATGAAACTAGGAGGTCATGTACTGCTGACCGCACAGCAGTGTCTGCCTGTTCATTGTCCTGTACATCAATATGACCAGGTATCCAGCAAAAAACAATATATGTGTTTGCTAGAGATACGACATAGCCAAAGTTGGATACGAAGAACTAAGGGGTGAGGTATATCAAATCTTCTTTATAACCTGTAATGCACTACAAATGGTGACACAGGCATAGATGCTATACGGATAAGTGCTACTAGAACTGCATACAATTCAGCTGTAAAAATGCTGGCTGAGGATAATGTCCTCGCACGACACTGTCCGGAAACACTGCTGCGAATCCGAAGCAGTCAGAAGACAGAACCATCAGTGTACACTGCGATGGCATGAGGAGAGCGGAAGTAGTCAAGAAAAAGAGAGCAGGAAGCCACCGTAGGTAGTTGGGCTTTCGCGTATGGCAGTGGGAAAGAACAGTCACGAACAGCTGGAACTTCCCATGGAGGCAGGGAAAAGTGAGATGCTACATGAACAAAGAAAGATGGCAACTGAAGAGAAGACAAGAGTGAATTGAGGTAGAGAGAAAAGTGGCGGAGTAGGCGGGGGCGAGGAACAAATAAAGAACGTCTACTAACATCAGTGACCATCCTATATACGGAAGGATTGTGGAGGTCATGAGATCGAACATAATAGCGAAGACAATGAGCATTACGGCAATCGGACAAGCATGGAATATTCGCTTCTGCATAGAGGCTCTCAACTGGGGTGAACGAAAGGCACCAAGGCACAGACGGAGACCTTGGTGATGAATGGAATCCAACTTAGAGTTGCGGGAGAGGCCGCAGAATAGGCTTGGTCACCATAATCCTGCTTGGACAAGACTAGGGTGGAATGCAAACGGCGGAGAATGCGACGATCTGCTTCCCATGAATGATGCGCGAGAACTTTAAGGAGATTTAGCAGACCATTGCAAGCTGTCTTTAAAGAAGAAATGTGTGGTCTCCACGTCAGCCTGCGATCAAAGAGCGGGCCCAGAAACTTGACCGTATCACATGCTGGAATACGTGAACCGTGTAAATACAAGGGAGTATCCGGAATTAGAGGACGTCTCGTGAAGGAAATGAACCGGGTTTTTGTTCTAAAAATTTTAAAGTGATCTAGTGGGAAACTCGGTCTATCACAACCTGAAGGGAGGCTGCTACTATTCGACAGTCAGCACTCGAGTAAGCTATAGCAAAGTCATCAACATAAAGTGACGACCAAATATGCGAAGGAAGAACAGAGGGTAGGTCATTTTTAGCTAAGAGAAAAAGAATAGTGCTGAGGACACAACCTTGTGGAACTTCCTCGGTTTGTACAAAGTCCGAGGAAAGCGAGATGCCAATACGGACCCGATAATGTCTATCGGACAAGAAAGCAGCGATGAAGTTTGGTAGATTACCGTGAAGGCCTAGGAAGTGGGGTTGAGCTAGAATGTTATACCTCCAAGTGGTGTCATATGCCTTCTCTAGATCAAAAAAGACCGCTAAGACAGTGGTTGTTAGCAAAGGCATTTCGAATATACATATCTAAGTGAAGCAAGGGGTCAACAGTAGAGCGGCCTGGGCGAAAGCCATATTGTGTGTCTCTAAGAACCACATCAGACCTCTATTCACCAATCATTCCAATACCTTACTGACCACGCTGGTCAGGGCAATGGGACAATGGTGAGAGGTGTCAAGTCCAGAGGCGCCCGTTTTGCAAATCTGTAGTACAATAGCCGATTTCCAGTGTTATGGGAGAACCCCTCATTTCCAAATTAGATTTAAAAGACGTAAAAGAACGGGAAGGGCCGTAGAATGGAGATGTTGAAGCATAGTTATGTGGATATCATCAGGTCCCGGTGCCGTTAGTCGGGAAATGGAAAGCATGGACACCAGTTCCTGAAGAGTAAAAGGTACATTATACGGCTCCAACCCATCGGAGGAGAAATCTATGAGCAATTGCTCTTTGCTAGGTTTAGACGCAAGAAAGGAGGGACAGAGGTGAAGCCCTCGGGAGATACGGACAAGACAGTTCCCGATTGCTGTGGCAACTTCTAAGGGTTCCGTGACGTCAACTCCAGTAACCCGCAAAACGGCAGCTGGGTCCGGAGTGTACTTACCACACAATTCTCGCACCTTTTTTCAAATCGCACTCACATTCAAGTTTATTCTCTATAAGGGTTACAATGTGGGGTTTACAGATTTTGGGTATTGTGTGGTTTACATGTTAAAAAATACAATTTACAGGGGGGCACTGGGACACCTAGCTTCTAGGGCATTTGGGGCAGACTTTGATTAATTCTTACATAAAAATCCTTACGATTATGGTTTTAAAGGGCTAAGTGACTAATGGGGAAAAGACAGTTAATGGTAACACTAGTTCCCCAAACAAGTGCTTTTAGCATCGCGAATATGCGGCGACAACTGCCCTTGCCCGCTTGAAATCCAACAGATCTCGCATAAATTCGAAAACGCCCCATGCAGCACGTTTTAAAGCATGCACGGGCGCACGTAGGAGACCACCAAGGTACATCCCTGAAAATGTCTGCCTGGGGTTTTGGGGATAGAATGACCCACAGTTAGGACAAGGGCAAAAAGTACTGTGCCAGTTCATCAATAAAGGAAAAAGGGGGGGGCCTCGAAACGGTGATAAGATGGGAGTGAAATTTCCCAATTCTCGAACAAATTGCCAACGAGGGCTACAAAAAAGGTCGGGCATGCGGGTAGTAGTAAAAAGGAAGGAAAGGGTATCACTACCGTGTAAATTGGAAAAAAGCCACACGAAATCAAGTGAAAGGGGGCAGGAACAGATAAAAGTCAATGCGGAACAGTATGAAGCAAAAGGTAGGAGTACCAGAGTTTAAAACATGAAGAGGAGAGGTTGAGAAAATCTCTAATGATCATACGAGAGTCCATACCCCCCCCACAGGGGGTGACATAACTCACCCAACAACAAAGGGGTGGTGGTAGGATAAATTAAAAATGGATACAGAGATCAGAATCACGGAGGGAGACAGATAGGAAAAAACTGTAAACCACGGGAAAAATAAATCACGCAGTAAAAAGCGGGGGGAATGAATAAAAACTTGTTGAGCGATTTCAACGCTACAAGAACGCATTTCATTAAATATTTGTAGGTAAAGGATTGGAAGAATGTATCAGAAAGTACCCGAAACGGGAAAAAAGACAACAGAATGAATTTTGGGCTTTTGCAACCCAACACATACTGGGGACAACTGGAAGCAAAAACTGGAGTTCTCGATTTCCCCGGGGGCCACAATATTCCACTGAAAAAAAAGACAGTACAAAAATAAAAGAGAACATAAGAAGCGTAAAACCTATTGTTTTAAGTCTAAAGTAAAGTGGGGCACGTAACGTGTAACAAGAAGAATTAAGTAATTCAGAGGAAAAGATTTTTGTATGTTCGTGAAAAAAAAGGGAGATGGAGGCGCAGGTTTCAAACGGGGGGGTCATCTCCACTAAAGCTGGAGAAGCGTCTAAGTTCTGTTTAATAAGGAACCGACATGCCATGAGTCAAACAGGGGAGGCATTGCAAAAGAATGTCAGAGTAACTAGGAGGCAACCAAAAGGTCTAGGAGGGGGGGGAGTAGACCCCGGGGAAATTTTTGGCTGGGGGGGAAAGTCGTCCGGTAACAGGGGGAGGAAGGAGGTTTGGGGGGTAACTATGGGAGAAGCAGGAGGGAAACCTGGGAAAGGGGAAACACTAAGGAGGGGGGGAACTCCACCTTTTTTGGGAGCGGAAAGTGGTGAGAACTAGTCCCGAGGGAAAGGATAATCTGTACATGAGGTGGACACAAAGAAAGTGTAGGTCTGCAAGGTTAGTAGTGAAAAGTGGGAGCGGGGAAGTGAATAAAATTTTTTCAGAGGTAGGGTTCAAGGATAAATCACAAAAGCTTAAAAACCTTGGGGACCCGGAGAAAGGACACAGAAGCTGGGAGGTGGGAGGACTGTCAAGGTTGGAGGTCGCGGGGGTTCTCAAACAAACGGGACACAAGGAAGTTTCCCTTAAAGGCGGAAACTGAGAGACTGCCCTAGTGTTAGGCCTTCGTGCTCTTTACGTAGACCTGGCAAGGTGGGAAAAAAGGATGAGGTTCCTTGCAATCAGACAAAAGGGGGGAAACTACAAGACTATTGGAATGATCCACTGCACCCCGATTGGGGATTCCACCCCGACTGCGGCTTTTGTGGGGTTCCAAAAAGCCAGCAATTTCACATGTTTGGGGAGTTGGAAACTATTTACGGCCCCAAACGATGGGCCCCCAATACAGACAGAGGGGGGGGGTTCCGGGATCACAGGTTAAAAGAGCGATTTACAGGAAAATGCCTTTGCCCGCGACGGGGAGGATGTATGTATCTGCCTTAAGAATAGGGAAAGGTTTTTCAGGATAAATTTTTCCAAAATATCATCCTGCAAGACAAAATCCTTTGTACATGGTGGTGGTAAGACACAGTACCACTGCAAGAAATTTAAAGTAAGTGCTTAGACGGTGGCCGGTATGCTTGAATGGAAGTGATGCATGGGTCTGAATTTTGACAGTTAAAACCGTGCACCGCTTCGAAGAGTGTAGAAATATATATTTTTTCCAAGTGTTAGAGAGTTTTACCAGTTCCATGATCAGACATTTAATCCTTTTAGACATCGTTTGTAAAGAAAAAATTTTGCCCTTGTACTCGTTAGCCCGTACGCAAAGGTTTGGAGTGTCGTGAAGGGTTGTTTTTTTAGCGATCACGACGAACTGTCATCAGTAGCTTATCTTGGACACTTAAAGTATACCCGGGGGTCTTTTCCCAGGGAGGCGGGGGATCCAAAACCGTCGCCTGTATCGAGGGAAACTGGGCGCATTGTGAAAAACATGTTACAGGCGGCATGGACAGAAACGGGGGACGCCGCAACCTGAACAGGTGACGAAACATCCTGGCAGAAGGACCCGGGTTATGAGAAAAATCGGAAGAGTTGACTGATAACGAGCCGGGTCAGAACAGTGATTCTTCCATATCCCTTTCTTGTTTTTTTTAGAAAAAAAGAAAAGACATAAGAAAAAAGGGGGACGTAGAGGGACAGTCATTTCCTAGGATGCACGGAAGGGCCAGAAATTCACCCCCTTATCCGAGAGAGCCTCGATCCCATGGGCAGTGAAGGTGCAACGTAGAACCTGTGCCATACCCTACCCTTCACGCCAGTAAACCATCGCTCCAGGATAGCAGCCCCATATCTTACCGAGCCACCTCGGCGGACAAAAGAAAGGGCGGTTGAGAACCCACCACAAGCATTCCCCCTTCGGCTGCCACCATCTCACCAACAGGCAGCTCTTGGAGATACATCCATAATCCTGAAGGCCACCTCGCTGACTTCATTTTGTTCTCGTAATCCGGAAGGAAGCAGGGCACCTCAGACAATTCGATTTCCACGGCAAACCACACCACTCCCGAGAGACCGCACGGAGAGGGATGAACCCCAGCACCTTCCTCCTTCCTAGAAACCGTAATTCCGGGGGGAGGATTCCAGAGACTTTAATGGGGCGGAAAAAGGGGAGGGTGGGGGCGGGGAGGAAAGGGGAAATAGGGAAGCATGGGGGCGGGATAGGGAAGGGGGACTGGGGGGATAATTAGGTTCGGTTTGAGGAGGAGCCCAAAAAGGGTCTATTTCTCAGACCCGATCCTCTTAACCACGCCAAAGAGTCCCCCTTGAAGAGGGGATCAGAAATGGTTAAAAAAAAGAGAGCAAGAACCCCACCATGGGCAGTTGGGCTTTCGCGCATGGGAGTGGAAAAGAACAGACACGAACTTCCCAAGGGGTAGAAAAAGTGAGATGCTACATGAACATTGAAAGGTGGTAACTGAAGAGAAGACAAGACAAATGTAAAGGAAGAGAAAAGGGGAAAGGAGTAAAAAAGAGGTGACGAACAAGTAAGGGAAAATGTCTAACATTAGTGAGTATCCTATATATGGAAAGATTGCGGAAGTCATGAGAACAAACACAAGAGTAAAGGCAATGAGTATCACGGCGATCGGACAAGGATGGAGTATTCCCCTCTGCATAGAGGCTCTCAACCAGTGAAGAGTGAAAAGCACCGAGGGATAAACGTAATCCCGCTGAATAACTGGGCGCCATAAGCAAGTTTCAATAAAATTTGAGCTGAATGTAGTGGAAGGAGAGTTCTTCGACCAGCCCCCATGAAAGGTGAGTGAGTGTTTTAAGGAGGTTCAGCCGGCTATGACAAGTTGCCTTTAGAGAGGAAATGTGAGGTTTCCAGGATAACCTACAGTCAAACAGAACGCCGAGAAACCTGACAGTATCACGTTCTGGGATACGTGAGCCATATAGGTACAATAGATGATCAGAGACGAGAGACCGTCTAGTGAAAGTAATTTGGCGAGTTTTAGTACTGCTCAGTTTTGGTCCCCTTACTACAGGATGGACATAGACTCATTAGAGAACATACAGAGAAGAATGACTAAAATGATTTTCTGTGTAAGGAACCTCCCGTATGAGGTGGCCCAATTGGAAGCACTGTTGATCGCATGCTGGAGAGAAACTGCAATGAGGCGACAGTCAGCGCCTGCACAAGTTATAGCGAAGTCATCAGCATAGAGCAACCACCAAATATTTGATGGAAGAATAGAGGCCAGATCATTAATAACAAGGAGAAAAAGTGTTGTGCTCAGAACAAACCCCTGGGGGACGCCTTCAGCGTTGGATAAAGTCCGGGGAAAGCATATTAATAACTCGAACACGTTATCTTTCAGTTAATTAGTTCTTAAGGAAAAATTATAGATTGCCTCGGAGGCCTAAGGAGTGGGCCTGGGCCAAGATATTACACCTCCAAATTGTGTCATATGCTTTCTGAAGATCAAAAAAGATGGTGATAACTGAAGGTTATTGGCAAAGGCATTACGGACATATGTATCTAAGCGTAGTAAAACAGTGGTAAAACGGCCCTTACGAAAGCCATATTGACGAGCGGAGAGACTTGTGTCTCTCTAAATACTACATCAAACATCTATATACCAGACGTTCCATCACCTTGCAAACTGCACTGGTAAGAGCAGTGGGACGATAGTGGGAGGCATGTCCCGTAGTACCCGGTTTGCGGAAAGGGAGAACAATGGTAAATTTCCACAGCTGGGGAAGAACTCTTTGTGACCAAATAAGATTAGAGTCCTAAGAGGTCTGCTGTAGCATACGAGCATGAATGCAGTCAGACCCAGCTGCCGATGACCGGCAAGCTGTGTTGCCTTCATTTCCAGAAATGTAAGAGGCACATAAGATTTTTCTCTGATAGATAAAAAGTTTAAGGGCTCAAACTTTCGGCAGACGTTTAGGAAGAAAACAGGGGCATAGAAAAACCCCCCTGAGAGATAGGAAAAGAGATTCCCAAATTTGGGTGGCAAATCAAAGGGTTTGCGATATCAAACACGGCCATAAAAAGAACAGGACCGTGTGGGGGAGATATTTCCACTCATTTCCGTTTTTTTTCCGGCTGCACTCACAAGGAAGCAGAATTTGGTTTTAGAAACAATCCCGCTAGCAAGTGCATTTAGTGTCAAGGATGACCGGCGAGCGATTGCTCTTCGTTTAAAAAACAAGGGTTTTTGTGGTTCTATTGTACCGGTACCTGCCCCACGAGCGCGGGTTTTCAAACGTATTAAAACCGAGCACAAGCACGGAACAAAAGGCACACATTTCTGAGAATGCTCCCCATTTTGGGGGAATTAAAATGTTAGCTGCGGTTAAAACTGAGGTCGAGAAGAGGTGTAAAAGCTCGTCAGTGGTGGGTAAAGAAGGAACACACTAAAAGCAGTTAGATGTGAGTGAAGGTCCCAGTTTACTCCGTCAGATTGCCAGCGTGGGCTACGAGGTGGTGGTGAATAAGAAGGAAAAGTAAAGATGATTGAAAAATGATCGTTGTCATGCAAGTCCCGGAGGACAGACTAGGTGAAGTCTAGTACAGTTAGGAAGAGCGGACCGAGAGATCGATGCAAGGAATGAGTTGAAGATCAAAAATGGTGGGAGCAAAACCGCAATTTAAAACAGGAGGGGAGGAAGCGAGAAAGCCTCCAACTGAGTGCCACGGAGACCCCCCCCCCCAGAGGAAATGGTGGGAACTTTTAAACTGCAAAGTACAGAAGTGTGCGGTAAGGAAAATCAAAAATGAATCGGGTGATAAGGCCCGAGGGGGGTTTTACAAGTAACAGATTGTTTCCCACTTTTCAAGTGGAAAACGGGGCAGTGTAACGCAGCAAAGTTTTGAAAAAGAGGCGACAGTAGGAATATAGTGCATATAGTAAGTGACTTTATGAAAAGATTTTGGAAAAGGTTGTTGGAATAAGAAGTAATAGCCGAGTTGGGATGGATAACATCACATCGTAATTTGGGTTTTGGGACAAACACAAACAGGGAAAAATGGGAGAGCAAAAACTGAAGCTCACCCGGTTACCTCTGGGGCCCGTTGCTATTTCACTGTAAATAAGCCATGATTTGCACAGGAAGTTCAAAAATTTGAAGGTAGATGTATCTACGGACTGTATGTTAGATTATTATATTAAAAAAAAAAGCATGTTGGAGAACCCACAGTGGAGGTAGCGGAAAACTTTTAAGCAGCGAAGGATTGGATGCTGCAAGGAAAAGTTGTGCAGATGGAGAAGAGTGAAGAGGAGGAACAGTAGGTAGATCAGTGTCTATCAAGGGTTTAAGTCTCCTCAAATATTGAGACAGCTTAATTTGGGGTTGAGCCTCAGACAATTATAAGGAAAGAGGGAAGTAGACTAAAAGGGACGTTTGGGCATGGTCGAAGGACCACAGACTGGGCATTCGTTCTGGACTGCAAATTTTGCAGAGGGACCAAAACGCCAGCACTTCTCCCACTGTTCGGTGTGGGGATCATCTTTCGTACTCAAAAAACGGTGTCCACAATATACAGAGGCGGAAGGTCACGGCAGTAAAAAGTTAAGGAGCTACTTTGCAGGGTATCGTTTACGCCCTGTTGAAAAGGAGGCATACAACTATTTGGGATTGGGAGGGTTTCGAGTCAAAGGTTTCCAAAAAAGCATCGCCACAGTCTGGAAATTCTGTTGGAAAACGTATGGGACGAAAAGACAGTACACTACAAGAATTGGGGAATGAATGTTTTTAGGAATAGTATCGATAGTTGTAAGGAGGTAAAGTTCGTGAGCTTGGTTTAAACTTCTGGACACTGAAGATATTTGTCCCACCCTTGAGAGCATGGAAAGGCGTATCAATACAAATTGGCATAGGAACGCCTTGCTAAATACTATGGTGGGGAAAGACAGGCATAGAGAGGAAGTCACTGTGTGTGTGGTGTGTGTTTTGTGTGTGTGTGTGTGTGGTGTTGTGTGTGGTGTGTGGTGTTGGATGTGGTGTGTGTGTTAAAGGGAGTGAGTGGTCCCGTCGTTTCTCAGAAGAATGAGAGAGGCGAAGCAGTACCATCAGGCGTTTTAGGTTGGGACCAGAGGGTCTGCGTGATACGGCAGGCATTTTTGAAAATTGACGCACCTAAGGGGGAAGAAGCGGAGTACGTCAAAAGAAGAGTGAAGTCAGACGTATTGAAGGAGTCAATCGGAAACCTTTTACCGGGAAGAGGAAACAATCCACCAGAAAGAGGTTCAGGGGGCGTTAGGAAGTCCAAGTAGTGCCTGAAATAATGAGGCGAGTTGTAAAGTGCAGTATCAGAAAGGGCACGGGGGGAGCAATTTCATGGATTTTGAGTCCAGGGTTTATGTCACTTTTCTGTTTGTAGAAAAAAAAAGAAAAAAAGGGAGGGAATATGAAGGAATAGTCCTAGGAGGCAAAAAAGGGCTGTAAGTCCCCCTCCGTCCCCAAAGGGGACCATGCACGGAAATAGTGCAGGATGCAGCATGGAACTCGTGCATACCTTTACCTTCATAACCCATTAACGAGCCTGGGGTAGCAACCTCACATTGCCGAGCACCTCTGTGTGGACAAAAGAGAGGGCGGTGGAAAACCCGTCCAAAGCGTCCCCTCCGTCCACCACCCCCATGGTTTCCAACAGGCAGCTCGAGATACACCGTCACCCGAAAGGCACCCAAAGCACCCTCTGGGAGCCGAGAGGAAATGGACATTTCCCAGGTGATCCAGTTTCCACGGTAAACTACACCGCCAAGGACTTCGGCGGTTTGGGATGGGCCCCGGTACCCTTTTTCCCCTACCAGGAAACTAGGAGTGCTGTGGGGAAGAATCCCAAAGGCTGAAAATAGGAAGGGATTAAGGGAAGGATGGGGAGGAGAAAAGAGAAAAGGAGGATGGGGAGGATGAGAGAGGGAAAGGGGATTGGGGGGTAATTAGGTTCGGTCTGAGGAAGGAGACCAAAATGTCTTAATTCCTCAGACCAAGAGCCTCTTCACCGCGCCAAGGAGCTGCCTTGTAGAGGAAAACACCCTATTCTTCCACTATATGGAATGTTTCATATCCTGTCAGTGTGGAGACATTAAAGCCCTCATTGTCAAAAATAAAATGTGATTTTTTTTTCAGATCGTAATAAGGCTCGGTTTTCTCGGTAACTGCTCAAGTGAGTCGTTGAATTTTCCCGTAGTTGTCTGAGAACGGCAGGCTACAGTATCAGTGAGTCCATAGTTCTTGGGATGTAAATGGCGGTCGACAATAAAAGTTATATAAATGACCTTGGTCGACAAGCTGTTATGGTGTAGTGAGCTTTTACAATGCTTCGACTTCCAGCAGTTGTATATAAGCCTTTGATGTAAAAAATGCCTATTAGTCAAGAGTTCTATCTATCACTGACGCAGCTTTGTTAAGATCAGGCATATCAGGATATTCTGAACAATTTTACTCATATTTTCTGATTCATCTCGAATTACAATGTTGTATTTGTATGATATGCTGTAGCACGTAAAGGATTAGTGTTCCCCCATCCCCCCCACCCTTATCCCAAATTAATTTCATATCCAAGGGATTACGAATACTGTGGTAATCATCTGATCACCAAAAATGATTTTTTTCAGTCTCTTTGGGGTTTAACTATTATTATTATAATCACGGTAGAGCGCTAAATTCGTATGATTATACAGTGCATGTGAAGGGGGTGGGATGGGAGGCATTCAGGCTCAATTCAGGGAATTGGAGCAGATCCAATGCCCTAGATCAAGGACTCCTCACCAGCATCAAGGAACTTGAGGGTTGGGGTTTAACTAGTATTTTGGATATGTATTAAGCTAATTAATGAGTGTTGGCAATCATCATAGTCATCAAAATAATTACATAATGAGCCAAATGTTACGCTCCAGTATCTATATAAGACCTGTATTATATACTTTCTGATTAGAGCATAACTATAGGCAGAGAGTTGGGGATAGTAATCGTCTTCAATAAAACTTCATTTAATTAAGCAGCTAAGTAGATCATAAAACACAAGGCATATAATTATAAGTTTTTTACAGTATCATTGTCAAGAACGCTTACTGCACGCTCCATGTTACCAAGTTCCTATGTAATGCCTTGAAATACATGGTTCGAGAGAGACTTTAAATCGGACTTATATACAGATACTCGTCAGAGTTAGAATACTAGTCTTCTTTACTAGATTAGTCAGAGTATGCACAAATTAACAGATTATTACCAATTGAAGAGAATAAAAAAGTTCGTTTACCAAGAGTGAAGAGCGCAGACTCGTTCGTGTAGTTTAAACATACTTTCCACTCGTGTTTTCACACACTTTCCATCAAACAGCAGGAGGAGGTTAAGTAGTCAGTGATACTACCACATTGACACAAAAGGGGGGAGGGGGAAGGGGAGGGGAAGGGGAGGGGGAAGGGGAGGGGAGTACAACCATCAACAGTTTAGTGGAATTTAACTCCTAATCTTTACCTTCACGGTACTCAGACCGATAACAAAGTGAATACACTAGAGAAACCCATAGGGGCCACATAAAATATAAATTTTTGAAACAAATATTAATTAATAATAAAGACGTTCATTTAATTTAGCTATTAAGGAAACGAAGCAATGTAATATTGTTTAACCTTTATTGCTTAATAAGGGAAAAGTAGTAGAGGCGGCAACACAATTTCCCCTTCACATTTCAGTCCAAAAAAGGTCTATCATTTACAACATAATCAGCATGACCTTGTGACAAAAAGGGTAGAAATGCTGAGCACGACTCTATGATATTTTCCCTATGCTTTCTTTGAATACATAATCAAATAATCTTAAGTTTCTACAGAACTTGATGCCGAATAATTTTATCTTTTTATCTTGAACGATGCGATTACATCACGAACAGTTGTCTTTCATATTAAACATCGGAGTTCTAGAGGGTAACTTGTCCGGGATTTCATCCTTATTCTCTGTTGCTGAAGACCTCACATATATTTTTTTCCTGCATGTGATATGCACTTTGTGTTCTACTCAGACCTCGGCAAATCTCACTTTCTGATTAGTTACATTGTTTGACTCTACTTAACTCTTAACACCCGCGGTATCACTCTCCTGAAATACGGCATTTTCTTGGTCGAAAATGTATACTTAAACCTGTTCTGATTTCAAGTGAAAAAGAAAAATATTTTGTTTGCTGTAGCTGACTGGAAATGTCATAAAAAATCAATTCAGGCCATATCATTATTTTCAAGTCACCAGGAAAACAATATTATTTTTGATTTTTGTGCCCATATAAAAAAGGGCTGAGTTTTAACAGTGTAGAAAATGACTACCTTGTGTTTCGGTAGCATATATATTTATATGTATTGTTTTATGATTCCCGGGGGAAAAGCTTATGGAATTGTGAACATTCCCAACACCACAAATGACGTCAGGACGGCCATTTTGAATTTCAAGGTATCCAGGGCTTGGATTCCAGGTGACTTATAGTATCTTAAAGAGTGCCATTCTTAATGAATTCAGGAAAGAACAGCATGCTAGTGATTTTTGCTGGGTCAAACGTAATATTCTTGGACTGGGAGTGGTAGAAAAAGAACCCATAAGAAGAAATTGAGAAAGACCAATTAAAATTTAAATCCAGGAAAAGAGTAAAGGGCAAGACAGGAGCTGAGACTCTATACTAAACCAACTTATTTTTTTCCAGCGCAAAACTGTATCACCACTCCCTCCGTGGTTCATCAGCCCCTCCTCCTTTCCCCACTTTCCTTTCTCCTTTTTTTCCTGCTTTCCCCACTACCAGTATATATTTGTAAAGACATCCAAATCATTAGCGAGCCGGATACAGACACCCACTTCCGTTTGACAGGAATTAAAGGAAATGTCATGTAAGTCAATTGCATTGAATAAAAGATGAAACCACAAAGTGACACCTAATTATCTTTTTTCCAGCTGCAATTTACACAAAAAAAAAAAACTTGTGTTTATCCTGCCTCTAAAAGACTGAATTTTACAACCTAAACATTTAAAGTGCAATTGTAAATATTTGTTGCTCTTTTGGCCCAAAATCGTGAGACGGTTTCTCACAATCCCACAGCAAATACAGGGTTACAATGGAAAGAAAATGACAGGATAAAACTCACATGGGGACGAACACGAATTAACAACTGAATTTTTTCGCGTCATATTGAGATCCTTTTTTTTTTTTTTTTTTTTTTTATTTAAAATCAATACACATCATACAGTATCATACTTGGGTTACATAAAACAAAGAAACGTGATCCATTAAATAATAAAAACAAACAACTTTAAACATTCCTTATCCCGCACTAAACTTATAATAAGAAAACACGTTCAACTGTAATGTTTGATTCCCCTCCAAGTGCCAACAGCACACACAACATAAATTAACTAAAAACAGCCCCCCACCTGAACCCTACAGTGGGTTTATTATATATAAAACAGCCAGTATCTTAAAACCCAAAAAAGGCAATATAATCCAAAGAATGTCACACTTATTTACATTATATATGAAACTTTATAACCAAAGACATTCCATATAACCCAATTCGTTGCACACTCTTTAGTATTGTTATTAAACTTTATACACAAAGCATAATACTAAACACCTCAAAAAATTACAATATAATTTAAAGGTGACAAAATAGCCATTTCCACATTACCACAGAGAAACTAAACACACTATTAAAATAAAGATTACATACTCATGTTACATAGCACATTATTATCAGTGTGTTAACAATGCTTTGAGTGTTCCCTCTT
This sequence comes from Cherax quadricarinatus, assembly GCF_026875155.1. Taxonomy (NCBI): domain Eukaryota; kingdom Metazoa; phylum Arthropoda; class Malacostraca; order Decapoda; family Parastacidae; genus Cherax; species Cherax quadricarinatus. The sequence goes on along the minus strand of NC_069406.1, from coordinate 79,996,746 downwards.
GTAGTTGTCTCACTTACAAAGATCATTTACCTTATTAAAACTTTGATCATCAATGACCTCTTGTCTTTCACACAGGGTTTAAAAACTAAAACATTCACACACAAGAAAACTCTCCAATTATACCACTTCTAAAAATGTCATCCCTCCCTACAACTTCATGACAATCCTACCACATTTACATATCCTTCATTATGGTCATAACTCGCTCTAGAAAAGGAAAATGGTCCCTTAGTACTTAAGTAGCCAAATTACTGATTCCCTTAGCGTTATATTTCTATATCCCCTCCGGGAACGCAGTCGCCCCACCTTTTTACCATAAATGAGTTTATTTCTGCATACCGTGCGATAAATTCCTGCCGCAATTGCCCTTACCCTAACCCCCCCGCCTTTTCCTTCAAGCCCCAGGAATAAAACAAGAAATCTGTCACAATGTAAGAATGGCTCTTTTTACAACCTCAGACACCCCCCTTACTCTAAAGTTAGGGCACGCAGGAGCTCTACATTGCCCCCACCCAAATTAACTTGAAGACTCTAGCCAGCCACACCGTACCTGCCCCAACTCTACAAAAATATTCGGCATGAAAAGTTGTTTCCGATTCCTCACAATGTTCGCATTTCGCCTCCTTTACCAAAACCCACTCACACACAAAGCCTGCTTTAAACGCTAAAACCCCCATTACAAACCTATAACTAACTCACTTATCCTAGGCATTAACCCTAAGTTTTAAAATCATGTCAAATCGTACCCCAATCATACAAAGGGTATACCGCCACCCCTTGCATCACTTCTGGTTTCCTACTCATCTCTACCAACCTTCCCCCTTGAGCTTTTTTACCTCACCTATTACTAACATAACCCTTGGCTATTCTCACACCCCATCAAGTCCTTTCCTCCCCACCATCGTCGTACATCCCTCATCACCCTCCCAACCCTCACCCCTTTTACCCCCCCCTCCCTTACGTACTTTTGTTTAACATACATGGTCTTTACCCTCGGCCCTAGCATCAAAACCCCTACCCCCCCTCTGCGCACATTCGTCATAACCACCTCTTTACTTATCCATGCTCGCCCAAAAAACCCATATATAACGAAGCACCCTTCTCTGTATCTCCTTTATCCCCTGTTCCCGAAAAGGATACACCACTGCCACGTTCCAAACATTTTACTATAAACCAATGAATTTATTATTATTCCCCTTTGCATTAGAGTAACATCCTTCGCTCTTAGGTTCCTAATCCGTTGTACAACTTTCTCTCCCACAATTCGAATTCCTCCGCCTAGCCTCTTGCTCATCTGCCATATAGTAATCCCCCAAATTTTCAGCTGTTCAGTCACATCCCCTCCAAACTCCACCCCCATTCTACCCCCCACCCAATCTCCTATCTCTAATAATTTCGATTTAGCCCTGTTGACACGCATGCTGGGCGCCTCTCCAAAAAACTCATTACTCTCTCCACCTTTCGCAAACCTTCGACATCATTGATCAGTATTGGTTGTGTCATCTACATAACCAACTACCTCTGTGAACCCCCTTTCCCTCCTCCTGTAACGTTGTTGCTTCCTCACCATTCCATAAAACGGGTGTTGCATACATGCAAACAGAATTTGAGACATAGGACACCCCTGTCTCAAACCTTTCTCCATTTTCAACCCGCTACCCAACCTACCATTAATTTTGCACCAAAAAACGTAGCTTCTGCATACAAGGTCTTCACCCATTTTACTATTCCCTCCCCAAAAACCCATAAGCCTTAAGTGGCAACCATGTACTCTCTATTCACACCGTCATAAGCATTCTCCCAATCAATGCCCAAAATTCCACCATCCTTACAACCCTGCAAAAAATTCCCTAATACGACTATTTTCCATCCCTCATACTACGACCCGGAATTCCCAACTGACCCTTGTGCACCATACCACCTATTACCTTCTTCATCCTGTTCCCTAAAATCTTCGCAAAAAACTTATAATCCGTTTCCCCATTAAAGATATGGCCCTGTACGTGCTCATGTTCTCCCCTCGTTTTTTTCTTTACAAGCACGACCACACCCGTCCTCTGTGACGTTCCCAAAATTTCCCTTCCTTCGCATACATTCAATACCTGAACCAAACAAAAAATTTTTGGTTTCCCCTGCACTCTTAAAAAATCATTGGAAAGCCCATCAATTCCCGGGGCTTTCCCTTACTTAAATTGAACACTGCCTCTTTCACTTCTTCCATACTTATTATTCCCTCCAATCCCCCTCTGTCCTCCCCACCTTTCCCCAAGACCTTCACCCCCCTCTTTCTTTATTAACTATCCCCAAATTACCTTTTTCCCATTTCCTTTTAAACCAATAATCCGCATAATACTTATCCCCTCAGTTGTCACCAACATTTGCCCCTTAGTATAACCTTCCAAAAACGTCACTAACCTCTAAAAGTATTATTAGTGGACTCCTGTTGTCTAATGCGAAAACTTCTTAACACACTACCGACGGGTTTTTCTCCCATAGCACGGCATCCATACTGCCCTTACCCTTAATTTATCAAATCTTTCATTATGTATGTCCCTTAGTCTCCCTCTTAGCCCCGATATTTCTTCAAAAGACTTCCCCCCATCTCTTGCGTAACACTCATTGAGCTGCTGTTCCAAATAATTCTGTAAACCGTACCCCCACCTCGCCTCCTCCCTTCCTTTATATTTATAAAACCCGCGATACCAGGTTTAGCCCTATTTTCCCACCATCCAAAATACTCCCTACCCCATCCCTTGCCCTCCACAAATTTTCTCCACCAGTCTCTAAACTCTGCGTTCACCACCTCACTCCTCACCAACCTCGCATTAACTTCAAGAAACTTGAATATACCTTTACCACTCCCCCCCAATCCAGTTTACCAAACTGCCCCATGATCCGAAAACCCTACGTCCGCGTTTTTACCCCTCCTACCCCAACTGCCTCCGTTATATAAATCCTATCTAACCTCGCTGAATAATTTCTCCTAACAAAGTGTAATCCATCTCCAAGCCCCACTCCCCTCCCCGTTTCCTCACCCCTACAAACCTGTAAAACATTGCGTAACGACCGAATACACAACCCGCCCCCCTTGGCTCCACGTCCCCCCCCTTATAACACAGTTCCAGTCACCCCCAATTACATGACTAGAGGGAAACCCCTTAAAAAATACACTAAAACGTCTCTCACAAAAACCTCTTTTACTTGATTATATTCTCTGCTGGGATATAAAATCCAATGAAACATACTCGAGATGCTCCCCCCTCACCATCCACCCTCACTTACCCTTCCCCCCCCTTCTTCCCACTTTATAATACGTAAGGGACTATTTTCCTTCACAGCCCTGCCACTCCCCTTTTAACCTAACAGACCCACTTACATACAATTTATAACCCTTTAATGCCAAAGCACAGCCTATCTTATAATTATGTTCTTTTATAAAGCATACATCCACATTATATCTCCTCAAAAACCATTCCATCCATACTCGTTTCACTTCATTCTTCAATCCATTTACATTTCAGTTACTATCGTGAATTATTTTAATAGTGGTGGTTTACCCTTTCTTCTTGGCACACACCCTCCTATACCATCCTGCTGTATGGCATCTTTCTTGACAGCTTGCTTATTCACCCCCCTATCCCTTCATTATCCCTAGAAACACTGAACCCTACATTACCCTTTCCTCTTTCCCCTTATGACATACACCTTTCTCCAAGATTTTACTCCTGTTCTTTGTCCTGGAGTAAGAACATCGTCCCTCTCAGACTTCCTGCAGTTCTCTTACGAAACTCCCCTCCCCACACACCTCATCACCTGTCTTTTCCCCCTATGGGCCTCTGCCACAACGTTGTGCACATTAACATTAGTGCACACAGTATTCCTAACCTCCCGATCTTGCTGCACAGTTGCCTGCACCAGATTACACCCTTCATCCACCTGTCCCTCTTCAACGTCATGCAAAAAGGAACTAAGTACTTTCCTCCACAAGCCATCCTGTTGGCCCCCTAACCCTCCTCATCAGACGTCGATGTCGTCTGTCCCTTATCAACTGTTAGTGTTACACTTTCCTCCATAGTCGCCTCAGCCCTATCCACTTCGTCACTCATCGGCAAAGGGAAACTTGTTTGGCCTTACTCCTTCTCCGACACCCAGAGCATTCCCATGATGTAAGATCACTGGTACCTGTTCCCTCCGTCCAGCTTTTTTATAGCATTGGGCCGCCATATGTTCAAAAGAACCACATAATCTGCAAGTCTTCCGCTGCCCTGAGTAGTACACGTAGACCTGCGTTCGGAAGACCTCCATAAATACGTATGATGGAATTGGCTGCCTCAACGTCATTTTCAGCGTAAATGATCCTTCGGGTAGCCCCTCATAAGGTCCATTTGCCACACCCCCCATCACTGCTGAGTGGATTTTTTCCCCTAGTGCTAAAAACCGCCGTCACATCATGCTCCGTCGCCTCAAAAGGGACGTTTTGTACTTTCACCCACGTCACATACTGACACATCATGTAAGCAGACTTCCACCATAGTGTTCACTGCCAGCCTCTTCTCTTGATATTTGTTGACTATGCTCGCGTAGAATCCTGCGTCTTTAAACTTGATGAAAATTCTCGACACACCATTTACTGCTACTCCATATAATTCTTCGGTCGGTATTCCATATACCTCACTGATGATGGCATGCAGTAACACGTGCATGGTTGTTCCTGTAAGCGTGCCACGCACCAATTCCACACAAACAGTGCTCACCCGGCGTCCAATGCGATCCGCCATGTTGTATGCACAAAACAGGAAAACTGCGCAGTAAACCAGTTGTATCAGGAGCTACTGCGCAGCCTGTCCGCACGGCACAATAGCGATGCGAACAATGAGATCCTTTTACGGAGATCTGTTGAAGGACTTCAGTCAGAGGTTGACATAGCATATGGTCACCTTTCATTTCGTTTTTCGGCCTCAGAGTAAATTTTATCCTGTCACTCAGTATAGCAAACCAGTTTATTTCACATCCGTGCTATACAGAGTTTATGAATAAAACTAATAATAATATTCATAAATATCATAATTTTTCATTATGATAATGTTAATGAAAAAATAATAAAAATATTAATAATGGTAACATGAAAACGTAATGAAAAAATAATTTAAATCATTATATTAAGAAATACAAAAAAAATGCAATTAGTTTGCAATAACAATTAAAATTAACATGGAATATAATGTATTGCGCATCACATTTACTGTCTTCTGTGTCGCTGTGTGTTATGTATGTTGCAACACACGTTTGAATTTCACCATGTGTTAAACATGATATTCTGCAAAATGTTAAAGGTGTTTGTTGCAACACGAGATGTGTAGTAACATGTGATATTTACTACGTGTTACAATATATGCTGTGCGTCACAACGTAAATTTTGTAAGATGTGTTGCAAAATTTCCGATGAATGAGATAGACATGCGTTATAAGTAATGTGTTGCATCATTAGGTGTCGCAAGTCTTGGTTGTTACTGTCACACAAGTGAATGATCACACTGAGTATCACACAACACCTCGGTACGATTACCCAGTCCATTTTTTCCTGTATCATTGACAGTCGATCATTAGACTTACAATGAGAGATTAAATTTGTTAAACCAATAAATCTGGGAAATCACTCTGAAAATAACTAAAAATATACGCATAACGTATTTTAGTCTTACATTTAAATATATATCAATCTCTTAATTGATCAAATTATAATGTCAGAGATATTGGTCCTATCCTCTCTATAATATGTATTATTGTAACCACGAACGTGTGGTATTTAATCAGTAACAACACTGCGACTAGCCAAGGACTCGAACCTATGTCATTTTGGCCTGCCTCATGGAGAGCGAAAATCACATGACGCTCTAACCCACAGGACCACGAAATCCTACAAGAATGAAGCACCCAGCAGAGCTACGTGATTTGCCTTTATCCAAGCAGTGTTGTTATTGATTAAATACCTCTCGTTCGTGATTACAGTAATATAAAATACTGCTTGTGGAGGCTAGTACATCAAACGTGTAGTAGTTGTAATCAACACATCATCAGGAGCTTGCAAAATTACAGAAAAGAGGGTTTCCACGCGAATACGTTCCAAGAGGACCGCTTACAGTGGAGTGAGAGAGGGAGAGAGGAGAAGGAACCGGAAGTACCCACAGGCACAACAGCCAGAATGATGAATATTATAGCATTAGAAAAATCCCACAAGCATTGATATTGTAACCTAAACGAAATTAACGTAGGAATAATAGTAAATTCTGTCATATTCCGCTATGACAACAATAACTTACATATATAAATATTGTCTGCGACATGGGAGTCACTGGCAGTTATATTATATCCTCCACAAACAACATGTCCTTTAAATGACGAGAGAAAACCTTAAGGTATAGAGGGAAGACTTCTAAAAGTTATGTAAAGGAAACAGGACTCATTAACGTAAACTCGTTTAAAGGGAGGGGAGGCATCTGCAATGACAAGATGGCCACCGATATTCATCTTGCATAATCCTGAGGCAAACTCTGGTTCAACCTTCACAAACTGCAAAAAAAAAAAAGCCCTAATTCCTCGGTGTGGCACATTTAAGACAGTCTGATGCATACGTATAAGAGCACAATTTTAAACTGTGTACTACTGCCTCAACTAAAAATTCATCTAATTTGAACAACCCATCACTGACATTGTATAATGACTGTATCATGCTTAATAATTGCCGATTCTACAATATTCCTTTCAAGCCAGGAGGAACAAGGAAAAATGACTCCCCGGCGGTGGGTCGCATGCCCTGAATGCTGCAAGCTTTTCCCCTCTTGATTGCAATAATGAGTCTCAAAGAGGAAGCTGGCCTCCCTGTGATAATTGGTTCCTATGATGAGTTTTTCATCCAGCTCTGAGGAATTTTTGAGCACACTTACCCCATGCTCCAATGGTCTCCGACCGTACTGAAATGAAGTTAGAGTAAGGGGGAAGGCCTTCATATTTACTGGTCTTCTGGGCCTCCCTGTAGCTGGCAGCTCCACCCACTTCAGCTACAAAGTATGTCAAGTAGGTGTTTGCCAATGTGGCAGCACAGGAGTAGTCCCAGGCAATCTGCTTACCAGGGTAGCACAGTGGCTCCATTTGGACGCTTTACTTCCGTCACACCTCTGTACTTCGAGTTCCCGTTGAGTTGGGCAACTGGTTGTGGAGAGGCTTCTCTTTATGATGTCGTTGACCTCATCTCTAGCATATTTCCTTTCTGATGTGTGATACGAGACCATGAAGTCCGAATTGATCAGCTGTCGTCCTGCCGCAAATACACCCATGTTCAGTGAGTTTGGGGGTGGCTAGGCAAAGAGCAACGCCAATCTGAATGGCCTGTGGGCAGAATCGAGTGCTCAGGGAGGAATTGGGAACAGCTGGAAGAAAATCTCTTGAATGTGGTGCTTTCACCACTAGGAGACGAGCTTTGTCCTTTCCTGAAGCGTTGGTGAGCATTGTGCAGGCGATTTTTCCCATGATCGGTTTGTCCCAGTAGGACTGTGCTCTTTGGGTGAAGATGGTCTACTGGAGGAGTTGGCAAGGGTGTCCCACCCCACGGCTGTTCAATGAGCCTGGGGTCTTGATCTCCTAATGCGCCTCTCAAGCGTTCGGGGCCAATTTCCTTGACTAATCCAGAGGAAGCCAAACACGAAGAGAGAAGTTGACGTATACCTACCTGCGGTTCTTTGCGCAACCCTATACCTCTCAGTCGCACCGGGAGGGTTGCCTGATCTCATTGCTGATCTTCCAGTGACAGATTCAGTGCCTTCTTAAAGATTGATCTCAGGAGCGAGTCATATTCGTCGAGTGTTGGGTTGTCAAAAGAGGGTGCCCACCTCGGGGAGTCTTGGCAGAGTAAGACACCTTGTGAGGAGATACAGGGCATCATAGGCATCTAGATCGCTTATTCTCTCCTCCATTCTCTTCTGGGCATTCAGTTTATCATTCAGAACCTTGTCGATGGCCTGATGACCAAGTGGTGCTCCCAAGAGAGTGCTGTTGGATGGAGAAAGGATTCTTTGCACAGCTCTGATTATTTCCTGGTTCGTTGTGATATCACCCTTGGTGGGATTGAGGATGAGTCCCAAGGTTTCTTCTCCCTGTGTCTTCATCAGTTGTAGGTCCTCTAGTAGGGACTCTTCAGTACTTGGCAGAGTGCCATCATCCAGGTACCAGATGTTGAGCTCGTTACATAGGCTGGAAGTTAGTTCTCTTACTGCCAAGCAGAAGAGAAGTGGAGCGAGTGGATCACCCTGCTGAATACCCTCTGATGAGGGAATTTCATGTTCGCCAAACAAAAGAATAAAGTGTTTGCTATAGCTAGCTGAAATGAAGGAAAAAAGACTGGGGAACCGATCCTGAACGGCTGGCAAGACCACAACTCTTTTCGTCATATTAAAGGCATTTCTAAAGTCAAGTTTGACTATGGCCTTGTCTTCTGTAAGTCGCTGATGTAGGCCCTTGCCGCATGAGCTGCGGCTTCACTGCCTGCAAGACCCCACAGCCCAGTTCGTGTGGCTGGTGTAAACGTGCAGCTTCTAGGCGAATGTTTCTTACTGATGCTTTAGCAACGAGACGGAGAAGTGTGTTACCAACAGCAATGGGTCTGCTTCCAACATCCTTCGTCTTCGAAGTTTATAATGAGGCTCCAAAAAAGAAAGGTTTAATTTCTTCTGGAATCTGCCCAGCCAGGCAGTTGTTGACGATGGTTAACTCGGAGAGAAGAATTGATACAGATGCGCCGAGTACTGGATTTACCATCTCTTTGAGGTGTTGTGGTCGAATTCCAGTGTAACCTCCTGCAGATCCTGCTGGAAATGACGCTACCGCCTTATAGACTTCTGATTCTGGCAAAATTAATTGTTCAGTGATGAGCTCTTCCTCAGGGTTGTTGTTGACAACTATGGTGTTCCTTGTTGGGTGCCTGTCTCTTAGTGCTTAGGCTGTGGTCTCATCTTTGGGAGCTACAGTGTCGTCACTTAATTATTCTGATTCCTCCCACTGTGTTACCTAATTAGATTTTTTGCTAACCTGTGCGCAGATTTTCTCGTTTTCAGTGGAATTTTTCTTGGGTCTACTTCTGCAATTCCTACAATGATGGGAAAAAAGGTCACAATTATCCATTGATGTGGTTAGCAGTTTGCCTCGTCTTTCAGGAACTGCAAGACAGACATTGCCGAACAGGAGTAGGGTGCTTCGGGCTTCTAAGTGGGTGGAACCTCCATTCGCCTGCTTAAGGTGGTCTGTGAATTTCCCTGATGCATAAGGGCGAGCCGCTTTAGGAATCTGAGATAGGGTACTGCTAGCAGTGGATTTGAATGTCATCAGAAGATCTTCAGAAGTGAGGAGGTTGCCATTGAATTGTCATCTGCCTGTGGAGGTAGTGGGCTGCTCTCTGCTGGGGGCATATGTGATCCCTCACACCCATTGTGTGCACGAATGCGACCATTCCTGTTTCGTGCTCGAAACTCTCCGCACACCTGACATGTGCCTCTTCTTCCATTGTTGGGTGCACTGTTTCCCCTGGCTTTGTGGCTGACTGGCTGAATCATCTGCCATACCTCAAACTGTGTGGTAAGCCCTGGATGAAGGGAAAATGGCACATTGTACATACCACACGTGGTTCATGGTGGTGGGAAGGGGTGGAGGAGAGGAATCTCCCGTCCCCATGGGGGGGCGGGGGAGGGAGGGAGGTGTGGAGGCGGTGCGTGTATAACTATATATATATATATATATATATATTATATATATATATATATATATATATATATATATATATATATAATATATATATATATATATATATTCGAGATGTAGCTCTTAGTTACCTATGTTGTTTTACTTTCTATTGTATCTGTGAATGTTTTGTCAATGTATATTGTCTTTAAATAAAATATATATTAATTAAATTATAGGGGGTGGTAGGAGAAAATTCTCAAACAGCTTCAGGGAGAACCTTGAGTTTTCCCTGAAGCAAGTTTATTCTTTTCTCTGAGGATGAGGGTCCCTAGGACAGTTCTAGAGGTGGTACCTCCTATATTATATATATAAATATATATATATATATATATATATATATATATATATATATAAATATATATATATATATATATATATATATATATATATATATATATATTATATATATATATATATATATATATATATATATATGCAATAAGATCACAGTAAACAGGTGACTTCAGAATATGCAAAACAACCACTGTGAAAGAATAGAGAAATTCCAAGCGCTTTCGTGACTACTCACATTATCAAGGAACAATGAAAGTAGAGCATCAAAGGAAGGTATATGAAGGGTCTAGCCCACACTTCACTATCAGATCCCACAACAAAGGAACACCTGACACGCCACTCATACGAAAGAGAACACTGCAGCAGGCCTGCCGGCCCAACTAGACAGGTCCTTCACACAACCCACCAACAAACTATTCTACCCAAGAAATAAGAATTTTAAAAATTATTATTTGTCCAATGTATTATTAAATTCTTCCCAAATTCTATTAATTATAAATGGATCTAATTTATATAAACCAAAGGAAATATTCATATTATTGTCAAAACGGCTTTTTATGAAACAAGATTCAATTATATTCCTGTCGACCATGGACTTGCTTGATACAACTTTCTCAACTTTTTGAAAATCAATTGGATGGTTAAAATCTCTCAAATGAATAAATAGAGCATTGGAATCTTGTCCTGTTCTAATGCTATATTTATGTCGTTTTAATCTTAGTTCGAGATTTTTATCAGTTTGGCCGTAATAAACTTAATCACAAATTTTACAAGGAATCTTATACACACATCCATCAGCATTTTGGGGGGAATTCTTTATCAAAAGTTTTTTTTTACTGTATCAAGATTTTTGAATACAACTTTAATATTAAAAGTCTTAAGAAGAGAAGGCATATCAACCAAGTTTTCATGGTAAGGGAGAACCAACATATTTTTAGTTGAATAAGGCTGGTTGTCCCTTTTTGGATTGTAAAAAGTATTTCTAGCAACTTTAAAACATTTATCAATCACGTTTCTTGGGTATTTCAAATCATTACCTATTTCATAAATTTTGGATATTTCCTCATCTATGAACTCTGGACTACAAATTCGTAAAGCTCTCAAAAACATTGATGAGAAAACAGACAGTTTATCTTGATGTGAAGAATAATAGTGAATTCATTACCCTTAATAATTAAAACATCTAGAAAAGGCAATGAGCTATTTTCTTCAAACTCAACAGTAAAGTTTATAGAATGGGCTAAGCTATTTAATTTGCCAAGGAAATGGTGTATATCTACATTTTTGGGCATAAGACACAAAATATCATCAACATATCTGAACCATTTAGCTCCCATAATAGAGATAAGCAAGTTGCTACAATTGACTCCCAGCTGGAACCTACAGATACACTAAACTTCACCACAACCCCCTTACTTTTCTGTCCATAATAATAAAAAGAAATTATTCCAAATTTCATTTGCATAAATTAAAAACGCACTATTTATCAAACTACATACATCACCACATTAATTAAGAACGAAAGAAAACTCATTACAAGCCTTGTTTTAAATTTCCAGGAAAGATGAGCCTAGATGAGTCTAAATTTTTCACTGAAGATTAGCAGGAAATGTTGTGTTTGTGTGATTATACCGCAGTGTAATGATTATTTTCTCCACACGTGTTTACTGTGTATATATGTGAGGGAGTGTGTGTGTGTGTGTGTGTGTGTGTGTGTGTGTGTGTGTGTGTGTGTGTGTGTGTGTGTGTGTGTGTGTGTGTGTGTACTAACGTAATTACTTTTACAGGGGTCGATACAGAGCTCCTGGCTCCGCCTATTCACTGGTCGCTACTAGGTCCTCTCTTCCTGCTCCACGAGCTTCATCATACCTCGTTTTAAAGCGATGTATGGTTCCTGCCTCCACTACGTTGCTTGCCAGACAACTCTGACTACCTGACAACTCTGACTAAACAAATACTTCCTAACATCCCTGTGATTCATTTCAGTCTTCAATTTCCAACTGTGACCCCTTGTTTCTGTGTCCCATCTCTGGAACATCCTGTCTCTGTCCACTTTGTCAATTTCTCTCAGTATTTTTTATGTAGTTATAACATCTTCCCTATCTCTCTGGTCCTCCAGTGTCATCAGGTCATTCCCCTTAAACTCTCCTCGAAGGGCATGCCCCTTAACTCCGGAACTAGTAGTGTTGCAAACCTTTGCACTTTCTCTAATTGCCTTGCATGCTTGGCTAGGTGTGGGTTCCAAACTGGTTCTGCATACTCCAATATCGGCCTGACACACACGGTGTACGGACTCCTGAACGATTCCTTATTGAGATGTCAGAATGATATTCTTAGGTTTGTTAGGTGCCCAAATGGCTCCAGCAATTATTTGGTTGATGTGCGCCTCAGGAGATGTGCTCGGAGTTATACTCACTCCAAGATCCTTTTCTTTGAGTAAGGTTTGTAGTCTCTGGCCCCCTAGATCTGTACTCCGTCTGCTGTCTTCTGTGCTCTTCCGCAATCTTCATGACTTTGCACTTGGTGGAGATGAACTCCAGGAGCCATTTTTCCTTTGTAGTTCCTCCTCGTCCTCATCCGATTGAATTCTTCTCATCAACTTCACATCATTTGCAAACACGGAGACTTCTGAGTCTATTCCTTCAATGACGTCGTTCACATACACCAGAAACAGCACCGGTTCTAGGACTGACCCTTGTGGAACCCAGCTCGTCACAGGCGCCCACTCTGACACTAGTCACGCACAATGACTCGCTGATATCTTCTCGACAGGCGTTCCCTGATCCATTGCAGTGCTTTCCCCGTTATACCTGCCTGGTCCTCCAGTTTATGCTCTAATATCTTGTGTGGAACTGTGTCAAAGCTTTCTTACAGTTAAAGAAAGCGCTATCTACCCGCCCCTCTCTTGTCTTACTGCTGTCACCCTGTCATAGAACTCCAGTGACAGGATTTCCCATTCCTTATTCCGTGCTGGTTGTCGTTGATAAGCTCATTCTTTTCTAGGTGCTCCACCACTCTTCTGATAATCTTCTCCATGACTTTGCATACTACACATGTTAGTGACACTGGTCTGTAGTTGAGTGCTTCGTGTCTGTCTCCTCTTATTAAAAATTGGGACCACATTTGCCGTCTTCCATATCACAGGTAGTCGATCTGTTTCGATAGATGTGTTGAAGATTGTTGTTGTTGGCACACACAGCACCTCTGTTCCCTCTCTCAGGACCCATGGAGAGATGTTATCGCTCTTGAGGTATCTAGCTCGCTTAGCATCTTCATTTCTTTGGCCGTATGTATTGTGTCCAACACTTAATGGTGTATCCCACCTATGTCTTTCCAAAGTCCCTTCTGTCTCCTTTGTGAATACTTCTTTGAATCTCATGTTGAGCTCCTCACACACTTCTCGGTCATTTCTTGTGATCTCCCCGCCTTCCTTCCTTCCTCAGCCTGATTACTTGGTCTTTGATTATTTTCTTCCTGATGTGCTGTACAACAGCTTCGGGTCAGATTTGGCTTTCGCTGTTATGTCATTTTCTTATTGTCGTTGGGCCTCCCTTTTTACTTGTACATATTCATTTCTGGCTCTACGACTGCTCTCCTTATTTTCCTGGGTCCTATCATTCTCTAGAACATATTGTTGCGGCCTCTCTACACCTGAGTGAACAAAGGGCACATCCTGCCCTTCTCATTATTTCTGTTACCCTTTAGTACAAAGCTCTCCTCAGCTTCTTTGCATATTGTTGTCACATATTCCTTCATCTCATTCCTGACTTGCCTGCAAGTGCTCTGTTGCACTGTACCTTGTGTAGGAAATTCTTCATGCCTCTGTAGTCCCCTCTCTTGTAGTTTGGCTTCGATCATCCTGCTTTTCTTGCTTCCCTCTTCTAAGTCTACTATGTTTTCTAATCTGAGAACCACATGGTCACTGGGACCGGGGAGTCTTTCACATGTTATGTCCTCAACATTTGCACTTCTCAAGGTGATTAATATAGGTCCAGTCTTGCTGGTTCATCCTCTCCTCTCTCTCTGGTAGTGTCCCTTACGTGTTGGTACATGAGGTTTTCCAGTACGACCTACATCATCTTAGCCCTCCACGTTTCTGAGCCCCCCATGTGGCTCAAACTTCTCCCAGTCAATTTCTTTGTGATTGAAGTCACCCTTAAGTCGCCTTGCTTGCACTGGCGCTTCTGGCCACTTCAGCCAGTGTGTTAGCCATCTTTCTGTTACTCTCATCAAACTCTTGCCTTGGCCTTCTGCTGTTCTCTGGTGGGTTATTCATCATTGAAATTACCACCATGGGATCTCCAGACTGAAGTGTTCCTATTATGTAGTCTCTTGCTTCTCTGCCTCTTCTCTCCAGCTCGTCAAAATCCCATTGGGTTATGAGCAGTGCCACTCCTCCGCCCCCCCACCCTCTATGTTCCCTGTGTCTTTCCTTAGGATCTATATGGCGTTGGAAAGATGGCATGTGTTATCTTTCCTGTGAGCTTGGTTTCGGTGAGTTATGATGTCCGGTGATACCTCTCACTCTTTCGTGCCACTCGTCCCACTTATTCGTTACTCCATCAGCATTGGTGTACCCTATCTTCAGTTTCCTCTCCAACACTGTGTTCTGGGGGGTTAGGGGGGGACCTGGCAGTGTTCTGTGGGATTCTACAGCATAGTGTGAGGTGGGGCTTAAGCGTGGATTGTGGCTTGTGTTGGGATAGTGTTTGGTTGTGGGGTTCTGGGGGAGGATCTGTTTGTGCTTGCACTTGTTGCTCTGCCCTACTGTTTGTCCTCTGCTGACTCTGTCCTTATCTCTCTTTCTAGCCCCTTTCGTTTCTGCGTTTTCTCCATAGCTGCTGTCGTTCTGTTTTTGTTCTGTCGTGGTTTAGGAACACCCTCTTGTATGTCGTTGATTCTTTCAGCCGTGGTTTCTCTTGTAGGATCCTGTTCTGCACCATTTCTGTCCTGAAAATCAGTTTGACCGACCGATTTCTTCCCTTCAAGATTATTACTTAAATGTTCTAAGTGACTCAGAAAAGTTAATGTTGAATAATTAACTGTAACACATCAGGTGTCAGTAATACTGTGCTCTCTCGTTATGAGTGAAAAAAGGCAATGCAGAGTACAATTTACAAGACACTTTTCAGAACAAACTTCTTGAAAATGTGTGATAATGTGTCCTAAACTCGCATTCATTAAGTACATTATCATCAAATAATAAAAGAAAAAATTTAATTAAACTCCATCATTTGAGGGAGGATGTTCATAGCTGTGAACTCCAAACACAGCATTTCCTCAGAGGAACTTAACTATTCAGATGAGGTAACCTCATGGAGCTCTGTCCACATATGATTATAGAACAGATGTAATTACTAGGGAGAACAAAAAAATCTGCGCCCAGTAAATACGTCCGCAAGGGAAGGCTAGAAACAGTCCAGCCAGAAGAAATGTCCTCCTCTACCTAGACCACCATGGAGAGGCCAACTATCATTTACTTTATTCGTCTGTTTAAATGTCATAGCTTTTTAGGTTCTTGTTTCAGTTTTTCTGCATTTTCTTCCATGTAAATTAGTGATCTCTGTATGTTTCTATGTGCAACTTCCGTATCACTATCAGTTTCGTTGTTTAATATTGTGATTGCATCACAAGTGTATATATGTATTATAACGTAACAATGTCATCATTGTATCATTATTATTATATATATATATATATATATATATATATATATATATATATATATATATATATATATATATATATATATATATAATTGTCGTGCCGAATATGTAAAACTGGTCAATTAGCAAGAACTCATTTAAAATTAAGTTCTTTCTAAAATTTTCTCTTATACGTTTAAAGATATATTTTTTTTCATTAATGTTGATGTAAAAAAAAATAATTTTGCACCAAAAGGAACTTAGAAAACTTACCTAACCTTATTATAACAAGAACAATTTATTTTAGCCTAACGCGACTAATTATATTTTAAATTTGTTTACAATAATTTAATAAACAATCACAGTGAAATATATTTTTTTCGTTAGGTTCAGAATGATTTTGGCGAAATTATTGCATACACAAATTTTCACTTGTCCTATATGGCAAGATAAGCGTTGCTATTTAAGCCAAGATGGCAAGTTCTGCCTATTCGGCCCCCCCAAACATTTATATATTATTATTTATATAAAAATAAATAAATATATATTATATAAAATATATTTATATATTTATATATTATTTATATATATATAGTACAGAAGATTTAAAAATACATTTTTTAAATTTAAAGGTGGAAATAAAAAGGTACATGTTGTTACGTGTGATCACCGTTTAAAAACAAAAAATTCTCATCCAGCCCCCTCAGAGCGGGGGCGTTGGTCCCCAAAATTTCCAGCAGCATTACCCCTTTGAACACCCGCACTGAGCCGCTGGAAACAGAAAACTGGGCTCCCCTGGACCCCTAGTTACCCTGATAGAGTTTTTTCCCGGCCCCAAAAAAGGAATTTGGGATGCTTTTTTTTCCCTCCATGACCAAGGGTCTCTGGGGCTATGGGAACAAACATTAATGATGGGCAATTTTTTCCCATATTTTCTTTTTTTTTGGGGACCCCCTGAACGGGGCAGCTGCCCCCCCCCCATTCCTTTTTGGGGGGTTTTGGAGAAAGGTATCACCCAAGGTAAAATGAAAGGTATAGTCCCACACCCCCTGCTTCCCAATCTTTCCAGGCTTAAAGGGGTTGATACCATCTGGACGCTTTTTTGGCGCCATCAGATAGCTTATTTGGGGTTTTGGCCCCCTTAATTGTGGGCACCCAGCTTTTGAGGGGGCCTCCTTTTGAAAATTTGTTATTAACCTCCTCATTTTCTTCAGGTTTTTCCTCGGTTTTAAAGGCACACAAGCCCCTGGTACCGGAATGGGTTCTGCTGCTTCCTCCCCCAAATACACCTGTGTTCGGGGGAAATGGGGGCGGCAAGTCAAAGGGGGCAACACCGATGCGGATGGTCTTTGGGTCGAGGCGTGTCCCAAAAGGCGGGATTGGGGAACTCCCCAAACAGAAAGTCCCCAGCATGAAAGGGGCCCCACTGCCCCGGAGGCGGGCCCCTTTCCTTCCCTGACACACCCTGAAGCATTGTTGAGGGTAATTTTCCACTATTGGACCATCCCTTTGCGATTTTTTGTAGTTTTTTGGGGGAGGGAGGTCTGGGTTTTAGAGGCCCTTGATTATCCCCGATCATGCTTCCCTCAATAATTTTTTGGGCCCGGAATTTCCCAATTTTTTCCCAAAAATGTTTTAGGGGAACGCTGCTTTCAAGCTCCCTTTGGGTGCAATAAAGGGGCAGAAAAGCAGGTAACGCAATCTGTGATGACTTTCGGACACCCCTTTCCCCCCTATTTTTAAGGAAAAGTAGCTTGGTTTCCCCTGCCCCTCTTCTAGAGTAAGGGTTTAAAAACTTTCGTAAAAATTGCCCCAGAAAACTGGGCATATTCGTGCAGTATAAGGGTTTATCACATGAAAAGGTGAATCTTGGGAATTTTTTCAACCTGGGCAGACTCCAAACACTTTGGGGAGAAGGTACAAGGCAAACGTGGGTGTCCAGATTTCCAATTTTGTTTTCCCCTTCTCCTTAACTCTCTAAAAACTTCCTAGAATTGTTTTCAAGGGGATTGCTTCCGAGGGGCTCCCAGCAAGAACTTTTTGTTTGGGGGGAATGACCCGCCCTTTTTTTCTCCTGTTTTTTTTTGATCTGACAAAAATATTTCACATTTCCCAGGATTCAGGATGAACCCATTTCCTGTCCCCCCTGTTTATTACCTGTGTAAGGTTTATTTTAAGGGGGGACTCCTTTGTCCTGCTAGTGTGCCCTCAACTAGGGAACCCGTGTTTTGCTTTGCTGGTTTAGTCCCAAATTTTGATTTCCCCAACGCTTTACAAAGAGAAATGGTGCCAAAAGGATTCCCTTTTTGGACCCCTCCCATGATGTATTTTCATGCTCTCCCAAAAGAAAAATTGATTCCTTGCAAAAACCCGCTGAAACCCAAAAAGGGGAAAAGACCAGGGGAAAGTTTTGTACTGTGCTAATACCACGTCTCTTTTCAGGAGATTTTAACCATTCTTGGAAAACTAATTTTTCCCCTTCATTGTCCCCAGGCAGGGTTTTTGATATAACCCCCCCTTGTTTTCATTTAAAACCCCTTTCTTCACTTCCCTTTTTGACCCCCAAAACCAAACTGGTTTTTTGGGTTTAAGGGATCATGGCTGCCTTTGCACGAAACTTCGGACAGCAGCTTTGGGTACGAGGGGGCGTAACGTGTTTCCCTACTTTTCCAAATTTGGCCCCAATTCCTCCTTTCCCTTTTTTTTAAGTGCCAAAAAGGGTTTCACCAAAAAAGAAAGGGCTAAAATTTTAAACAGGGGAATTTAGACCAGCCCCAAAGGGAAATTTTTGACGAACCTTGTGACTCTTAAAACAGTGTCTCTTTCAATTTCCCAAAAAAACTTTGGGTTAACCCTTTTCCCTTTTAAAAGCTGTGGCCTTTTTCCCGTGTAACCCCCAGCAGAGGCCCGATGGGACGAAATTATTGCTTTGTAAAGGTTTTGAGGGCTTCCAAAAAACAATGGGCCCCTATGGGGACGAGGTGTTGGGAATGTTGGTGCCCTGGTTTCCCTGGCAGGGTCTTTCCTTAAGGCTTCAGCCCCTGTCAGCATCCCTGAGAGCAAATGTATCTTCAATGGTAATAATTCTGATTGCCCCCACTGTGTTGCTTCTTCAATTTTCTTCTCACCCCGGGCTTGACTTTTCCCCCGTCAGTAGAGTGATGGGGGTTTTTGCCTTTCCCTTTTTTTTTGTTGAACGGGGAAGGGGAATGAGGTTTTTAACCCCTAGGGAAAAACTCTTAAGGATTTTAAAATCCTTTTTTGGGGTAACCCCTTTTTCCCCCTTTTTTCCGGCACAGCTAAGGAAAAACATTTCCAAAAGTAGCAATTTTTGCCATGCCTTGATGGTTGGGTGGGCATTTAAGATAGTGGGAAAAATCGTTTACTTTTTTTTAGGAAAGGGCCTTTTAATTTTTTCCCGTGCGTTGGGACGGGCTACTTTTTGGGGGATGGGATGGCCCCCCGTACCTGTTGCTTTAAAAGGGTTCCCAAAAATTGTTGACGAGAAGAAATCTGTTGGAGTGGGTTCCCGGGGCCCGAGGTGGCTCTGGATCATCACTTTCCACAGGAGGACACCTGAACCAGGGAAAATACCTTTTTGCGGGGGAAACCATTGGGGTTGCAAACGAAGCTGTAAGCATGCCGACACTTGCCTCTTCCCATTTGCCAGCAGTGCCATTTTCCCCCGGCTGCTTGCTTCCTCCTTTGGTTTGGCATCCAAAAAAAAAATAAAAATAAAATATATAATAAAATATAAAAATTTATAAAATAAAATTTTATATTAAAATTTATTAAAAATTTTATATATAATTTTAAAAATATAAAAATTTTAATTTTAATAATTTTTAAAAATAAAATATAAAATGTTGAAAATTTTTTTGTTTAATTTTTCTTTTTTTTGATATCATGTAAAGCACAATTTTTTATATCTTTGTAACTCTTATACCCCTAGCAAAAGAATTATAATAGTTAGGTAAAGTAATTTTTATCCAGTTATTTCTTTATTCAACAGTTTCTCCTATAAAAACTTTAGATTATAAATACAGAATTTTGTAGACAGAAATTCAAATTGTTTACCGGCTATTATGTTGAATTCACATTTCTCTAACAACTTTCTGCAATTTTATATCATACATCAGCGAAGGAGCCTTAGTCTAAACGAGCTACCATGACACTGTGTACTATTTTAAATATGCCTGCATGGCGTGTGGGTTTTGTGTGTGTGTGTGGGGTGTGTGTGTGTGTGTGTGTGGGTGTGTGTGTGTGTGTGTGTGTGTGTGTGTGTGTGTGTGTGTGTGTGTGTGTGTGTGTGTGTACGTACTCACCTAACTGTGTTCACCTAATTGTGGTCGCAGGGACGATTCATAGCTCCTAGCCCGCCTCTCTCATCTCTCTCCAATCTTCCCCTGCTCCATGAGCTTTAAATACCTCTTCTTAAAGCTGTGTATGTAAACCTGCCTCCACTATATCACACTCCGACTTCCACTTCCAACAATTCTGTGACTCATCTGAGTTTTCAACTTCCAGTTGTGACCCCTTGCTGAATATGTTACGTCTCTGAACAATTCTGTCCCCATCTACCTCGTCAATTCCTCTCAGTATTTTATATTTTGTTATCATGATAATCCCCCCCACTATCACTCACGTCCTCCGTGTTGTCACGCTGAGTTCCCATAAACCCCTCCTCGTTGGACAAACCCCTCAGCTCCAAGACTATTCTTGTTGCAACCTCTGCACTTTTCTAGTTTCCTGACGTGTTTGAGCATGTGTGGGTTCCATACTTTGTGTTGCAATTCCAATATGAGCCTGACGTACATGCTTGGTATGTGCTACCCCAAGATCCTTTTCCTTAAGTGAGGTTTGCACCTTTGATCCCCTACCTGTACTCCGTCTGAGGTCTTGTTTGTCCTTCCAAAGCTTCATAAAATTTGCACTTGCCGGGATAAAACTCGGGAGTTATTTGCCGAACAGGCTTGCAGCTTATCTAGATTCTCTTATAGGCTTACCTGATCCCCGTTCCGCTTCTATTTCCTTAGTTTCACATCGTTTGCGAACAAGGACACCTCTGACTATCCCTTCTCTCACGTCATTCCCCGTATACAAGAGCACACCTGACCCAGGACTGACCCCTTGTGCAACCCCATTCGACACGTGGACCCAGACACCCCCGTCTCGTACCGACACACGTTCCTTCCTGTGAGGTATTCTCTGATCCATTACATTAATTGCTATTCCTGCCTGCTCCTCTATCTTTTAAAACATTTCCCGTGTGGCATTGTGACAAAAGTGCCTTACAGTTCATGAAGATGTACTCTACCAAAACCTCTCTCTTCTGTCTTACATCTGTTATCTTGTCATAGACCTCCAACAGGTTTGTGATGCAGGATTTTTTCCCTGAAACCGTACTGGTTATCATGTATTATTTCATTTCTTTCTAGGTGCTCCAACACTCTTTTCCTGATAATCTTCTCCATAACTTTACTACATGTCAGCGACACTGTACTTAAAATTGGGAACACATATGCTGTTTCCTCTTCCACACTTCAGGGAGTTGCCCTGTTTTGATAGATTCATTGAAAACTGTTGTTAGTGGCGCACACAGTGTATCTTACCTCTTCTCTAAGGACCCAAGGAGAGATATTAAACTGGACCCACAGCCTTCGAGTTATCTAGTTTCTTCAGCATTTTTTCACCTCCCCCTCGGCTGTGTGCAGTGTGTCCGTATTTGCTGGTCCACCCTACCACCTTGATTTGCCGGAAGCCTCTATGTCTCCCCTGGAATACCTCCTGAATCACAAGGTGAGTCTTCAATACTTCTTAGTCATTCGCTGTGAGGGCCCCTTTCCTTTCCCCAGCCCGAGACCGATCCTTTGGGTGGTTCCCCACTAATGTGGTGTATAACAACTTTGTCAGATGGGCTTTAGAGATGTCATTCTCTATTGATGCTGGGCTTTCCCTTACCGAGCAGATTAATTTCTGGCTAATCACTCTGTCCCCCTATTCTCTGCATACCAATAGCTAGAGTTTTGGGAAAAAATATAGACTTTTTCCAAAACCTAGCATACTGGTTTTGGCCTCTCCCACTTCTGGGGAAACCCAAACGACCCCTGGTCCTTCTGTATTTTTGTTTAATCCCCTTTTTGGATTTTGTCTTCTCCTGTCCTTCTCGTGTGTTTCATTTCCCCCTTTAAAACTTGACCACATGTTTATAGCCCACGAGACTTTCATGTGTAATGTCCCCTATGTTGAATGCTAGGGGGGAATACGAAAAACCAGCCTTATGGTTCGTTTCCCCTCTCTCTCCCTCTCTCTCTCTCTCTCCTCCGTTGGATGTGCCCCCAACGTGGGGTAAAATTTTTTGCACCCCCTTTAGCATCTTGGCTCTCCCTGTTTGGGCCCCATGTGGCTCCAGTTTCTCCCATCTCCTTATGGTTGAAATCCCCCATGAAGAATAACTTTGCCCCCTTTCATTGTGCCCCTTTTTTAACCACGGCAAGTGGTCCACCATCACAAGTTGCTCGTCTTTCCTGACTTGCCTTTTGCTTTTAGGTGGGGGTTGTATTCTGTTGTCCTCCTTTGGGCCCTGCAATGTGAAGACTCCTAGTATGTAGATTGCTTTTCTCTGACTAGTCATTCCATCTCCCAAAACTCCATTTGGTTTTTTTTAAGTTTAGTGCAACTCCCCCTTCCCCTCGCTCCCTGTGTGGAGAAATTTTTCCAGGGGGGGGGTAACCCTTCACCCTTTCAGCCCGGGGGCCAACCCCCCCAGAAAGGGGGGGAGCGTCTTTTTTATGCTAGAGTGAGTAATTGATCACAGTGCATGCCAAAGAAGTCAAAATGACCTTGCTCCTTTCAGCGGTTTGCAAAATGATTTTTATAAGAAAAGTACATCCTTATTAGCAGGACAATTAAGGAAAATCCGCTCCCACTTTTATTA
>NC_069406.1:79947872-79973581 GCF_026875155.1 Cherax quadricarinatus | reverse complement strand
TTTTTTGTTCTCCCTAGAAAATTTACATCTTTCTATAATATTGTGGACAGAGCTCCATGTGGTTCCCATCTGAATAGTTAAGTTCCTCTGAGGAAATGCTGTGTTTGGAGTTCACAGCTATGAACATCCTCCCACAAATGATGGAGTTTAATTACATTTTTTCTTTTATTATTTGATGATAATGTACTAAATGAATGCGAGTTTAGGACACATTATCACACATTTTCAAGAAGTTTGTTCTGAAAGTGTCTTGTAAATTGTACTCTGCATTGCCTTTTTTCACTCATAACGAGAGAGCGCAGTATTACTGACACCTGATGTGTTACAGTTAATTATTCAACATTTACTTTTCTGAGTCACTTAAGAACATTTAAGTAATAATCTTGAAGGGAAGAAATCGGTCGGTCAAACTGATTTTCAGGACAGAAATGGTGCAGAACAGGATCCTACAAGAGAAACCACGGCTGAAAGAATCAACGACATACAAGAGGGTGTTCCTAAACCACGACAGAACAAAAACAGAACGACAGCAGCTATGGAGAAAACGCAGAAACGAAGGGGCTAGAAAGAGAGATAAGGACAGAGTCAGCAGAGGACAAACAGTAGGGCAGAGCAACAAGTGCAAGCACAAACAGATCCTCCCCCAGAACCCCACAACCAAACACTATCCCAACACAAGCCACAATCCACGCTTAAGCCCACCTCACACTATGCTGTAGAATCCAAAGAACACTGCCAGGTCCCCCCCTAACCCCCTCAGAACACAGTGTTGGAGAGGAAAACTGAAGATAGGGTACACCAATGCTGATGGAGTAACGAATAAGTGGGACGAGTGGCACGAAAGAGTGAGAGGTATCACGGACATCATAAACTCACCGAAACCAAGCTCACAGGAAAGATAACACATGCCATCTTTCAACGCCATATAGATCCTAAGGAAAGACACAGGGAACATAGAGGGTGGGGGGGCGGAGGAGTGGCACTGCTCATAACCCAATGGGATTTTGACGAGCTGGAGAGAAGAGGCAGAGAAGCAAGAGACTACATAATAGGAACACTTCAGTCTGGAGATCCCATGGTGGTAATTTCAATGATGAATAACCCACCAGAGAACAGCAGAAGGTCAAGGCAAGAGTTTGATGAGAGTAACAGAAAGATGGCTAACACACTGCTGAAGTGGCCAGAAGCGCCAGTGCAAGCAAGGCGACTTAAGGGTGACTTCAATCACAAAGAAATTGACTGGGAGAAGTTTGAGCCACATGGGGGGGCTCAGAAACGTGGAGGATTAAGATGATGTAGGTCGTACTGGAAAACCTCATGTACCAACACGTAAGGGACACTACCAGAGAGAGAGGAAGAGGATGAACCAGCAAGACTGGACCTATATTAATCACCTTGAGAAGTGCAAATGTTGAGGACATAACATGTGAAAGACTCCCCGGTCCCAGTGACCATGTGGTTCTCAGATTAGAAAACATAGTAGACTTAGAAGAGGGAAGCAAGAAAAGCAGGATGATCGAAGCCAAACTACAAGAGAGGGGACTACAGAGGCATGAAGAATTTCCTACACAAGGTACAGTGCAACAGAGCACTTGCAGGCAAGTCAGGAATGAGATGAAGGAATATGTGACAACAATATGCAAGGAAGCTGAGGAGAGCTTTGTACTAAAGGGTAACAGAAATAATGAGAAGGGCAGGATGAGCCCTTTGTTCACTCAGGTGTAGAGAGGCCGCAACGATATGTTCTAGAGAATGATAGGACCCAGGAAAATAAGGAGAGCAGTCCTAGAGCCAGAAATGAATATGTACAAGTAAAAAGGGAGGCCCAACGACAATAGAAAATGACATAACAGCGAAAGCCAAATCGACCCGAAGCTGTTGTACAGCACATCAGGAAGAAAATAATCAAAGACCAGGTAATCAGGCTGAGGAAGGAAGGCGGGGAGATCACAAGAAATGACCGAGAAGTGTGTGAGGAGCTCAACATGAGATTCAAAGAAGTATTCACAAAGGAGACAGAAGGGACTCTGGAAGACATAGGTGGGATACACCATTAAGTGTTGGACACAATACATACGGCCAAAGAAATGAAGATGCTAAGCGAGCTAGATGCCTCAAGAGCGATAACATCTCTCCATGGGTCCTGAGAGAGGGAACAGAGGTGCTGTGTGCCAACAACAACAATCTTCAACACATCTATCGAAACAGGTCGACTACCTGTGGTATGGAAGACGGCAAATGTGGTCCAATTTTTAATAAGAGGAGACAGACACGAAGCACTCAACTACAGACCAGTGTCACTAACATGTGTAGTATGCAAAGTCATGGAGAAGATTATCAGAAGAAGAGTGGTGGAGCACCTAGAAAAGAATGAGCTTATCAACGACAACCAGCACGGAATCAGGAATGGGAAATCCTGTCACTGGAGCTCTATGACAGGGTGACAGCAGTAAGACAAGAGAGGGGCGGGTAGATAGCGCTTTCTTTAACTGTAAGAAAGCTTTGACACAGTTCCACACAAGATATTAGAGCATAAACTGGAGGACCAGGCAGGTATAATGGGGAAAGCACTGCAATGGATCAGGGAACGCCTGTCGGGAAGATATCAGCGAGTCATGGTGCGTGACTAGTGTCAGAGTGGGCGCCTGTGACGAGCTGGGTTCCACAAGGGTCAGTCCTAGAACCGGTGCTGTTTTTGGTGCATGTGAACGACGTCATTGAAGGAATAGACTCGGAAGTCTCCGTGTTTGCAAATGATGTGAAGTTGATGAGAAGAATTCAATCGGATGAGGACGAGGAGGAACTACAAAGGAAAAATGGCTCCTGGAGTTCATCTCCACCAAGTGCAAAGTCATGAAGATTGTGGAAGAGCACAGAAGACAGCAGACGGAGTACAGATCTAGGGGGCCAGAGACTACAAACCTTACTCAAAAAAAAGGATTTTGGGAGTGAGTAAAACTCTGAGCACATCCCCTGAGGCGCACATCAACCAAATAATTGCTGGAGCCATTTGGGCACCTAAAAAAACCTAAGAATATCATTCGACATCTCAATAAGAATCGTTCAGGAGTCCGTACACCGTGTGTGTCAGGCCCATATTGGAGTATGCAGCACCAGTTTGGAACCCACACCTAGCCAAGCATGCAAGGCAATTAGAGTGCAAAGGTTTGCAACACTACTAGTTCCGGAGTTAAGGGGCATGCCCTTCGAGGAGAGTTTTAAGGGAATGACCTGAGGGACACTGGAGGACCAGAGAGATAGGATGATGTTATAACTACATATAAAATACTGAGAAAAATTGACAAAGTGGACAGAGACAGGATGTTCCAGAGATGGGACACAGAAACAAGGGGTCACAGTTGGAAATTGAAGACTGAAATGAATCACAGGGTGTTAGGAAGTATTTTTTAGTCAGAGTTGTCAGGTAGTCAGAGTTGTCTGGCAAGCAACGTAGGTGGAGGCAGGAACCATACATAGCTTTAAAACGAGGTATGGTGAAGCTCTTTGAGCAGGAAGAAAAGGCCCAGTAGCGACCAGTGAATAGGCGGAGCCAGGAGCTCTGTATCGACCCCTGTAAAAATAATTACGTTAGTACACACACACCCCCCCCCCCCCCCCCACCACACACACACACACACACACACAACACACACACACACACACACACACACACACACACCACACACACACTCCCTCACATAATACACAGAAAACACGTGTGGAGAAAATAATTATTACACTGGGGTATAATCACACAAACACAACATTTCCTGCTAATCTTCAGTGAAAAATTTAGACTCATCTAGGCTCATCTTTCCTGGAAATTTTAAAACAAGGCTTGTAATGAGTTTTCTTTCGTTCTTAATTAATGTGGTGATGTATGTTGTTTGATAAATATGCGTTTTTAATTTATGCAAATGAAATTTGGAATAATTTCTTTTTATTATTATGGGACAGAAAAGTAAGGGGGTTGTGGTGAATTTAGTGTATCTGAAGGTTCCAGCTGGGAGTCAATTGTAGCAACTTGCTTATCTCTATTATGGGAGCAAAAATGGTTCAGATATGTTGATGATATTTTGTTTTCTTATGCCCAAAAATGTAGATATACCCCATTTCATTGGCAAATTAAATAGCTTAGCCCATTCTATAAACTTTACTGTTGAGTTTGAAGAAAATAGTCATTGCCTTTTCTAGATGTTTTAATTATTAAGGGTAATGAATTCACTATTATTCTTCACATCAAGAAAAAACTGTCTGTTTTCTCATCAATGTTTTTGGAGAGTTTTTACGAATTTGTAGTCCAGAGTTCATAGATGAAAAAATACCCAAAAATTTTATGAAATAGTAATGATTTGAAATCCCCAAGGGAAAACGTGATTGATAAATTTTTTAAAAGTTGCTAGAAATACTTTTTACAATCCAAAAAGGACAACCAGCCTTATTCAACTAAAAATATGTTGGTTTCCCTTACCATGAAAACTTGGTTGATATGCCTTCTCTTCTTAGACTTTTAATATTAAAGTTGTATTCAAAAAATCTTGATACAGTAAAAAAAATCTTTTGATAAAGAATTCCTCCCAAAATGTGATGGATGTGTGTATAAGATTCCTTGTTTAAAAATTTGTGATTAAGTTTATTACGGTCAAACTGATAAAAATCTCGAATAAGATTAAAACGACTTTAAAAATAGCATTAGAACAGGACAAGATTCCAATGCTCTATTTATTCATTTGGGGAGATTTTAACCATCCAATGATTTTCAAAAAGTTGAGAAAGTTGTATCAAGCAAGTCCATGGTCGACAGGAATATAATTGAATTTGTTTCATAAAAAGCCGTTTTGACAATATATGAATATTTCCTTTGGTTTATATAAATTAGATCCATTTATAATTAATAGAATTTGGGGAAGAATTTAATAATACATTGGACAAATAATAATTTTTAAATTCTTATTTCTTGGGTAGAATAGTTTGTTGGTGGGTTGTGTGAAGGACCTGTCTAGTTGGGCCGGCAGGCCTGCTGCAGTGTTCTCTTTCGTATGAGTGGCGTGTCAGGTGTTCCTTTGTTGTGGGATTTGATAGTGAAGTGTGGGCTAGACCCTTCATATACCTTCCTTTGATGCTCTACTTTCATTGTTCCTTGTTAATGTGAGTAGTCACGAAAGCGCTTGGAATTTCTCTATTCTTTCACAGTGGTTGTTTTGCATATTCTGAAGTCACCTGTTTACTGTGATCTTATTGCATATATATGAGAGTGGTGACGTGTACTTAGTTGTGAAGACCTGTTTGTGTGCTCTCTGTGAATCTGAACCAGGATGCCCTTCTTGAGCAGCTTTACCAGCACTGAGAGAAGAACTCAGAGTTGCTAAAATGGAGATTACGGCGATTACGGAGGGACAAGAGGATTGTAGTAAACTCTGTTGTGGTCCCAGGTTAAGAGGGGATTTGGTCAGTGGACCGGGCAACATGGAACCAAGCTAAGATTAAGAAAAACGGTTTGGGGAGTTAGAAACAACGAGAAACCAGAAGAAATGCCGTAAACTTCCAATCATTCTGGTTTCTACTGACGAAATGTGATGTTCTATGGGAATTTCCAAACGAGCACCAAGGAAGCATTGGCAGACGTGGTGAGACATCCCTAGAACCCCCCAACGAAGACCATCGGAAAGTCATTGACGAATTTACAGTGGTGTAATGCTACCTGGCGAATGTGAGTCGACTACTCGGAGCTTCACACGGACGGACGCAAGAGAAGTAAAAACCTTGTTGTTGTTGGAGATAGCCAGTTAGGTACATGGATAGGGCATTCTGTTGAAGGATAGGAGTGGAGGCCAAAGAGTGGTTTTCCTGGGGTGGGATGAAGGATATTGTGCGTCGGATGACATATGAGAGGTAAGGGAGCAATCCATATCTGTCCCCAGTGCTGGAGCAACGATGTTGGCAGACGTAGGAGTGAGACTGATTAGCAGGTATAAGGGGCAATAGAGAATTAATAGGAAGAAGGGTGGGAAACCTGTCCATTTGTGGGATTTTGCCAAGAGAGGAGTTGAAATGAATGGTGTCAGAGCATTGGTTTTCAATTGCTGGCTGGACAAATACTGTAGGAAAATGCGGTAACATTAATTGAAAAAATGGGACCCCTTCTATGGGAGAAATGCATTATGCCAGGGATGGGGTTCACTTGTCTAGGTGTGGGGTGGGAGCACTGGCCAACGCAGTGGAGGGAACTGTTAGGTCTTTAAACTAGGAAAGTTATGGTATGGTTTTGGCGGGAAAAACTGTGAAGTCGCAGGGTTTGTAACATGAGTCTAGGAGAACTAGTAATAGCAAATAGGAGGGTATTGGAAAACCAGTGGCACAAATTGACAATGACAGTAATAGTTTAGTGGAAAAAAAGAAAGGAGCAGGAAGGGAAAAGAGATAGGAGGGTCTTTTAATTTTTAAATTACACAAATAGCGCAGTGCTGGAATAAGAGGGGAAAAGTTGGGGCTAGTTGTTTGTGCAGGTAACATAGATGTATTTCCCAATTACTGAGACGGGGTTTTAAATTTTCAAAAAGTGGGACATGCCTCAAAATGTCCATTGGGTTTTTTTAAATTGTTCCAAGTAGATAAAAGTTCGGGAAGGGGGGGTGGGGGGGCATTGTATGTCCGGGGATCGTTAAACCCTGTTGCAAAAAAAGGGCTTAAGTCTGAAGAAAAAATTTACAGAGTCTGTTTGGTTTAGAATTTTCAGGGGGGCAAAAAAAATTAATTTAGGTGTGATATCCCGCCCCCAAATTAGATAGGGACCTGGGGAGACTACTATGGGAGGAAATTGAAAGGGGGCCAACAAGGCACGAAAAATTTTTGAAATTTCTAGGAGATTTTAAAAACTTTAGTATTTTGTTTGGGAATTTTTGGGCTGGGGAATTTTGGGGAATCATACGATTTTTAGAAGTGGTTCGGGATTGTTTTTTAAAGCAGTTTGTGACAAAACCCTACAAGGGGTAAAAACCCTGCTTGACTTATTTTTGGGAAAAAATTGAATCCATTTGTTAATTTTTTTGAAGTTTCGGGGAAAACTGGGTGCTAGCGACCACAAACAATTACTTTTTAGAATTGAAGGGAAAAGTATGTTTGTGGGGAAAAACCAGAAAACAGTCCCAGTTTTTCGTTAGCAGATTACATGGGTTTTGAAAAAACCACTTTTATTGTTGAGGGGGTAACGAAGAGGGGTTTATCAATATGACGTTTTCGGGAACACAAAAATTTGCTGCTCAAAAAACTTTTTATCCTTATAAGGAAATTAGATCAAATAGAAATGCCCCCAAAAAAATGGATGAATAATAGGCTGAAATATCTACTGGGGAAATAAAAAAGGGAAAATTTTAGGCGTATAAAAAGAGGCGGGGGTTTTATTATAAAACAGTTATTTGACTTTTTAAAAAGGGACTTTAAAAAAGGGGAAAAGGGAAAGTAAAAGGGACTATGAAATTAAGGTTGCTGGGTTTCCAAAAAACAAACCCAAAAATTTTTTTCCCAAGGCCCTTTAGAACAAAGTCGAGATAAGATAGGTCCTTTAAAAATAACTAGGGGCATCTTACTGAAAAAGGAATAAAATGTGTTTCGTTTTAAATAATTATTTTCTCTCGGTTTTTACACAGGAAGGGCACTAATAATATTCCGGTTTAAAAAATTTTTTTATGGATCGAAAGGGAAAATAAATTTTTGTAACATTACCCGTCATAGTGAAATGGTTTTTGAAACAGATAGACGGCCCGGGCCCCCCAAAAAAGTTTTCCCCGGGGCCCGTGAGGTTTTTTCAAGGGGTTTTAAAGGAATTTCAAAAAGAAGTCTGTTTAACCCCTTAATAATATTTTTAAATTTTTCTCTTTCAAAAAAGGGGTAGTGTCTGATATGTGGGGAAAATGGCTAATGTTTAAATTCCCATTTTTAAAACAAGGGGGCAAGTCGTTTTTCGTCAAATTTCCGCCCAAAAAAGCCCGACCTCAATTGTTTGGCAAAATTCTAGAGTCAATTTTAGCTGAGATTTAAGAAGCCATCTCGATAAGCATAGCTTGATTAAAGATACTCAGCCCCGGATTAAAAAGAGGGGGGTCTTTTCTAACTAATTTTTTAAAATTTTTTTTCGTAAAGCTTTTTAGGCTGTTGGGCACGATAAAGGGTTTTTATATTGGGTTTTTTAGATTTTTGTAAGGCATTTTATAGATTTCCCCAACCCGAGGGCTGTTGAAAAAAAGTTGCAGCTCATGGCATTGGGGGAAGGGTTTCTCTCGTGGACCCGAATCATGGCTCACAGACAGGAAGCAGAGAGGGTCCATAAATGGGGTTAAATCCGAGTGGGGATCAGTAACAAGGGGGCGTTCCCCCGGGGATCAGTTTTGGGGCCCCCGTTGTTGTTTTTTAAATATATTTTCAATGTTCTTGATGAAGGAAATTATAGTGTATGAGAAAATTCCCGCCGATGACACAAAGATAGGTAGGAAAATTGATTAAACTTTAGAGGTTGGGGAACTTCAGGGGTTTTAAAGAAAAAACTCTATTTCTTGGTCAAAAAAGTGGCAGATGCAGTTCAATGTAGAAAAAAATGAAAAGGTTCAAAAGCTCGGGAGTGTCCAAACCCCTAGAAAATTATAATTTTAAAAAAATGTAGAATTTAAACCATACAGTTTGCAAAAAAGGACTTGGGGGTTATGGAAAGCGGGAAACCCTTTAAAACCAAGACAGCAATGCCTAAGCGTACGAAATAAGGAAAATAGAAAAAACTGGGATTTATATAAAGAAGTGTAAGCACCGAAGCCCAGAGGTCAAAACCCGCAGCTTTAAAATCTTTTTTTAAGGCCCCACCTAGATTATGGGAGCTCAATTTTTGGTTCCCTATTTCAGAAAAGGACATAAATTTTGTTAGAAAACATTAAACGTTTGGTTGGGTTTAAAAAATAATTGCATTAGAAAAATTTTCCCTTTTGGGAAAAAAGATTTTGACTCTTAAGTTAAATTTACTTGGTTTGACGAAGAATGAGGGGAGGCCTGATCGAAGTGAAAAAAGTGGAAGATGGTATTAAATTTAAAAAGGGGGTATTTTTTTAAAGGGCTTTAGGTTTTCTCTCCAAAAAGAGAAACCCCCAGTAATGGGATTTAAATTAAAATAAGTTTGGGTTTAGAAAGGACATAGGGGAAAATATTGGTTTGGAAAAAGGGTAGTGGATGAGTGGAAAAAGGGCTACCTAGTTGGGTTATTGAGGTAGGACTTTGGGGGGTTTTCCAAATTTTGGGTTTTGGGTAAAAACATGAGTGGGAAGGGTTGGATTTGAGTGGGGGCTTGCACATCAGGCTTATTTCTTGGGTTTGCATTGAAAAAAATTTGGGGTTTGGTCAAATTTTGTTTGTGGGATGAATTGTAAAAGGGCCTGCCTAGTTTTGGGCCCAAAAGGCTGCTGCGTGTTCCTTTCCCTTTTTTTTGTTTTATTTTTCCCTTTTTATTATTTATATATATATATATTTATATATTTATATATATATATATATATATATTTATATATATATTTATATAATAATATAGGGAGGTCCACCTCTAAAACGCCCAAAGGGACCCTTCCTCAGAGAAAAGATAAACTTGCTTCGGGAAAACTCAAGGTTTCCCTGAAGCTGTTGAAAATTTTTCTCCTACCCCCCTTATTTAATTAATATATATTTTTTTAAAAGACAATATAATTGCAAAAACATTCACAGATACAATAAAAAAGTAAAACAACATAGGTAACAAGAGCTACATCTCGAATAATATAATTTATATATATATTATATTTAATATTATTATATAAAAAATTTAATAAATTTTATTTATAGTTTTCACCACCGCTCCACACCCCCCTCCTCCCCCCCCCCCCCCATGGGGAGGGGAATTCCTCTCCCCACCCTTCCCACCCCCATAAAACCACTGTGGTTTTAAAAATGTGCCATTTTCCCTTCATCCGGGCTTACCACACAGTTTGAGTATGGCGAGATTCACCCCCTTCAGCCAAAAAAGCCGGGGGAAACATGCCCCCAACAATGGAAAAAGAGCACGTCAGGGGGCGGAGGGTTTCGAGCACGAAACAAATGGTCGCATTCTTGCCACAAGGGGTGTGGGGGATCACATATCCCCCAGCGAGGCAGCCCTACCTCCACAGGCAGATGACAATTCTGGAAACCTCCTCACTTTGAAGATTTCTGAGCATTCAAATCCACTGCTAGCAGTACCCTATCTCAGACCTAAGCGGCTCGCCCTTATCATCAGGGAAATTCACAGACCACCTTAAGCAGGCGAATGGGGGTTCCACCCATTAGAAGCCCGAACACCCTACTCTTTTCGGCAATTCTGTCTTGCAGTTCTAAAAGACGAGGCAACTGCAAAACCCCAATCAAGGGGATAATTGTGCCTTTTTTCCATCATTTGGAATTGCAGAATAGCCCAAAAAAATTCCACTAAAAAAACGAGAAATCGCGACGGGTTAGAAAAAAATCTAATTGGAAAACACAGTGGGAGGAATCAAAAAATTTTAAGTACGACACTGAGCCCCCCAAAGTTTAACCCACCCAAAGCACTAAGAGCGGGGCCCCCAACAAGGAAACCAAAGTTGTCAACAAAAACCCTGGGGAAAGCTCATCATGAACAATTAATTTTGCCAAATCAGAAGTCATAAAGGCGGTAGTGTCATTTCCCGCAGGATCTGCAGGGGGTTACACTGGGAATTCGCCCCAACCCTCAAAAAGATTAAAACCCTATCGGCGCATCTGTATAAAATTTTTTTCCTCGAGTTTAACCCTGTCAACAACTGCCCGGCTGGGCAGGGGTTCCCGAAGAAATTAAACCTTTCTTTTTTGGAGCCCCATTATAAACTTCGAAAACGAAGGATGTTGGAATCAGACCCATTGCTGTGGAACACACTTTTTCCGCCGTGCTAAAGAAACATAAGAAAAATTGCTAGAAACTGACTTTACACCCGCCCCACGAACTGGGGTTGGGGGCTTGCAGGAGTGAAGCGCAGCTCATGCGCAAAGGGCCCCACATCACGACTTACAAAACAAGGCCATATCAAACTTGACTTTAGAAATGCCTTTTTTATGACAAAAGGTTGGGTCTTGCCCCCGTTCAGGACGGGTTCCCCCCCTCTTTTTTTTTCATTTCAGTAGCTATACAAAAACTTTTTTCTTTTGTTTGGGCGAACATGAAAATTCCCCCATCGAGGGTTTTCGAGGGTGATCCACTCCTCCCCTTCTCTTCTGCTTGGCAGTAAGAGAAAATAACTTTCCCGCCTATGTAACGAGCTCAACATTGGGACCTGGATGATGGCACTTGCCAAGTACGAAGGTCCCTAAAGGACCCACAACTGATGAAGACACAGGGAGAAAAACCCTTGGGACTCATCCCCAAACCCACCAAGGGGTGTATCACAACGAACCAGGAAATATCAAGCTGTGCAAAGAACCTTTCTCCATCCCCCAGCACTCTCTTTGGGGGCCCCCACTTTGGGTTTAGGCCATGAAAGGTTGAATGATAAATGAATGCCCAAAGAGAATGGAGGAAGGGAAAAAGCTCTAGATGCTTGTGCCCTGTTTTTCCTCACAAGGTTCTTATCTGCAAGACTCCCGAGGTGGGCCCCCTCTTTTTTAAAACCCAAAACTCCAAAAAATGGATGCCCCGGATCAATCTTTAAGAAGGCATGAATCGTCACGGAAGTCGAAAAGAAAACAGCAACCCCCCGGTGCGACTGAGGGTATAGGGTTGCGCAAAGAACCGCAGGTGGTATCCCTCAATTCTCTTTCGTGTTTGGCTTCCTCTGGTTGTAAAGGGAAAAATTTGGGCCCCGAACGTTTGAGAGGGCATTAGGAAAAAGACCCAGGCTCTTTAAACAGCCGGGGGGGTGGACCCCCTTGCCAACTCCCCCAGTAGACCACTTCACCCAAAGAGCCAGTCCTACTGGGAAAAAACCATCATGGAAAAATCCTGCCAATGCTCACCAACGCTTCGGAAAGGACAAAGCTCGTTCCTATGGTGAAAGCACCCATTCAAGGATTTTTTCTTCCAGTGCCCCAATTTCCCCCAGCACTCGATTCGCCCACAGGCCATTCAGTTGGCGTTGCCTTTCCCTAGCCCCCCCCAAAACTCATAAACTGGGTGTATTTGGGGCGGACGACAGCGATAATTCGGGACTTCTGGTCTCGATCACCATCAGAAGGAAATATGCTAGAGATGGGTCAACGACATCATAAAGGAAGCCTCTCCACAACCAGTTGCCCAACCCAAGGGGAACTCGAATACAGAGGTGTGACGGAAGAAAAGCGTTAAAATGGAGCCCTGTGCTCCCCGGGGAAGCAGTTTTCCCGGGGGACTACCCCTGTGCTGCCACTTTGGAAACACTATTGACAACTTTGAGCTGAAGTGGGTGGAGCTGCCGTACGGGGGGCCCAAAAGCCCAGTAAATATAAAGGCCTTTCCCCCCTTACTTTAACTTCATTTCAGAGGTAGGAGCCCATTGGGCATGGGGTAAGGGGCTAAAAAATTCCCTAAGCTGGATGAAAAATATCTAGGCCCCCCCTTATACAGGAGGCCAGTCCCTTTGAGACCATTATTGCAATCAAGGGGGGGAAAACTTGCAGATTCAGGGCATGCGACCACCCCCCCCCGGGGAGTCTTTTTCCTTGTTCCTCCGGCTGAAAGGATATTGTAGAATGGGGCAATTATTAAGCATGTAAAAGTCTTTATACAAGTCAGTGAGGGGTTGTTCAAATTAGATAAATTTTTTAGTTGAGGCGTGTACACGTTTAAAATTGTGCCTTTTTACGTATGCATCAACTGTTTAAAATGTCCCACCCCGGGGAATTGGGTTTTTTTTTTTTTGCATTTGTGAAGGTTAACCAGATTTTGCCTCGGTTATGCAAAAATATCGGGGCCATCTTGTCATTGCAGAGGGCCTCCCCCCCCTTTAAAGGGTTTTACGTTAAATGAGCCCTTTTTCCTTTACATAACTTTTAAAGTTTTCCCTTATCCCTTAATTTTTTCTTCGTCTTTTAAAAGGGACTGTTGTTTGTGGAGGATATAATATAACTGCCGTGACCCCATGTCGCGAAAATATTTATATATGTAAGTTTTGTTGTCATAGCGGAATATAAAATTTAATTATTCTCTTTAAATTTCGTTTAGGTTACAATATCAATGCTTGTGGGATTTTTTTAATGCTATAATATTTCATTTGGCTGTTGTGCCTGGGGTATTTCCGGTTCCTTCCCCTCTTCCCTCTCTCCTCCGTAACGGCCTTTGGGAAAACGTATTCGCGTGGCCCTTTTTTGTTTTTGCAAGCTCCTGTGATGTTTTTGATTACAACTATACAGGGTGATGTACTCCCCCCACAAGCAGTATTTTAATTACTGTAATCACGAAGGGAAGGTTTTAAAATCAATAAAAAACACGTTTGGAAAAAGGCAAATCAGTACTCTGCGGGTGTTCATTCTTGTAGGATTTGTGGTCCTGTGGGTTAGAGGTCATGTGATTTCGCTCTCCATGAGCAGGCCAAAATGACATGGTTCGAGTCCTTGGCTGTCGCGTGTTGTTACTGATTAAATACCACACGCGTGGTTACAAAAATAATATTATAGAGGGATAGGCCCAATATCTTGACATTATAATTTAAATTAAAGAGATATATTTTAAATGAAAGAAAAAATACTTATGCATATTTTTTAGTTATTTTAGAGTGTTTTCCCCAGATTTTTTGGGTTTTAAAAAATTTTAAATTTCTTCATTGTAGTCAATGTCGTGTAAATGATACGGGAAAAAGGGACCGGGTATCGTACCGAGGGTTTGTGTACTCAGTGTGATCATTACTTGTGGGGACAGTAAAAACCAAGCTTGCGCACCTAATGATCAACCATTATTATAAGCATGTTATCTCTTCTGGGAAAATTTGCAACACATCTTACAAAATTTACGTTGTGACGACGCAATTTTGTAACACTAGAAAATATCAATGTTACTACACATCTCGTGTTGCAACAAACCCCTTTAACATTTTGCAGAATTTTATTTTTAAAACACGGTAAAATTAAACGTGTGTTGCAAATACATAACACACAGCGAACAGAGACAGTAAATTGATGCGAAATACATTATTTTCCCCTTTTAAATTTTTAAATTGTTTTGCAAATAATTGCATTTTTTTTTGTATTTTTAATAAAATGTTTTAAAATTATTTTTCATTACGTTTTCTGTTCCCATTATTAATATTTTTATTTTTTTTTTCATTAACATTATCATAAAAAAATTATGAATTTATGAATATTATTATTGTTTTATTCAAAAAAACTTGATAGCACGGATTGAAAAAAGGGTTTGCATATATGACAGGAAAATTTACTCTGGGGCCGAAAAAACAAATAAAAGGGTGCCTATGCTATGTCAACCTCTGACTGAAGTCCTTCAAAGACCCCCGTAAAAGGACTCATTGTTTGCATCGCTATTGTCCGTGCGGACAGGCTGCGCAGTAGCTCCTGATACAATGGTTTCTGCGCTTTTTCCTGTTTGTCCAACAAAGGCGGATCGATTGGACCCGGGGTGACACTGTTTGTGTGGAATTGGTGCGTGGCACGCTTACAGGAAAAACCCACCCGTGTTACGCATGCCATCATCATGAGGTTAGGAATCCGCCCAAAGAATTTATGGAGTAGCGAAAATGGTGTGCGGAATTTTCATAAAGTTAAAGCAGGATTTCTACGCGAGCAAAGTCAACAAATATCAAGAGAAGAGGTGGCAGTAAACATAGGGTGGAATCTGCTTACATGATGTGTCCATATGGATGGGTGAAAGTACGAAACGTGCCTTTTGAGGCGCGGGCTGATGTGACGGCGGTTTTTAGCACTAGGGGAAAAAATCCACTCAGCAGTGATGGGGGGTTGGAAAAGGGACCTTATGGGGGGCTCCCCAAAGGATCATTTACGCTAAAAATGACGTTGAGGAGCCCCCATCAACGTATTTAGGAGGTTTCTGAACGCGGTCTACGTGTACTACCAGGCAGGGGAAACGGAGATTTTGGGGTTCTTTTGAACATATGGCCCCCAAAGCTAAAAAAAAGGGGCGGAGGGAACAGGTCCCATGATTTAATAGGGGAATGCTCGGGGGGTTTGTCGGGGGAAGGGAAAGGCCAAAAAGTTCCCTTTTCCGATGGGGTGACGAAGTGGATAGGTGAGGGACTATGGGGAAAGTGTAACACAACAGTTGAAAAGGGAAAGACGACATCGACGTCTATGGGGGGGGGTTTTAGGGCCAACGGAGGGCTTGTGGAGGAAGACTTAGTTCTTTTTGCATCGTTGAAGAGGGACAGGTGATGAGGGTGAAATTGGGTGCAGGCAACTGTCAGCAAGATCGGAGGTTAGGAATACTGTGTGCACTAATTTTAATGGACAACTTTGTGGCAGAGGCCCAATAGGGGGGAAAAGAAAGGTGATAGGTGTTGGGGGAGGGGAGTTTCGAAAGAAAACTGCAGGGAAGTTGAGATGGACATGTTTTACCCCAGGCAAAAACGGGAGAAAATTTTGGGAAAAGGATGTAGTCATAAGGGAAAGGGGAAAGGGGGTAATGTAGGGTTCAGGGGGTTCTAGGGATAATGAAGGAAAAGGGGGGGATAAGAAAGCTGCAAGAAAGACCCTACAGCAGGATGGTTAGGAGGGTGGTGAAAAGAAGAAAGGGTAAAACCCACCACTATTAAAATAATTAAAGATGTAACTGTAAATGAAAATGGTTTGAAGAATGAAGTAAAAACGAGTATGGAGGGAATGGTTTTTGAGGGATATAATGGGGTGTATGCTTTATAAAAGAACAATTATAAGATGGCTGTGCTTTGGCTTTAAAAGGGGTTTAAAAATTGTAGTAAGTGGGTCTGTTAGGAAAAAAGGGGGGAGTGGCAGTGGCTGGAAGGAAAATAGCCCCCTTACATTATAAATGGGAAAAAGGGGGGGGGAAGGGGTATGAGGGTGGTGGTGAGTGGGGAGATCTCGATATTTTTCATTGGATTTTTATTATGCAGCGAAAATATAATCAAGTAAAAGAGGTTTTTGTGAGAGACTTTTTTAGTGTATTTTTTAAGGGTTTACCTCTATATGTAATTGGGGGTGACTGGAACTGTGTTAAAAGGGGGGGGGACGTGGAGCCAAGGGGGGGGGTTGTGTATTCGGTCGTTACGCAATGTTTTAACCGGTTTTGGGGGTGAGGAAGGGGAGGGGGTGGGGTTTGGAGAGTGGATACACTTTTGTTGGGGAGAAATTATTCAGCGAGTTAGATAGGATTTATAAAACGGAGGCAGTTTTTAGGGTAGGGGGGGAAAAAACAGCGGACGTAGGGTTTTGGGTTCATGGGCATTTTTTGGTAGAACTGGATTGGGGGGAGTGGTAAAGGTATATCATTTTTTGGGAAATTTTAATGCGAGGTTGGGAGGAGTAGGTGGTAAAACGCAGAGTTTAGAACTGGGGGAGACAATTGGGGAGGGAAGGGGAGGGGTGGGGAGTATTTTGGTTTTGGTAAAATGGGGCAAAACCGGGTATCGGGGGGTTTTATAAATAAAAAAGGGAAGGGAGGAGGCGGGGGTGGGGGCTTTACAGAATTATTTGGAACAGCACTCAATGATGTTACGAAGAGAGGGGGAAGTCTTTTGAAAAAAAATATCGGGCTAAGGGGGGAGATAAGGGACATAAAATGAAGATTTGAAATTAGGGTAAGGGCAGTAGGGATCCCGTCTAGGGGGAGAAAAACCCTGGGGTAGTGTTTTTAAGAAGTTTTCCCTTTAAACAACAGGGATCAACTTATACTTTTAGGGGTTTTGTGACGATTTGGAAGGGTTATAAAAGGGGCAAATTTTGGGTGACAAATGAGGGGTAAGTAATTATGGGGTTTTTGGGTTAAAAAAGGAAAGGGGGAAAAAGGTAATTTGGGGATAGTTAATAAAAAAAGGGGGGGGTGTGAAGGTTTTGGGGGAAAGGTGGGGAGGACAGAGGGGGATTGGAGGGAAATAAAAAGTAGGGAAAAAAGTGAAAGGGGCCCAGTGTTCAATTTAAAAAGGGGGGAAAGCCCCGGGAATTTGATGGGTTTCCAAATGTTTTTCAGAGTGCTTTGGGGAAACCATAAATGTTTGTTTGGTTAGGTATTGAATTGTATGTAAAGGAAGGGAAATTTTGGGAAGTCACAGAGGACGGGTTTTGGTCGTGCTTGTAAAAAAAAAAAGCGGGGGGAGAAAACTGAGCACTTTACAGGGCCCATATCTTTAATTGTAGGGATTAAAAATTTTTGCGAAGATTTTAGGAACGGGATGAAGAAGGTAATGGTGGTAGGTACAAGGGTCATTTGGAATTTCCCGGGGTCTAGTATGGGGATGGACATAGTGATTGGGGAATTTTTTTGCGGGGTTGTAAGGATGGGAAATTTTTGGGCATTGATGGGAGAATGTTATGACGGGTGAATAGAGAGTACGGGTTTTGCCATTTAAGGCTTAGGGTTTTTGGGGAGGGAATAGTAAAATGGGGTAAAACCTTGTACGCACGATTTAGGTGCAAAAAAAAGGTGGTTGGGTGGGGGTTAAAATGGAGAAAGTTTGAGGGGGGTCCTTGCCCAAATTTCGTTTGCTGTATGCAACCCCCTTTTAGGGAAAAGGTTGAGGAAGCAAACAACTTACAGGAGGAGGGAAGGGGTTCCAGGGGTATTGGTTATGTAGATGACACAACAATACGTCAATGAGTCGAAGGTTTGCAAAAAGGGGGAAGATATGGGTTTTTTGGGAGGCGTCGGGCAGCGTGTCAACAGGGCTAAATCGAAATTTTAAGATGGAGATTGGGGGGGGGGTAGAATGGGGTGGATTTGGATGGGATGTGACGAAAAGCTGAAAATTTTTTGGGGTTTTCATATGGGAGATGAGCAAAAGGCTAGGGGAGGAATTTTGGGAATTGGTGGGAAGAAAGTTGTACAAGGATGGAACCTAAGAGCGAAAAGGGTGTTCTCTAAAGCAAAGGGCAATAATAATAAATTCATTGGTTTATAGTAAAAGGGGACGTGGCAGTGGTGTATCCTTTACGGGAACGGGGATAAAGGAGATACAGAGAAAGGGGGCTTCGTTTTTAAAATGGGTTTTGGCGAGCATGGGGTAAATAAAGAGGTGGGTTTTGACGAATTGCGCAGAGGGGGAGAGGGCTTTTTTATGTAGGGCCGAGGGGGAAAGACCCTGATGTTAAACAAAAATACGTAAGGGGGGGGGGGGTAAAAGGGGGTGAGGGGTTGGGGGGGTGATGAGGGGTGTACGACGATGGTGGGGAGGAAAGGACTTGATGGAGTTGAGATATGCCAAGGGTTAGTTAGTAATTGGGGAGGGAAAAAAACTCAAGGTGGGAAGGGTTTGGGAGAGATGGAGGAAAAAACCAAATGATGCAAGGGGGGGCGGTTCCCCCTTTTTAGATTGGGGTACGATTTGACATGATTTCAGAAAAATTGATTGCCTAGGGAAGGAGTTATTTATAGGTCTGTAATGGGGGTTTAGCGTCAAAGCAGGGTTTGTGGTGTGGGTTTGGGGAAAAGGGGCGAAAATGCGAACATTTTGGGGGAATCGGAAACAACTTTTCCCTGCCCATATTTTTTTTGGGGTTGGGCAGGTTTCGGTTGGCTGGTAAATCTTCAAGTTAATGGTGGGGGCAAAGTAGAGTCCTGCTGCCCTAACTTTAGAGGTAAGGGGGGGGTCTGAGGTTTAAAAGAGCCCTTCTGTACATTGTGCAGATTCTTGTTTTATTCCTGGGCTTTAAGGGGAAAAGGGGGGGGGTTGGGGAAGGGGAATTGCGGCAGGGAAATTTTTCGCACGGTATGCAGAAATAAACTCATTTATGGTAAAAAGGGGGGACGCTTTCCCCGGGGGCAAAAGAAATATAACGGGAAGGGGAATCAGTAATTTGGCTACTTAAGTACTAAAGGGGGCCCTTTTTCCCTTTTTTAGAGCGAGTTATGACCATAATGAAGGATATTAAATGTGAGGATTGTCATGAGAGTTGTAGGGAGGGGATACATGTCAATGTGTTAATTGGGGAGTTTTCTTGTGTGTGAATTTTTTAGTTTAACCCTGTTTTAAAAAACAAAAGGTCATTGATGATCAAATTTTAATAAGGAAAAAGATCTTTTTAAGTGAGCAACACAAAGAGGGAACCTCAAAGCATTGTTAAAAACACTGTAATAAAATTAGTAACATGGTATGTAAACTTTATTTTAAAAAGTGTTTTAGTTTTTCTGTGGTAAGGGGTGAAATGGCATTTTGTCACCTTTATTATATTTAATTTTTTGAGGTGTTTGTATTATGTCTTTGTGTATAAAGTTTTAATATATAATGTAAATAAATTACATTCTTTGGTTATATTGCCCTTTTTTGGGTTTTAAGAACTGGCTGTATTTTATGGAATTTTTAAAACCCACCTTAGTTTTGGTGGGGTGTTTTTAGTTAATGAGTTGTGTGTGTGGTTGGGCACTTTGGGGGGGAATCAAAATTTTTCAGTTTAAAGGTTTTTTTTGTATAAGTTTGTGTGGGATAAGGAATGTGAAGTTGTTTTTTTTTATTATTTAATGGATCACTTTCTTTGTTTATGTAAACCCAAGTATACATACATGTATGATGTTATTGATTTTTAAATAAAAAAAAAAAAAAAAAAAAAAGGTCTCAATATGACGCTGAAATATTCAGATTGTTAAATTCGTGTTCGTCCCCATGTGAGTTTTATCCTTCATTGCCCATTTCCCTGTATTTGCTGTGTGTTTTGTGAGAAACTGTCTCACGATTTTAGCCAAAAGAGCAACAAATATTTACAATTGTACACTTTTATAATGTTTATGGTTGTAAAATTTCAGCTTTTTAAGGCAGGATAAAAACAAGTTTTTTTTTTTTTTTGTTTCAAGTGGTAGAAAAAAAATTAATTAGGTTCACTCTGTTTCATCTTCAGTCAATGCAAATTTACTACATGACTTTCCCTTTTAAATTTACTTCAGCCCGGGAAGTGTGGTTCTGTATCCGGGTCCTAAAGATTCGGTGTCTGTAGCAAAAAATATGGGGGAGATCAGGAAAAGAGGGAAAAAAGGAAAGTGGGGAAGGAGGGGGGGACTGTGACCGAGGAGGGGGGTGATACAGTGTGCGCTGAAAAAATGTGGTTTTAGGTAAGAGTTCAGCTCCTGGTCTTTCCTTCACTCTTTCCTGGATTCTAAATTCTAATTGTGTCCTTTTTTCAAAGCTTTTTTATGGGTGCTTTTTCTACCACTCCCAGTCCAAGAATATTACTTTGACCCCGCAAAAATCACTACATGCTGTTCTTTCCTGAATTTAAAAAATGGGGATCTTTAAGATACTATAATCACCTGGAAACCAAACCCGGACCCTTTAAATTCAAAATGGCCGTCCTACGTCATTTTTGGTGTTAGAATGTTCACAATTCCCTAACTTTTCCCCCCGGGAAAATTTAAAAAAATACAATTTAAAAAAAATTGCTACCGATCACAAGGGGTATTTACATACACTTTAAAAATCGCCTTTATTTAAATTTTAACAGTCAAAAATAAATTGTTTCTGGTGACTTAAAATAATGATATGGCCCCAATTGATTTTTTTTGACATTTCCCTAGCTACAGCAACAAAAAAATTTTTTTTTTTTCACTTGAAATCAAACAGGGGTTTTAAATTACTTTTCGACCCCGAAAATCCGTATTTCAGGAAGTGATACCGCGGGTGTTAGAGTTAAGTAGAGTCGAACAATGTAACTAAACAGAAAATGAGATTTGCCGAGGGCTGAGTGAACACAAAGTGATATCACATGCAGAAAAAAATATATTGAGGTTTTTTAAGAAAGAGAATAAGGATGAACTCCCGGAAAGTTACCCTCTAGAAATCCCATATTTAATTAAAGACAACGTTGTGTGTAATCGATCGTTTAAGTAAAAGATAAAATTTTTTCGGCCGCCTGTAGAAATTAAGATTATTTGATTATGTGTTTAAGAAAGCATAGGGAAAATATCATAGATTTTGTGTCAGCATTTTACCTTGGTTGTCAGCAAGGTCATGCGATTATGTTGTAAAAAGTAGACCTATTTGGGACTGAAATGTGAAGACTTGGGGTTGCGCCTCTACTACTTTTCCCCCATTAAAGCAAATAAAGGGTTAAAAAATTACATTGCTTTGTTCCCCTTTAAAAGCAAATTGGAAATGAACGTCCCTTTTATTATTAATTAATGATTTTTTGTTTTTTATTTATTTTTTGTGGCCACTATGGGGGATCTAATATTATGTCCCTTTGTTATCGGCTGATTCGGGGAAAGGTAAAGATTAGAGTTAAACCCCATAAAAATGTTCGATGGTTTTTACCCCCTCCCCTTTCCCCTCCCCCTTCCCCCCCCCCTTCCCCCCCCCCCTTTTTGGTCAATGTGGGGGGTAGTAGTCACTGACCCACTTAACCCCGTCCTCCGTAGAGTGGAAAGTAGTGTGAAATACGGGGGAAATAGTGTGAAAATACGAGTGGAAAGTAGTGTAAAAAAACAGCGAACGGGGTTTCCTCCTGCTCGCTCTTGTAAACTACTTTTTTTTTTCTTCAAATTGGGTTTTTTTGTTAAATTGTGCAATACTCGATAATTTAGTATGAAGATAGTATTTACT
This sequence comes from Cherax quadricarinatus, assembly GCF_026875155.1. Classification (NCBI taxonomy): domain Eukaryota; kingdom Metazoa; phylum Arthropoda; class Malacostraca; order Decapoda; family Parastacidae; genus Cherax; species Cherax quadricarinatus. The sequence continues at coordinate 79,951,889 of NC_069406.1, read as the reverse complement.
TGAACGAGTTTTGTATATAATCCGATTTAAAGGTAACACAGAAAAGGGAGTAAGCGTTTTTTGACAAGATGCGTATAAAAATGTATAATTTTATATGCCTTGTGTTTTATGATTACTTAGCTGCTTTAAATTTAAAAGAAAGTTTTATTGAAAAACGATTTACCCCAACCTCTGCCTATAGTTATGCTCTAATCAGAAAATATTAATAAGGCCTTATATGCCTGGAGGAAATTTGGGGTCATTATGTAATTATTTTGTGACTATGATGATTGCAACATCATTAATTAGCTTAAACAATCCCAAATAACTATTAAAACCCCCCCCCTCAAACTTCCTTGATGCGGTGAGGAAGTCCCTTGATCTAGGGCACTGGACGCTCCAATTCCCCCAATTGAGCCTGAATGCCTCCATCCCCCCCCTTCACGCACTGTAAAATCATCGAATTTACCTCTACCGTGATTTTAATCTAAAAAATTAGTTAAAAACCCCAAAAGACTGAAAAAAAACATTTAGGTGATAGATGATTACACTCAGTATTCGTGATCTTGGGTTTTAATTATTGGGTAAGGGGGTGGGGGGGGAAGGGGGAAGTATACCACTTTTCGTGCTACATAATCATCAACATATAGCGCATTGATAATTCGAGATGAAATCAGAATATAGAGTAAAATTGTTTAGAATATCCTGATGTGCCCGATCTTAAAAAGCTGCGTCAGTGAAAAATAAACCTTTATAAAGGCATTTTTACATCAAAGGTTATTACAACGCGGAAGTCGATGCAAATGTAAAGTCACTACACCCATAAAACTTTCGACCCAAAGGCATTTATTTAAAAATTTTATTTTCGACCCCCTTTACATCCCCAAGAATAGGGACTCATTGTACTGCCGTTTTCAGAAAACACTGGGGAAAATTTAACGACTCACTTGTGCAGTTACCGAGAAAAAGGCCTTTTTACGATCTGAAAAAAAAAAAACTTTTATTTTTGACAATGAGGGCTTTAATTCTCCACACTGACGGATAGAAACTTCCCTAAGTGGGAAAGGAATAGGGTGTGTTCCACAAGGGGAGCTCTTGGGCGGTGAAGAGGCTCTTGGGGCTGAGGAATTAAGACATTTTGGTTCCCTTTCCCAGACCGAACCCAATTACCCCCCAATCCCTTTCCCCCTTCTCTCCCATTCCTTTTCTCTTTTCTCCCCCCCATCCTTCCCTTAAACCCTTTTTTTTCGCCTTTGGGATTTTTCCCCCAGGCCTCTTTCCTAGGTAGGGGAAAAGGGTACCCCCCCCGGGCCCATCCCATTCCGCCGAAAGTCCTTGGCGGTTTGTTTACTAAAAACATAGAACATAAGAAAGGGGGGAACACTGCAGCGGCCTGTTGGCCATACTAGGCAGGTCCTTTACAATTTATCCCACTAACAAACATTTGACCAACCCAATTTTCAATGCCACCCAAGAAACAAGCTCCGATGTGCAAGACCCTCTCAAATCCAACCCCTCCCACTATGTACTTATCCAACCTAAATTTGAAACTACCCAAAGTCCTAGCCTCAATAACCCAACTAGGTAGACTGTTCCACTCATCAACTACCCTATTTCCAAACCAATACTTTCCTATGTCCTTTCTAAATCTAAACTTATCTAATTTAAATCCATTACTGCGGGTTCTCTCTTGGAGAGATATCCTCAAGACCTTGTTAATATCCCCTTTATTAATACCTATCTTCCACTTATACACTTCGATCAGGTCTCCCCTCATTCTTCGTCTAACAAGTGAATGTAACTTAAGAGGATCACCTGGAAGTGTCCCAATCCGTCTCCGGTCTCCCAGAGGGTGGCTTTGGGTGCCTTTCGGGTGACGGGTGTATCTCTGGACGCTGCCTGTTGGATTCCATGGGGGGTGGTGGACGGAGGAGGGACGCTTTGTGACGGGTGTCCAGCCGCCCTCTCTTTTGTCCACAGAGGTGGCTCGGCAGATGTGAGGTTGCTATCCCAGTGCTCGTTTACTGGTATGAAGGGTAGGGTATGGCACGAGTTCCATGCTGCATCTGCACTATTTCCGGTGCTTGGGTCCCCTTGGGCACGGAGGGGGACTTACAGCCCTTTTTTGCCTCCTAGGAGCTATTCCTTCATATTCCCTCCCTTTTTTACTTTTTTTTTCTACAAAACAAGAAAAGTGACATAACCATGGACTCGAAATCCATGAACTTGCTCCTCCCCGTGCCCCTTTCTGATACTGCACTGTTACAACTCTGCCTCATTATTTCAGCACTACTTGGACATTCCTAACGCCCCTGTACCTCTTGCTGGTGGAGTTTCGTTACCTGCTTCAGGTACAAAGGTTTCGATTGACTCCTTCAATACGTCTGACTTCAACTCTTCTTTGACTGTACCTCCGGCTTCTTCCTCTACGGTGCGTCAATTTTCAGATGGCCTGCTCGTATCACGTCAGACTCACTCTGGTCCCACACCTAAACGCCTGATGGTACTGCTTCGCCTCTCTCATTCTTCTGAGAAACGACCGGCACTTCACTCACTCCCTTTACACACACAAACACACACACACACACACACACACACACACACACACACACACACACACACACACACACACACACACACACACACACACAGTAGACTTCCTCTACTGCCTGTCTTTCCGACCATAGTATTAGCAAGGCGTTCCTATGCCATGTTGGTAGAGATACAGCCTTTCATGCTCTCAAGGATGGTACACATATCTTCAGTGTCCAGAATGTTAACCAAGCTCACGAGCTTTACCTCCTTACAACTATCGATACTATTCCCGAAAAACATCATTCCCTCAATTCTTGTTGTGGTACTGTCTTTCTGTCCCATACCGTTGTCCAACAGAATTTCCAGACATGTGGCGATGACTTTCTGGAACACCTAGAACTCGAAGACCTCCCAATCCTCAAAGTAGATATGTATGTCCTCCTTGACAACAGGCGTAAACGATACCCTTGCAATGTAGCTCGCTTAACTTTTGACTGCCGTGACCTTCCGTCCTCTGTATATATTGTGGGACACCGTTTATGAGTACGAAAGATGATCCCTACACCGAAACAGTGTAGAAAGTGCTGGCGTTTTGGTCATCTAGCAAAATATTGCAGGTCCACGAACGAATGCCCAGTCTGTGGTGCCTACGACCATGCCAATACGTCTTGTAGTCTACTTCCCTCTTGCCTTAATTGTCATGAGGCTCACCCAACTTAAAGCTATCTCAGAATATATTGAGGAGACTAGACCATTGATAGACACTGATCTACCTACTGTTCCTCCTCTTCACTCTTCTCCATCTGCACAACTTTTCTTGCAGCATCCCAATCCTTCGCTGCTTAAAAGTTTTCCGCTACCTCCACATGTGGACTTCTCTAATCATGCTTTTTTTTTAATAATAATCTAATCATACAAGTCCGTAGATACATCTACCTTCAAATTTTTTGTATCTTTCTCTGTGCAAATCATGGCTTATTTACAGTGAAATATCCACGGCCTCAGAGGTAACCGGGGTGAGCTTCAGGTGTTGCTCTCCCAGTTTTTCCCTGTTTGTGTTTGTCCACAAGAACCCAAATTACCATGTGATGTTATCCATCCCATCTCGGGCTATGAATTCTTACATTCATCAGATCCTTTTCCCGAAGGATCCTTTCATGAAAGTGCACTTTTTATATGCACTAGTATTCCATACTGTCAGCTCTTTCTTCATACTTTGCTGCGTTACACTGCAGCCCGTATCCACTTGAATAAGTGGTATACAATCTGTTCTTTGTAAATCTCTCCTCGGGCATTATCTATCCCAGATGTTGCATTTCTTATTTCTTCCTTACCGTCACCACTTCTGTTACTTTGCAGTTTTAAAGGCCACCATTTCCTCTGGGGGGGGGGGGGGGGTCTTCCGTGGCACTCAGTTGGAGGCTTTTCTCGCTTCTCTCCCCCTCCATGTTTTAAATGCGGTTGCTCCCACCCATTTTGATCTTCATACTCATTCTCTTGCCA
>NC_069406.1:79931313-79947372 GCF_026875155.1 Cherax quadricarinatus | reverse complement strand
CTTCTGTAAAAAGGTTTCGATTGACCCCTTTCAATACGCTGATTAAACTCTTTTTGACTGTCCCCCCGGCTTTTTCCTCTACGGGCGTCAATTTTTCAGATCCCTGCTCGTATCACGTAGATCATTGGTCCCACACCTAAACCCCCTGAGGAAAGCTTCGCCTCTCTCATTCTTTGAGAAAAACGGCACTTACTCCCCCCTTTACACACCAACACCAACACACCCACACACACACACACACACCACACACACACACAAAACACACCCCACACAACACACATAGTTTCCCTCTACTCCCTGTCTTTCCGACCTAAAAATTAGAACGTTCCTTGCCATTTTTGGTAGAGATACAGCCTTTTTCATCTCTAAAGGGTGGTAAAAATTTCTTCGTGCCCAAATTTTAAACCAAGCTCACGAACTTTACCCCCTTAAACTATCGATACTATTCCAAAAACCCCTTTTTCCTCAATTTTGTGTGGTATGTCTTTCTGCCCCATACCGTTGTCCAACGAATTTCCAGACAGTGCGATGATTTCTGGAACCTGAACTCGAAGACCTCCCAACCTCAAGGTTATGTATGTCCTCCTTGAAACAGGCGTAAACGAACCCTTGCAATTAGCCTTTTAAACTTTTGACTGCCTGACCTTCCGTCCTCTGTAATTTTGGGGAAAACGTTTATGAGTACAAAAGATGATCCCTACACCGAAACAGGTAAAAATGCTGGGTTTTGGTATTAGCAAAAATTGCAGGTCCCGAACAAAATCCCATCTGTGGTGCCTTCGACCATGCCAATACGTCTTTTAGTCTACTTCCCTCTTGCCTTAATTTTCATGAGGCTCACCCAACTTTAAAACTTTTCAGAAAATTTTTGAGGAGACAAAAACCATTGATAGACCTATTACCACTGTTTCCCCCTCCAAATCTTCTCCATTGCACAATTTTTTGCGCTCCCAAACCTTCGTGCTTAAAAGTTTTCCGCTACCTCCCCTTTTGGACTTCTCTAAACATGTTTTTTTTTTAAAAAAATAATTATCATACAAGTCCCTAGATAATTAAACCCTTTAAATTTTTTTTATCTTTCTCTGTGCAAATCATGGCTTTTTTACAGTGAAATACCACGGCCTCAGAGGAAACCGGGGTGAGTTTCGGGGTTTTTGCCTCCCATTTTTTCCGTTTGTGTTTGTCCACAAAACCCAAATTACATGTGATTATCCACCCATTGGGGCTTAAAATTCTTCATTCATCAGATCCTTTTCCAAGATCCTTTCATGAAAGTGCACTTTTTATATGACTATATTCCTCTGTCGGCTCTTTTTTATACTTTGTGCGTTACACCAGCCCGTACCCACTTGAATAAGTGGTATACAACTGTTCTTTGTAAATCTCTCCTCGGGCATTATCTATCCCAAAATTTGGGCTTTCTTTTTCTTCCTTCCGTCACCACTTCTGTTACTTTGCATTTTAAAAGGGCCACCATTTCCTCTGGGGGGGGGGGGTTTTCCGTGGCACCATTGGAGGCTTTTCTCGCTTCTCTCCCCCCCTGTTTTTTAAATGCGGTTGCTCCCCCCCCTTTTTTGACTTATACTATTCTTTTGCCGATCTCTGGGTCCCCCTTTTCCCAAATGTACTAGACTTCACCTATTGTCCTGGGGATTTGCATGACAACGATCTTTTTTCAATATTTTACTTTTTCCTTCTTATTCACCACCACCTCGTGCCCACGCGGCAATGAGGAGAAAAACTGGGCCCTTCACTCCATCTAACTGCTTTTAGTGTTTCCCTTTTCTTTCCCCACCACTGACAGTTTTACACCTCTTCTGCCTCATTTTAACCGCAGCTTAACATTAATATACCCCAAACCTGGGGAGGCATTTCGAAGTGTGGCCTTGATGTTCCGTGCTTGTCCCGGGTCAATACTTTGAAAACGGCTGCGTGGGCGGGTACCGGTACAATAGAACCACAAGAAACTCCTTGATTTTAAGCAGAAGACAATCGCTCGCCGTGTCCCCGTGACACTAAATGCATTGCTACGGGATTTTTTCTCCGCTATTTGCTTCCCTTGAGTGCGCCGGGAAAAAAAATACGGAAACTGAGGGGTAAACTCTCCCGAACGGCTCCTTTCTTTGGTGGCCGGGTGTTGATATCGAAAAACCCTTTTATTTGCCCCCCGAATTGGTAATCATTTTCCGATCCCCTCAGGGGCTTTATCTATGCCCCTTTTTCTTCCTAAACGTCTGCCAGAAGTTGAGCCCTTAAACTTTTTATCTATCAAGAAAAAAAATTATTTCCTCTTACATTCTGGAAAAGAAGGCAACACAGTTGCCCGGGCATCGGACTGGTTTTACTGCATTTATGCTCGTATGCTACACAACCCTTAGGGCCTAATCTTTTTTTGGTCACAAAAAATTCCCCCAGCTTGGAAATTTTTCCCTTTTTCTCCCTTTCCGCAAACCGGGTATACGGGACTGCCCCCCACTATCGTCCCACTGCTCTTACCGTGCAGTTTTTAAGGTGATGGAAGTCTGGATAAGATTTTGATGTAGTATTTAGAGAGAAAAAGTCTCTCCGCTCGTCAATATGGCTTTCGTAAGGGCCGTTTTACCACTGTTTTACTACGCTTTGATACATATTCCGTAATGCCTTTCCAAAACTTCAGTTTTTACCATCTTTTTTTGATCTCAAAAGCAATGAACAATTTGGGGGTGTAATATCTTGGCCCAAAAGGGCCCTCCTTAGGCCCCCGAGGGAATCTATAAATTTTTTCCTTTAAAACTAAATTAAAGAAATAACGTGTTTGAGTTATTATTTTTTCCCCCCTTTTCCAAAGCTGAAGGGGCCCCCCCGGGGGTTTGTTCTGACAAACATTTTTTCTCCTTGTTTTTTAATGATCTGGCCTTATTCTTCCTCAAATTTTGGGTGGGCTCTATGCTGAGACTTCGCTATAACTTGTGCAGGCGCTGACTGTCGCCTCATTGCAGTTTCTCTCCAGCATGCGATCAACAGTGCTTCCAATTGGGCCACCTCATACGGGAGGTTCCTTACACAGTAAATCATTTTAGTCATTCTTCTCTGTATGTTCTCTAATGAGTCTATGTCCATCCTGTAGTAAGGGGACCAAAACTGAGCAGTACTAAAACTCGCCAAATTACTTTCACTAGACGGTCTCTCGTCTCTGATCATCTATTGTACCTATATGGCTCACGTATCCCAGAACGTGATACTGTCAGGTTTCTCGGCGTTCTGTTTGACTGTAAGTTATCCTGGAAACCTCACATTTCCTCTCTAAAGGCAACTTGTCATAGCCGGCTGAACCTCCTTAAAACACTCACTCACCTTTCATGGGGGCTGGTCGAAGAACTCTCCTTCCACTACATTCAGCTCAAATTTTATTGAAACTTGCTTATGGCGACCAGATATATTCAGCGGGATTACGTTTATGCCTCGGTGCTTTTCACTCTTCACTGGTTGAGAGCCTCTATGCAGAGGGGAATACTCCATCCTTGTCCGATCGCCGTGATACTCATTGCCTTTACTCTTGTGTTTGTTCTCATGACTTCCGCAATCTTTCCATATATAGGATACTCACTAATGTTAGACATTCCTTACTTGTTCGTCACCTCTTTTTACTCCATCCCTTTTCTCTTCCTTTACATTTGCTCTTGTCTTCTCTTCAGTTACCACCTTTCAATGTTCATGTAGCATCTCACTTTTTCCTACCCCATTGGGAAGTTCGTGTCTGTTCTTTTCCACTCCCATGCGCGAAAGCCCAACTGCCTATGGTGGCTTCTTGCTCTCTTTTTCTTAACCATTTCTGATCCCCTCTTCAAGGGGGACTCTTTGGCGTGGTTAAGAGGATCTGGGTCTGAGAAATTAGACCTTTTGGTCTCCTTCCTCAAACCGAACCTAATTATCCCCCAGTCCCCCCTTCCCTATCCCGCCCTCCCCATGCTTCCCTATTTCCCCTTTCCTCCCCGCCCCCCACCCTCCCCTTGTTTCCCGCCTCATTAAAGTCTCTGGAATCCTCCCCTCGGGAATTACGGTTTCTAGGAAGGAGGAAGTGTGCTGGGGTTCATCCCACTCCGTGGGGTCTCTCGGGAGTGGTGTGGTTTGCCGTGGAATCTGAATTGTCTGAAGGTGCCCTGCTTCCTTCCCGGATTTACGAGAAGTCAGCGAGGTGCCCTTCAGATAATGGATGTATCTCCAGAAGCTGCCTGTTGGTTGAGAGGTGGCAGCCGAAGGAGGGATGCTTTGTGGTGGGTTTCCAACCGCCCTTTCTTTTGTCCGCCGAGGTGGCTCGGTAGATATGGGGCTGCTATCCTGGAGCGATGGTTTACTGGCGTGAAGGGTAGGGTATGGCACAGGTTCTACGTTGCATCCTTCACTGCCCATGGGATCGAGGCTCTCTCGGATAAGGGGGTGAATTTCTGGCCCTTCCGTGCCTCCTAGTGACTGTCCCTCTACCGTCCCCCTTTTTTCTTATGTCTTTTCTTTTTTTCTAAAAATAACAAGAAAGGAGATATGGAAGAATCACTGTTCTGACCCGGCTCTGTTATCAGTCAACTCTTCTCGACTATTCTCATAACCCTGTACCTTCTGCCAGTGATGTTTCGTCACCTGCTTCAGGTGCTGCGGCGTCACCCGTTTCTGTCCATGCCGCTACTTGTAACATGCTTTTCACAATGCGTCCAGCTTCCTCAGATACAGTGCGACGGTTTTTGGATCGCCCGCCTCCCTTGGGTAAGACCGCCCATGGTACTACTTCTAAGTGTCCAAGATAAGCTACTGATGACAGTTCGTCGATGATCGCTCAAAAACAACCTTCACGACACTCACTACCTTTGCGTACCGGGCTAACGAGTGCACAATGGACAAAATTCTTTTTTTTACAAACGATTTTTTCAAACGGAAAAAATTTTTTTGATCTTTGGAACGGGTTTTAAAACTCTCTTAAGACACTGTGGCCAAATATATTTTTTACACTCTTCGAAGGGTGCACGTGTTATAACTGTACAAAATTCAAGCCAGTGAATCATTTCCCCATTAAATAGCATCCCGGGCCCCCCGGTCCGTAAGCACTCTCCCTCTTAATTTTTTTCAGTGGAACTGTGATCTTACCACGCACCATTGTACAAAGTGATTTTTGCTTGCAGTAAATGATTTTTTTGGAAAAAATTTTTCCCTGTAAAACCTTCCTATTTTTAAGGAAAGATTTTTTACACCCTGCCCGCTCGGGGGAAAAGGCTTTTTTCCAAAGTAACATCGCCCCTTTTTAAACCCTTTGTGACTGCCGTGAATTCCCTTCCTTGTCTTATTGGGGGCCATCGTTTGGAGGTCCGTCAAGTTTTTTCCACTCCCCAACAGTGCCCGTAATTGCGGCGTTTTGGGACACCCCAAAAAAAGACCGCAGATTGGGTGGAATCCCCAATCGGGTGGTGCAGTGGATCATTCCAATAGGGTCTTGTATTTCTTCCCCCTTTTGTCTCGTTTAAAAAGGGAAACCCTCATCCTTTTTCCCCCCAAATTGCCAGGTTTATCGTAAAAAAAGAACGAAGGCCTAACACAAAGGGGCAGTCTCTCAGTTCCGCCTTTAAGAAAATTTCCCTTGGGGCCCCGTTTGTTGAGAAGCCGTCGACCTCCAACCTTGCAGTCCCCCCCTCCCACCCTTCTGGTCCTTGTCTTCCGGAGTCCCCCCAAGGTTTTTAAATGTTTTTGTAGTTTTACCCCTCTGAAAATCCTACCCTGAACATTTTTTCTACTTCTATTCTACCGGGGGGGCCACCCCCTTCTCAGTCCACTAAAACCTTTGGGCAACCTACATTTTCTTTTGTGTCCCCCTCATGTACAGAATCAATTTTCTACCGGGGACTATTTTCCCCTCACTTTCCAGTCTCACAAAAGGGTGGGGGTTCACCCCCCTCCTTATGTATTTCCCCTCTTCCCAGGTTTCCTCCTGCCCTTCTCCCATATTTACCCTCCCAACCCCCTTTCCCCTCTCCTGTTCTCGGCCGCTCTTCCCCCCCACCCAAACACATCTCCCCAAAGGCTCATACCCCCGCCCTCCTCAACCTTTTTTGGTTGCCTCCTTATTTTACTTTTAAAATTTTTTTTGGCAATGCCTCCCCCTGTCTCTGACATATGGCATGCGGTTCCTTATTAACAAGGGGACTTTAGACGTATCTCCACTATATAGTGGAGATGACACCCCCGATTAAAACCCAAAGGGCCTCCATCTACCCCTTTTTTTTCACGACAAAATACAACAATTGTTCCTCTGCAATACTTAATTTTTTCCCTTTGCTTAAAAGCTTCCCCGTGCTCCCCCCTTTTTACTTTACTGATTTTAAAAAATTATAGGTTTTATCGCTTTTATCTTTTCTCATTTTTTTTTTGTACATGTTTTTTTTTTACAGGGGAAATTATTCGGGGCCCTTTAGGGGAAATCGAGAACTCCGGGTTGTTGTCTCCCAGTTGTCCCCAGTTTTGTGTTGGGTTGCAAGAGCCCAAAAAATTTCATTCTTTTGTATTCGTCCGTTTGGGCTACTTTGATACATTTTTTTCCAAACCCTTTTTTTTTTTTTTTTTCCGGGAAAAAATTTTTTAAATAAAAAGTCCCGCTTTTTGTTTGCGTTGAAAAATAAGCATAAACAAGTTTTTTTTTCATTCCCCGCTGAATTATACTGCAGTCGTTTTTATTTACTCCAGGGGGTTAAAACAGTTGGTTAACTATCTGCCCTCCCTCCCGTGCATTCTGGCCCTCGGATACCCCATTTTTTAATTTCTTCTTTACCACCCCCCAATTGTTGTTGGGTGGGGTTTAAAATTGCTCACCATCACTGTGGGGGGGGCCCCCCACTGGACTCTCGAAGTGATCTTTTGAGTTTTTTCTCACACCTATCCTCTTCTTTTTTTAAAAATTCCGGTATTTCCTACCCATTTTGACTCTCATACTCAGTCTCCTCATTGACCTTTCTTTTCGGGTTCCCCCCCCCCTTTTGAACTTGATTTCGTGGTATTTTTTTCCGTTTTTACACGGTAGTGATAAACCCCCCCTTTTTTCCTTCAAATACTACCACGATGCCCGCCCCTTTTTTGTAGCCCTCGTTGGAAAATTTTTTCGAGAAGTTGGGACTTAACATTTCCCATCTTATCACCTGTTGCGGGGAAACCCCTTCGTCCTTTTTTGTTTAACGGCACAGTACCCTTTTTTTCCTTAGCCTAACTGTGGCGATGCTTTTTATCCCCCCAAAACCCCCGGCAGAAATTCTTGGCATGCATACCTTGGTGGTTTTCCTACCCTGCCCCCCCCCCCCCCCTGCAGTGCGTTTTTAAAAAGTGCTGCATGGGGCCGTTTTCGATATTCTTCTGCAGAGCATTTTGTTGGATTTCAAGGGGCCCAAGGGGAGTTTCTCGCCGAATTTAAATTTGCGATGCTAAAAAAAAATTGTTGGTGGAATTTCGTGTCTACCATTTAATTTGTCTTTCCCCTTTTTTGGGCCCCCTTAGGGCCTTTTAAAACCATAATCGGGAAGGATTTCATGTTTTTGAAAATTTAAACAAAGTTTTGCCCCAAAAGCCTACCCCTGCTAGGTGTCCTAAAACCCCCTCTTAATTAGTATTTTTAAACATGTAAAACCCCACAATACCCAAAAAAACTGTAAACCCCACTTTTAAACCCCTTTTAGAGGGAAAAAAACTTGAATGTGAGTTTCGATTTGGGAAAAAAAGGGGCGAAATTTTTGTGGTAAGTCACTCCGGGGCCCCGCTGCCCTTTTGGCCCGGGGTTTCCCCGGGTTAAGCCCCGGAACCCTTAGAAGTTGCCACAGCAATCGGGAACTTTTCTTGTCCGTATCTCCGAGGGGTTCCCTCTGGGCCCTCCTTTCTTGCGTCTAAACCTAGCAAAAAGCAATTGCTAAAAGATTTCTCCTCCGAGGGTTTGGGGCCCTTTTAATGTACCTTTTCTCTTCAGGGAAATGGTGTCCCTGCTTTTTCCCTTTCCCCAAAATAAACGGCACCGGGGGCCCATGATTCCCCCATAAATTTGCTTCAACATCTTCCCTTTTTACGGGCCCCTTCCCCTTCTTTTTTCTCTTTTTAAAACTAATTTGGAAATGAGGGGTTTCCCCATAAAAACTGGAAAACGGCTATTGTTTCTTTCAGATTTGCAAAACCCGGGGGCCCTGGACTGGGAAACCCCTCCCATTGCCCATTGCCCGACCAGCGTGGTCCCGAAGGTATTGGGAAAGATTGGTGAATAAGGTCGATGGGTTTTAAGACACACAAAGGCTTTCGGGCCCCGGGCCCCCTCTACGGGTTTTCCCCCTTGCTTCACTTGATAGTAAAAATTCGAAATTTCCCTTTTCTAACAAACCCCTGCTTAGCGGTCTTTTTTTATTAGAGGAAAGGGATATGACACCACTTGGAGGTATAACTTTTTGCTCAACCCACTTCCTAGGCCTTCACGGTAATTACCAAACTTCTCGCTGTTTTTGTCCCTTGACATTTTCGGGTTTCCCTATTGGCCAATTTTCGCTTTTTCCCCGGAAATTTGTACAAACCGAGGAAGTTCCACAAAGGGTTTTGTCCTCAGCCCCTATTCTTTTTCTCTTAGCTAAAAATGATTTTCCCCCTTTTTCTTCCTTCGGGAAATTTTTGGGCGTCACTTTATGTTATGACTTTGCTATAGCTTACTCGATGCGACTGTCGAATTAGCAGCCCCCCTTAGGTTTTGGGAAAAAAAAAAATTTCCCACTTTGATCACTTTAAAATTTTTTGAACAAAAAAAAAGGGGTTTTTTCCCTTTACGGGACGTCCTCTAATTCCGGATACCCCCTTTTATTTTTCACGGTTCCCCCGATTCCCCGCTTTTGATTGGTCCCAAATTTCTGGGCCCCCTCTTTGATCGCAGGTGGCGTGGAAAACCAAAATTTCTTCTTTAAAGAAAAGCTTGCAATGGTCTGCTAAATCTCCCCTTTAAAATTCTCGCGCATCATTCATGGGAACCAAACGTCCCCATTCTCCGCCGTTTGCATTCCCCCCTAGCTTGGGCCAAGCAGGATTATGGTGACCAAACCTATTCTGCGGCCTCTCCCGCAACTCTTGTTGGATTTCCCTTTTATCACCAAACTCCGTCTGTGCCCCTTGGGGCCTTTCGTTCACCCCCAGTTTTAGAGCCTCTATGCGAAGCGAATATTCCATGCTTGTCCCATTGCCGTAATGCTCATTGGGCTTCGCTATTATGTTCGATTCATGACCTCCACAAAACCTTTCCGTATATAGGATGGTAAAGATGTTAGTAGACGTTCTTTTTTTTGTTCCTCGGGCCCCCCCCTTTCTCCGCACTTTTTTTTTCTTCCTCAAATTTCCCCCTTGTCTTTTCTTCAGTTTTCCATCTTTTTTTGTTCATTTTAGCATCTCATTTTCCCCCGCCTCCAGGGAAAATTCCAGTGTTTGGGGACTGTTTTTCCCACTGCCATACGCGGGAAACCCAACTACCTTCGGTGGCTTTTTCCTGCTCTCTTTTTCTTGACTACTTCCGCTCTCCTCATGCCATCGCAGTGTACACTGATGGTTCTGTCTTCTGACTGCTTCGGATTCGCAGCAGTGTTTCCGGACAGTGTCGTGCGAGGACATTATCCTCAGCCAGCATTTTTACAGCTGAATTGTATGCAGTTCTAGTAGCACTTATCCGTATAGCATCTATGCCTGTGTCACCATTTGTAGTGCATTACAGGTTATAAAGAAAATTTGATATACCTCACCCCTTAGTTCTTCGTATCCAACTTTGGCTATGTCGTATCTCTAGCAAACACATATATTGTTTTTTGCTGGATACCTGGTCATATTGATGTACAGGACAATGAACAGGCAGACACTGCTGTTGCGGTCAGCAGTACATGACCTCCTAGTTTCATATAGAGGTGTTCCATTCACAGACTATTTTGCTGAAATTGCTACCCACCTTCGCACCTGTTGGCAACAACGTTGGTCTGATCTGGTCCATAAACTTCATTCTATTAAACCGAGTATAGGTTCCTGGCCGTCTTCTTGTCATCATTGTCGAGGTTGGGAGACTAATCTTCTCCCACTTCGCATCGGCCACACTCGTCTTACTCACGGGTATCTCATGGAGAGGCGCCCTGTTCTTCTCTTGAGAATTGTCAAGTTCCAGTATCTGTTAGCCACGTTCTGTTGGACTGTCCACTTTGTCAACGAGCACGCAGAATTTATGTCCAATGTCATCTCCACTCAGCTGCTCTTTCTTTACCTTCCCTTCTTGCTGATGGATACTCCTTTAATCACGACTCTCTCATTGACTTATTGACAGCGGCCGATTTACTACACAAACTATGACGATGATGCCTCTACTCCTTCCTCTGTCTTACTACCGTACTCTCTAGCTACCGACTCTGCTCCTGCCTATCCACTTCCCGCTGGCACTCCAGTACCCAAACAATCATCCCTCTCCCTCTTGTCACCTAATTTCCCCTGCATACTTCCCTGCCCTGCTTGTTTTTTTGATTATGGTAACACTTCCAATGGCATTCTCACCGCCATCGCAGTTACACCAATGGTTTCCAAGTCTTCTGAATGGCGTCGCTTCGCAGCAGTGTTTCCGACAGCGTCGTGCGAGGGCATTTTTATCCCCGGCTAGCATTTTTACGGCTGAATGCATGACATTCTCGTAGCACGTATCCGTATTGGCATCTATGGCTGGACACCATTGGGTCGTGTCAAATTCCCTTAGTGCTTTCAGGGGCTATACGAAAGTTTGATACTCCTTTCCAACTTTGGTTACGCCTTATCTCTAGCAAGCAAAAAGAATATTATTGTAACCATGACGAGATTACTCGTAGGATTGGCTGATCCCTGTTGGTTTAAGGAGTCTTATGATTCTCGCTCCAACAATCGCTGGCCAGTACAACATGGGTTCGAATCCTTGGCTAGCACAGTGTCGTTTATTGATATATATATATACATATTTATATATATTATATATATATATATATATATATATATATATATATATAATATATTATATATATGTGTGTGTGTGCGAGAGAGAGAGAAGATTTAAAGCCTCACTTGGGGAGCGTACCACTCCCCACACATAGTTTCGAATCCCTCTGACTGCAATATTTCTCTGTATATATGTGTATATACTTATATGTACATCATCAACTTTCTTCTGTCAGTTATAATAATAATTTGCATTCTATATTGATGATGCAGATGCGGGAATGTTTTCTGAATTAACCCTTACTTTACAAGTTGCTTTCAAACATTTTGATTCGGTGCATGTGTTGCTAATACTTCAGCTGTGATACAGCCTGAGTGTTTCTTCTTTTCCATCGTTTCTGATGTATACAGCTGAAATCCTATATTTCCAGCTGAGATAATAGGACAGGAAAAAAGGGATTGAGATATCCCGGTTCTTTAACTGCTTCCTATGATTACCATAGTGTCTGACTAGGAACAACAGAAAAAAAATATATGTAATTATCTTAATGATTTGGAGGAAATAATTTATCTTTTTTAAACTAAGAATGGTATAACACTCAGTATTTGCCCATAACAATGTGGCTAACACTTGTAAAAATAACTCTTGGCTTTACCTTTAACTTTGCATTCAGCGTCACGTTAACCGTAATATCTCATCTGAAAACTCTGCTGCTCGCGGAGAAAATTGAATTTACGGATCCCAGGATATGCGTTCCAGGCCATTAGTATACATGTAATATTCTTAGAAATATTATATATGAATGGTAGGACATGTTTTCCGGGCCATTACTGTGTAGGCAATCGCCTCTGCCCAGCTGATAATACTCGCTTAATTTCTACTCACTGTAGTAATCTGATGCAAGATCTGCACTCTGTGTGATTACTACCCCCAGAGTCTTGCAACCACTTTGCATTTTGCGCTGTCTGTCTGTACCTTTCACCACATGTCTTGATGTTTGTGTTATATCCCTACTTCTCTCACCACATTACTTGATATAGGTATCTTTATATGTCTCTTACTGTTATCTAACTGGCAGTTCTCACTAAGTTTTGTATATATATAATAATAGATATATATATATATATAGTATATATATATATATATATATATACGAAGATATATGTCGTGCCTAATAGGTAAAACTTGCGATCATGGCTTAATAGCAACGCTCATCTTGCCATATAAGACAAGCAAAAATTTGTGTATGCAATAAATTTCCCAAAAATCTAATTTCATGGGATTATTATTAAATCTTGTAAAACTTAAACATATAAGATTGGATTAGGCTAAATTAATTTGCGCTTGTTATTCAAAGGTTAGGCTAGTTTTCTAAGGTTCTTTTGTGTACAAAATTATTAATTTTTAACAATAAGATGAAATTTTAGAAAGACTTAATTTTAAATGATTTATTGCTAATTGAACCAGTTTTAAATACCTATTCGGTCATTTTATATATATATATTATATATAAAAATATATATATATATATATATATCTATATATATATATAGATATATATCTATATAATATAATATAATATATATATCGTGCCGAATAATGTAAAACTGGCCAATTAGCAATAACTCATTTAAATTAATTCCTTTCTAAAATTTTTCTCTTATACGTTTAAAGATATATTTTTTTTCATTAATATTAATGTAAAAAATTTTAATTTTGCTAATCCAAAAGAACTTAGAAAACTACCTAACCTAATATAACAAGAAAATAATTGAAGTTTTTAACCTAACCCAATAACTAAATATTTTTTAGATTTATATTTACAATAAATTTAATATTAAAACAAACACAGTTGAAATATATTTTTTTTTCGTTAGTTCAGAACGATTCTTTCTGGCGAAATTATGCATACACAAATTTTCACTTGTCCTATATGCATATAAAACGTTTGCTATTTAAGCCAAGATCGCAAGTTACATCTGCCTATTCGGCACGACCCCCCCCCCCCATATATACATTATAAATGTATATATATGGATATAAATATATATGATATAATATAGAGTATATAATATATATATAATGTATATATATTATATAAATTTATATATACATAAATCAGTGTTGTTTTGCATATGGGGTGTGTGTGTGTGGTGTGTGGAGAAAATTTTCCCCTTCGGTGGAAGAATTTCTTGATGCCAATATTTATATTTTTGGGGGAATGATGAAAGTGTCTTGCAACGGTGCCTGTTTTTATGCGTATGAAATAGAAAAGCATAATTAAACGCAATTTTATTTGACAACATTTTTATTTAGTCTTCTCTTGAAATACCTCCTTTACAAATGTATATTTTATAATATCGGTAGTTATAATGCATCATTAAAAATAAACGACTAAGATTCCATTTACTATCTACTGCACTAATGGAAGCGAAACCTAAAGGCAGTCATATTTTTCACTACTTATTGCTACTTTGTGAGAGGAAAGGAGAACGTTGAGTAAGGAGCCTCCAGTGAATCACAACTGGACGACAAGAAGCCACAGGTGCGCCAGATAGAAACAAAACACTTCCCCTCAAGCACCGAAGACAGTGCTCCTACAGACATAACGTCCGACATTAAGGATTCTGAGTGGCACAAATATATAACGTTTGCTGGGCTGTATAGTTCCATTTTATACATAGTCACACCGGGAAAAAATTTTTTTTAGTCGGAAGCAAAAGCCACCCGCCGCAGTGGAGAAGCCAATACATTAGTTCATGTTGGCAAGCAACGTATTCCTTGGTTACTGCACACATTTATCTTCCTGTACTTAGAGCCTCTCATCACGCGTGATCACATATATATTTCCATCTCAAAACACTCAACGCTTATGCTAACCGAATTTATATAACACATTGTCTTCGCGGGGGAAAATGTCGCGATGCCTTTCAGAAACCGGAATTCAAGACAGTGGCAGCTAGTGGTGGGACCTTTTTCCCGTCATAATATTAGTGTTCGCCGGTGTTAACGCCATTGACAGCGTTTTTTATGCATGGTAAGAAAAGACAGTATTGATAAGTGGGTGGGGACGTGCAAGAGTACCCCAGCTCAGGAAAACTGGGTCTGGTATAAAGATATGAAGGTAGAAACGTACCTCCAGCTTACTTGCTTGGGCCTGCACCCACCATCTTACTGACAAGTACATTGCCAATATATATATATATAATATATATATATATATATATATATATATATTATATATTATATATATATATATATATATATATAATATATATATTGCAGGTGAATATATATATAAATATATATATATAATGTCTGCCGAATATGTAAAACTCTGCTCAATTAGCAGAACTCTTTAAAAATTAAGTCCTTTCTAAAATTGTCGCTAATACGTTTAAAGATATTTTTTCATTAATGATAATGCAAAAATTTTTCATTTTGCACACCAAAAGAATTCTTAAAACCTTACCTATCCTTATTATAAAAGAATAATTTATTTTTAGCCTAACTTAACTAAATATATTTTTAGATTTGTTACAATAATATAATACTAAACAGACGACAGTGAAATATTTTTTTCGTAAGGTTCAGAATGATTTTGGCGAAATTATTGCATACAACAAATTTTCAACTTGTCCTATATGGCAAGACGAGCGTTGCTATTTTAAGCCAAATCGCAAGTTTTGCCTATTCGGCACATATATATATATATATATATATATATATATATATATAAATAATATATATATAATAAGATATATATATATATATATATATATATATATATTGTATGTAATTTTCAGTACAAACACTGCACAACAAACGACTTCGAACCCACGTTGTACTGCACCGCCTCAATGTGGAGCGAGGCACCACATAACCTTTAAATCCACCAAATCAAGCGGTCCAGTACAATTGGGTTCATCCTTGCTAAGTGTAAGTGGTTATTTGATCAATGTCACTCGATTTGTGTACAATATATATAATATATATATATATATTATATATATATATATATAATATATATATATATAATGGGTGATGAATGTTGCAGAGAGGAAAGGCTGGAGGCAGTGGAGAAGTCATGTCTGTGGGCAATGTGTGGTGTGAATATAATGCAGAAGTCAGTAGTTTGGAAGGTTAGAGGAGGTGCAAGATTACCACAACTGTTGTCCAGAGGGCTGAGGAATGGTTGTTGAGTGGATCGGACATGTAGAGAAATGGAGCGAAACAGAGTGAATTCAAGAGTGAATCAGTCAGTAGTGGAAAGGAAGGTGGGGCGGGTCGCCCTAGGAAAGGTTTGGAGGGATGGGTGTAAAGGAGTTTTGTGTGCGAGGGCTTGGACTTCCAGTCAGGCATGCGTGAGCGTGTTATGATAGGAGTGAATGGAGACAAAATGGTTGTATTAATACTTGACTGCTGTTGGAGTGTGAGCAAAGTATCATTTATGAAGTAGTTCAGGGAAACCGGCAGGCCGGACTTGAGTAAGACGGAGAATATGATAGCAGATGAACAAGGAGGCTTAGGAAAAGGTAGGGGGTGTGGACGCAGGTGTTTACAGTGAAACATAATAAGCACGGAACATAATGTAGATAAGGCTAAAGAGGTCTTTTGTGGCATTTAATGGATTTGGAAAAGGCGTAAGACAGGGTGGATAGGGGGGCAATGTGGCGATGTTGCAGGTGTATGGTGTAAGGTAGGTTACTGAAGTAGTGAAGAGTTTTAACGATGATAGTGAGGGCTCAAGTTAAGTATGTAGGAAAGAGGGAAATTAATTTCCAGTCAAAGTAGAAGTAGGCCCATAGACAAGGGATGTGTGATGTCACCGTGATGTTTAATATATTATAGATGGGGTTTTGTAAAGAAGTAAAATGCGAGGGTCTTGGCAAGAAGCGTGAGTTAAAAGATAAAGAATCACACAAGTGGGAGTTGTCACAGTTTTGCACTTTGCTGAATACACTGTTCTCTTGGGAGATTCTGAACGAGAAGTTGCAGAGATCGGAGGATGAATTTGGAAGGGAGTTGCAAAAGAAGAAAACTGAAAGTGAATAACATGAAAGAGTAAGGTTATGAGGATAACAAAAAGATTAGGTGATGAA
>NC_069406.1:79863755-79930813 GCF_026875155.1 Cherax quadricarinatus | reverse complement strand
ATAAATCTCCCCTCCACTCATTTCGGGGCCAAATTTTCCCTCCTAAAAAAACTTTTGACTAAAAATTTCCAACCCCTTTTTCTATGAGTCTTAACCCTTTGTGGCCCTTGTTGCTCCCCACTTAAATTGCCCCTACCAACCTTTTAATTTTTTTATTTTATATTTTTCACCCCTATCTTCTTTTTGGTGTCGCAGGTGTGATTTTTTTTCTCCCGTGCATCCTGTTAGCTCTGGGGCCTTGTCTTTTCGCATTGCTTTCTTATCCTTTAGGAAGTTTTTGATCCAGCGTGCATTGGTCCATACTGTCGCTCTAACTCTAACTAAATGTTCCTAACACTGTGCTCATGTCTAAACGCTTGTACCCAGGTGCTGATCCATCCAATCTTGCCCAGGCAACCATTCATTTTTATATTGATATGACACATCCTTATTGCTTATTATTTCACCGAAATCCCTATTCCCTAGGAGCCGGTTGGGACAGCTTGCCCAACCTGTTCACTTCTTCTGTTGACTCCCCGAAATGTTCATACTGGCATGAACGTAAATCACAAACGTCCTGACATGTCAAGCCTTCGAAGTTGAACTCTACCTAGTTTGTCAGGCCTATGCTGCGAGTTTGGTTAGTGTGGTGTGCTCGATATCATTCACAAGGTCCTTCGGGAATTGCAGTTTGGCTTGTCTCTGGTTCTTTGTTCAATTTATAATTCCATGTAGGGTAAATCAGACCGTTGCCAAGGCTGACCCCTGTGAACCCTCTTGTACCGACCCTCTGACACCTCTTCCCTTAACATGACTTTTCTCTCCTGGTCAAGTCTTCTCTATCCTTGCAGTGCCTTTTTGGTATATCTGCCTAGTGCAACTAGTTTGTACCTAACTCCTGTATAAACTGTGTATATCCTTTAAATTCCAAGAAACTGCAATCTCCTCCCATCGTTTCTTCTATTCTGTCAACTAGTCTTAAAACTCTAGTAGGTTTTTGACCGCATTTCCCTTCCTGTAACCGTGCTAGATGTGTCGATAAGCACTAACTAAATTCCATCCACTCCACCCGATTGTCTTCTTGTGTATGTTGGGGTTGTGTGAGTGTGTGTGTGTTTGTGTGTGTGTGTGTGTTGTAGTGTGCATGGTTGTGTGTAAGCCAATTTTCACCCTAATTGGTTACAGGAATCGATTCATAGCTCGTGGCCCCGTTCTTACTGCCAATGACGCAACTATTCGACTGCCCTCCCTCCTCCTGGCCCTCTTTCATACCTCCTCTCTCCCTCGTGGTTTATGTACCTCCTCCACTGCCTCACTTTCCAGGACTATTCCACTTCCTACAGCCTTATGACCAAAAATACATCCTAACAATCCCAATGCTCCGTCTGAGTCTCCAACCCCATTGACCTCTATTGCATTTTCCATCTCTGGAACATCGTTGCTCTGTCCACCTTTAAATTTCCCTTTCTCAGTCTATTTTATACTTTTCATGTTCTTCCTTCCTTCAGTAGATTTCTTTACCTCTCCAAGATCATGCTCCTTAACTCGCCTAGGTCTCTTGCAAACCTTTGTTCTCTTTTTTTTGGCTAGATGTGGCTCTAAACTGGTTCTGCATACTCCAAAATGGGCCTTATGTACACGGTGTAGAGAGTCGTGAACGACTCCTTACTGAGATGTTGGAATAATATTCTTGTTTTGATAGTCGCCCATAACACAACAGCAGTTATTTGTAAAGTAAAAGGACACAAGTGCAACTAATGTGATATTTTATTGTGGCAACGTTTCGCTCTCTAGGAGCTTTATCAAGCCGGCTTGATAAAGCCGGCTTGATAAAGCCGGCTTGATAAAGCTCCTGGAGAGCGAAACGTTGCCACAATGAAATGTCACATTAGTTGCACTTGTGTCCTTTTACTTTACATATTGTCGGTAATTCTACCAACATTATTACAAGCAGTTATTTGGCTGACGTGCGCCTAAGGAGATGTGTTCGGTGTTACACTCACCTGACGATCGTTTTCCATAAGTGTGGTTTGTAATCTTTGTCCCCCTACACTGTATTCTATCTGCGGTCTTCTTTGCCCTTCCCCAATGTTCATGATTTTGCACTTGGCTGGGGTTCAACTTCAGGAGACATTCGCTGGAACAGGCCTTTAGCCTGTCCAGATCCTTTTGTAGTCCTACTCGATCCTCTTCCGGTTAAATTCTTCTCATTAACTTGACATTGTGTGCAAACACAGACACTTAGGAGTTTATTCCTTCCGTCATGTCATTCATATATACCAGAAACAGCACCGGCCCTAGTGTTAACCCCTGTGGAACCCCGCTCGTCATAGGCGTCCACTCCGACACCTTCCTGTCTTCCTGTCAGGTATTCTCTGATCCATTGCAGTGCCTTCCCTGATACCTGCATGGTCCTCCAGCTTTTGCACCAATCTCTTGTGCGGAACTGTGTCAAAAGCCTTCTTACAGTTCAAGAACATGTGGTCTACCCACCCCTCTGTCTCATGTCTTACTGCTGTCACCTTGTCATAGAACTCCAGTAGGTTTATGAAACACGATTTCCCGTCCCTGAATCCGTGCTGTTTGTCGTTGATAAGCTCATTCCTTTCTAGGTGCTCTACCACTCCTCTCCTGATAATCTACATGACTTTGCTTACTATGCATGTTAGTGATACTGGTCTGTAGTTTAGTTCTGTGTGTCTTTTTCCTTGAGTGAGGTTTGCTGTCTTTGGCCACGTAGACTATAGACTGCGGTCTTCTTTGCCCTTCCCCGATCTTCATGACTTTGCATTTGGCATGGTTAAATTCAAGGAGTTAGTTGCTGAACCAGGCTTGTAGCCTGTCCAGGTCTCTTTGTAGTCCTGCCTGATGCTCGACCGATTTGATTCTCCTCATTAACTTCACATCATCTGCAAACAAGGGCACTTCTGTGTCTATGTGTAACTTTGTGACTACTGTAAGGCTGAAGAAATACTTCGCAATATCCATGTTTTTTCAACTTCCAGCTGTGCTCTTCTGCTCTTGTTTCTCGTCCCTCAAACAACCTATGTTCATGCTTTCAATTCCTCTCAGTATTTTGTGGACGGGATTTGAACCACAATCTTGAGAGGTAGCAGGTCCACCGCTGTACCACCACAGAGAGGAAGGTCTTGCAGAAAATACATCAGTGACATGTCTGCATCAGTAGCTAAGAGCTTTAACCTAATTATTCCGTTCCACATCTCCAGAAGCTTTCATATTACATCTCTTCTCATTTCCTTACCTTCCTCACAAGCTCCTCATTCCTTTGTTTTCCACCTACTGCACTTACTAGCACTGCATTTTTTAATTGACCCCATACCTCTATGACCTCCTCATTACCTGTACTCTCTCTTGCCCACTTCTTTCCAAATAGTTGCCAATATTTTAATCTGTCTCTCCTTTTAATTTATTTACTTTCACTTCACTCTTACCCACTGATGGCATTCCTCCTGTGCTCCTACTACCTCATCATCTTACTGTAACTAAATATATACTGAAGAATTTGTGTAAGAGCAAAATCCGAGAAAAAGCTGCAATTGCTTTGCCACCCATTTTCAAATATAAAAAGCTAAATGGAGCAATAACTAAACCAATCTACCTTACCCTTGGCCAGGGTTGTCTGACAATGAATACTGACTCAGCAATCACCTGCGACCTTGTTCGTGGGGAGTGTGAGCGTCACTCCCGCACCAAACATCTACGTCTTAAATAATAACTGTGGGACAAGCTGAGGTGCATTTCCGGGAACGTAAATGTCATGAAATTCTTATAGTCAGACGAAGGTAGGATTGCGGTATGAGCAAGGAGGTTTCAGAGTGGGGTAGGGGATGTGTTGATCAGTGTTTACATTGAAGCATAGATTGTGAAACGTAATTGATAAGGTAGGGAAAGTTTTTATGGCATTTATGGATTTAGAAAAGGCATTGATGGAGTGGTTAAGGGAGCATGTTTATGGCAGTTGTTGAAAGTATATGGAATAGGTGGTAAGTTACTAAAATGCTGTAAAGAGTTTTTAGTGAGGCTCAGGTTAGGTGTGTGTAGAAGAGAGGAGACTACTTCCCGGTAAAAGTAGGTCATAGGACAGGGATGTGTATTGTCACCAGGGTGTGTTTAATATATTTATAGATTGGGGTTGTTAAAGAAGTAAATGCTAGGGTGGTTCGGGGCGGTGGATTAAAAAATTAAAAAGAGGGAATCAATACAAAATGGGAATTGACACAGTTGCTTATGGAGAGATTCTAAAGAAAATTGCAATGGTTAGTGGAATGAATGACGTTTGGGAGTGTGTGTAAAGGTAGAAGAAAATGTAAGTGACATAGAAAGAGTACGTTTATGAGGGTATCAAATGATATAGATAAAGAAAAAAATGGATATCAAGTGGGGAGGAGAGTATGAAAAAAGATGAATGTTTTCAGATACTTGGGAGGGACTTGTCTGGTGGTGGGATTTATGAATGATGAGGTTAATTTAGAATGATGAGGGAAAAAAAAAAAAAAAGGTGAGAGAGGTGCGTTGAGGTAAGATGTGGAGACAAAAAACGTTATCTATGGAAGCAAAGAAGGGAATGTATGAAAGTATAGCAGTACAAACATCTTATATGGATGTGAAGCTTGGGTGCGTAAATGCAGCAGCGAGGAGACGGTTGGAGGCAGTGGAGAAGTCCTGTCTACAGGGCAATGTGTGGTGTAAATTATTATGCAGAAAATTCTGAGCGTGGAAATTAGGAGAAGGTGTGGAGTTAATTAAAAAGTTTTATGAGGGACTGAAGAGGTATGTTGAGAGTGTTTGGTCATTTAGAGAGAATGGTCTCAAAGTAGAATGACATGGAGAGATTCATTTAAATCTGTAGGGGAAGGAAGGCGGGGTTTAGGGGTCGTCCTCGAAAAGGTTGGAAGGAAGGGGTATGGAGGTTTTGTGGGGAGGGGCTTGGACTTCTGGCTGGCGTGTGAGACGTGTTCGATAGGATGTGAATGGAGACGGATGGTTGTTTGGAAATCTGACGATCTGTCGAGTGTGAGCAGGGTATTATGTTGTGAAGGGATTCAGGGAAACGGTTATTATTATTACAGCCGGACTTGAGTCTGGAAATGGGAAGTACAATGCCTGCACTTAAAGGAGGGGTCGGGAGATATTTGCACAGTTTGGTGGGATATTTTTGTGTATCTTTTTTATACGTTATATGCTTCTAAACTGTTTGTTATCTGAGCACCTCTGCAAAAAACAGTGATTATGTGATGGTGTGGTGATGAAAGTTGTTTTGATTGATGATGACAGACTTTTCTTTTTGGGATTTTCTTTTTGGAGTCACCCTGCCTCGGTGGAAGACGCCGACTTGTCAATATATATATATATATTATATATATATATATATATATATTTATATATATATATATATATATTCTACATTTATATATATATAAAAATGTCGTGCCGAATATGGTAAAAAATGCCGTCAATAGCAAGAAAACTCTATTTACAATTAGTCCCTTTCTAAAATTTTCTATTATACGTTTAAAGATAATGTTTTTCATTATTGTTATTGTAAAAAAATTTTTAGTTTTGCACCAAAATGAATCTTAGAAAACATTATAACCTATATTGTAACAAGAATAATTTATTTTTGCCCTAACCCAACTAAATATATTTTAGTTTTGTTTACCGATATTTAATAACTAAACAACACAGTGAAATATATATTTTTGGTTAGGTTCTGAATGATTTTGGACGAAATTAGTCTAACTAAATTTTCGCTTGTATATAATGGCATATATACTATTTATATTATTTATATTTATATATTATATATATATATATATTATATTTATTTATTGATATATATATATATAGTAGTTGGTTGGTAGACAGCAACCGCCACCAGGGTGGTATACCGTCCTGCCAAGTGAGTGTAAAACGAAAGCATGTATTCGTTTTACCTGATGGTAGGGTTGTGGTGTCTTTTGTCTGTCTCCATAATATGGCATGTTACAGGTATGTTCTTGCTAATTCTACATTTCACTTAGGTCACACTACACATACATGATACAAGATATATTACACACCCTTGGGTTTTCTTCTATTTTTCTTTCTAATTTCTTGTTCTTGTATATTTCCTCTTGTTCTCCAATGGGGAAGTGAACAGAAGTCTTCCATCTGTAAGCCATGCTTGTGTAAGAGGCGACTAAATGCACGGGCGGTGCAAGGGGCTGGGACCCCTTCTCCTGTATATATTTACTATATTTAAAAGGAGGAACTTCAGTTTTTCTTTTGGGCCACCCACCTCAGACTGGGATACGGCTGGTACGTTGAAAGAAGTCTTTAATATATATTTACTTATATATATATATATTTTTGTATATATTTATATATATATATTTTATATTATTTAGTTTATTTATATATATTCTATATATATACATTCATTACAATTATACATACATTTAAATATACAGTTAGTGATACTCTACATGAAATAAGAGCAGAAGTTATATGCCAGAATGGAATTGTCATGAGCGTAATGAGATGTTCTATGATGCATGCAGCCAAGGTTTTTTCTAATTTTGCCTAATATTTAACATACCAATGCATCACGACTGGTTGTTTTGATAAATTTGTAATATTTAAAATATTAAAAAATTTTCAACAGAGAAAGATCAAACTATCTATAAGTAACATTAGTCGTCCGTAATTATATAATAATAAGTAAATAACGTCATTTCCTTATATAAGTCACGACCCGCGGGTGATATTTATTATATATTTTATATATATATATATTTTTATATATATATTATTTATATATATAATATATATATCATATTTATATTATATTTTTTTATTTTTTTTATTAACACACTGGCCGATTCCCACCAAGGAGGGTGGCCGAAAAGAAAAACTTTCACCATCATTCATCTTCTAGAACACATACTAACTGTCTGCCCAGAAGGAGTGCGTTTACATAACAGTTTTTAAACTGCTAACATTAACTAGACCGCTCCTTAGAGTGAAGGCACTGTACTTCCCATCTACAGGACTCAAGTACGGCATGCCGGGTTTCCTGAACCCCTTCATAAAAGTTACTTTGCTCACACTCCAACTGCAAGTCAAGTATTAAAAACCATTTGTCTCCATTCACTCCTATCAAAACACGCTCATGCATACCTGCTGGAAGTCCATGCCCCTCGCACACAAACCTCCGTTACCCCTCTCTCCAACCTTCATAGGCGGAACCCTACCCGCCTCCTTTCACTACAGACTGATACATCTTGAAGTCATTATGTTTCGCTCATTCTTCTAACATGTCCGAACCACCTCAACATCCCTTCATCAGCCCTATGGACAACAGGTTTTTGGTAATCCCGCACCTCCTTCCCTAACTTCCAAATACGAATTCTCTGATTATATTCACCACACACATTGCCCTACAGACTGGAAGTCTCACTGCTCAGCTCTCCTCGCATGCAACATTCATCACCATGCTTCCACATCCATATAAGAGCACGTTGGTTAAAACTTTACTTCTATCATTCCCCGCTTTGCATCAAGGACAATTTTCTTTTCTCCACAGACTCCTAGTGCACCACTCCAATCTTGTTTCCCTCATCAATTCTATGTTCCACATCATCTTTCATAGACCATCGCTGACACGTACACTCCCAAATTTCTGATTACATTCACCTCTCCATACTCTCTCCTCCAACCTAATATTTCTATCTCTTAATCACTAATCTTTTTGTTATCCTCATAACCTTACTCTCTTTCCTGTATTCACCTTTAATTTTCTTCTTTTGCACACCTACCCAAAGTCAAATCCACCAATACTCTGCTACTCTCTCAGTATCTCCCAAGAACACAGTGTCATCAGAAGAGCAGCGGTGACAACTCCCACTTTATGTGTGATTCTTGTTTCTTTTACTCCACGGCCTCTTGTCAATGACCCTGCATTTATATCTTATCTTTCCACCCAATCTATAAATATATTTAAACAACACGGTGACATCACACATCCTTGTCTAAGGCTTCTTTTACTGGGAAATAATTCCTCTTTCCTTTACATACTCTAACTTGAAGCCTCTCTACCTCGTAAAAACTCTTCACGGCTTTCAGTAACCTACCTCTACACCATACATTGCATCATCTGCCACTTTGCCCCCTATCCAACCCTGTTCATACGCCTTTCAAATCCATAAATGCTCCACAAAGACCTCTTTAGCCATTATCTAAATATGTTACTCTATTTGTTTCCTGTAAACACCTTGGTCCACCACACCCCTACCTTTCCGAAAGCCTTCACTTGTTCATTGTATCACTATTCTGTTTACTCTTAATTCTTTCAATAATAACTCTACCTTACACTTTAACCAGGGATATCAGCTGATTATCCCCTATAATATTTGCTATCTCTTTCTATACCCTCTTTGCCTTTATAAAAAGGAACTTTGCATGCTCTTTGCCATTCCCTAGGTACCTTACCCTCTTCCCTTCATTTATTAATTAATTGCACCCTCAACACTCCAAAACTTGATCCCCTCTGCTCTTTAACATTTCTACTCTTTTTCACATCAATCCCGGCTGCCTTACCCCCTTTCATTTTCACCTATGCCTCACGAAACTTCCCCCACACTCACAACTGGCTCTTCATCCTCCACAAGTTGTTATTCCTCCTTGCCTATACACGAAATCACTGCTTCCCTATCTTCATCAACATTTAACAATTCCTAAATTATTCCCTCCATTTCGCAATACCCTCTAACTCTCCTTTTAATAACTCTCCTATCCTATTTTTAACCTGACAAATCCATTTGTTGCTCTAGGCTTTCTTAACTTGTATCTCACTCTCCAAATAACTTTTTCTTATTTTCAACTCCAAAATTTGTTGAATTTCATCTCACCCACTCTCTCATTTGCTCTCTTTTTACATTGCTTCCCATCTCTTAACATGTCTCTTTTCTCCATATACTCTTCTCCTTGTATCACTTATTTTGTGAAAATCTCATTATGCTAACTTTTTCTCCCATACTATCTTTTACATCTTCTTTCCACCAATCGCTCCTCTTCCCTCACGCCAACACATTTCCTGTAACACAACTTCTGCTGAAACACTCTAACACTACATTTTTTAACCGTAACCTTACCTCTTCGTACCCACTTGCCCTCATGCTCTCATAAGCCCAATCTTATACTCCAATAGATGTTTATTTTTTCCCTAACTGCCTCCTTTTTAGTTTATAGACCTTCTCCTCTCTCTTCCCTGATGCGTCTATTCTCCTTGTATCCCATCTACCTTTTTACCTCTCAGTGTAGCTTCAAGCCTTGAAAGTGATTGATATATCTGTGGCCCATCTATAAACCAAAATGCTACATCCTGAAGTCTACTCAAACTGTCTTTTATTCTACCAATATACATAATCCTAACAAACATACTGTTCATTTCGCCCACATTGCATATCTTGTATACGTATTTTTCTCTTTTCTTAAAATATGTATTACCTATAACTAAACCCCTTTCTATACATCGTTCAATCAAGGACTACCATTATCATTACACTGGCACCCCAAACTTACTAACTCACCCTCTCTATAAAGTTTCTCCTACTTTAGGCATTCAGGTCCCCTACCATCAATTACTTCTTCACTTGGTTCAATCATAGGTCTATACATTCACTTAACATCTCCCAAATTAATCTCTCTCTCTCCTTGCATTCCTCTCTTCTCCTGGTGCATTACACGCTTATTATGACCCCTTCTCGCATCCACCTTTACTTTATTCCACATAATTCTGAATTTACACTATTTCTTATTCTCTCCTTCTCCTTCCATAATGATCATTTAACATTACTGCTACCCCTTCCTTGTGCCTCTATCTCTCTAGATACTCCAGATTTAATCCCATTTATTTCCCCCATGAAATCTCTCTTCCCCATTTCAGATTTTGTTTCGCTTAGGGCCAGGACATCCAACTTCTTTTCATTCATAAATAGCAATCATTGTATATAATTATAATAATATATATAAAATATATTTTCTTAATTATATATTTATATATTATATATATATATATATATAAAATATTATTATTTATATATATATATTTATAATTTATATAAAATATATATTATATATATAAAGATATATTTATATATATATTATATATGATATATATATATATATATTTATATTTTATATATATATCTGTAATATATTATTATAGATTATTAATATATATATATATATTTTATAATTATATATATATATATTATAAATATATTATATATATAGTTATAAATTTATATATATATATATATATATATATATATATATATATATATTATTTAATTTATAATACTTTATATATATTTTATATATCATTTACTATATATATATGTATAATTATATTTATATATATATATATTAGTATAAATATATATATATTATATATTATATATATATATATATATATATTATAAATACTATATATTATATATATATATTATAAAATATTTATATAAATATATTTATTATATATCTTATATCATAAATATTATATTATATATATATATATATATAAATCTTATATATCTTATCTATATATTTATATAATATAAATATTATATTTTATATATATATATTATATATTGTAATGTGTAATAATATATATTTATTTTTATATCATATTATTATATTGTATGATATATAATCTATATATATATATATTTTAATATTATATATATATATATATTATATATATTGTATGTATATATATATATATATATATATAAGATTCATATAATATATAAATATATATATAACATTTATTATATTTTATATTATATTGTTTGTTTATTTATATAGATATATATATATATATATTTATATATATTATATATACTATATATATTGTATGTATACTATTATACTATTATATAATATTTATATATATTTATATATATATATATATATTTATATATATATATAGAACGTAAGCAAACACTATAAATATTTTTAGAAAACGTTTCGGTCCGGGACCTTGATCACTTCTAACTTACTGAGGTAGAAAGACAATTTATACATAGGCGAGAGTGAGTTGTGACGCACGTGACTGAGGAATGTCATAAGAACATAAGAATGGAGGAACACTGTAGGAAGGCCTAACTGGTCTCCATGTCGAGGCTGGTCCTTATAAAACAACCTTCTACCTCTGTTGAGGATGGCGTAGACGCGATGAAATCATGTGACTCCTGTGTTGTTGGGTGGTGTGTGAAGTATATGTATGCCATGTTTTTTTGAATTTTGTAGTTTCGTGTTGCGTTCTAACAGTGTCGGTGACGGCGATTAGTGAGGCTTCTAGGCACCGTCGGACGTCTGAGGTCTTGGTTCGTCGAGAACGAGTTGTGCCTCGTTCCAGTTCATCAAATGCACCGTGGAGTCTCTGGGAGGGACACAGGCGTACCTTACATCGTCTCTGTTAGAGGCATTTCGATGCTCATTCAGGCGGGACTGCAGATCTCTTCCTGTCTAGCCTATTATTTTTGCGGACAGAACCCACAGGGGATAGTGTAGACGCCCATGCCTGTAGAAGTTAGAGTGTGGGGCTTGCGTTTCGTAGTGAGGTCTTTGCATTGTTGATGTGTTTATGGTGGAAGAAACGTTGATGTTATCATAGCATAGTGCCCGGCGGGCGAGTATGCGCTGGCAACACCGCCCCATGGAGAAGCTATGAGCTGTTTAAGGGGCTGGTTCCTTGGGCGGGCAGAGATCTTGCGGTCCGCTGAATGAGCATAGAAATGCCTCTAACAGAGGACGATGTAAGTACGACCTGTGTCTCCACAGAGACTCCACGGGCATTTGATGAACTGGCGAACGCAAGGCACAACTGTTCTCACCGAACCAGTCTCAGACGCCGACGGTGCTGAAAGACCTACCACTAATCGCACGGCACCGGACACTATAGAACGCAACACTGGAAAGAACTAAAAAATTTCAAGAACATTGGCCATGACATGATACTCGCAGCACCACCCAACAACAGGAGTCACATGATTTCATCGTTTACCCGTCTCTTCATATGTAGAGGTTGTTTTCATAAGGACCTGCCTCGCATGGGCCAGTAGGCCTTCTACAGTGTTACCTCATTTCTTATGTTCTTATGTCATTCCTCAGGTCACGGCGTCACATTCTCACTCTCCGCCTATATTTATTATGTCTTTTACCGCTGTTGTAGAAGTGATCAAGGTCCCAGTGACCGAAACGTGATTTTCTAATAAATATGTTATAGTGTTTGCTTACGTGGAATATGTTAAAACTGGTCAATTAGCAAGAACTCATTTAAAATTAAGTCCATTCCAAAAATTTTATATTATACGTTGAAAGATATATTTTTTTCATTAATGTTAATGTAATTCTTTTTTAATTTTGCACCAAAAAGGAAACTTAGGAAACATTACCCTTACCTTGGTTTTAACAAGGCATTATTTATTTTAGCCTAACCAACTAAATTATGTTTAGATTTGTTTACAATAATTTAATACTAAACAAACACAAATAAAGTATATTTTTGTCGATAGGTTCAGAATGATTTTGGCAATATTATTGCTTAAACAAATTTCGCTTGTCCTATATGGAAGATGGGCGTTGACTATTTATGCCAAGATCGCAAGTTCTGCCTATTCGTGCACGACACATATTTATGTAAGTTATATATATACTATATATTATATATATATATATATAGAGAGAGTATGTGTTAAAGAGGTTTGGTAATAAGTATTAATTATTTTATGCAGGAAGAGGAGAATAAAATATAAAAGGTATGATTTAAACGTAATGAAAATAGTTTGTTAGATTAGTTTTTTTTTTATATTTTATTTAGAAAACACATCATATGTAAATGTATCGTTGCATACGTTACATAAACAAAGACTTTTATCATTAAAATGAAACAACTATGCCCACGTTCTTCTCACAGAAGGCAGAACCACACACGAACATACAGGTGGATTTAAATTTAATTCATTAAATACTCCTATATAATCCAAAGAAGTTCACCCACCGTTTTATTTAACTAGGACGTATAAGTGTTTAATAATAAGAACTTTACTGGATATTAACAAAGATAGTCCTCTTCCTCTACAATACCAGTAATTAAATAAACCGTTACCCGTAGGTGTATTACCACCATTTACACATCCAACTACTTGACCTACCAAAGCCCTTTTAACAATAATTAATATTGCCTCAGTCGCATTACAAAAAATATATGCATTGCACCGTTTTGAGAAAAAAACACTAAGTAACCTAACAATCACGTATGCCCTTACCTCTGTAAACCTTTAATGTGAATTACAGAATTTTGGTTAGATAAACCACACAAAAATTAACTAGTACATTACAACCCAGATATTTACAAATATGTTTACCATACACACAATTGTATAATTGGAAGAATAGTACAGAAGCCACTATATTCAAATATCATTAATAATAAAGATCGCAAGACAACGAGAAGAAGATTGAGAAAGCTGTCAGAACCATCCATTGTATGACATGGAGTTTTACACATAAAATAAAGAATACACTTCATGTTACCTCAACTTTAAACAACCTAAGTAATATTTAATATATACCAAGACTAGAATTATCCTTGAAAAATTCCAAATGGGTTCTCCTCCTCAAGGACGGGGCGAATAAAAAAAAGAAAACCCCTGCATGAAATACCATACAGGTACACCCCTACACTAACTCCTACTTAAGATAAACTTGTTAATGACTGAACACAAAATCCTAATCTCCCTATCTGAAAGACACAATTAAACATCCTTGGACAGTCTTATTCGTCACATTAACGTGTGCAAAGGTATTGCCAATCTTCTCTATAAAGAAGTACCGTTATAAAGGAAATACTTGAGATTCCTATTTTATCTAAAGAAAATAATAATCTCCAAGGCAAATATGGAAAGTACTTGCAGCTTCATGTTAAACTACAAATTAAGCATCATTCTATACTAACGGACTTGACTACAGTGTTCCGTGCTTTTTTTTATATTTTAAAAACCCTTTTCTATGTTAATAAAAAGAATTACTGCTATTTCATGGCAATTCATGTTTGCTCGTGTTCAGCACTACTTGACCTAAGAAGCCTAACAGCCACTTAAGCCCCCTCTGCCTCGATAGTGAATGCAATAATATACCTCAACCAAAATATGCAATGCTAGGCATTCATGTAAGACTATGTATCCAAGGTACTGATGCGCAATATCAAATATCTCTGCAGGAACATAACCATTTCATTTTTATATCTCTCAAACTATCTCACACCTTCACACAACCTTCCACACGCTAGCCTAAACATTTACACCAACCCCCACTCTCAAATTTAAAAGAGACTCTACCTTGCCCCCACCTGTTCCCTTAGAAGCTGTGCTACAGTAAAATTACGATAAACTATCGAAAAACTAGCTTCCATTTCCCCCCATATATTAACTATTCCTTTCACCTTGTCTAATAAAACCGCGTTTGTAACGCTTTTATCCTCAACTGCCTGAAAATCTGCCTCATTACCCAAGAACCTGCATAATAATCTGCATAACATACTTTCTAAGCTCCTAGCCACTTCGATTCTACCCAACTAACATCCATCGACAAAGATTCTAAGTAAAGACCAACACCCCCCCCACCCACCCCCCCAAACACGCCTAAGAACCCCCGCACATCCAGACTCTCACACTTCCAAAGTTGACCTAAATACACCACATGATATGCGTCTCACTCCTCCCCACAGAATAAACAGGGTGCCTCCTAAACAACCCCATCTTATGAACATATACTTAGATGCCACCACAACCATTAGAAAAACGGTACACCAAACTCCCTAACACTTGCTGGTATCTAAGCTTCCTGAACTCCCTCCATATGACCCTCCAGTTATTAGTGGGGGTTTACTGCGGCCCCTGCATACACACCTCTTCCCACGACACACCCACCACTGCGTTTACCTTAACAACATTTTTACCTGCCCCACTGCCAACATGAATTCTTATTAGACATATTCACACTTTCTCAAATCCCTACCACTCAACAGTTGCTAGATCCTCATCAACCCTATCCACCCTAACACCCCCCCTCCCCCCCTCACTTAGACTACCTATGACTTAATATATTATCCATTACCATGGCCCTAAGGCCAAAAACCTAGGTCCCCCCTCTTTCACCTCCGTCATGACACATCTTTGGACAAACAGGCCCTCTCCCAAACCACCACACCTATCCTCATATCACCTCCCTCTGTAATTTTCTGTATTATTCCTGCACACTCAAAGGGAACCAACTCCGCTACACACTAGTCCTTACTATTACAACACCGAGTTAATTACCAACGCCTCAGCCTGGTTTACTCCACTTCACTGGCCCTCAAACTCTTAACTGGCCTATAACCCCTACTCGTGATGCTTCTGAGTTAATCCTCTACATTCTGCAATTGGCTTCATTATACCATATCCCCACACACCACTTATTCTGTCACAAACCGGTGCATCCCATTTCCTCTCCCCCAATCTCCCCCAAACCATGTTCCTACTTACAATAACTAGACTTTGCTAAATTAAACTACCATTCCTGAAACAATCCAAAATCTATGACCATTCCCATCCCTTCGTAAAAAGACTCCCCATGTAACTAACACAGTTGTATTCATCCACATTAAACTCGATGCCCCCAATACTTCCCACCCTCCCCACCTCGCAATGCGTACAGTCCACAGCCTCAAAGAATGGAAAGGATGTTGCACGCATGCAAAGAGTAACTGTGACAGCGGAGCAATCCCTGCCTTAATCCTGTTCCATCATCACCGCCCACCACCAGTTACCATTAAACCTGCACCTCATGACAGCCCCCTCATACAGATTGCGCACCCACCTCACGACCCCCACTCTCAAACCCAATTTTCCAAACAGCCCCACAAATGTCCTCGCCTATTCACGCAGTCATAATGACTCGAGCCACCAATCCAATCAAGGACGCCCCCTCTGTCCAGTTCTCTTTTTATAAATCCCTTATCACCCTCTGTGCCTCATTATTCTTTGTCAGTACCGGATATCCATTACTGACCCAAATGTACGCTACTCCAATTATTCTTTAAACCTGTTCCCTATACCTTCGCAAATATAATTTTGTAATCCGTACACTTATTAACGTACAACGGTCGCTTATCTCCAAACCCTTTACTCTACTCCCTTCTTTGGCACCAAGACATCGAACCAGTTCTCTCTGTGTTTGCGAACTTTATGCCCCATTTCAACATTATATTCAGATTCCGCTCCTAGGCATTACCTACTGTACACTCCCAATGTGCTTTCTGTAATGTATCTAATTTTAGATTAATATCATTCTATTCCGGTGCCTTCCTGACTCAACCCATTCACTCTTCCCCCACCCTCTTCCCCCGTAATGCCTCCTCCAACTCCCGTTCCCCCTGCCCATACTCCTGCGAAACCCGCTTCTCTAAATGTTTCTAACCACCCAACCCTCAACCCTTCTCTTACATTTCTCCGTAACACCAATTATCAGCATTACCTACTGATAGAATCTGTGTCTGATGTGGCCCTCGTGTTCCCCTCACTAAACCCTCCCACCCTCCACAACAATATGCGCAACGGTATTCCTCATGTCTGTCATTGAATATTCTGAGAACTACCCGGTTGGCGTATCACCTTTTTTGTACGTCCTCCTATCCTGCCCTGACACTGAGTGATCAAAAACGTTCATTATACATCTTACTAAACGACTCCTTAGTGCCCCATCCCTTATCTCCTTCTACTCCTCCCTAACCACCCCCCCCCCCAGCATAACAATCCATTAATGACCATCCTCTCTAAATAATTCTGACATCCAAATCCTCCAGGTTGCCCTTTCCTGCCCATCTTCACTAAAAAATTCTTACAATTTTCACCTTTGCCTCAACTCCCACCAATCTAGCAAAACCTCCTCTATCCCTAGCCTCCCAATGCTTTCCACCATGACTGAACAAGAACAGTCCTTGTTCCTCCTCCTGTAAAAGCCTCACATTGTAATTTCAATAGCTCTGATATATTTCTCGGAATACCATAACCCTATGGTAGCCAACACTGCTCTGTGGTCTGATAAACCACGTCTATACTGTTATAAAAACTCTCTCCACTCCTATCCCCTGCTCACAATAATCCTTCCAACCTTGCCTCTTATACTCCCTGTACATAGTATGCTCAACCTGATGGCCCCCCATGCAAACCTCATTACCACCCGACCTCGCACAAAGCATCCTTAGACACAAACACGCACCCCGCCCCCCTAGTACTACGTCTACTTGCTAATCACACCAATTACAATCACTCCAATTATCGCTATGGCAGGTAAACCCCTGAGATAATATAACAATACGTCACGAACAAAAATCCTGATTTTATCCTTACATTTACAATCGAGGCATTATAAAACTCCACAAAAATACCCTACTCTGCCCCACCACCCTTCACCAGAACAACCCGCCACCCCACCACCCTCCTCCACCCCAATGACTCGCAATGGACGGGTCTACTTACTAAAAACAGACACTTCCGCCTTTAAAAGCAGTTGCCATGCTTACAAACAATTTTATCTCTCAATCTCAAACTCATACCTGTCTTATAGTTATGCTCCTGTTGGAAACAAACATCAACGTCGTACCTTTGAGGTAACCACTCAACCCGGCCCTATTTACCTCAGTTTTTAGGGGCCATTAGCATTTTCGATTACACACCTGATTGGTCAGGGAAGTGGCGGCGTACCTTGTGCGCTGTGGCTTGCTCGCACTTCCTTCAGCGCTCACCACTTTCCTTATACTCTTTTAATAGGACCCCCTACCCACTTGGTCTATCACCCGATTTTCCCTGTACTCCCCCCCTGTAGGGGAATTTGCGGACCACCTCTGCCCATGCCCTTCTTACCTGGTCTTGCCCTGGTGTTTTAAAACATCATCATAATTCAGTCAACCCAACTGGCCTCTTCCATAGATGCTGGCCTACAAAAGCCACCTCTTCCTCTGGACATCCTCCCTGGGTACCTCTGCCACTACAAGGATATCCTTTCCAGTATTCCCTGCTACTTCCGACTTCTCACTCAGCCCTTGCAATAGCTGCGGTGCACTGGTCCGTCCATCCAAGTCCTCTACTACCACGGCCTCCTCAAGAATTCCTGGAGAACTGTCTCCAAGGACACCTCTGTGTCGACTTCACCCATCTTCCTCCACCACCACAGGCGTTGAGTAGGGAACTCCCTCCTCCACGGGAGTGTGACATCCACGTCCCTATTGTTCACTCCTCCTTCTACTCCTCCTCACACCATGAGGAGTCCCAGTATTCGCGCCGACACCACACTCGTTTGCTGGACGTCCTCCACGGTGGCTGCACCCCGGGGGCACTCTACGTGATCATTGCGCCGCTATATGATCATAATAAGCCGCAAAGACGGACACGTTCTCCTTTGCCCCACATACGAACATATACTGATTTTGGTGCTGTAAACATGACTTACGAATGGTATAGGCGTCTTGAGGGTCATCTTGTTGATGTATGACCCTTCCGGGAGGCCCTCATATGGACCATCCTCCATACCACCTCTGGCTGTCATGAATGACTCCATATTGCTAAAAATCTCCATTATACCAAACTTAGTTGCCTCAAAGTGGTACATTCTCACTTCGTTCCCACGTATAGTAAGTTGACACGTCATGCAAGCACACATCCATCGTCGAGTTGAGGCACATTTCGGCGTTCCTGGTACTCCTACCACACTGCTGTAGTAGCTAGGTCCTACAGGAAACTTAAACACCCACAATTTTTTTTATTTTTTTTCGTTTCACCCCATTAAGGACCACACCATCACAGTTCCTCGTTAGGGATACCATAATAAAATCCCTAATTTAACTTGCAGGAAGAACGACGTTCATCTTAGCAGGGCTCAGAGACACCCCTCTACAGCTCATGCAGACTCGTGTTAATCCTATGCCGGTGTACTCGCCATGTCTGAACAGTTGATGAAAACTGTCAGGAAACCAGGATTAGTGGGAGCTACTGCGCAGAGCGTCCGCACGGGCCCAACAGACGATGCGAACAATGTGTTTGATTATGTTGTGGATAAATGGTTAATGAGGTAGGCTCCAGGGATGTACACGTTTACTGATGGGCAACTGATTATTATCGGATCATTATTTTAGATTGTAGCTTACAGTCTTAGAGTAGAAGTAGATGGGAACAGCGGAAATTGGCAAACAACAAGCAGACGGTGGTACGTGTATAAAAAAACTTAAGGGAGGGAGAAGTTGAGGGTGAGTTATATGCAACTATTGCAGGAAAGGTGGGCTGGTGGTGCAAGTATGAGTAGTGAATGGAGGGGGGGGGTGAGTGAGAGGGTTGTAATAGTTTTAAAATTGCAGTATTAGAATGTTCTAGGGCAGAAGTTAGCTTATGAGAGGTTTTTTAACCAAAGAGAAGGTTTTAAGGAGCGTAGAGTATATTCGAGAGTAAAGAAGGTAAAGAGATGGTGATAGAGGAGTGCAAAAAGGAGTGCAGAGGATAGAGTGGGAGAGTCACTGTCAAGAAATTTTTAATGAAATAAAGAAAATATTTTGATGTGAGTTAAACAAGTTAAAGACCTAGAGAACGAATGGATTTGTCAGTTAAAACTGATAGGGGAGCGGTAGCAGATGGGAGATGGAGGTTTTGGGCTAGATGGCCGAGAATATTTTGAGGGAACTTTTTTATAATGTCGACGAAGAAAGGGAAGCGGTAATTTCATGCACAAGCCTGGGGTATTCATTCTTTTAGGAGTGGAGTACAGGATGTGAGTGTGGGGGAGGTGGTGATTTCATTAGTAGGATGAAAGGGGGTGTTTAAAGCGCTGGAACTGATGGGTTATGGACATATGTTAAAGCAGGGGGGGGATTTTAGTAAGTGTTGGAGTGGTTGGTATTTTTGTTTAATAAAATGTATGAAAGAGGGAAAGTAACTAGGATTGGCGGAGTGCATTATAGTCCCTTGATAGTAAAGGGAAGGGGGACATAAGAGATTGTAAAAAATTATAGTGGAAATAAGTTTAACTGAGATATACCAGGAAAAAGTGTACGGTGGGTTATAATGAAAGTAATTAGTTGTAGACGAAGGTAGGATTGCGGTATGAGCAAGGAGGTTTCAGAGTGGGGTAGGGGATGTGTTGATCAGTGTTTACATTGAAGCATAGATTGTGAAACGTAATTGATAAGGTAGGGAAAGTTTTTATGGCATTTATGGATTTAGAAAAGGCATTGATGGAGTGGTTAAGGGAGCATGTTTATGGCAGTTGTTGAAAGTATATGGAATAGGTGGTAAGTTACTAAAATGCTGTAAAGAGTTTTTAGTGAGGCTCAGGTTAGGTGTGTGTAGAAGAGAGGAGACTACTTCCCGGTAAAAGTAGGTCATAGGACAGGGATGTGTATTGTCACCAGGGTGTGTTTAATATATTTATAGATTGGGGTTGTTAAAGAAGTAAATGCTAGGGTGGTTCGGGGCGGTGGATTAAAAAATTAAAAAGAGGGAATCAATACAAAATGGGAATTGACACAGTTGCTTATGGAGAGATTCTAAAGAAAATTGCAATGGTTAGTGGAATGAATGACGTTTGGGAGTGTGTGTAAAGGTAGAAGAAAATGTAAGTGACATAGAAAGAGTACGTTTATGAGGGTATCAAATGATATAGATAAAGAAAAAAATGGATATCAAGTGGGGAGGAGAGTATGAAAAAAGATGAATGTTTTCAGATACTTGGGAGGGACTTGTCTGGTGGTGGGATTTATGAATGATGAGGTTAATTTAGAATGATGAGGGAAAAAAAAAAAAAAAGGTGAGAGAGGTGCGTTGAGGTAAGATGTGGAGACAAAAAACGTTATCTATGGAAGCAAAGAAGGGAATGTATGAAAGTATAGCAGTACAAACATCTTATATGGATGTGAAGCTTGGGTGCGTAAATGCAGCAGCGAGGAGACGGTTGGAGGCAGTGGAGAAGTCCTGTCTACAGGGCAATGTGTGGTGTAAATTATTATGCAGAAAATTCTGAGCGTGGAAATTAGGAGAAGGTGTGGAGTTAATTAAAAAGTTTTATGAGGGACTGAAGAGGTATGTTGAGAGTGTTTGGTCATTTAGAGAGAATGGTCTCAAAGTAGAATGACATGGAGAGATTCATTTAAATCTGTAGGGGAAGGAAGGCGGGGTTTAGGGGTCGTCCTCGAAAAGGTTGGAAGGAAGGGGTATGGAGGTTTTGTGGGGAGGGGCTTGGACTTCTGGCTGGCGTGTGAGACGTGTTCGATAGGATGTGAATGGAGACGGATGGTTGTTTGGAAATCTGACGATCTGTCGAGTGTGAGCAGGGTATTATGTTGTGAAGGGATTCAGGGAAACGGTTATTATTATTACAGCCGGACTTGAGTCTGGAAATGGGAAGTACAATGCCTGCACTTAAAGGAGGGGTCGGGAGATATTTGCACAGTTTGGTGGGATATTTTTGTGTATCTTTTTTATACGTTATATGCTTCTAAACTGTTTGTTATCTGAGCACCTCTGCAAAAAACAGTGATTATGTGATGGTGTGGTGATGAAAGTTGTTTTGATTGATGATGACAGACTTTTCTTTTTGGGATTTTCTTTTTGGAGTCACCCTGCCTCGGTGGAAGACGCCGACTTGTCAATATATATATATATATTATATATATATATATATATATATTTATATATATATATATATATATTCTACATTTATATATATATAAAAATGTCGTGCCGAATATGGTAAAAAATGCCGTCAATAGCAAGAAAACTCTATTTACAATTAGTCCCTTTCTAAAATTTTCTATTATACGTTTAAAGATAATGTTTTTCATTATTGTTATTGTAAAAAAATTTTTAGTTTTGCACCAAAATGAATCTTAGAAAACATTATAACCTATATTGTAACAAGAATAATTTATTTTTGCCCTAACCCAACTAAATATATTTTAGTTTTGTTTACCGATATTTAATAACTAAACAACACAGTGAAATATATATTTTTGGTTAGGTTCTGAATGATTTTGGACGAAATTAGTCTAACTAAATTTTCGCTTGTATATAATGGCATATATACTATTTATATTATTTATATTTATATATTATATATATATATATATTATATTTATTTATTGATATATATATATATAGTAGTTGGTTGGTAGACAGCAACCGCCACCAGGGTGGTATACCGTCCTGCCAAGTGAGTGTAAAACGAAAGCATGTATTCGTTTTACCTGATGGTAGGGTTGTGGTGTCTTTTGTCTGTCTCCATAATATGGCATGTTACAGGTATGTTCTTGCTAATTCTACATTTCACTTAGGTCACACTACACATACATGATACAAGATATATTACACACCCTTGGGTTTTCTTCTATTTTTCTTTCTAATTTCTTGTTCTTGTATATTTCCTCTTGTTCTCCAATGGGGAAGTGAACAGAAGTCTTCCATCTGTAAGCCATGCTTGTGTAAGAGGCGACTAAATGCACGGGCGGTGCAAGGGGCTGGGACCCCTTCTCCTGTATATATTTACTATATTTAAAAGGAGGAACTTCAGTTTTTCTTTTGGGCCACCCACCTCAGACTGGGATACGGCTGGTACGTTGAAAGAAGTCTTTAATATATATTTACTTATATATATATATATTTTTGTATATATTTATATATATATATTTTATATTATTTAGTTTATTTATATATATTCTATATATATACATTCATTACAATTATACATACATTTAAATATACAGTTGTGATACTATACATGAAATAAGAGCAGATGTTATATGCCAGAATGGAATTGTCATGAGCGTAATGAGATGTTCTATGATGCATGCAGCCAAGGTTTTTTCTAATTTTGCCTAATATTTAACATACCAATGCATCACGACTGGTTGTTTTGATAAATTTGTAATATTTAAAATATTAAAAAATTTTCAACAGAGAAAGATCAAACTTTCTAATAAGTAACATTAGTCGTCCGTAATTATATAATAATAAGTAAATAAGTCTATTTCCTTATATAAGTCACGACCCGCGGGTGATATTTATTATATATTTTATATATATATATATTTTTATATATATATTATTTATATATATAATATATATATCATATTTATATTATATTTTTTTATTTTTTTTATTAACACACTGGCCGATTCCCACCAAGGAGGGTGGCCGAAAAGAAAAACTTTCACCATCATTCATCTTCTAGAACACATACTAACTGTCTGCCCAGAAGGAGTGCGTTTACATAACAGTTTTTAAACTGCTAACATTAACTAGACCGCTCCTTAGAGTGAAGGCACTGTACTTCCCATCTACAGGACTCAAGTACGGCATGCCGGGTTTCCT
This sequence comes from Cherax quadricarinatus, assembly GCF_026875155.1. Lineage (NCBI taxonomy): Eukaryota > Metazoa > Arthropoda > Malacostraca > Decapoda > Parastacidae > Cherax > Cherax quadricarinatus. Next base: position 79,907,375 of record NC_069406.1, on the reverse strand, counting down.
GAACCCCTTCATAAAAGTTACTTTGCTCACACTCCAACTGCAAGTCAAGTATTAAAAACCATTTGTCTCCATTCACTCCTATCAAAACACGCTCATGCATACCTGCTGGAAGTCCATGCCCCTCGCACACAAACCTCCGTTACCCCTCTCTCCAACCTTCATAGGCGGAACCCTACCCGCCTCCTTTCACTACAGACTGATACATCTTGAAGTCATTATGTTTCGCTCATTCTTCTAACATGTCCGAACCACCTCAACATCCCTTCATCAGCCCTATGGACAACAGGTTTTTGGTAATCCCGCACCTCCTTCCCTAACTTCCAAATACGAATTCTCTGATTATATTCACCACACACATTGCCCTACAGACTGGAAGTCTCACTGCTCAGCTCTCCTCGCATGCAACATTCATCACCATGCTTCCACATCCATATAAGAGCACGTTGGTTAAAACTTTACTTCTATCATTCCCCGCTTTGCATCAAGGACAATTTTCTTTTCTCCACAGACTCCTAGTGCACCACTCCAATCTTGTTTCCCTCATCAATTCTATGTTCCACATCATCTTTCATAGACCATCGCTGACACGTACACTCCCAAATTTCTGATTACATTCACCTCTCCATACTCTCTCCTCCAACCTAATATTTCTATCTCTTAATCACTAATCTTTTTGTTATCCTCATAACCTTACTCTCTTTCCTGTATTCACCTTTAATTTTCTTCTTTTGCACACCTACCCAAAGTCAAATCCACCAATACTCTGCTACTCTCTCAGTATCTCCCAAGAACACAGTGTCATCAGAAGAGCAGCGGTGACAACTCCCACTTTATGTGTGATTCTTGTTTCTTTTACTCCACGGCCTCTTGTCAATGACCCTGCATTTATATCTTATCTTTCCACCCAATCTATAAATATATTTAAACAACACGGTGACATCACACATCCTTGTCTAAGGCTTCTTTTACTGGGAAATAATTCCTCTTTCCTTTACATACTCTAACTTGAAGCCTCTCTACCTCGTAAAAACTCTTCACGGCTTTCAGTAACCTACCTCTACACCATACATTGCATCATCTGCCACTTTGCCCCCTATCCAACCCTGTTCATACGCCTTTCAAATCCATAAATGCTCCACAAAGACCTCTTTAGCCATTATCTAAATATGTTACTCTATTTGTTTCCTGTAAACACCTTGGTCCACCACACCCCTACCTTTCCGAAAGCCTTCACTTGTTCATTGTATCACTATTCTGTTTACTCTTAATTCTTTCAATAATAACTCTACCTTACACTTTAACCAGGGATATCAGCTGATTATCCCCTATAATATTTGCTATCTCTTTCTATACCCTCTTTGCCTTTATAAAAAGGAACTTTGCATGCTCTTTGCCATTCCCTAGGTACCTTACCCTCTTCCCTTCATTTATTAATTAATTGCACCCTCAACACTCCAAAACTTGATCCCCTCTGCTCTTTAACATTTCTACTCTTTTTCACATCAATCCCGGCTGCCTTACCCCCTTTCATTTTCACCTATGCCTCACGAAACTTCCCCCACACTCACAACTGGCTCTTCATCCTCCACAAGTTGTTATTCCTCCTTGCCTATACACGAAATCACTGCTTCCCTATCTTCATCAACATTTAACAATTCCTAAATTATTCCCTCCATTTCGCAATACCCTCTAACTCTCCTTTTAATAACTCTCCTATCCTATTTTTAACCTGACAAATCCATTTGTTGCTCTAGGCTTTCTTAACTTGTATCTCACTCTCCAAATAACTTTTTCTTATTTTCAACTCCAAAATTTGTTGAATTTCATCTCACCCACTCTCTCATTTGCTCTCTTTTTACATTGCTTCCCATCTCTTAACATGTCTCTTTTCTCCATATACTCTTCTCCTTGTATCACTTATTTTGTGAAAATCTCATTATGCTAACTTTTTCTCCCATACTATCTTTTACATCTTCTTTCCACCAATCGCTCCTCTTCCCTCACGCCAACACATTTCCTGTAACACAACTTCTGCTGAAACACTCTAACACTACATTTTTTAACCGTAACCTTACCTCTTCGTACCCACTTGCCCTCATGCTCTCATAAGCCCAATCTTATACTCCAATAGATGTTTATTTTTTCCCTAACTGCCTCCTTTTTAGTTTATAGACCTTCTCCTCTCTCTTCCCTGATGCGTCTATTCTCCTTGTATCCCATCTACCTTTTTACCTCTCAGTGTAGCTTCAAGCCTTGAAAGTGATTGATATATCTGTGGCCCATCTATAAACCAAAATGCTACATCCTGAAGTCTACTCAAACTGTCTTTTATTCTACCAATATACATAATCCTAACAAACATACTGTTCATTTCGCCCACATTGCATATCTTGTATACGTATTTTTCTCTTTTCTTAAAATATGTATTACCTATAACTAAACCCCTTTCTATACATCGTTCAATCAAGGACTACCATTATCATTACACTGGCACCCCAAACTTACTAACTCACCCTCTCTATAAAGTTTCTCCTACTTTAGGCATTCAGGTCCCCTACCATCAATTACTTCTTCACTTGGTTCAATCATAGGTCTATACATTCACTTAACATCTCCCAAATTAATCTCTCTCTCTCCTTGCATTCCTCTCTTCTCCTGGTGCATTACACGCTTATTATGACCCCTTCTCGCATCCACCTTTACTTTATTCCACATAATTCTGAATTTACACTATTTCTTATTCTCTCCTTCTCCTTCCATAATGATCATTTAACATTACTGCTACCCCTTCCTTGTGCCTCTATCTCTCTAGATACTCCAGATTTAATCCCATTTATTTCCCCCATGAAATCTCTCTTCCCCATTTCAGATTTTGTTTCGCTTAGGGCCAGGACATCCAACTTCTTTTCATTCATAAATAGCAATCATTGTATATAATTATAATAATATATATAAAATATATTTTCTTAATTATATATTTATATATTATATATATATATATATATAAAATATTATTATTTATATATATATATTTATAATTTATATAAAATATATATTATATATATAAAGATATATTTATATATATATTATATATGATATATATATATATATATTTATATTTTATATATATATCTGTAATATATTATTATAGATTATTAATATATATATATATATTTTATAATTATATATATATATATTATAAATATATTATATATATAGTTATAAATTTATATATATATATATATATATATATATATATATATATATATTATTTAATTTATAATACTTTATATATATTTTATATATCATTTACTATATATATATGTATAATTATATTTATATATATATATATTAGTATAAATATATATATATTATATATTATATATATATATATATATATATTATAAATACTATATATTATATATATATATTATAAAATATTTATATAAATATATTTATTATATATCTTATATCATAAATATTATATTATATATATATATATATATAAATCTTATATATCTTATCTATATATTTATATAATATAAATATTATATTTTATATATATATATTATATATTGTAATGTGTAATAATATATATTTATTTTTATATCATATTATTATATTGTATGATATATAATCTATATATATATATATTTTAATATTATATATATATATATATTATATATATTGTATGTATATATATATATATATATATATAAGATTCATATAATATATAAATATATATATAACATTTATTATATTTTATATTATATTGTTTGTTTATTTATATAGATATATATATATATATATTTATATATATTATATATACTATATATATTGTATGTATACTATTATACTATTATATAATATTTATATATATTTATATATATATATATATATTTATATATATATATAGAACGTAAGCAAACACTATAAATATTTTTAGAAAACGTTTCGGTCCGGGACCTTGATCACTTCTAACTTACTGAGGTAGAAAGACAATTTATACATAGGCGAGAGTGAGTTGTGACGCACGTGACTGAGGAATGTCATAAGAACATAAGAATGGAGGAACACTGTAGGAAGGCCTAACTGGTCTCCATGTCGAGGCTGGTCCTTATAAAACAACCTTCTACCTCTGTTGAGGATGGCGTAGACGCGATGAAATCATGTGACTCCTGTGTTGTTGGGTGGTGTGTGAAGTATATGTATGCCATGTTTTTTTGAATTTTGTAGTTTCGTGTTGCGTTCTAACAGTGTCGGTGACGGCGATTAGTGAGGCTTCTAGGCACCGTCGGACGTCTGAGGTCTTGGTTCGTCGAGAACGAGTTGTGCCTCGTTCCAGTTCATCAAATGCACCGTGGAGTCTCTGGGAGGGACACAGGCGTACCTTACATCGTCTCTGTTAGAGGCATTTCGATGCTCATTCAGGCGGGACTGCAGATCTCTTCCTGTCTAGCCTATTATTTTTGCGGACAGAACCCACAGGGGATAGTGTAGACGCCCATGCCTGTAGAAGTTAGAGTGTGGGGCTTGCGTTTCGTAGTGAGGTCTTTGCATTGTTGATGTGTTTATGGTGGAAGAAACGTTGATGTTATCATAGCATAGTGCCCGGCGGGCGAGTATGCGCTGGCAACACCGCCCCATGGAGAAGCTATGAGCTGTTTAAGGGGCTGGTTCCTTGGGCGGGCAGAGATCTTGCGGTCCGCTGAATGAGCATAGAAATGCCTCTAACAGAGGACGATGTAAGTACGACCTGTGTCTCCACAGAGACTCCACGGGCATTTGATGAACTGGCGAACGCAAGGCACAACTGTTCTCACCGAACCAGTCTCAGACGCCGACGGTGCTGAAAGACCTACCACTAATCGCACGGCACCGGACACTATAGAACGCAACACTGGAAAGAACTAAAAAATTTCAAGAACATTGGCCATGACATGATACTCGCAGCACCACCCAACAACAGGAGTCACATGATTTCATCGTCTACCCGTCCTCATCATAGGTAGAGGTTGTTTTCATAAGGACCTGCCTCGCATGGGCCAGTAGGCCTTCTACAGTGTTCCTCCATTCTTATGTTCTTATGACATTCCTCAGGTCACGTGCGTCACATCTCACTCTCCGCCTATATTTATTATGTCTTTTACCGCTGTTGTAGAAGTGATCAAGGTCCCAGGACCGAAACGTTTTCTAATAAATATGTTATAGTGTTTGCTTACGTGCCGAATATGTAAAACTGGTCAATTAGCAAGAACTCATTTAAAATTAAGTCCATTCCAAAATTTTCTCTTATACGTTGAAAGATATATTTTTTTCATTAATGTTAATGTAATTCTTTTTTAATTTTGCACCAAAAGGAACTTAGAAAACTTACCTAACCTTGTTATAACAAGAGCAATTTATTTTAGCCTAACCCAACTAAATATATTTTAGATTTGTTTACAATAATTTAATACTAAACAAACACAATAAAGTATATTTTTTTCGTTAGGTTCAGAATGATTTTGGCAAAATTATTGCATACACAAATTTTCGCTTGTCCTATATGGCAAGATGGGCGTTGCTATTTATGCCAAGATCGCAAGTTCTGCCTATTCGGCACGACATATATATGTATGTATATATATATATATATATATATATATATATATATATATATATATATATATATATATATATATATATATATAGGAAGGTACCACCTCTGGAACTGTGCTGAGTAGTAGAACAAAATAGATAACATCTCAGAGCTACATCTCGAATACTTCGTCCAGCTTCCCAGCGGTGGGCCGCGTACCCAGAATGCTGCAGGCATTTTCCCTCTGGATCGCAACACTGAGTCTCTGAAAGAAGAAGCTGGCCGCCCTGTGATTCTTGGTTTCTATGACGAGTTTTTCCACCCAGGTCTTTGAGGAACTTTAGAGCACACTTGACCCATGCTTTAAGGGACTCTGACGCTATTAGGATGAAGTTATAGCAAGGGGAAAGGCCTTCATATTTGCGGGTCTTCTGGGTCTCCCTGTGGCTGGCAGCTCTACCCCCTTCAGCTACGGAGTTTGGCAAGTAGGTGTCTGCCAATGTGGTGGCACGGGTGTAGTCCCAGGCAATTTGCATACCATCCCAGTCTGGCATATTGGCTCCATCAGGAGGCTTTTGACTTTCATCAGACCTCTGTACTTGGGGTTCCCGTTGAGTTGGGCAACGGGCTGTGGCGAGGCTTCTCTTTATGATGTCGTTGACCTCGCTTCTAGCATACTTCCCTTCTGGTGTGTGACACAAGAGACCATGAAGTCCGAAATGATCAGCCGTCGCCGTGCAGCAAATACACTTATTTTCGGTGAGTATGGGAACGGCTAGGCGAAGAGCAACACCAATCCGAATGGCCTGTGGATCGAGTCGAGTGCCCAGGGAGGAACTGGGAACAGCTAGAAGGAAATTTCCTGAGTGTGGCGCCTTCACCACTAGAAGACGAGCTTTGTCCTTTCGTGAAGCGTTGGTGAGCATTGTGTTGGCGATTTTTTCCATGATCGATTTGTCCCAGTGGGACTGTTTGTGGTCTTTGGGAGGAGCTGGTCTACTGGAGGAGTAGGCAAGGGTTTTCCACCTCACGGCTGTTTTAATGAACTTGGTATCTTTATCACCTACCGCCCCTCTAAAGCGTTCGAGGACAATTTCCTTGACTAATCCACTGGAAGCCACACACGAAGATAGAAATGCAGGTAAAGGTACCTGCGTTGCTTTGCGTACCCCTATACCTCCCAGTCGCACTCGGAGGGTTGCCTGGTCCCATTGCTTATATTCCAGTGACAGATGCAGTGCCTTCTTGAAGAGTGATTTCAGGAGTGAGTCATATTCGTTGAGTGTTAGTTTGTCAAAAGAGGGTGCGCACCTCAGGAAGTGATTGAATCTTGGCAGAGTAAGACAACTTGTGAGGAGATATAAGGGCATCATGGACATCAAGATCGCTTATTCTCTCCTTCATTCTCTTCAGGTCATTCAGTTTGTCCTTGAGGACCGTGTCGATGGCCTGATGACCCAGCGGTTCTCCCAAGAGGGTACTGTTGGATGGAGAGGTAATAGAGACTTCCGGGAGGATTGTTCACACAGCTCTCATTATTTCCTGGTTCGTTGTAATGATTTCACACTTGGAGGAAATGAGGATGAGTCCCTGTGTGTTCACCAGTTTTTTTTTTTTTTACACAGGGTTTGACAAGGTTAGGTTAAGGATCCCTAGCTTTATTGACAAGCTATTTACAGGTTAAGGATTTCTAACTTTATTGACAAGCTAGAAGCTGTTACCTACATCAGCTCATTTGAAAGCATTTTTAGTGTTATGAAACATACAAGTAGGGAACAGGATGAAGTTGGAGCCATCTGTGGGCCAGCATTTTCATCTGATCAACTGACTTTATCTCGTTGACATCATAATACTGTATGAATGTGTTACAGACTCCCCTAGCAAGAGCTCTTCGGCACCTGCCAGAGTGCCATCATCCAGGTACCAGATGTTGAGCTTGCTGCATAGGCTGGAAGTTAGTTTTCTTACTGCCAAGCAGAAGAGAAGTGGAGCGAGTAGATCACATTGTTGAACACCTTCTGATGAGGGAATTTCATGTTCGCTAAATAAGTGAATTGAGGGTTTGCTATAGCCAACTTAAATGAAAGGAAAAAGACTGGGGATCAGATCCCGAACTGCTGGCAAGACCACATCTCTTTTCGCCATATTAAAGGTATTGCTAAAGTCAGATTTAACTACTGCCTTGTCCTCAGGTCCCTGGCTTCACTGAACTGAGAGACCCCAAAGCCCAGTTTGTGTGGCTGGAGTAAACTGGCAGCTTCTAGGCGAATATTTCTTACTGCTGCTTTGGCAACGAGACGGCGAAGTTTGTTTTCAACAGCAATGGGTCTGATTCCCCCATCCTTCTTCTTCAAAGCACTTAGTGAGGCTCGAGAAAAGAAGGGTTTAATTTCTTTTGGAATCCTCCCAGCCAGGCAGTTGTTGACGATGGTTATTAACATGGAGAGAAGAACTGATGCAGATGTGCCGAGTACTGGATTTACCATCTCTCTGAGGTGTTGTAGTCGAATTCCAGTGTAACCTCCTGTGGATCCTGCTGGAAATGACACTATCGCCTTATACACTTCTGATTCTGGCAAAATTAATTACTCAGTGATGAGGTCTTCCTCAGGGTTGTTGTTGACGACTATGGACTCCCTTGTAGGGTACTTGTCTCTTAGTGCTTGGGCTGTGGTCTCATCTTTTGGAGGAACAGTGTCGTCACTTGTAATTATTCTGATTGCTCCCACTGTGTTACCCTCTTCGATTTTCTTGCTAACCTTAACGCAAATTTTCTCGTTTTCAGTGGATTTTTTCTTGGGTGTCTACCTCTGTGAGTCCTGTTCTTGGGTAGTTGCGCACTGCCGTGGTAACTGATGTGGTTAGCAGTTTGCCTCGTTTTTCAGGAACTGCAAGACAGACATTGCCGAACAGGAGTAGGTTGTGGGATGCTTTAATGGTGCCTTGGGCTTCTGAGTTGGTGGAACCTCCATTCACCTGCTTAAGGTCTGTGAATTATCCTGCTTCATATAGACGAGCTGCTTTAGGAATGTGAGAAAGGGTACTGCTAGCAGTGGATTTGAATGCAACCAGATGATCTTCGCAAGTGAGGAGGTTGTCATTGGAACTGTCATCTGCCTGTGGAGGCTGTGGGCTGCTCTTTGGTGGGGGCATAAGTGATCCAGCACACCCATTGTGTGCACGGATATGACCGTTCCTGTTGCGTGCCCGATACTCTCCACACACCTGACATGTGCCTCTTCTTTCATTGTTGGGTGCACTGTTTCTCTGGCTTTGTGGCTGACTGGCTGCATCATCTGCCATACCTCAAACTGTGTGGTAAGCCCGGGGTGAAGGGAAAATGGCACATGGCGCATACCACTGGTGGTTCATGGTGGTGGTGGGAAAGGGGAGGAGGAGAAGGGTCTCCCGTCGCCATTGTGGGCAGGTGAGGGAGGGAGGTGTGATAAGAGATGCTGATGAGACATGGATTTAGGAGGGATGAGGACCTGGTGAGGCGGGCCTGACGGAGTTGCGCACTCACTGCCTCCCACGACACGTCATTATACAACACTATACACCATGCACAGCCCCCACTATAAAGAACACACCGCTATGCACTACACATGCTATGCACATACTGTGCACATGCTAAGGATACACTATACACACACGGTGAACAAACACTCCATTGTCGAAACGAGACTACATGTGTATGCGCGCCTGTTTGGGAAAGGGAGGAAACACAGTTTTTCCCCTGATCCTCTGCCTTCTAAATGGTGCCGCCTCCCCTCGCCCATAGGTAACCGTTATGTGTCCTCACTCACTGACTTCACTTATACAACACTTTTCTTGATTCTGAAGGAAGACAAGAAATGCAGTCTTCTTGCCCCTTCCAAAACGAGCTGCAGGTATTCACACACCAGCCTCTTGATGATAATCCTGGTAGGTGTTCTTAATTGGAAGATATTGTGCCAGAACCACAGAGAGGGATGACTGAAACCTCTCTTTGGCAATGTTGTCAGATATATATTTATAAGCACTGTGAAAAAATAGTGAAATTCCAAGCGTTTTTCTAATTTCTTACATTATCAAGGAACTGTAAAACATAAAAGAACAACAGAAAGGCATATAAGGACGAGACTACACCTCGCGGTTGCCTTATAACACCTGACCTTTTTTATGATGATGTAGGTAAGTAGTCAAGGACATGTCAAACACAGCCTATATTTACCCAGACCTAAAGATTTTAGCTTGTCTAATGTATATTAAATTCTTCCCAAAATTTATTAATTATAAATCAATCCAGTTTATATAATTCTAAAGCAACATTAATATTCTTTTCAAAACTATATTTTTTATGAAACTTGATTCTGATATATGTCTTTTCACTAGGGACTTACTAGACAACTTTTTCAATCTTTTAAACATCAATTGGATGGTTCAAATTTCTCACATGAATAAATAGAGAATTAGAATCTTGTCCACTTCTAATGCCATATTTATATTGTTTTCATCTTAGTTCAGATGTTTTCCCAGTTTGACCATAATAAACTTTATCGCATATTTTACAAGGAATCTTGTAAACATACCAGTCAGCAATTTTGGGGGGAATTGTTTATCAAAACCGTATTCACTGTACCAAAATTTTTAAATGTAACTTCGACATTAAAATTCTTAAGTAGGGAGGGCGTATCATGCATGTTTTCACGGTAAGGGAGAAGCAATATATATTTAATTCTTTTTTTAATTTTTGTTACCATATGACCGACATTTTTTTTATTGACGATGATATAAAGTGATTTTAATATGGACCAAACCTAACTTACAAACCTCACCTAACCTAACTTTAACGTTTTTTTTTATTTGTGGGTGGGGAGCTAAATTCTTTTATGGATGCCATAGTTCAGTTTAAATTAACCAATATTACTTAAAATCAATGATATATAAAAAAAAAGTTCATTCTGCTAATTCAGCAGAGAATAGGCCAAACTCGCCAGTTCAGCTTAACCAGTATGACATGTACAGAATACAGAATAACCACTGAAAAATTAATGAATTTCCAAGAGCATTCATGTTTTCTGAAATCAAGAAACTGCAAAAAATAATAGAGCAGAAAGCTTATAAGACTGAGAAATCACCTCGCATATGACTTTACACTTGACCCAGTATGCTGAGCTTCCCAATGTAGTGAAGATTTGGTCAGGTCACACGTTAACTAAAATTTATGAGTGACGTATCAGGCATAGCGTAAAATCCTCACAAATTTTAATAATAATAAATGAATCTAATATATATAACCCTAAACTAATTCTTACATCAGAATCATTTCAATTTTTTTATGAAACTTATTTCGATTATATTTCTATTAACGCTATACCAGTTTGATACAACTTTCTCGGCTGTTTTTCGCGTTCAGTTGTCATGCTATATTTATGTTGTTTTCGTAGTTCTGGGCTTTTTGCAGTTTGACTGTAATAAACTTCATTGAATTTTTATTGGGAATTTTATACACACACCATCAGTATTTTGGTGAAAGTTTTTAATCAAATGTTTGTTTTACCATATCAAGATTTTTAAATACAACTTTAATTTTAAAATTCTTAAGTAGAGAAGGTATATCAGGTTTTCATGGTAAATGAGAACTGTGTTTCATGGTTTAATTTTCGATTGTAAAATGTATTTCCGGCAATTTTTGAAGATTTTTAAATTTTTTTAAAAATTTAATTAATTACAGCATTTTTATACTTGCTTATAAGATGGTCCGTGCTATTGAAACATTCGAATTGAATTTGACCTATGTAGGTCTCAATTTGTTTTTGGAAGATATTGGGAAAATTGATATACTGCTTGCATGTGATAATTTCTGAGTACTCAACCTTTCAATGCTGATAACGTGATAATGCTGCTTAAATATACTATTTTAGGATATTCGTCTCATATAAGAGAATACATGGGAGCTCGTGTTTCTTAATGATTGACATGAACTAGGTTTGGGCTACTATGATGACTTGTGATGACTTTATATATTCAAAACCGATATTTAACTACATTACAAACTTATTCCGTACTCAGCACTGCTTCGGTTCTCTGAACCATTCATCTACAAAACTGCTTCAATCGCGTGCATCAATGTACTGGGTTGAAGGATCACTAAAGAATTGAAACCAACTTCCTTTCCTCTCAATTTTTCGGTGAGTGTCCGGGTAAATGAAATTAAGACGAATACCAATCAAAATGCATTTAGTTATAGTTCGTCACCTATATAGAAGTCTATATAAACAACAAGTAGGCAATATATACTCCAATCATGTTGAAGCCTACCCTGCCAGTGTGTATCGTACTTCCCCATTCGAATATAGAAATTATATGCCCTTATTAAATTCCTGGTTTAAACAATAAAATAAGCTGCGAGATTAGCGTTATGACATTTAATTATTATTACAAAGCACCGAGTAATATCTTCTGCAAAATTAGATGAATTTAATTTCTCTAGTGTATATTAACTTCACTGTTGACTTTGATGTTGGATTTAATTATTCATGCAAACTAATTAATATTCAATGGAATTTCAGAGGGTGGTTGCATGCAATTCAGGCAGATTTACCCCTTCAAGGGAGGTTCAAGTGTGGCAGCTGAAGGGTGTATGACTACTGGCATTCATATCAATTCTCCCACAACCTTTCTTAAATGAACGACGATTGCCCAGTTATTGTTTTTGGCTAATCAGTCAGTTCCACTAAGCCTAGCTTAGCAGAGTCTGGAGATGCGATTTTGGTTGTTGTGCACCAGGATGAGTAAGAAGTTACAAAGGTAGCAACAACACTTCCAGCTGCAATTGAGGTAACTTTTCCTTTTAGTCTGCCAAGTGACCTTTATCTTTTGAACCCTGCTGCACTAATGTGGGGATTATGTAACATTCTACTATCGTGGGGTAGGTCGAACCCGAAAGGAATGAATTATGTACAATGACAGTTTACTGAATTAAAAGATTACGTACTAACTTCAAGATGAATGAAAAGACACAGTACCTTGAGTGGAACAATACTACTACTACTACTACTACTACTACTACTACATCTCATTCTATCACTTCCGTCCCCCACCAATCATTGGTCCATGTAGGAACGAAATGTAATGTATTTCAATCTCTTACATGTGGGTTACTTGTGTATTTATTAATTTCAAGTATTAATCTTTATTACCCACTCCAAGAAACTAAAAGTATTTATATAAGTGTGCCGTAAAGTATATTTATAACAAATTGAAAACGGTTACCGAAAAAGTTTACAATTAAATATTGCTACCGAAAAGGCTGCTGAGGCTAGGAACTTAAATCTGATTTTACACAATCCCAAGACATGTAACTTTCTTCAGCTGGAAAAATAGCGTCCCTGCCTCAACATGATCTGTAGGGCAGAATGATACAGCATGTATCTGGAGGTTGGAAATTAGCAGCTTTTATTAAGTATGTAGGAATTCACCAATTAAATGCGAAATAAATGATGATAATTGGTTATTATCTAAATATTTTTAGGAAAATTACAAGACCATTTAAAGCCACTGTCTAAAGTTTACCTGGTTTAATTATTGCAGTCAAGGCTGACAGGGTGGTAATGGCTCGACACACAGGATGATTGCAGTGAATACATTGGAATCTTGTTTTCGTGTCTGCTCTCCTAACACATACTGCACACCTCACAGCGCCTGCATGGGCCGCAGATAGTGTAGCGATTTCTCAGTGCAAATCGTAGTCCATTGGATACGGTAAAATTGTGGAGTTAAGACTCCCCTCTGCACACTTGGAATTTCTCTATTCTTTCACAGTGGTTGTTTTGCATATTCTGAAATCACCTATTTACTGTGATCTTATTGCGCATATATATATATATATATATATATATATATATATATATATATATATATATATATATATATATATATATATATATATATATATACAGAAGCAAATATAATGATAGGAACAGAGAGAGGAAGAGGCGACAGAAAAAGGAGTGAGGGAGATGAAGGGGAAGACAGGGGGAGGGAAATGAGAGATGAGGAAGGAAGAGGGGTGGAAATTGAGGAATGAGATCAGAAATGAGGAATAATTGTAGGCAGGAAGCTCGGCAAATCTAGTGACACAAGTTGTCAGGCTAGTGGTTGGTCGTTGTGGTCCATGGATGGTCGAGCAGTCAGGTGGCTTATGTAGTCATGATGTCACAGTGGCAGAAATGTTGGTGAGGATGTTTCATGATACAGTTTATTAAAATATATATTGCAATTGTATTTACAGCTTAGATATTCTATAAATATGTATGTATGTATGTATATATGTCTAGTGATTGAATCACATTGTTAGTCATCCGTCATCATTATGCGAAGGTGAGATAATTTCATAGTGCATTTGTTATAATTATTAGAAATATTATAGCTTTTTAATTTAAATGGTGCATAAAAATACGTTTTCAAAAATGAACTTTTAAACCTGAACGGCTATGTTGCTACCTTCGCTCGGGATGTCAACTGACAACCCGATCTCGAAATTCTGGAATGGATCCAGAGGTTGACCATACTTTTAACACGTTATTTACACCCCTTGTAGTTATTTCTGTTTTACATTTGTGTCCCTTAATAATATATTCCCAAATTCTATGCCTTTCTAAGGAGAGCAGATTCAGTGCCCTCATTCTATCCTTGAAGACAACATTTCTGATACATGAGATCAACTTTGCCAACCTTTTCTGTACGTTTTGAAGCTCATTTGTGTCTCTTCTGTAACAGTGTCCAGAACTGCGCATAATCTAAATTAGGCCTTCCTAACGATAGGCAGAGTTGAAGTATAACCTGAGAACTCCTGTTATTTATAGTTTTTTATATGAAATCAGGAATTCTATTCGCTTTATTGCGGATGCTTACACACTATTGTCTTAGTTTTAGATTACTGCTAACCAGAACTCCTAAATCGTTTTCGTATTCGGAGTTATAAGATCTACATTATTTAGTTTATAAGCGTCATGGTTATTCTTTACCTAGGCTTAGAAATTTGCATGCGTTTACATTGAACTGTATCTGCCACTTCTCCGACCACTGAACCATTCTACTCGGCTCTTCCTGTAGCGATCTATTGCCCTTATCAGAATTAATCCGACAGCCTCTTTTGGTGTTATTTATGTAGATTGTCAACAAAAAGCCCAACACTAATCCCTGTGGAACACCGCTTGTGACGGGTCCCCACTCTGATTTCTTCCCATTTATACAAGTTCTCTTTTACCTATCGGTCATCGACGCCTCTATCCAGGAAAATTTTTTTCCTATTCTATGTGCGTCTGTTTTCTTCAACAATCTCCTATGTGAAAACCTACCAAAAGAGGCGGGACCAGGAGCTGTGAATCGACCCCCTGTAACCACAGCTAGCTGAGTACACACACACACACACACACACACACACACACACACACCTCCACTGCAACCCCCCACAGGCCCCTACCAGGGCTCCTGCTCTCCCAACCCCAGTATTACCCCAGGACCACAGTTACAGTATTAGAACAGAAGTTGAAGGTTTGGTACACAAATGCGGATGGATTAACGAATAAATATGAGGAATGGCAAGAAAGAATCAATGAGAAGTCCCCAGACATCATAGCAGTTACAGAAACAAAACTCACGGAGACAATAACAGATGCAATCTTCCCACCAGGATACCAGATCATAAGGAAAGATAGAAGGGGCAGAGGGGGAGGAGGGGTTGCTCTGCTCGTAAAACACTGATGGAAATTCGAGAAAATGGGAGGCATAGACGAGACAGGAGAAAGGGACTACATAGTAGGTACACTTCAGTCTGGGGAGCACAAGGTGGTCATTGCAGTGATGTATAATCCACCACAGAACTGCAGGAGGCCAAGAGAGGAATATGAAGAGAGCAACAGAGCAATGGTAGACACACTTGCTGAGGTGGCATAAAGAGCTCACTCCAGCAGAACAAAGTTGCTGGTTATGGGGGATTTCAACCACAGGGAGATTGACTGGGAAAAGCTGGAGCCACATGTGGGTCCCGAAACATGGAGAGCCAATTTGTTGGATGTGGTGCTGGAAAACCTCATGCACCAACATGTTAAGGACACTACCAGAGTGAGAGGGGAGGATGAACCAGCAAGATTGGACCATGTGTTCACCCTGGGCAGTTCAGATATTGAGGACATCACATATGAGAGTCCCCTAGGAGCTAGTGACCACGTGGTTCTGTGCTTTGAATACATAGTAGAGTTGCAAGTGGAGAGAGTAACAGGAGTTGAATGGGAAAAGCCAGACTATAAAAGAGGGGACTACACAGGGTTGAGGAACTTCCTGTAGGAGGTTCCGTGGGACAGAGAACTGGCAGGAAAGCCAGTAAATGAAATGATGGAATATGTAACAACAAAATGCAAGGAGGCAGTGGAAAGGTTTATTCCCAAGGGCAACAGAAACAATGGGAAGACCAGAACGAACCCCTGGTTTACCGGCGGTGTAAGGAGGCAAAAACAAAGTGAAATAGAGAATGGAAAAAGTACAGAAGGCAGAGAACACATGAAAATAGGGAGATTAGTCGCAGAGCCAGGAACGAGTATGCACAGGTAAGGAGGGAGGCCCAGCAACAGTATGAAAATAACATAGCATCGAAAATCAAGACTGACCCGAAACTGTTGTATAGCCACATCAGGAGGAAGACAACAGTCAAAGACCAGGTGATCAGACTGAGGACAGAAGGTGGAGAACTCACAAGAAATGATCAGGAGGTATGTGAGGAACTAAACCGGAGATTTAAGGAAGCTTTTACAGTAGAGACAGGAAGGGCTGTGGGAAGACAGCACAAAAGGGAACATCGAGGGAATATACCAACAAGTGTTGGATGACATACGAACAACCGAGGAGGAGGTGCAGAAGCTAAGTGACCTTGATACCTCAAAGGCGATGGGACCGGACATCTCCCCATGGGTCCTTAGAGAAGGAGCAGAGATACTGTGCGTGCCCCTAACCACAATCTTCAACACATCCCTTGAAACTGGGCAACTACCTGAGAAATGGAAGACAGCAAAAGTAGTCCCCATATTTAAGAAAGGAAACAGAAATGAGGCACTAAACTACAGACCTGTGTCTCTGACATGTATTGTGTGCAAAGTCATGGAGAAGATTATCAGGAGGAGAGTGGTGGAACACCTGGAACGGAACAAGATAATAAATGAAAACCAGCATGGGTTCAATGAAGGCAAATCTTGTGTCACAAACCTTCTGGAGTTTTATGACAAGGTAACAGAAGTAAGACACGAGAGAGAGGTGGGTTGATTGCATTTTCCTAGACTGTAGGAAAGCCTTTGACACAGTTCCCCACAAGAGATTAGTGCAGAAGCTGGAGGATCAGGCGCATATAACAGGGAGGGCACTGCAATGGATCAGGGAATACCTGACAGGGAGGCAACAGCGAGTCATGGTACGTGAAGAGGTATCACAGTGGGCGCCTGTGACGAGCGGGGTCCCACTGGGGTCAGTTCTAGGACCAGTGCTATTTTTGATATATGCGAACGACATGATGGAAGGAACAGACTCTGAAGTGTCCCTATTCGCAGATGATGTGAAGCTGATGAGAAGAATTAAATCGGATGAGGATGAGGCAGGACTGCAACGAGACCTGGACAGGCTGGACATGTGGTCCAGAAACTGGCTTCTCGAATTCAACCCTGCCAAATGCAAAGTCTTGAAGATTGGGGAGGGGCAAAGAAGACCGCAGACAGAGTATAGGCTAGGTGGACAAAGTCTACAGACCTCACTCAGGGAGAAAGACCTTGGGGTGACCATAACAACGAGCACGTTACCGGAGGCACACATCAACCAAATAACTGCTGCAGCATATGGGCGCATAGCAAACCTGAGAATAGCGTTCCGATACCTTAATAAGAAATCGTTCAAGACACTGTACACTGTGTATGTTAGGCCCATACTGGAGTATTCAGCACCAGTCTGGAACCCACACCTGGTCAAGCACGTCAAGAAGTTAGAGAAAGTACAAAGGTTTGCAACGAGGCTCAGGAAGCAGAGAGGGAGAGGACCTAGTAGCGATCAGTGAAGAGGCGGGGCCAGGAGCTGAGTCTCGACCCTTGCAACCACAATTAGGTGAGTTCACTTAGGTGAGTACATTCTCGGGGTGAGCACTGACCAGAGTATATGACCTTAGGCGCACATGAACAGAATTAATACTGCAGTAAACGCGAGTCTTGAAAATCTATGATTAACCATCAGAAACCTAAGCAGGGAGCCGTTCACGATTCTGTATACCGCATATATGAGTCCCATACTGGAGCACGCAGAATCAGCATGGAACCTACACCTTGTCAAGCATGTCGAGAAACTGAAGAAAGTGCATGGGATTTAACAGACACTAGCACTGGAGAAAAGAGGAAAGGTGTGTGTGTGCTATGAGTAGAGAATGAAAGAAAGAAATTTGATGACAGAGGAATGATGGCCTAGGAGCAGTGGAGTGGGTGAGGAAGAATCCATACATAGCCCTAAGAAGAGGTACGATAAAGTTCTCGAAGCCATGAGACAGTGAGCCAGAAGTGGCCAACGAAGAGGGGAAGGCCATTAGTTGAGCTTTGACCTTTGCAAATAAATAAGTACACAAGCACAAACGTACACACACAAACACTCTATCTCTCCCTCTCCCCCTCTCTCTTTCTCTCTCTCCCACCTTTCCTTTTGATGAATTACTAACAATGGGCTCAGAACGTCAAAAAGTTTCTTTTGTTTGCTCTTGTTTATCTGGGGCAAACTGACGGGGCAGAATATCATTGAAACTTTTCCAAAGAGCTCATCTTTGTCTCTCTCTCCTTATCTCTTCCTGCAATAGGCAGCTTTTTGTCCTCTCTCTTTATGGAAACGAGTCATGAGTCAGGAGAAGCGTGCACACCCGATCAAGATATCGGATGAGACTACGGATGAATGAGTTCATGAAGACAAAACAACAAAACTATTATCCAGAGGGCTGACGAGGGTTGTTGAGGTGGTTCGGACATGTAGAGAGGATGGAACAAAATAGAAGGACTTCGAGATTGAATAAATCTGTAGTGGAGGGAAGGAGGGGTAGGGGTCGGCCTAAGAAAGGTAGGAGGGAGGAAATAAAGGAGGTTTAGTGAGCGAGGGGCTTTGACTTCCAGCAAGACTGCGTGAGCGTGTTAGATTGGAGCGAAAGGAGACAAATGGTTTTTAGAACTTGACGTGCTGTTGGAGTGCAAGCAAGGTAACATTTAGGAAGGGGGTCAGGGAAACCGGCAGGCTGGACTTGAGTCCTGGAGATGGGAAGTACAGTGTCTGCACTCTGAAGGAGGGGTGTTAATGTTGCACTTTTATAAATGTAGTGAAAGCGTGCCTCTGGCAAGAGAGTGATGGAGTGAATGATCAAAGTTTTTCGTTTTCGGGCCACCCTGCCTTGGGTGAGATGGTCGATGTGTTAATAAAAAAAATATATATACACACACCCACATAGAGAGAGAGAGAGAGAGAGAGAGAGAGAGAGAGAGAGAGAGAGAGAGAGAGAGAGAGAGAGAGAGAGAGAGAGAGAGAGAGAGAGAGAATCAGTTAATTTTCTGAGTTTCTGCCTCCATTTTGGTTATGGTTGTTATTGATTACTTCATATCTGCCGAATAAGCAGAGTAAAAATTCATTTATGCAATAAATCTGCGAAAATCAGTCAGTACCTAACCAAAGACTGTAAGTCATGCTGCAACTGCAATGCTGCCAACTCTATTGTGTTTTGGATTCAACTTACTAAGCGATAGCTGCCCATGCAACACGGACATTCACTGTTAATTTCACACATCAGAAGGGACTGAGATAATTTGTCTTCAACATCTTTCACTTAGAAGGGATGCTGTAATCTGTGTTATTCACCGAAGATTTCCTTCCTTCTTTCCATTCAGTTTCGTTATAGTATTGCATCAAAACTCCCGTTAGACGAAATCGACTGATGTGAAGGTGTGCTGCAAGGCACCGTCTTGCATCTTCTGACTTTCTGCCTTATAGGAATTTACTGGAAACACTGTCGAATGAGATCAGTGTATGGTACCAGGATGACAGCAGTCCGCTTTCTGCTACAGAATCTCTCCTAGAGGACATCAAGAGAAACTAATTTTTGAGAGAATTTAAATCTATCATGAAACTAAACTAAACTGTAGAATAGTTTCTCCCGATCGAAAGATCATTAATCAAGTCAGGGTAGCCTTACTGGGAACATTAGGCAGAGAACCAGTCAACAGTACTCTCATTGGTGGTCCAGTAGGTTCTAATGCAATGACGGAGCCTCGGCAGGGTCAGAGTAACAGCAGCATTAGCAGCAGAAGGGTTAAATTAGTAGAAACAGCATCAAGAACAGAAGGACTGATTTAGCAGAAACATCCAAAGGGTTTATATAGCAGCAGCAAAAGTGAAGGAGCAGCTGTAGATGCAACATTAACAGTTGCATTAGATACAACCTTTCCTTGCATTTACAGCAACACTACTGCTGTTGCTGCAGAAGAAGCTGCAGCAGAAGCAAAAACATAAGCAACAAGAATGGTGACATACAAGCAGCAGTGATGGAGCAGTGGAAAGGGAAAAATGTAGCAGCAGGAGGGGTGGCAGAGTAACATCAGCAGCAGAAAGAGCAGTAACATAGCAGCAGTAACAGCAGTGGTGAAGGTAAGGATGACATTAACAAGACAACGAGGAAATATCACCAATGCGATATTACACATACTATTCCTCCATTTATATAAAGAAAGTTTGTTGTTGCTACGAAAGATTCAGATTCAATTACGAAAGGAGGAAAGGAAATGAACCTGCAATAAACATAGCAGTAAAGAAGTTTAACTTACATAAGTGATATGTTTTCAAATAAAAGTTTAAAGAAAATTAAGTTAAGTGAATAGAAGCGAGAAAATGAACAGACGAGAGTATAAAAAAAACTATGGAAACTGAACCAATAAATTCATAAGGAATGTTATAAGTATAATTTAAAACGTTTGAAAAGTAAAATAATTTCGCTAAAAAAACGCGAGCAATAAGATAATTGTATGAAAAATGGAAACAAAAATAAGAAACACGATGAGAGTTTTATTCAGTCAACTTCGCAACTAGAACATATTTCTCAAAATGAGCGAATAAAGAAGAAAAATGGAAGAGGGAGGAAAAAAACAAAGATATAAACCAGGATATTGGATGATAAAAAAAATCATGATTAATGTTGTTTAATTAAATATTGTATAAGAAAAGAGAAAAACGGAGTTAGGGAAAGAAAGAAAGGAAGAGGAAGGAGACAGAGGGAGAGTGTACTCACCTATTTGTACTCGCCTATTTGTGGCTGCAAGGGTCGATACATAGCTCCTGGCCCCGCTTCTTCACTGCTCGCTACTAGGTCCTCTGTGTGTGTACTCACCTAGTTGTACTCACCTAGTTGAGGTTGCAGGGGTCGAGTTCAAGCTCCTGGCCCCGCCTCTTCACTGGTAGCTACTAGGTCACTCTCCCTGTACCGTGAGTTTTATCATACCTCTGCTTAAAGCTATGTATGGATCCTCCCTCCACTACATCGCTTCCCAAACTATTCCACTTCCTGACTACTCTGTGGCTGAAGAAATACTTCCTAACATCCCTGTGATTCATCTGTGTCTTCAACTTCCAACTGTGTCCCCTTGTTTCTGAGTCCAATCTCTGGAACATCCTGTCTTTGTCTATCTTGTCAATTCCTCTCAGCATTTTGTATGTCGTTATCATGTCCCCCTATCTCTCCTGTCCTCCAGTGTCGTCAGGTTGATTTCCCTTAACCTCATCTCGTAGGACATATCTCTTAGCTCTGGGACTAGTCTTGTTGCAAACCTTTGAACTTTGTCTAGTTTCTTTACGTGCTTGGCTAGGTGTGGGTTCCAAACTGGTGCCGCATACTCCAATATGGCCTAACGTACACGGTGTACAGGGTCCTGAACGATTCCTTATTAAGATGTCGGAATGCTGTTCTGAGGTTTGCCAGGCGCCCATATGCTGCAGCAGTTATTTGGTTGATGTGCGCTTCAGGAGATGTGCCTGGTGTTATACTCTCCCCAAGATCTTTTTCCTTGAGTGAGGTTTGTAGTCTCTGGCCCATTAGACTGTACTCCGTATGCGGTCTTCTTTGCCCTTCCCCAATCTTCATGACTTTGCACTTGGTGGGATTAAACTCCAGGAGCCAATGGCTGAACCAGGTCTGCAGCCTGTCCAGATCCCTTTGTAGTTCTGCCTGGTCTTCGATCGAATGAATTCTTCGCATCAACTTCACGTCATCTGCAAACAGGGACACCTCGGAGTCTATTCCTTCCGTCATGTCGTTCACAAATACCAGAAACAGCACTGGTCCTAGAACTGACCCCTGTGGGACCCCGCTGGTCACAGGTGCCCACTCTGACACCTCGCCACGTACCATGACTCGCTGCTGATCCATTGTAGTGCCTTCCCTGTTATCCCTGCTTGGTCCTCCAGTTTTTGCACTAATCTCTTGTGTGGAACTGTGTCAAATGCCTTCTTGCAGTCCAAGAAAATGCAATCCACCCACCCCTCTCTCTCTCTCTTGTCTTACTGCTGTCACCATATCATAGAACTCCAGTAGGTTTGTGACACAGGATTTCCCGTCCCAGAAACCATGTTGGCTGCTGTTGATGAGATCATTCCTTCCTAGGTGTTGCACCACTCTTCTCCTGATAATCTTCTCCATGACTTTGCATACTATACATGTCAGTGACACTGGTCTGTAGCTTAGTGCTTCATGTCTGTCTCCTTTTTTGAAGATTGGGACTACATTTGCTGTCTTCCATGCCTCAGGCAATCTCCCTGTTTCGATAGATGTATTGAATATTGTTGTTAGGGGTACACATAGCGCCTCTGCTCCTTCTCTCAGGACCCATGGGGAGATGTTATCTGGCCCCATTGCCGTTGAGGTATCTAGCTCACTCAGAAGCCTCTTCACTTCTTCCTCGGTTGTGTGTACTGTGTCCAGCACTTGGGGGTGTGCCCCACCTCTCCGTCTTTCTGGAGCCCCTTCTGTCTCCTCTGTGAACACTTCTTTGAATCTCTTGTTGAGTTCCTCACATACTTCACGGTCATTTCTTGTTGTCTCTCCTCCTTCCTTCCTGATTACCTGGTCCTTGACTGTTGTTTTCCTCCTGATGTGGCTGTATAACAGTTTCGGGTCAGATTTGGCTTTCGCTGCTATGTCTTTTTCATATTGTCGTTGGGCCTCCCTTCTTATCTGTGCATATTCGTTTCTGGCTCTAGGACTGCTCTCTTTATTTTCCTGGGTCCTTTGCCTTCTATTTTTCTTCCATTCCCTAGCACACTTGGTTTTTGCTTCCCTGCACCTTTGGGTGAACCATGGGCTCATCCTGGCTTTTTCATTATTCCTGTTACCCTTGGGTACAAACCTCTCCTCAGCCTCCTTGCACATTGTTGCTACATATTCCATTATCTCATTAACTGGCTTCCCTGCCAGTTCTCTGTCCCACTGAACCCCGTTCAGGAAGTTCCTCACTCCCGTGTAGTCCCCTTTCTTGTAGTTTGGCTTTATTCGGCCTGGCCTTCCTGCTTCCCCCTCCACTTGTAGCTCTACTGTGTATTCGAAGCTTAAAACCACATGATCGCTGGCCCCAAGGGGTCTTTCATATGTGATGTCCTCAATATCTGCACTACTCAAGGTGAATGCTAAGTCCAGTCTTGCTGGTTCATCCTCTCCTCTCTCTCTTGTACTGTCCCTTATGTGTTGGTACATGAAGTTTTCCAGTACCACCTCCATCATCTTAGCCCTCCATGTATCTTGGCCCCCATGTGGCTCCAAGTTCTCCCAATCGATCTCCTTGTGGTTAAAGTTACCCATGATGACGAGCTTTGCCCTGCATGCATGAGCTCTTCTGGCCACTGCAGCCAGTGTGTCAACCATCGCTCTATTGCTCTCGTCATACTCTTGCTTTGGCCTCCTGCTGTTCTGTGGTAGGTTATGCATCACTGCAATTACCACCTTGGGAACTCCAGAGTGAAGTGTTCCCGTTATGTAATCACTTTCTTCTCCGCTGTCTCCTCTCTCCAGCTCATCAAAATTCCATCGATTTTTGATCAGCAGTGTCACTCCTCCACTCCCCCTGTTCCCTCTGTCTTTCCTCAGGATCTGGTATCCCATTGGAAAGATGGCATCTGTTATCATACCTGTAAGCTTGGTTTCTGTGAGAGCTATGATGTCCGGTGATGCCTCTTTGACTCTTTCGTGCCACTCCTCCCACTTATTTGTTATTCCATCAGCGTTTGTGTACCATACCTTCAGTTTTCTTTCCAACACTGTGGTTTGGGGGGCCTGTGAGGGTGGGAGACCTGGCAGCATACTGTGGGATTCTATAGCTGGGTGTTGGGTGGAAGCTGTGGGTATGGATTGTAGTGTGTGTTGGGATGGTGTGATAGGTTGTGGGGTTCTGAGGATAGTTGTGTGTGTGCTTGCCCTTGCTGTTCTGTTCTGCTCTGACTGTCCTCTGCTGGTTCCATCCTCTGTGTGTGTGTGTGTGTGTGTGTGTGTGTGAGAGAGAGAGAGAGAGAGAGAGAGAGAGAATGTGTGTGTGTGCTTAATATCATTGCGAGCAGTATGTTAGGAGTTTAGTCTTGTCTTCTCTGGAAGATTTTAATTAGATTTTATCAGTATATGTTCTAATTTACCATTCGTAATGATCTTAATATTACGGATTACGAAAAGGATTTAGGAGTTCTGGTTAGTAGTAATCTGAAACCAAGACAACAGCGCATAAGTGTTCGAACTAAAGCTAACAGAATCCTTGGCTTCAGAGCAAAAATTATAAACAAGAGAAGTCCTCAGGTTGCTCTTCAACTCTATATATCTTTGGTTAGGCTTCATTTAGATTATGCTGCACAGTTCTGGTCACCGTATTACAGAATGGATATAAATGCACTGGAAAACGTACAAAGGAGGTTGACAAAGTTGATCCATGTATCAGAAATCTTCCCTATGAGGACAGACTGAGGACCCTGAATCTGCACTCTATAGAAAGGCGTAGAATTAAGGGGGATATGATTGAGGTGTATAAATGGAAAGCAGGAATTAATAAAGGGGATGTAAATAGCGTGCTAAAAATGTCTAACATAAACAGGACTCGCAGCAATGGTTTTAAATTGGAAAAATTCAGGTTCAGGAAGGATATAGGAAAGCACTGGTTTGGTAATAGAGTTGTGGATGAGTGGATCAAACTCCCGAGTACAGTTATTGAGGCTAAAACGTTGTGTAGTTTTACAAATAGGTTGAATAAATACATGAGTGGGTGTGGGTGGGTGTGAGTTGAACCTGACTAGCTTGGGCTAGTAGGTCGGGTGCCGTGCTCCTCCCTTAAGTGACGTGACTGACTTAAGTCACGTCACTTAAGGGACTGGGTGGGAGAACTGGACCTGCCTCGCATAGGCCAGTAGGTCTGTTGCAGTGTTCCTTCTTTCTTATGTTCTTATGTCCCCCACATCCCTTCTGTCCTCCAGTATTGTCAGGTTGATTTCCCTTAACATCTCCTCGTAGGGCAAACCCCTCAGCTCCGGAACTAGTCTTGCTGCTAACCTTTGCACTTTCTCTAATTTCTTGACCAGGTGTGGGTTCCATACTGGTGCTTCATACTCCAATATCAGCCTAACGTACACGGTGTACAGAGTTGTGAATGACTCCTTACCTAGATATCGAAACGCTATTCGTGCGTGTGTCTGTGTGATGATCATATTCGATCATGATGGTGTAAGTTGTTCGAAACTAGCGTGTTGTTTATTTCAGCAACAATTAATCAATATATAATTTTAACCTGCAATGTTTACATATCTACTGTTTAGGTACACAGTATATGTACAATGTAGCTGTATCCTCCGTATGTTCACCATTTACGAAGGGCGGATTATATTCTGAGATACGTGATTCACTTTCCTCGCAGAAAATTAAATAAGATAAACTGTATGCTCTTGGTGTTTGGGTTATATACGTCTAATTGCCCTTCCTCCTAAAAATTCAGAACTGGTTTGTCTATGAAACAGAACTGAAAACTGGTGAGATGCAAGGAGCATTGATCTCATGGGAAGTAAGGTTTATATCTAGGATAATATTCGTTAATGAATTACTTAGGAGGGAATTAGAGTCCCAGTTTTGTAGATGAATGGTTCACAGAACCGACATGTTGATAAATTAGACACATGTGCAACTCTTGGGTATCTTTATTGAGGAAACGTTTCGCCACACAGTGGCTTCATCAGTCCATACAAAGGAGAATCTTGAAGAACAGGAGGAGAATGAGGTAATCAGTCCCTCAGCCTTGAGTCGATGTGGTCAGTCCATCAATCTTGAATAGAATACGGCATAAGTGCGGAGAAGGAGCTTATAAACCGTAGGCAGGAGAGGTGCAGCAGTCGTAGGTGTGTCACATTGTTCAATGTGGAAGTAGGTCGTGCCCAAGGGTTGACACAAGCGAAAGAATTCCAAGTATTAAGATCCCAAGAAGTTGCAGTGTCTGACAGGATTGTAGATCAATGGTTCAGAGAACCTGTTCTTCAAGATTCTCCTTTGTATGGACTGATGAAGCCACTGTGTGGCGAAACGTTTCCTCAATAAAGATACCCAAGAGTTGCACATGTGTCTAATTTATCAACATGTCGGTTCTCTGAACCATTCATCTACAATCCTGTCAGACACTGCAACTTCTTGGGATCTTAATACTTGGGAATTCTTCGCTTGCCTAACCCTTGGGCACGACCTACTTCTAATGGTTCTCTGAACCATTCATCTACAATCCTGTCAGACACTGCAACTTCTTGGGATCTTAATACTTGGGAATTCTTCGCTTGCCTAACCCTTGGGCACGACCTACTTCCACATTGAACAAATGTGACACGACCTATGACTGCTGCACCTCTCCTGCCAACGGTTTATAAGCTCCTTCTCCGCACTTATGCCGTATTCTATTCAAGATTGATGAACTGACCACATCGACTCAAGGCTGAGGGACTGATTACCTCATTCTCCTCCTGTTCTTCAAGATTCTCCTTTGTATGGACTGATGAAGCCACTGTGTGGCGAAACGTTTCCTCAATAAAGATACCCAAATGTTGCACATGTGTCTAATTTATCAACAGGCCCAGTTTTCTTGCTTTACTCGATGTTTGTAGAGGATTATTATAATTAGTTCGATTATATTCTGAAGACCTGAGAACATATGCTGTACTTTTTTCCTGAAATCAAGACGCATCAAGTGTCAGCAGCTCTACCCTGAAGTGCTGGGAATGTTACTGTCAATTGCTCATACATATTCATTTCGGATCATTCTGTTTGCATTCTTTACTTCCTATTCTCTTGCTTTCTTTGTTTCCTGCATATCTTCCATGCTTTTGTATTTTTAGCTTGTTTTCCCTACACCTCTGGGTGACCTATAGGCTCATATCGTTCTTTTTTGTGCTGCTTCTGCTTTTTATATACGAATATCGTTTCTGCCTCCCGGTACTTTCCAGCTACATATGCATTACCAGTTGCAGCCATTCCATCTAGCTGCCTTTTTCATAGCACTCTGCTTAGAAATTGCCTTAGACAATTATAGTCTCCACTTTGCAAGTCAGATTTGTCCCTTTATACTCTATATTTCTCGCCGTATTCACTTCTACAAGGTATTCAGATCTTAGCACTGCATGGTCCCTAACACCAAGGGGACTCGTATCCATGGTCAGAGTCATATGGGGTGACAAAAGGCCCATCCTCGCTAGTTCATCACTTCCTTTGTGTCTTTGTCTAGTTGCATCCCTAACATGTTGATGTAAGTTTGCATCACCACCATGTTTCTGGTCCTCCATGTAGCTCCATATATTCATAGCCTATTATGGGTAAGTGTTCTGTGACCAGGTATTTTGTATTGCCCATGTGGGCTCTTCTAGTGACCTCTCCTACTGGTCACCACTACAATGTTGTTCTCCTCCTTACATTCCTGCCTTAGACTCCTACTTTTGAATGGTGGCTTGTATAATCACTGCTATCATCACCTTGGGTCCTCCCCAGTTCTTAGTGTATTTATTCAGTCATTCGATTCCCTCCGATTATTCTCTTCATCTAAAAAATACACTGGTTCTTAATCATCAGTGCTGCTACTCCACCTGCTCTGTTTCGTCTGTTTTTTCCCATTATTTTGTATCCTTGTGAGAAACCTGTCAGGGGGTGCTTAATTAACATTTTCCCTTTCATTATTCTTACTTGTTATCTCATATTCATTAGAATACCACACTTTCACTTTACATATATATGTCTATATTTTTGGGTCTTGGTCTCCTAGCTTATGTCCATGTTCAGCCTATCCACCTGAATGTTCAATGATGTTATTAATCTACCTTACATCCGCTGAAAATATCTCGGTTGTCGTCCCGTCAACCTCCCAGAGACCATGGAGCGATTATTAATGACCTCTTCCTCTCCTCTTC
Source organism: Cherax quadricarinatus (assembly GCF_026875155.1). Classification (NCBI taxonomy): domain Eukaryota; kingdom Metazoa; phylum Arthropoda; class Malacostraca; order Decapoda; family Parastacidae; genus Cherax; species Cherax quadricarinatus. Next base: position 79,879,309 of record NC_069406.1, on the reverse strand, counting down.
CTACATCCTTTCTCTCCAGAGCTCATTGTCTTATGTTATGAGATACCTTTCGAACCCCCTCCGTCCCCCGTATCATCTTCGCTTCTCGGTTTCCTGACAGTATTTCCTCAAAATTATTGCTTGTTTCTGCCCTCCCTTATGGTTCTATAATTGCACTGAACACGGGTTTCAGGTACACATGGCCAGAACTGATAGTTAAAAGTACACTTCCCAACGTAGAGTGGTTGGGAAGTGGAATGGCCTAGACTGTGAAGTGGTAGATTCAGAATCCATACATAGCTTTAGGAATATGTATGATACAGCTCATTCTGCAGGAAGAGTGAAACTAATACCGGCCAGCAGAGAGGCGGCGCCAGGAGCTGAAACTCGACCCCGGCACCCACCGTCAGCCGAGTACAATTAGATGGATAGGTGAATGAGCGCGCACGCACACACACACACACACACACACACACACACACACACACACACACACACACACACACACACACACACACACACACACACACACACACACACACACACTCTCAGAGCCAGGAGGTGAGACTTAAGCAAATAATTAGTCCAGCACAGGACTAGACTCTCAGTCTGGCCAGGTTACTTACATCCGGCTACACAAGGTTGATGACCTAAGCTCAACTTTCTTCAACTTCCTGTTGCTGGGAGAGGACATGGGATTGTAAATGAAGATGGAGAGGGAACTGGAGAAGAATATGAGAGGGGAAAAAGAAAAGACAGTTGGAGTAATGAGGAAAAGTATTCCAAAAATGTCAGCAGAAATAGAGGAGAACGAGTCATTACAATAATTTCGGTAAAAACTAAATAGAATAAAGAAAAGAAAAAGAAAAATAGCGATTTCCAAAAATGGTGAAATTGAGTTACGTGTCAGAAGTAATGCTTCAAATGTGCGAGAGAGAGGAGAGAGAGAGAGAGAGAGAGAGAGAGAGAGAGAGGAGAGAGGGAGAGAGAGAAAAAGAGAGAGAAACTTTATCAGGGAGGTGATAAAAGCCATAAAGCATTAGTTAATCAAGTTTTACGCCTCTCTTCCCCATACATTCTACCCCAGACGCGTCCCATCATTGCCACCAACACGGCCGATAGTTTTCACAGTGGAATTTCTTGTGTGTGTCGTGCCAAATAGGTCAAACTTGCAATTTTGGCTTAAATAACAACGCTCTTCTTGCCGAATAAGGCAAGTGAATATTTGAGTATCCAATAATGTAGCAAAAAATCACTCTGAACCTAACGATAAAAATATATTTCAATGTATTTGTTTATTATTAAATTACTGTAAACTTATCTAAAATATATTTTGTTGAATTAGGCTAAATTAAATTGTGCTTGTTATAATAATGTTAAGTAAGTTTTCTAACGTTCTTTTGGTACAAAATTTTTAATTTTTATATTAACGTAAATGAATCACGAAATTGTAATGAAACGATTGCAAACAAACCATACCAAGGGTGGGGAAAGAACCCGCGGTCAAAGTCTCATAAACCTCCGGACCGTCATGTTAGCCACTGGACCAGATGACTATAATAAGAGCCATTCAACTAGGTATATTTGTACACCATAAGAAGGTTAGCAATCGTGTCATTACGATTTCGTGAGGCATGATGACGGCTTTGAGGGGACTTGAGCTAGAGTTCGTCACGGTCACGCTGGTGGGAGATTCGTCTGCAAAACCTTGCATTTGTGGTTACAGTGGTGTCTACGGTAACCTTCCTATAGTGTATAAATATACCTAGTTGGATAAATCTTACTGTAGCCAGCTGACCCAGTGGCTAAACGAGTCTGTCTGGAATTTTATGAGACTGACGGTGGGCTCTGTCCCCACCCGTGGTATGATTTAACATGAATGAAAAAAATATGGCTTTGAACGTATAAGAGAAAATTTTAGAAAGGGCTTAATTTGAAACGAGTTCTTTTACCTATTCGGCACGATATATATATATATATATATATATATATATATATATATATATATATATAATATATATATATATATATATATATATATATATATATATTTTTCAACAAGTCGGCCGTCTCCCACCGAGGCAGGGTGACCCAAAAAAAAAGAAAGAAAATCCCCAAAAAGAAAATACTTTCATCATCATTCAACACTTTCACCACACTCGCACATTATCACTGTTTTTGCAGAGGTGCTCAGAATACAACAGTCTAAGAAGCATACACATATAAAGATACACAACATATCCCTCCAAACTGCCAATATCCCAAACCCCTCCTTTAAAGTGCAGGCATTGTACTTCCCATTTCTAGGACTCAAGTCGACTATATGAAAATAACCGGTTTCCCTGAATCCCTTCACTAAATATTACCTGCTCACACTCCAACAGATCGTCAGGTCCCAAGTACCATTCGTCTCCATTCACTCCTATCTAACACGCTCACGCACGCTTGCTGGAAGTCCAAGCCCCTTACCCACAAAACCTCCTTTACCCCCTCTCTCCAACCCTTTCGAGGACGACCCCTACCCGCCTTCCTTCCCCTATAGATTTATATGCTTTCCATGTCATTCTACTTTGATCCATTCTCTCTAATGACCAAACCACCTCAACAACCCTCTTCTGCCCTCTGACTAATACTTTTATTAACTCCACACCTTCTCCTAATTCCACACTCCGAATTTTCTGCATAATATTTACACCACACATTGCCCTTAAACAGGACATCTCCACTGCCTCCAACCGTCTCCTCGCTGCTGCATTTACCACCCAAGCTTCACACCCATATAAAGAGTGTTGTACTACTATACTTTCATACATTCCCTTCTTTGCCTCCATAGATAACGTTTTTTTGACTCCACATATACCTCAACGCACCACTAACCTTTTTTTCCCTCATCAATTCTATGATTAACCTCATCCTTCATAAATCCATCCGCCGACACGTCAACTCTCAAGTATCTGAAAACATTCACTTCTTCCATACTCCTCCTCCCCAATTTGATATCCAATTTTTCTTTATCTAAATCATTTGACACCCTCTCACCTTACTCTTTTCTATGTTCACTTTCAACTTTCTACCTTTACACACATTCCCAAACTCATCCACTAACCTTTGCAATTTTTCTTTAGAATCTCCCATAAGCACAGTATCATCTGCAAAAAGTAACTGTGTCAATTCCATTTTGAATTTGATTCCCCATAATTTAATCCCACCCCTCTCCCAAACACCCTAGCATTTACTTCCTTTACAACCCCATCTATAAATATATTAAACAACCATGGTGACATTACACATCCCTGTCTAAGACCTACTTTTACCGGGAAGTAGTCTCCCTCTCTTCTACACACCCTAACCTGAGCCTCACTATCCTCATAAAACTCTTTACAGCATTTAATAACTTACCACCTATTCCATATACTTGCAACATCTGCCACATTGCTCCTCTATCCACTCTATATTGCCTTTTCTAAAATCCTAAATGCAAAAAAAATTCCCCATCTTTATCTAAAAAAGTTCACATATATGCTTTAATGTAAAAAACCTGATTCACATCCCCTCCCCTTAAAAAACCCCCTTGCTCATCCCCAATCCAATTTTGCTTCCCTTAATTCTTTCAGTTATAACCCACCGTACACTTTTCCCGGTAACTCTAAGCTTTTTCCTCTATAATTTTTACAGTCTCTTTTGTCCCTTTCCTTTATATAAAGGGGGCAAACATGCTCTTCCCAAACCCCGGTACCTCCCTTTTCATACATTTATTAAACAAAAATACCAACCACCCAACACTTTCCCCCCCTGCTTTTAACATTTCTGTCATGATCCCTCGTTCCAGGCTTTACCCCTTTTTATTTTACGAATGCCCCAGTAATCCCCCCCACTTACATTCTGCTCTTCTTCACTCCTAAAAGATGGTATACCTCCCTGACCAGTCCATGAAATTACTGCCTCTGTTTCTTCCTTAACATTTAAAAGTTCCTCAAAATATTCTCGCCATCTACCCAATACCTCATCTCCCCATCTACTAACTCCCCTACTCTGTTTTTAACTGACAAATCCATATTTTCCCTAGGTTTCTTAACTTGTTTAACTCACTCCAAAATTTTTTCTTATTTTCATTAAATTTCTTGACAGTGCCTCTCCCACCTATCATCTGCTCTCCTTTTGCACTCTCTCACCACTCTCTTTACTCTTCTTTTACTCTCCATATACTCTGCTCTTCTTATAACACTTCTGCTTTGTAAAACCTCTCAATAAGCTACCTTTTTCTCTTTTATCACACCCTTTACTTCATCATTCCACCAATCACTCCTCTTTCTCCTGCCCCCACCCTCCTATAACCACAAACTTCTGCCCCACATTCTAATACTGCATTTTTAAAACTATTCCAACCCTCTTCAAACCCCCCACTACTCATCTTTGCACTAGCCCACCTTTCTGCCAATAGTTGCTTATATCTCACCCGAACTTCTCCTCCCTTAGTTTATACACTTTCACCTCCCTCTTACTTGTTGTTGCCACCTTCCTCTTTTCCCATCTACCTCTTACTCTAACTGTAGCTACAACTAAATAATGATCCGATATATCAGTTGCCCCTCTATAAACATGTACATCCTGGAGCCTACCCATCAACCTTTATCCACCAATACATAATCTAATAAACTACTTTCATTACGTGCTACATCATCCTTGTATATTTATTTATCCTCTTTTTCATAAAAATGTATTACTTATTACCAAATTTCTTTCTACACATAGCTCAATTAAAGGCTCCCCATTTACATTTACCCCTGGCACCCCAAATTTACCTACTACTCCTTCCATAACTTTTTACCCACTTTAGCATTGAAATCCCCAACCACCATTACACTCACACTTGATTCAAAACTCCCCACGCATTCACTCAACATTTCCCAAAATCTCTCTCTCCCTCTACAACTACTCTCTTCCCAGGTGCATACACGCTTATTATAACCCACTTTTTTCACATCCAATCTTTATTTTACTCCCATAATCCTTGCATTAATACATTTATAGTCACCTCTTTTCCTGCCATAGCTTTATCCTTCAACATATTGCTACTCCTTCTTTAGCCTAACCTCAATTTGAAACCCCTGACCTAATCCCATTATTCCTCTCCACTGAACTCTCCACCGCCCCATTCAGCTTTGTTTCATCACTTAAAGCCAGGAAATCCAGCTTTCTTCCCATTCATAACATTCCCACAATCATCTATCTCTTTTTATCATCTGCACAACATTCCACGCACATTCAAGACTTCCCACTTTGACAATTTTCTTCTTCTTAATTCTTTTTTAGTAATTCTTACAGGAAAAGGGGTTACTAGCCATTGTTCCCGGCATTTAGTTGACTTTTACAACACGCATGGCTTAAGGAGGAAAGAATCCTTATCCACTTCCCCATGGATATAAAAGGAAAAATTTTTTTTTAAAAAAAAAAAAATTTTTAAGACCAAGAACTATTAAATAAAATCAAAGAAAACTCAGATGAGTTGTATAAATAAATGTGTACAATGTATGTTTGTAGTAGACCTAAGTGTAAGTAGATAGAAATAGCAAGACATGCCTGTAATCTTGCATATTTATGAGACCGACAAAGACATCAGCAATCCTACATCATGTAAAACAATCACAGGCTTCGTTTTACACTCACTTGGCAGACGGTAGTACCTCCCTGGGTGGTTGCTCAACCAACCTACTATAATATATATTTATATATAAATATATATATATATATATATTATATATAATATATATATATATATATATAGGGAATACACCTCTATAGCTGGAATGGGGACCCTCCATCCTCAGAGAAGACAATAAACGTACCTCAGGGAAACTCAAAAGGTCTCCCCGAGCTGTTTGAATAATTTTCTCTCCTACCACCCCGCTATATAATTTTATATTCTATGTGAATATTTATTAATAAACAAAAATACACTTACAAGAAAAGAACATAAACATGAATACAATGACAAAATGTAACAAAGATCATGAATTTCCTCCAGCTCCTCCGAGGCTGGACGCGAGAGCCAAGTAGGCAGCAAGCATTCCCCTCTGGATGGCACGCTTGAGGCGCTGGAACATGGAAGTGGCTGCCCTTTGGTCCCTGGTGGTGTCGATGAAGTCTGGAACCGAATTCTTTAAGGAGACGTGTGGCAAATTTTTCCCCATAATCCCAAGGTCTCTGATCCCACTGGGATCAAATTGATACTGTTGTCTAATTCCCTGTACTTGCTGATCTTGTACTCCTCCCTGTGGTCCATCAGCTCCCTCCCTGTCGCCCCCACACTGTGGGTATGGATGTAGGTGTCACCAGTGTTGGACACACAGGTATATCCCCATGCTAAGAGCTTGCCATTCTTCCAAGATAGATGTGATCCCGTCGGGGCGTTTGCGGTTGTGAGTATTGTTGGGCTGCTAGTGATACGGGGCTCCCCCTCTCGGCAGGGCATCCAGCTGTAGCAAGGTTTCTCTTAATGATGTCGTTGACCTCATTGTGTCTAGCATGCCAGCCCTTGGTTTGAACAGTTAAGACCATGTAGACCGTATAGTCTGCTTGCACTTGCACGCAATACAACACATATTCTGTGTGAAATTGAGGCAAGCAAGGCGCAGAGCCACTGCAATACGGAGGGTCCTAGGGTTCGAGTCGCGTTCCCATTGCCCGATATGGGAACTGTTTGGAGGAAGCCCCGAGTGATGTGCACCACGAGCCCTGGAGAAGGGCAATCTCCCTATCAGATGTTGCAGCCCTGGCATGTTGCAAACACATTTTCAGCAATCGGGCCATCCCAGCTTGACTGTGAGCCAGTGCTGCACTAGGGTTTGTGCGGAGCAGCTAGAGTCTCCCATTCGGTGATGGCACAAGGCAATAGCTAGGTCTTCTATCCCTGCAGGGTGGGGGGGGTGGGTGACACCATAGGACTTGATGTTATCACAGGAAGAATTTGGTCTTATCAACTCGTATGATGCTAGGGTGGAAGATGATAGTGAAAGCAGTGTAGTCGGCCCAGACTGTTAGGATCATCGACACGGTCCCACTCCCACAAAGCCTGACTCGTGCATCGTGAGGAGCTATCAACTCCTCACTGTACGGCGGCTGTGCGTCCCGGTAAAGATTCCAAACACACTCGACACGTTCCATGCCAATAGATGTGCCGTATAGAGACATGATTCCTCCATGAGTTATGGACGCTGACGGCTGGGGAGCATCTCCGAAAAAAGGTAAAAAATAGCGAATTCCGCCCAGGGCAAACCAGGAGAGACGGACGCTCTTCCAGCTATATAGTCCCATACAAACCACCTAACAAAGCGCGCCCCACTCGTCCTTGCGTTTACTTAACAGATCCCGAGAGCAAAAAACCAAGCTCACAGTCCCAGCTCATTCCCAATTCCCCCCTCGTTCTCACCCTCTCTGCTTATGCACCAAATTCATTGCCACCGCATATTCACTAGTTCAAACGTTACGATTACCCTATTCCCACGCACAACACTCCACCAAACCAGGAGGGCAGATCAGATTACTCCCCTACAAACCCCCATAATAGTTATTAAACCCCTACCTGTCTTCCCCTGTTCAAAACCACCCCCCCGCACACCCCGCGGTGCCCCCACGAGACGCCACCCACCGGGGTGGGCCCATACAAACCGAAAACCCACCATCATACGCACGGGTAACTTCTCTCAAATGCAGTGAATATTTGGCCGGCTCACTTTACGCATCCTAGCTACCCTTTTTCCCCCTATATTGAGCTCGCTGGCGAGGCCGTCCTTGACAACCAAGATGACCAAACAAAAAGACAGGGGGCTAGAGTGGACCCCCAAGATCACGCCCACACCCGAGACAATAACAATGGTCCCCCAAACAATAGTTTGGAAGTCACACTTTAAAACGATCTATGAAGGATAAGGGAAGGGAATTTTCTATAAACTGCTTGGAGAGCAGCATCCCTTCTGACTGAGTTAAAGCATTGGCAAAGCGTCCAATTGACCCAGGCTTTTTCCTCGACATGTTTTTGATATATACTCGAGCTGCGTGGCAGCTGCTTCACAGCCCTGTTGAAAACCCCCGGGCCGAAAACCGAGCTGAGTTGGTTTCAGCATGTGCAGCAGCCTCTACTTCACCCTTCTTTTTACGCAGGCCTTGGCGACTAGGCGCCGAAGGGTGTTACCCACTGCAATAGGCCTATTCCGCCATCCCATTTCGAGGGCACATCAATGAGGCACCCAAGAAAAGGGGTCAGATGGCCTCTGGGACACTGCCGCCAGGCACAGGTTATAAAAATTTGGTGAGTTCAGACAGCAGCCTCTCCTGAAAACCTCACCAAGTTGGCTGGATTGAGTATTTGTTTTAAATGTTGAGGCCTTAAACCGTGAAAACTCCTGCTGAGTCCCTTGGAAATGACATAGCAAGCTTTATACACATCAACAACCTGTAAGGTTAGATGTTCTTCGGCCTGCGGCAATGTCAGGGAGTCAAATGTTGGAACGGGACCCGGTGGATGTTTGTCCCTTCAAGCTTGCGCCGTGCTGACGTCCTTGGGGAGCGAATGGTATTCTCACTGTTTAAAGTCTCAGAGCTCCAGTAATATTACCCTCTTCCAATTTTTTGCTAATCTGGCTCTGATTTTTGAGGTGTCGGGTGTCCTGTTTGTTGCATTGCCCGGCGGGTGTTATGTCGCCCTAGGGGGGAGACGGACCGAGGTTGTTATCCTTGGGAATGCAATTATTTGCCCCTAATAACATGTTTGCTAAATGACTTTGTCCCTCCTTGGTGGGACAGCAAACAGGCATTGCCAAAAAGCAGCAAGTTGTGCAGGATCTGTTGTTTGAAGAAAGCATCGTTGACTTTTCTACAGAAGGTTCAGTGAATTTTGCTAGCAGCTTGAGGGCGAGCTGCTTGGGGATGTGGTGTCAAGAGTCCTGGTGGATGTCAATTTGATTATGCCGATTTGAGGTCCTCTGTAGAGTGAAGTCACGGTAGCTGTCATGTCCCTGTCTGCTGGGGGAGGCCTGTTGGTTGTTCTCATTTGGAGCTCTCCTGGAGCCTAGACATCCATTGTGTGCACGGATGTTGTCACAATGTGGGATTGATTGCACATTCCTGTGGCACACCCGGCAGATCCTCCGTGAACGACAGCTTTGTCTCTGACGTGAAGATTCCTGGGAACCCCGCGACCTACTTGTGACATTGCTGATATCGTGATATAAATATATATATATATATAATATATATATATATATATATATATATATAATATATAAATATATATATATATTATAATGTTGTGCGGAATAGGCAGAACTTGGCGATCTTTGGTTAAATAGCAACGCTCATCTTGCCATATAGGGCAAGTGAAAATTTGGCATTCAATAATTTCGCCAAATCATTCCTGAACCTAACGAAAAAATATATTTCACTGTGTTTAGTTTAGTATTTAATTATGTAAACAAATCTAAAATATATTTGAGTTCGGTTACGCTAAAATAAATTGCGACTTGTTATAATAAGGTTAGTAAGTTTTCCTAATTCCTTTGGTTAGGATTTAGGATAAGACGACGAGAGCTGTCGTGAGATGAAGGAAATAGGATAAGGAAGGATGGAAATAACTGGAAAAGGATGGGAAGGGGAGGAAGAGAAGGAATCAAGCAAGTGGCCCAACCACTTGGGGGATATGTGGTACCGAAGTACTGGAATTCCGCGTAGAAGAGAGGGGGCTTGAATGATGACGTTGCTGGTTCCTAGGAGAGGATGCGAAGGAGCGGCAGGAAGCTGAGACTGTCAGTATGGCAGCAAGCAGGACGAGTTATTGTTTTCATTAATGCTGTGTATCAATGTATGGAATTCTCTAATACACCCCAAACAGTAGCACTGTAGACGATTCGAATGTATTGAAGAAGGAGATTCACTGATTCGCCAAAAGGTTCATGCGTTCTACTATAGTCCTAAGCAGATAAGACATTGAGATGTTGGGCGAGTTCCAGGCGATCCATTGGGGCTGGGGCAATGTTACATGGAGTAGAACATGACCCATTATGTTTAAGCCCAAAGTGTGCCAGGTAATCGACCGTGAGTCGAGGTGGAGAAGCGGTGGTGAAGTTTGAGGAAGGTGGTGTGCATCGTTAACAGCTTCAGTCGGAAATTAGAAGATATTTTCCTGGTGGCAATGCTTCTGATTGGTCGCTGATGGATTGACGTCACTAGTTGGTGGTGGGTGATTGAACTTACTCAGAAGAGTTGGCGATTAATTTTTTGGAAATTGAGATTTATTCAGAAGGTGGAGATGCTGGAAATGTAAATGATGGCAACGTTTTATTTAATGCAATAACTCGTTATGGAAGAGTTAAAGGATCCAGGTACAGCCATGTTTTGCATGTGACGTATAGTAGACAATAGTGGATCTTCGTTTTACGCGTCACATGTAGGAGGAGAGATGGTGTGTTGGAGCGGTCTGAGTAATGCTTGAAGTAATTTTGTAGTGTCTGCTTGCAATTTTGCAATTGGCAGCAAACGTTGGTGTGCTGTTGGTAGATTTTTCTTTGTTGCATCTTGTTTCTTCATAATATCCTTTTCTTGTATGACATTGCTGCCATGGTATGATGATCATTACTTTTACAGTTTAAACACTCTGGTTTGTGTTGGAGCAGCAGCGGTGTCAGGGAACGAAGGTGTGTTCCATGCCCTATTCCACATGTAGTGCAGAACTCTTGTCCTTTTACTGACATGCTTTGTGGCGTGAATATAAGAATAACATTCAGCTATGCGCTGGATGTAGTGGTATCTCTCCTGCTTCTATGTAGGTGGGACTGATGTAGTTAGTAGTAAGCAGCAAGACCTCGTATCAGAGCAGTGGCAGCCATGTTCACGTCGGTGAAGGTACCTTGAGCAAGACGATGCTTTGGGATTTGGTAATACTGTCAACAGTACCCCAAGTATTTTGCGTTTCAAGGAGATTTGAGTCAGGCATTACTGGAGAAGTCAAATTTTGTCCAGTTTTTTTTAGGAATACTGATTTTCTTGCCCTGAGGGCGGAGAGGAGTACAGTAAATCTTGAAGCAGTAAGAGTAGTGGTGGCTTCTGTGTTGAGTAACTTTCTCTGCTTCAGCATCAATGAATGTAAGCTTCTTTCAGTGACAAAATAACATTGAATTTCACATATGCAATGCTCCTTCACAACAGTTGCAAAAAAGTCAAGCTTCGGTTGAATCATCAACGGTACCATTTTTTTGGCTTATCTTTACAAACCGAATTGCGTACTCATCGTGCAAGTCAAGAAGATTACCTGGAAAGTTCCCCTCCTCCAACGGGGATCGTAGGGAGACTGAGTAAGTAAGGAGAGCTGCTATGACCTGCCGAGGCGAGAGTCAAGAGCAGAATCTGTGTCTGTGTCAAAATTATAAATTTTTACATCAACATTAATGAAAAAAAATATATCTTTAAACGTATAAGAGAAAATTTTAGAAAGGACTTAATTTAAAATGAGTTCTTGCTAATTGACCAGTTTTACATATTCGGCACGACATATATATATATATATATATATTATATGTGTGTGTGTGTGTGTCTAGTGATGGACAAGGTGGCAGCGGTTCATAGGTCTGTGATGAAGATTCCGTATTTCTAAGTCTCTAAATAATAAAAAAAAATTGCACAACGTCTTTCTCTAGTAAACATTGGTAATATAAAACGCAATTACTCAGTGAATTCTCCCAGCTTTGAAACTTTCCTCTTAAAAAAATGTGAGAATTATTTTCATGTACTAATGGATACAAACCAATGCTAATGTATACACACAAATATTATTTAAATAATCAGAAATAATCTAACTTGATTCATTTTCATAATAGACATAAGCGTTTGTCTAATACAATGCCCTCAAAATAAGGATTACGGGCGTAACATCGAAGGAGAATGACGCATGTTGTGTGATCTAGATTTGAGTTTGACGCTACAGTCAGGGTGATGTTAAAATCATGCCGAGATTTGGTGATCAAATTATTCATATCAAGGTGGCTTCAAACTGCATCAGCTGTTATTGATGCCATCAACTTCTCCAAAATTTAGGTGAAGCCAGTGTCGACCAAACGCACTGAATATTAGTGGAGGCTTCCTGAGTATTGTCAAGTGTCTCGGGTGCAGAGTTACAACAGAAGCAGTGAAAGTGTAACGAGTAATGTGCAGCCGGAGAGGAGTATCAGTGCCATGAGGCTGGGGTGTGAGGAGACGGTTCCAATCCAAGGACCTTCCAGGTCCCTACCACCTGCCTAATGGGAAATGGGGAGGAAAGGCATGGGGAAAGTGAGTGAAATGGGTCGGACATGAAGTAGTAGAATCAAATGTCCTTCGTCACCATTCTGGCATACAGCGTATTAAATAAGGGAAAAAATCTTCAAAAAATAAACTGATTTCCATGAAATTTTATGGGAAGTGGGAAACACCTGATGATTTCTTTGAAAATAAAGGAAAATAAAATGTTTCTTTTTTCATATTGCAGCAATTTTGCAAAATGTTTTTTAAACGAAAAGTGAACTGGTTTCTTAATTATTTAAATCTAGCAAAAATCATTAACCTTGCTTAAAAAATGAAAAAAGTGAAAAAATTATTCTTTTTAATATTTTTGGGGTGATATCAAGGAAATAAAAACATTGCAGAGTAAAACAAATTCTACTTAATATAACCAAAGAACCCCCCATCCATGCATAATTTGTGTCTTAATTTTGAGATAAAGTAAAACAACTTACATTTTGAGAAAAAAAAACGAAGAAATGTGAAGATATCACTGTGGCCAGGCGGTCTTCCTGTAATAAGCTCCAGCTGCAGTCTTTTACATAATTACCCCCCAGCAATATACGTCGATCTTCTTTGTTGTTATTGAATAATAAATACCGAAACTACATAAACTCTCGTATCTGCATGACAACAAATCTGTTCTGTATACTATGCAATGTTTGTCGGATTTTGTTAGGTAAGACACATATGCAACAGTTAGGTATCTTTATTTCAAAACGTTTCGCCTACACAGCAGTCTTCTTCAGTAGAGTACAGAAAATATTAAAATGGCATAAAATACCGACAGGTTGTTAGGTAAGACATATGTAACAGTTAGGTAGCTTTATTTCGAAACGTTTCGCCTACACAGTAGGCTTCTTCAGTCGAGTACAGAAAAGTTGATAGAAGCAGAAGAGACGTGAAGACGATGTAATCAGTCCATCACCCTACTAGTGGCCTACGTCTCACCTCCTGGCGGTATATAAGGCTCCATCCTGTCACTTCAACTCCATATTGTTTCAGACTATGGAACAATACTCTTCTCCAGACTGAGGGACTGACCACCTCAAAACTTCTGCTTCTATCAATTTTTCTCTACTCGACTGAAGAAGCCTACTGTTTAGGCGAAACGTTTCGAAATAAAGCTACCTAACTGTTGCACATGTGTCTTACCTAACAACCTGTCGGTATTTTATACCATTTTAATGTCGGGTTTTGTTGAATATGTCTTTCTGTATTATGATTAAATGTTACCGTTCATATTATTAATTTTCCAAAACATTTAATGGATGGAATAATGAAAATACTAAAAGTAACATAAATATTCGCCATTTTCAGGGCGTCTTACGCGTCGCAGTAACAATATACTGAGTCAAAACTGCAGAAGACTCTGAGCTCCACGTATATGCTGCTGTCTCCGGCCAGGGAAAAGTCAACCTACTTTGTATCGATGAAAAAATGTGTTTTGTAATAAATTAACGAAAAAAAAAATTGGTAAAAAATTACCGAAAATTCAGTATTCGTGGATGAATACATTATGACGTCAAATGTTGTAATTATAGAATTATCGTAGAGAAATAATTTTGCAACAAAACATTGCCAGATTTTAACACTAAATTTTGTAGTAAACTTAATATTTTGTTTTGTCGAAGATAATGCCTCACTGAAATTATTACATGCATGTCTTCAACCTTCAGTTGTTACCAGAGGTTACTGTCCGACCCGAGACTAGGCTTCATGGTTGCTAGCCTGATAGATCTAGCTGTTGATACCCACTGCCCACGGTCCAAAATATTCACCATAGCCCTAAAGATCAGGTGCTTACTACGTTTGAAGAGAGCCATAGGTCTGTTAGTAATCACCCTTATGCATGAACGTAGGATATTGAAAAGTCTTGGTTGCATTGCACTTCGTTCCTTTTCACTGTACTCGTCTCTTCCCTGTTTTTCAATAGAAGTATCTTGCACCGTCTGCCAAGCCTCCTGCGATCATATGTAGAGTTTTCTGTGCGCAGATATGGGACCAATATCTCGAAAATCTTCCAGGTGTAGATTATGATGTATCTGCCTCGCCAGGACCCTAAGGAGTACAGTTCAAGAGACTTAAGGCACTCCCAAAAATTTAGGTTCTTGACTTAGTTTATTCTTAGTGACACCGCCTGCGATTGCTTCACCTCACTTGTCTGCAGTACATAATAAGCCTTTCTTCGCATATATGCTGTATTCATATCAAGGTTGAGGGACTGATTGCCTCGAACTCCTTGTGATCTTTAGCATTCTTCTTTGTATTCGACTGATAAAGCCACTGTGTGGCGAAACGCTTCCATAATGAAGATGCCCAAGTGTTACACACATGTCTAATTTATCAACTTGTCGGTTCTCTGAACATTTTATCTATAATCTCATTGAACACCTTTGTACTTTTTCATTTTCTTGACCTGCTTGATTAGATGTGGGTTCCATTTTACATGAAAAAGGACCTGACATTTGTCGTACATAATGTCACAATGATTTTCTGTTGGCATTTCTTAAAGCTGATCTTAGATTTGTCAAATGTTCACAAGCTGCAAAGGTTATTCAGTAGATATGAGCCTCAGGCGACTTGCTCACCACGAAGGACACCCCAGAAGTGAATTTTGCAGCCCTGTTCTCCGAACCAGTACTTCGATTCAGATCAGTTTTGTTCTTACCCAATTTTAATAACCCTCCCTTTGATGTAATTGAATTTAAATAATAAAATATCAGATCAATCCTGCAACTTGCCCAAGTCGATTTTTAACCTTTATTTTTTTCAAATTTTATTCTTGCATACAGAAATACATCAGATTATTTACCGGCATGGCATTCATGCACTCCAGAACCAGATTTGACTTTCGATTCTGTCATATTCAAATTGTCTTTCAGTCTCACTTCACACTTGTGCACATTTGCTTCTGGCTATTCAACTCGCATCTCCGTTTGCTGCTTATTGTTTTGCTTTCTATATTTTTTTCCATATTCTTGTACTTTTATGTTTCGCCTCTCCGCATCTATAGCTGAACCATGGTGCCTCTCTGTTTTCAAGATTTCTTCTACTTTTGGGTATGAGTTCCTCCTCTGTCTCCCAGTACTTCTCAGCTATATATTCAGTCATCTCATTCGTTGTCATTCTTTTTAGTTCCCTTTACAAATGTACTACAGTTTAGAATTCCATCATACCCTTGTTTAGTCTCTCTTTGCAAAGTTTGGTTTATCCCTTCCCTTCCCTGCTATGTTTCTTTAAATGTTTATTTCTACACTGTAATCTGC
>NC_069406.1:79741255-79861255 GCF_026875155.1 Cherax quadricarinatus | reverse complement strand
ATCTATCCAGGATGGGTCCAGGCGAGAGATGAGACGTCTTGCTCTGTTCTCTACTTCGTCAAGCAGTCGCAGATGAGAGGGGGAGGACAGGCAAACCAAGAAAGTGGAGCATACTCTCTCTCTCTCTCTCTCTCTCTCTCTCTCTCTCTCTCTCTCTCTCTCTCTCTCTCTCTCTCTCTCTCTCTCTCTCTGTCACTCGAGATAATGGAAGTTTTAACTGGGTGAGTCATTCACCCTTTTTCCAGATATTAAGGGAAACCCTGATAGATTGTTCTAACAATAATTAAGAGCCAATAACCATTAGCCGTATGTGTGTGTGTGTGCGTGTTTGCCTGAGAGCTACCCTAAAGGGGCATGTAAGTTCTTCTAATAACGTGTTCATTTTTCCACTGTAATCTACCATGTCCATTATTTCTGTCGCATTTGCTTTGTTTTGTAAGGTGAAGTCTAGGATGTTTCTTTAATTCATAATATAACTTAATAAATCTTTGAGAACAATTGTGTTGCAGAGGCATCCATCACATTGCTTCGTCGCCAAATTCTTGTTAAAGCCTGTTTTGAGTTTCACTAGACCTTTTACCGATCTTGAAAAAGAATTCCACACAAACGCGTTCTTTTTTCAAAGATTTCGCTCCGTTACACAAAAAATCACAACAGCACACTGACAACTCGATAACAAATGTCTGTCTAACCTCAGTGGAATGACAGACCGCACTGAAACTCGCCACGCTACTTCTTAAATAAATGTACTGCGCATCGTTATTTATGTGCAAGAAAGGTATAAAATATCGACAATATGAAGGTTAAGACACATATGCGGCATCTGGATATCTTTATTGTAGACGTTTCGCCATCCAGTGGCTTTATCAATACAGATTCTAGGACATAATTAGAAGACAGTAGAACTATATACAAAAGATGAGGTAATCAGTCTCTCAGCCTTGGAGTTAGTGTTCACAGCATCGTGGTGGAGGAGAATCTGCCAGATTCTCCTCCAAGGCTGAGGGACTGATTGTCTTATCTTTTGTATTTAGTTCTACTGTCTTCTAATTGTGTCCTAGAATCTGTATTGATAAAGCCACTGGATGGCGAAACGTTTACAATAAAGATAACCAGATGTTGCACATGTGTCTTAACTTTCATCGTTATCTATACCTCAGCCATAATTCACCCAAGAAGCGCGACAATTAGATTCCAGGAAGATTTTGACAGAACCTCGTAAGTGGTATGTTTTGCTTGTTTCACGTGATAGTAGTGTCTCCTATGTACCAAAACTTGTCAGATATTTGGAGACGCTCATTTTGTGTGAGAGGGAATTGAAAATTGTTATTAAGGCATCTTCCAAGCATCTTCATCTGCGAGGAGTCACAGGTAATGCTAACGGAAGCATTAGATGCCATACTGCTGACTGGTAGTAAGTAGCGTCTATCCACTCCATTGGCTTTTTCGGTAACCTACTCAAAGACAGCAACCAGTTTTTTCACTACTATGCAAGACTGAGTACATAAGCAGAGAGATGACCCAGTCACCAGTGCAGGAATCTCTGTGATGATCTGTGTGGGATTAAATTGTAAATAGATGAAATTGCGAGGTTCCACATTTTGAGAATGAAAAAAATAGATACTTTAGTTGCTAAGACCATGACGGTGACAGCCGTGAAGATTTTAATAGTGTCTTTGTACCTGGGATTTTCACAAGTAACTACCATTTCAGGCTTAAACTTACGTTTGTCATTGTCGACTGCATACAGTTTACTCTTGCCAATTTTCTCTATTTATCATAATCAAACTAAAACGCTACTTGTTTAATTTGCATATATAACTTTATTAATGTTATTATGAAGTTAGTACGAGATACCCGATAGTTATATCATCTAAACCTGTAACTTCAGTTACGTACATCTTATAAAGTAATGTAAAATACTGCATTCGCATATAAAATACCGTGTTCCAAATATTAGCAAAAATGTAATTGGAACACATGGGTGCAATAGATTAATAAAAGAAAGAATATAAAACGGGAAGAGAACTACAATATAACTGCAACAAAACATAAAACATGACAAAAACAAGAAGAAATTACATCAAAAGTAAAAAAATATTCCGAGGAAATGCAAAATAAAAGCCGAAAAATGTGAAGATGGTTCACACACAACGATGGTGACGGGGCAGACGTCATTGTAAATTTTATCGAGAGTCGGAAAATAAATAAATAAATTTAAAGGCAGGACATAATGACGGAGTATTAGAGATCATTTCCACTACAAATTAGCCACTGAATAATATTTGAAACTACATTAACCATTATCTAAAATAATTGTGGTTTCTTTGGAGATTACTAGATAATCTAAGGGGAGTGAGAGAGAGAGAGAGAGAGAGAGAGAGAGAGAGAGAGAGAGAGAGAGAGAGAGAGAGAGAGAGAGAGAGAGACTTACATTTGAATTCCAAAGATGGATGAGTGTTGTTTCTGGCGTGACAGGATAATTTGGAATATTTCATGTTAGAGACAGCTAGAACCAGAAATTGATAGTTATATTCTTTGGGGAGCAGCTAAACTTTTGAGAGTCATTCAGACCTTTGGAGAAGGTAGTTATCTGGTTTGATATATATATAGGTAGAGAATACTATAATTAACTGGATCAAGAGCCCCTCACCAGCCTGGATGGACTATTACCTAAGTTATTCTAAGAAATTAGATGTTTGGTAATATTTAGTTGCTGCTAAACTAGTGTCAGGAAAATGAGTTCCGGTCCAGATCGAGTCTAACTTACAACTTAAACAGTAAAGGTTTTGCAAAGAATAGATAGCATAAAAATAGAAATAATCTTATATATAATGACAATCAGTATTTCTTCAAATAGCAGTTAATGCCTACTAACTATCACGGACATTTTTTTTAAATAGTCTCTGCGAAAGACCCCCCAAACTAGGACCAAAAGGGCTATTATTAGACATAGCTATAATTGGTACGTACAACGATGATATAAGCAATAACCTTACACATTACATGGACAAGAGTTAGGGAGCACTTTCTAGGTTCCTAGTAGGAGAAGAATGGACTTAGAGGAAGCTCACCTGAACGCAATGAGAGCTTCGTCTGTTTTTCAGTAATCCTGAATGATTGCCAATAATATAAATACAATCTTCACTTTACTAATGATGTTAATGCAGTTATTTATATGCAACAGTATGTTCGGGAAAGTAATTACGTATACAGAAAAATAAATATAAAATAACGAATGAGCTAAATTAACAATTGAATACAGGAAGGGTTCCGGAACCCAGTGGATGAGGTGAATCTTCTGATAAGTAGGAGAAAATCCTGTTGTCACGATATATGTAACCATAAATTATTAATGCTAGATAGAAGGAATGTAGAGAAGGACCATCAAGTGAGACAAAAATTAGTGAAGCAAAGTTTAATATTTTGTTATATTTAATATTGTACAATAAATCTACGGCGATTTGCTGGTATGATGAATATATGTTGGTTCCAGTTAAGTCACCTGGCGACTGTGACTTCAAATTGTGCTTTTGAGTGAAAAATACACGCAAAGTTTTTGCTCATTATAATGACCAATAATGACATGGTTCAATGGCCTCCGGCATGAAATTTAAGTATCGACCGTAAATAAGATTAGGAAAACATTTGGTGCTTTTGTTCAGTCTGTCTAATGTTCTAAAAATATGATCATGAGCTGTCTACTGGTACAATTTTTAAGACAACAATATTTCTGGATGAATCTAACACTCGTTTAGTTAGTCTGAATATAACATGTGCATAGTGCACTATGGCATAAATAAAACCACTTAAATTCTCTGGCTCTTCTCTCTGCTTCCTAGATGAATACCTTCTACATCGAATTCTTAGCAGTGTTCATAATTAATGAGGCAAAGACTGTATGCCACTCACTTGGGTCCAGAATGCCACAAGGAAGAGAACTTGGTCTAATTTAGTGATTTTCTTTCCCTCACGCCCAAATATTTTAACTTACCTGAACAAAATATATAAAGCCCTCTACCCTCAAGCACACGAATCGATTGGGGAACGCGATGATAGCAGGCTTCATTTGCTTATTAGGAAGTAAGTCCTGATGATCGTTAGATAAGATATTAATATGGAATTGGCCTAAGAGAGAGTAATGAATCGGCAGTCAGAAATGCATTAATTAACGAAAGGGTGGAATTTGACTCTGCAAATGCCTGTGATGAACCTAGGTAACATGGCAGATACGAAGCTTAACTGAACTAATACACTCTCACCTTGAATACACACTACTCTCTTAGATTGTTTACCTCTACCCCCTTCCCCTTTACACCCGGTTCCCGACGTCTTGACTTACGTTTAACGACAATGTTCTCATGGTCCTCTATTTGACCAAAGTTCCTGGATAGTCTTTCTCCTTCTCTTAGTTCTACTAAATAAACTTTATTTCTTTACCTTCTCTGCTAGCCTCATTTTCTCTCTCTCTCTCTCTCTCTCTCTCTCTCTCTCTCTCTCTCTCTCTCTCTCTCTCTCTCTCTCTCTCTCCTCTCTCTCTCTCTCTCTCTCTCTCTCTCTCTCTCCCACCCTCTGGACATTATTTCAGTCACTTCACCGGATCTGTTCAGGAGAGATAAAAACAAGGAATCGTACAGCCGCCACGAGCTATCTTCACTGGCTGGTGTGAAATATCATGATTCTCGTTCGTCTTTTACTAGAGCAGCACTGCAAATCATTTCCTTTCCAGCCTACTGGACGGGAAAACTACATCCGTCCTCACAACTGTTTGTTATAGTCAACAAAAACTGAGTCCCAGGTATTGCAAAATAGAGCGTCCCAAATTATATTATTACTTATATGTAATATATGTACACACTGTACATAGTACTCAGGAAACGAGAGTAATTCAATACAAATTTAACTGTTTTATCAAACAATTTGAGGAACTCATTTGTGATAGGTATAATAAAAATTATTATGGATGTGTCAAGCTTCGGTATCGGTGATATTTACGGTATCGGTGGAAAAGCGGCCAATTTATCCTAATCCAGCTAAATATATTTTACATAGTAAGTTTACCATAATTTAATAATGAAGAAACATAATGAAATATATTTTTCTCGATAGGTCCATATTGATTTTTGCAAAATTATTGCATACGCAAATTTTAGCTCGCCTTATTCAGTAAGAGCGTTGCTGTTTAAAACAAAATCGCAAGTTTTTACCTGTTCGTCACGACATGTATAAATAAAATGAAAGAAAATTTATACAGTAAATCTAGGAAAAGCAATCTGAACTTAACGAAAAAATGTGTATCATTCATTTGAGTTAAAATGAAATAAACTTACAGTACCTATGAAATAGATATTAGAAATTGTTAAAATAAATTTCGTAACTTTTGGTTAGGGTATGTGATGTTCACGAGTCAAAAATATTTTTTATACTCCATTTTAATGAAAAAAAAAAGTATTTATATTAGTCTATAAATGGCAAGTTTAGAAAAGTTCAAGATCTAAAAACCAATACGGCTTAATTAACCAGTCTGGTTTTTAAGGCTGTACGCAGCGTAGAAACAAAACCAGAATAGTAAACAGAACCAAAATTTCCTTACCAACGAATGGAACAGAATAAACACTGCAAAACCAACTCTGGGAACATATTCAGTGTAGCAGTAACAGAAACTTGTAGTACCAGAAAAGGGTATAGATCCAAAGCACCTGTGGAAGAAAAGGGAAGAATGGAAAATGAGCAATATGAGCACTCGAAACAGTACCAAAATATCTGCACAGTGTATTAAATAGTACCAAAGTAGCAGCAAGAAATATTAAATAGAACTTAAATAGCAGCAAAAATATTTGGGAGAAACTAAGTAGCAACAAAAAGTATTTAGAAGAACCAAAGTAACAGTAAAAAATATTAAGCAGTATCAAAGCAGAAGCAAAAGGTATTAAACAGAACCAAAATAGCTGTACTAGAAAAGGTAACAGTACCAGAGCAGTAGGAGGTATAAGTACAGGGAAAAGAGCACCAAAGAATGAGAGAACTACCAAAGAACCAGTAAAAGGATAAGGAACAACCAAAGTTAGTGTACTACCACAGGGGACGGAACCAATATAACAGCATCAGAATCGGTAACAGTATCAGAGTAGCAGATATCAGTATAAGGAACACCATAAAATTAGCAGCATCAGCGCTTTGAACAGTATCAAAGTAGCATTAGATGATTGAGAACGGTAGTAAAGCAGCATCACAAAAACAGCAGAGGCGTCACCATCATTTCAAGAGTTTTCGTCCAGGTGTAACGCAAATCACGGTTCCCTAATTCATGTCGGGGAAAAAAAGCAGCGATGAATTGTTGTTGTTACTCTGGAAAGCCCTTCATATAAATTAACTGAAAATTTAAAACTATTATAAAAGTCATTACGTTATGTCGGCAGGCGGATGTTATATTTTCCCCTTTTTTTATTAAATAATATAAAATTGCAGAAATAGTTTGAAAACATTTTTGGCTTTGATTTTTGCGAGTCACAAGTACAGACGTTCATATTAGTTACCAGTATCGTGCGCAGTTTTATATATATATATATATATATATATATATATATATAATATATATATATATATATATATATATATATATATAT
Source organism: Cherax quadricarinatus (assembly GCF_026875155.1). Taxonomy (NCBI): domain Eukaryota; kingdom Metazoa; phylum Arthropoda; class Malacostraca; order Decapoda; family Parastacidae; genus Cherax; species Cherax quadricarinatus. The sequence goes on along the minus strand of NC_069406.1, from coordinate 79,854,629 downwards.
ATATATATAATATAGGAGGTACCACCTCTAGAACTGTTATAGGGACCCTCTCCTCAGAGAAAAGAATAAACTTGCTTCAGGGAAAACTCAATATTCTCCCTGAAGCTGTTATAAAATATATATATAATATAATGTGTGGTGTGTGCAAAATAACCAGTGTGAAAGAATAGTGAAAGTCCAAGCGCATTCGTGACTTCTCACATCATCAAGGAACTATAAAAGTAATACATCAAAGGAAGGCATAAAAGGGTCTAGACCACACCTCACCATCACATCCCACAACAAAGCAAAACCTGACGCGAGACGACACACACACACACACACACACAAAACACACACACACAAAACACACACACACACACACACACACACACACATAATATATATTATATATTATATATATATATATATATTATTATATATTATTTATAGGTAGTAGGTTGGTGACGCAACCGCCAGGGAGGTACTACCGTCCTGCCAAGTGAGTGTAAAACGGAAGCCTGTAATTGTTTTACATGATAGTAGGATTGCTGGTGTCTTTTTATTCTGTCTCATACACATGCAAGATTTCATGTACGTCTTGCTACTTCTACTTACACTTAGGTCACACTACGCATACATGTACAAGCACATATATACACACCCCTCTGGGTTTTCTTCTATTTTCTTTCTAGTTCTTGTTCTTGTTTATTTCCTCCGTAAGCCATGCGGCTAAAATGCCGGGAGCAAGGGGCTAGTAACCTCTTCTCCTGTATATATTACTAAATGTAAAATGAGAAACTTTCGTTTTTCCTTTTGGGCCACCCCGCCTTGGTGGGATACGGCCTGTGTGTTGAAAGAAAGAAAGATATATATATATATACAAGAACATAAAGAAAGAACACTGCAACAGGCCTACTGATCCATGCGGAGCAGGTCCATGCCCATCCTCCCCGATTAGCCCAATGACCCACACAGTCTGTTCACCTCCACTCAAGGAAGGAGCACGGCACCAGACTCAGCAGCACAAGCTAGTCAGGTCCAACTCACACCCACCCACACCCACTCATGTATTTATCTAACCTATTTTTAAAACTACACAACGTTTCAGCCTCAATAACAGGGCCCTCAGTCTATTCTCATAGGGAAGATTTCTGAAACATGGGATCATCTTTGTCATCCTCCTCTGTACGTTTTCCAGAGCATTTATATCCATTCTGTAATTCGGTGACCAGAACTGAGCAGCATAGTCTAAATGAGGCCTATCCAAGGATATATAGAGTTGAAGAACAACCTGAGGACTTCTATTATTTATACTTCTAGATATGAAGCCAAGAATTCTCTTAGCTCTATTGCGAACACTAATGCACTGTTGTCTTGGTTTTAGATTACTGCTAACCAGAACTCCTAAATCTGTAGTATTAAGATCTACATTATTTAGTTTATATTTGGCATGGTTATTTAACTGTCCAACATTTAGAACTTTGCATTTGTAAATATTAAACTGCACTGCCACTTCTCCGGCCATTCACCACTCTTTTAATCTCCTGGATGCTTGTGCCCTCATTAGAAAAATTGGAGGGCCCCTATTTTGGTGTATCAGCAAATTTGCTTATGTCGCTTTTATTCCCCTCTAGTCGTTTAAAAGTTGGAACAACAAGGGGCCCCCCAACACTGCCCCCTAGGAATACCACTTTTAACGTGCCCCCATAAAGAAAGGCTTAATTTTAAAGGGGTTCTTGTATTGTCAGTTTTTCATATTCGGCACGACATTTTTATTATAAAAATTTTATAATATTTTATATATATATAATATATTATATATATCTTTTAAAAATTAATCCTTTCTTGTGGGGGCACGTTCCCCAAAGGGCAGGGGGGGCCCCAAAAAAAGAAAAACTTTTACCATCATTTTCCATCATTTTCCCGCCAAAAGGGTGCTTTACACTCAGTTTTTAAACTGCAACTTAAACCCCCCCTTCAGAGTGAGGCACTGTTTTTCCCATCTGGGAAAAAGTCCGGCCTCCCGGTTTTCCCCCTAAAACCTTCATAAATGTTATTTTGCTCCACCCCAAAAGCACGTCAAGTAAAAAAACCCATTTGTCTCCATTCACTCCTTCAAACACGCTCACGCATGCCTGTGGAAGCCCAAGCCCCTCGCACACAAAACCTCCTTTTTACCCCCTCCCTCCAATTTCATGGGCCCGCCCCCTACCCCCCCTTTCCTTCCCTACAGACTGAATACTCTTGAAGTCATTTTGTTTGCCCCATTCTCTCTCATGTCCGAACCCACCTAAAAAAACCCCTTCCTCAGCCCTTGGACAACAGTTTTGGTAATCCCCACCTCCCCCCAACTTTCAAATAGGAATTCTCTGCATTAATTCACACCACATTGCCCCTCAGACTGAATCCACTGCCCCCACCTTCTCCTCGCTGCAACTTTCACCCCACGTTTCACACTCATATAAAGGTTGGTAAAATATCCCCTTACTTTTTCCCCTCTTTGCCCCAAGGACAAAGTTCTTTGTCTCCCCCAGACCCTAAGTGCACCATCACTCTTTTTCCCCATCAATTCTTGATTACCCTCTTTCATAGCCCCATCCGCTGCCGCCCATCCAAATTCTGAATACTTTCCTTCCCATATTTTTTAATTGTACCCAAAATCTTTCTTCACCAAATTTTTTTGTTACCCTCAAAACCCTTTCTTTTCCTGTTTTCACCTTTAATTTTCTTTTTTGCACCCCCTCCCCAAATTTCTCCACTAATCTCTGCAATTCTCTTCAAAATCCCCCCAAAGCCATGTCATCAGCAAAGGCGTTTTGGACAACCCCACTTTAGTGTGATTCTTTTCTTTTAATCCCACCTATTGCCAAGACCCTGAGTTATTCTCTTACAACCCCATCTAAAAATATAAAAACAACCAGGGGTTGAATACAACCCTTGTCAAAGGGCCTATTTTTACTGGGAAAAAATTTCCCTTTTTCCTACATACTCTAAATTGAGTTCAATACCTCGAAAAATTTCATGCTTTCAGAAACCCTACCTCTACACCATACACTTGCAAATCTGCCCCCCTACCCAAACCTGTATACCCCTTTTTTCCAAAAATCCATAAATACCCCCAAAGACCTTTAGCCTATCTAAATAGTTCACTTATATTTTTATGTAAAACCTGGCCCCAAAACCCCCCCACCTTTTTTAAAGCCTCCTTGTTCATCGCTACCCTATTCTCCGTCTTTTTCATTCTTTAAATTAAAACTCTACCTCATTTTAAACCGGTAACTAACAGATTTTCCCCCCCATAATTTTTTCCCCCTCTTTTATCTCCTTTGCCTTTATACAAAAGACTATGCAGCTCTCTGCCAATCCCTAGGTACCTTCCCCTTCCATATTATTAAAAAATTGCCCCAAAACCCACCCCAAAACTTATCCCCACTGTTTTTATCTTTCTTCTTACCCCATCAATCCGGCGCCTTACCCCCTCTCATTTTCCCTACTGCCTCACGAACTTCCCCCACACTCACAACGGGCTCTTCCTACTCCTACAAGATTTTTTCCCTCCTTGCCCTATAACGAAATCACGCTTCCCATCTTCACAACTTTTAAAAAATTCCTAAAAATATTCCTCCCCCCCATACCTCTAACTCTCCTTTTAAAATAACTCTCCTCTCCTATTTTTAACTGAAAAATCCTTTTGTTTCTGGGCTTTCTTACTTGTTAATCTAAACCCCCAAAAACTTTTTCTTTTTCAACAACTTTTTTGAAAAATCTCCCCCCACTCTCTCATTTGCTCTCTTTTTACTTGCTTCACCACTCTCTTAACCTCTCTTTTTTTTCTCCATATACTCTTCCCCCCTTGCTCCTTCTATTTTGTAAAAACTTTCATATGCTAATTTTTTCTCCCTTACTACTCTCTTTACATCATCATTCCCCCAAATCGCCCCTCTTCCCTCCGCACCCATTTTCCCTGTAACCCAAACTTCTGGAAACTTTAACATACATTTTTAAACCTCCCCCAAAACCTCTTCCCCCCCATTGCCTTGCTCTCATTACCCCACTATCCTCCAATAGCTGTTTATTTTTACCCTAACTGCCCCCTTTTTTTAGTTTATAAACCTTCACCTCTTTTTCCCCTGTGCTTCTATTCTCCTTGTATCCCTCTCCTTTTACTCTCAGGTGCTACAATTAAAAAGGGGTTCTGATATATCGGGGCCCCCAAAACATGTACTCCTAAAGCTACTCAACAACTTTTTCTACCAATACAAACCCAAAAACTCTGTCTTTTCGCCTACACCATATCTTGTATCTTATTTATCCCTTTTCTTAAAATTTTAACCCTAAACTAAACCCCTTTTATCAAATTTCAATCAAAGAGCTCCCTTACATTTAAAAACCTGGCCCCCCAAAACTTACCTACCACCCCTCTCTAAAAGTTTCTCCTACTTTAGCATTCAGGCCCCCTACAAAATTCTCTCTCATTTGGGTTCAAGGCCCCTATACATTCATTTAAAATCTCCAAAATTTTTCTCTCCCCCGCATTCCTCTCTTCTCCAGGTGAAACCCGCTTATTATAAACCCACTTCTCGACCCAACCTTTACTTTAAACCCACAAAATTCTTGAATTTACACATTCATATTCTCTTTTTCCTTCCATAACTGATCTTTAACTTACTGCTCCCCCTTCCTTTGCTCAAACTCTCTCAATACTCCAGATTTAATCCAATTTTTTTTCCCCCACTAAATCTCCTCCCCCCTTCAGCTTTGTTTCGTTGGGGCCAGGACTCCTCTTTTTTTCATTCTAACATCAGTAACATCTGTTTCTTGTCATCCGCACTAAATCCACGCCATTTAGCATCCCCAGTTTTTTTAAAGTTTTTCTTCTTCTCTTTTTTAGTAAATGTCTACGGGAGAAGGGTTTACTAGCCCATTGCCCCCGGCATTTTTAGTCCCCCTCATACGAAAAGCATGGTTTACGGGGAAAGATTTTTCCCCCTTCCCAGGGAAAAATAGAAGAAATAAGAAGAACAAGGCTTTTTAGAAAAAAAAAAAAGAAAAACCTAGATGTATGTAATATATATGAATGTCGGTCTGTGAAGTGTGCCCAAAGTGTAAGTAGGGAGCAAGATATCCGTTATCTACGGTTTTAGAACAGAAAAAGAAACCACAACCTACCATCATGCAAAACAGTTACGGTTTTTGTTTCACAGTATTGGCAGGACGGTGTACTTCCTGGGGGTTGCTGCTACAACCACACACCACACAAACCACACACATATATAAATATATATATATATATATATAATATATTTTTTATATTTTATATATTTTTAAATATTAATATATATATATAATATATTTTATATATCGTGCCAAATAGGCAGAACTTGCGACTTTGGTTTAAATGCAACGCTCATTTGCCATATAGGCAAGTGAAATTTGTTTTGCAAAAATTTTCGCGAAATCTTTTCTGAACCTAAAAAAAAATTATTTCTTTGTGTTTGTTTAGTATTAAATTCTGTAAAGTATTTAAAATATTTTTAGTTGGGTTAGGCAAAAATAAATTGCACTTTTATAATAAGGTTAGGTAAGTTTTCTAAGATTTTTTGGTTAAAAATTTATTTTTTTTACATTAACATTAATGAAAAAATATATCTTAACGTATGAGAAAAAATTTTAGAAAGGACTAATTTTTAAAATGAGTTCTTGCAAATTGCCCGTTTTACATATTCGGCCGCTTTATATAAATTATATATTTATATATAATATATATTATATATTTTAAATATATATATTTTTTATACCCAATAAAAAGAGGGGGTGGTGGGGGAAGGAATATTCAAAACGGCTTCAAGAAGAAACCCCAAATTTTTCTTCCTTGAAGCCTTTTTGCCCATTCCCCCGAGGTAGGTCCCACTTTTTTACACCAGAGGGGCCCCTAAAAAATAATTATATAAATATATATTTTTTAAAAATTATTATATATAAAAATATAATATATATATTTATATATATATATATATTTTTAATTCACTTAGGTCACCTAAAAAAATGTACAACTATATATACACACCCCTAGGGTTTTTTTCTATTTTTTTTTAAATTTTGTTCTTTTTTATTTCCCCCTTTTTGTTTGGGAGACACATATGCAACGTTAGCAACTTTATTCCGAAAAGTTTCGCCCCACATGGCTTCTTCATGAAAACGAAAAGGCAGGAACAGAAGATGTGAAGACGTGAATCAGTCCATCACCCCTTTAGTCGTAGAAGTTTGGGGGTTGTCAGTCCCTCGGCCCCGGAGAAGTTTAGTTCCCTAACAAGAACATCTGAAGACAAGCGACGTGCGACAGGCCGAGGGAAGGGGGCAACCTCAACTTTCGACTTCAAAGGGGTGGGCTGATTCATGTCTTCACATCTCTACTGTTCCCGCCTACTTTTTGTATTTGACTGAAGAGCCACTGTGTAGGCGAAACGTTCGGAAAAAAGTTGTCTAACTGTTTCATATGTGTCTTACCAACAACCTGTCGGTATTGTATACCATTTTTATGTTCATCTTGTCAACACGCAACCGGGATCTTGGTACAGAAAAACCTTTGGGCAAGCTTTTTTAAGTGAAAGGGGTTTGGGTCTGAGGGGAAGACCCTCAGTGGCCCCCTCCCCCTATACTACTACTACCTTTCTCACTTTCTACCCTGCCTTCCTTCCCCACAGTATTTTAATTTTCCCGCACTGTCGCTTTATCTTCAGAAGTTCCTGACTAGGAAGAATTCTCCAGGCCGAGGGCTGACAACCTCAATTCTACGACTTCAAGGGGGTGGATGATTCATCCCTTTCCCTCCTACTGTTCCCTCCCACTTTCTGTTTCGACTGAAAAAGCCCATGTGTAGGCGAAACGTTTCGGAATAAAGTTTTCTAACTGTTGCATATGTGTCTTACCTAACAACCTGTCGGTATGTATACCATTTTGATGTTCATCTTGTCAGAACTGCAAAACGTGGCATCTTGGGACAGAAAACACCTTGGGGCAAGCTTTTCAAATGAGAAGGGGTTTGGGTTGAGAGGGGCTGACCTCTCGTGGCCCCTCACTACTACTACTACTCCTACTACTACTTTACTACCCGGGACCTTCCTTCCCACGTATTTAAGTCTCCGCACTGTCGCTTTTTCTTCAATAGTTCCGACTATGGAATGAATTCTCCAGGCCCAGGGACTGACAACCCCAAATTTTAGCTTTTAAGGGGATGGGCTGATTAATCGTCTTCCATCTTCTGTTCCCGCCTACTTTTTTGTATTCGACTGAAGAACCTACGTGTAGGCGAAACGTTTCGGAAAAAAGTTGTTAACGTTGCATATGTGTCTTACCTAACAACCTGTCGGTATTGTATACCCCTTTTTATTTCATCTTTTCAGGGCAAAATGCACACGTGGCATCTTGGTACAGAAAAAAACCCTTGGACAACTTTTCAAGTGAGAAGGGTTGGTTGAAGGGGGCAGACCTTCAGTGGCCTTCACTACTACTATACATATACTACTACTACTACTACAAAAAAATCCCCCACCCTCCTTGACGATTTAAGTTCCCCCATGTCGTTTATCTTCAGATGTTCCGACTATGGAACTGAACTTCTCCAGGGGCCCAGGGGCTGACAACCTCAATTCTACCTTTTAAGGGGGATGGACTGATTTCATCGCCCTTTACATCTTTTCTGTTCCCGCCTACTTTTGTATTTGACGAAGAAGCTTTTGTGTAGGCGAAACTTTTTGGAATAAAGTTTGTCTAAGTTTAATTGCTTACCCCAAAACCTTCGGTATTGTATACCATTTTGATGTTCATCTTGTCAGACACTGAAACGTGGCATTTGGGACAGAAAACACCTTGGACAAGCTTTTTTAAGTGAGAAAGGGTTGGATTGAGAGGGGCATGACCCTCATGGCCTCTCACTACTACTAATACTAATACTACTACTACTATACTATACTACCTGCACCTCCCTTCCGACGTATTTAAGTCTCCCCAAGCGCTTTATCTTCAGATAGTTCCCGACTTGGAACTGAACTTTCCAGGCCCCAGGGACTGACAACCTCAAATTCTACGACTTCAAGGGTGATGGGGCTGATTACACGTCTTCACTCTCTATGTTCCTGCCTACTTTCTTATTCGATGAAAAAGCCTACTGTGTGCAAACGTTTCGGAATAAAGTTGTTAAATGTTGCATATGGTCTTCCTAACAACCTGGGTATTTTTACCATTTTATGTTCACTGTCAACCTGCCCAAAACGTGGCTCTTGGTACAGAAAACACCCTTGGACAAGCTTTTCAAGGAGAAGGGTTGGATCTGAGAGGGACAGACCTCTCAGTGGCCTTCATACTACTACTTACTACACTACTACTACTTACTACATATACTACCCCCCCCTCTCCTTCCGACAGTATTTAAGTCTCCGCACTTTTGCTTGTCTTAATAGTTCCTGACATGGGGGAACTGAACTTTCCAGGCCCCGGGGGCGACAACCTCAACTTTGCTTCAAGGGGATGGCTGATTCATCGTCTTCACATCTTACTGTTCTGCCCACTTTCTGTATTCGACTGAAGAAGCCTACGTGTAGGGGGAAAAGTTTCGGAATAAATTTGTCTAACTGTTGCATAGTGTCTTACCTAACAACCGTCGGTATTGATACCATTTTGAGTTCATCTTTTCACACTGCAACACTGCATCTTGGTACAAAACCCTTGGACAAGTTTTCAGTGGAAGGGTTTGGGTCTAGAGGGACATACCTTTAGTGGCCCCTCACACTACTACTTACTACACTACTACTATTTTCTATACCCTGCCCCCTTTTTCCGACAGTATTTAAGTCTCCGCACTGTCCTGTTTCAGATGTTCCGAATGGGAAATGAACTTTTCCGGCCCGGGGGCCCGACAACCTCAACTTTTCGCTTCAGGGTGAGGATGATTACATCGTCTTTAATCTTACTGTTCCTGCCCACTTTCTGTATTCGACTGAAAAAGCCCACTGTGTAGGGGAAACTTTCGGAATAAAGTTGTTAAAAAGTTTCATATGTGTCCCTACCAACACTGTCGGTATTGTTACCATTTGGTTTCATTTTGTCAACACTCAAACGTGGGATCTTGGAAGAAAAAAAACCTTGGCAAGCTTTTAAGTTAGAAGGGGTTGGATTAGAGGGGCATGACCTTTTCATGGGCCCCTCACTACTATACTACTTCTATACAATATACCCTGCACCCCTTCCCACAGATTTAAGTCTCCGCATGTCGCTTTATCTTCAGATTTTTCCTGACTTGGAACTGAACTTCCCAGGCGAGGGATGAAACCTCAACTTCTACGACTTTCAAGGGGGATGGACTGATTACTCGCTTACTCTTACTGTTCCTGCCCCACTTTCTGTATTCGACTGAAAAAGCCACTGTGTAGGGGGAAACGTTTCGGAATAAAATTTTTAACGTTTCATATGTGTCTTAATAACAACCTTCGGTTTTTTATCCATTTTGTGTTCATCTTGTCAGACACTGCAACCGTGGCATCTTGTACAGAAAAACACCCTTTGGGCAAGTTTTCAAGTGAGAAGGTTGGATCTGAGGGGAATGACCTCTCAGTGGCCCCTCACTACTCTACTAGACTACTTCCCCACTACTTCTACTTAAAATCCCCGCACCCTCTTCCGGGCAGTATTTAAGTCTCCCCACGTCGCTTTTATCTTCAATAGTTTCCCGACTTGGAACTGAACTTCTCCGGCCGGGGACGCAACCTCAACTTCTCACTTAAGGGTGATGGCTGATTACATCGTCTTCACACTCTACTGTTCCTGCCCATTTCTGTATTCGACTGAAGAAGCCTACTGTGTAGGGAACGTTTGGAATAAAGTTGTCTAACGTTTCTATTGTCTTACCTAAACTGCGGTATTGTATCCTTTTTATGTTCATTTGTTCGGGGACGCAAACACGTGGGATCTTGGTACAGAAAAAAACCCTTTGGGCAAGCTTTTCAAGTGAGAAGGGTTGGATCTGAGAGGGAATACCTCTCAGTGGGCCTTCTCACTACAATACTATTACTACTATACTACTACTTACACCTGCACCTTTCCTTCCGCAGTATTTAAATCTCCGCACTGTCGCTTGATCTTCAGATATTCCTGACTATGGACTGAAATTCTCCAGCCGGGATGACAACCCCAATTTTACGTTTTAAGGGGATGGGGCCCTTTTAAATCGTCTTCAAATCTCTACTTTCCCGCCACTTTCTGTATTTACTGAAGAAGCCCACTGTTAGGCGAACGTTTCGGAAAAAGTTTCTAACTGTTGCATATGTCTCTTACCCAAAACCTGTCGGTATTGTAAAACATTTGTGTTCTCTTGTCGACACGAAACCCTGGCATTTGGTTCAGAAAAACCCTTGGGGCAAACTTTTCAGTGAAAGGTTGGATCTGAGAGGGACATACCTCTCGTGGCCTCTCACTACTAAATACTACTACTACTACTACTACTACTACTCTACTACTACTACCGCCCCCTCTCCTTCCGACAGTATTTTAAATCTCCCACGTCGCTTGATCTTAGATAGTTCCTGACTAGGAACTGAAAATTTTCCAGGCCGAGGGCTGCAACCTCAATTCACGACTTCAAGGGGATGGGCTGATTAATCGTTTTACATCTCTATGTTCCCGCCTACTTTCTGTATTCGACTGAAGAAACCCATGTGTAGGCGAAACGTTTCGGAATAAAGTTGTTAACTTTGCAATGTGTCTTACCAAACAACCTGTTGTATTGTATAAAATTTTGTGTTATCTTGTAGACACTGCAACAGTGGGTCTTGGTACGAAAAAACCTTACAAATTTTCAAGTGAGAAGGGTTGGATCGAGAGGGACATGCCTCCCCGTGGCCCCTCACTACTACTACTACTACCCACTACTACTTTCTACTACTACTACCCTGCCCTTCCCTTCCACAGTATTTAAGTTTTCCCCACTGTCGCTTGATCTTTAGAAGTTCCGAATGGAATGAAATTTCCAGGCCCCAGGGACTGACAACCCCAACTTTTACGCTTCAAGGGTGTGGACTGATTTTCATGTTCTTCACATCTTATGTTCCCCGCCTACTTTCGTATTCGCTGAAGAAGCCTACTGTGTAGGGAACGTTTCGGAATAAGGTCTAAATTTTGCATATGTTTTACCCACAACCCGTCGGATTTTATACCCCTTTTTTGTTCATTTGTCGACACTGCAACCGTGGCATCTTTGGGACAGAAAACACCTTGGCAACTTTTAAGTGAGAAGGGTTGGATTGAGAGGGACATGACCTTCAGTGGCCCCTCACTATACTACTTAAAACTACTACATACTTAACCCCGACCTCTCCCTTCCCGTATTTAAGTCCCCGCACTGTCCTTTTTTCAGATAGTTTTTTGATATGGGGAAATGAACTTCCCAGGCGAGGGCTGCAACCTCAATTCTACGACTTTAAGGGTGTGGTGATTACATCGTCTTTACATCTTACTGTTCCCGCCTACTTTCTTATTCGATGAAGAACCTACTGTGTAGGCGAAACGTTTCGGAAAAAGTGTCTAAATGTTGTGTGTCTTACCTAAAAACCTTCGGTATTGATACCTTTTGATGTTCATCTTTTCGACCTCAAAGTGGCATCTTGGACGAAAAACCGGACAAACTTTTAAGTGAGAAGGGATGTAAAAGTGTGCTGAAAAAAATTACCCCAAAAGGACTCGCAGCAATGGTTTTTAAATTGGGAAAAAATTTGATTCAGGAGGGATATAGGAAAATATGGTTTGGTAATAGAGTTGTGGGTGGTGGAACAAACTCCCAAGTACCCTTTAGAGGCCAGAACTTTTTGTAGCTTTTAAAAAAGGTTGGATAAATCTGAGTAATGTGGGTGGGTGTGAGTTGAACCCGATCTTGTGCTAAAGGCGGTTGCCGTGTTTCCCCCCTTAAACAATGTGGGCCCCACCTGACTAGGTTGGGTGCATTTGGGTTAAGCCGGGGGGATTGGGCCTGCCTCGCTGGGCCCGTGGCCTTCTCAGTGTTCCTTTTCTTAAGTTTTGTTCTTATGTTTTTACTGGGGGACATGACCTCAGTGGCCTTTTTACTCTACTAACTACTACTACTCTATACTCTATACTACTACTACTCCTCCCCCACCTCTCCTTTCCCGTATTTTAAGTCTCCGCATGCGCTTGGGGTTTCAGAAAATTCCCGCTTGGAAAAGAACTTCTCCAGGGCCCCAGGGGGCTGACAACCTCAACTTCTACGACTTCAAGGGGGATGGACTGATTAATCGTCTTCACATCTCTACTGTTCCTCCTTCTTTCTGAAATTTGACTGAAGAAGCCTACTGTGTAGGCGAAACGTTTCGGAATAAAATTGTCTTAACTGTTCAAGTTCTTCTAACAACCGTCGGTATTTGTTACCATTTTGTGTTCATTTCCCCTTATCTCCAGGGGGAAATGGAACAAAATTTTCCTCTGAAGCCTGTTGTCGTAAGAGGCGATAAAATGCCCCGGGGCAAGGGGGTAGTAACCCCTTCTCCTGTATATATTACTAAATTTAAAAAGGGGAAAAAAAATTTAGTTTTTTTTCTTTTGGGCCACCCCACCCCGTGGGATAGGCTGGTACGTTGAAAGAAGAAAAATTTATATTATTATAATTTATATATTATTTATATTTTTAATTATTTAAAAATTTTATATATATTACTTATAAAAAACACTGCACTAGCAAGGAACCCAACCAAAGCTCTTTGGCATGCTCATTTTGGGGGAAAACACAGACGCCCTAATCCACTGCACCTACGATCCTATGGTCCGTGGTTAAGGCGCATGTGTTTTCGCCCACCATGGGGAGGCCAAAGCAGCATGGGTTCAACCCTTGGCTAGTGCGTGTTGTTGTGAAAATACCACTCGTTTGTGGTCACAATTATTATTATATATTATTGGAGGTACCACATCTGGAATTTTCCAGGGGCCCCCCTTCCCCAGAGAAAAAGAAAAAAATTGCTTCAAGGAAAATTTAAAGGGTTTCCCTGAAAACTGTTTGAAAAAAATTTTTTTGTACCACCCCTTTTTTTTTAATACACATTTTATTTTTATAAAGAGAGAAAAGGGAGGGAACGTAAAAAGGTTGTGAGGAGGGGAATTTTAGAGCGATACTTTAAAAATTTGATGGATCAGTGACCTTTTTAAACATCGAGACATCCACTTTGCATGAGAAAAAGGAGGTTATTTTTTTACCTTTAAAATTTAAAATTTCCCCGAAACGTTTACAAGGATACCTTAAGTTTGGTTTGCTTTTTGTTCCCCCCAAATTCTACCCCCCCCAAATGAATTTTTTTTGGGTAAACCTTTGGGAATTTAATTTATATGTAATTTTATTTGTGTACTGTGCCTAAAAAAAATTTTCCCCTGGTCTATGGCCTCCTCCCCCGTCCGCCGGTATCCCAAGCTGATCTCTTTACTTGACCCCGTCTTTTGGGGTTTTTCACCAACTCCCTCACATTGTGATTGATAAAAGTCCAGGAGGGGCCGGGAATCTCCTCGAAGATTCTCAACACATTTTGTTAATTTGAAATCATTTTGCTCACGTAAAAGTGAGTTTTTTTTTATCTAATACAATGACCCCTCACGTCTCTCATGATGATGTCCTTGCTCAGGAGAAACACTCAGTCACTCAACACATTTTCTGAATGATGCATATCCTTGCTGCACGCTAAAACTTTTTTTTACGGTTAATGTATTTTGGATATGTGACGAAATGAATGACAAAGAATCTCACACCATAATAGACATTTCTGATATTTTATCTGTATCATTCACTTAGTGAAGGACGTGTGCTTGTTAAAATTATATAGGGAAGGAGAAGATGCAAATGGTAGGTAAATGAAGGATATTCAAGGATAGTGATATACGTTAAGGCAGCAACCGAGACACGGAAAAAAAAGGCCATACTAAAGTGACAGAGACCACAGAGCAGAGACCAAAGCCACTCAACAGGGACCGAGATTGTAGAGAAGAGATCAAAACAACACAGCATATACCGAGACCAGAGACTGAGATACTCAACCGAGACCGAGTTCACATACCAGAGACCGAGTCCACATACCAGAGACCGAGTCCACACAACAGGGAGCGAGACAAAGCAGGAACCGCACAACAGAAGCCACTAATTGGAGATCACAAAACACGAACCCCACAAAAGAGATCGAGACCATTCAATAGTTTATTCAAAATAGAAACCACACATCGAAGACCACATAACAGAATCCGTGAGCGCACAACTGAGATCACAAAACAGACCTACGATAAATAGCAAAGTCCATGAGTACACGACAGAGACAACAAAAAGAAACTGAAGACGAACAGCAAAGACCATAGATACCAGTGGTGAAACGTCTCCTTAAACAAATGTCTTGATTGTGTAGTTGTTTCTTATACCACAGCGCAAAAACCGTAGTGGATCATGCAGAGCTTCTTGAGAAGAATTTCTCCAATTCCAAGAAATTAGAACCCTTTAACAGCATTAAGACACTTCCCCTTACTCCACTTCCATGAAGGCTTTTCTGGCAATATGCTCGCCTGCACGACAATAGAATCTTAATGGTTATGGTTCAATTCTCCACAGATGTTCGTGTTTGCCTCCAATAGGAATCCCATGCTGCCTCTATTGCTGCTACTGTGATTGGTTATGGAAGGTGCACATTGTAAGGTAAAGCTGGTGGAGCTGGCTGGTAGGCATGCCAACTGACGGTAACTTGTGTTAGTATTGCAAGACAATCTATCCATCGATTAATAAAATTGCCACATAACTTACACATCCTAACATCAAGAGATTATTTCCTTCGAAGAAAAAATATCAGCATTTAAAGTTGGGCAGAAATAATCTCTTGATGTTAGGATGTGTAAGTTATTTGACAATTTTATTAATCGATTTCACTCCTGCGAAATAATCGGAACATGTCTCTTCTGATCAGAAATAAATTGTAGTGTTTGATTTTACTTGGTAATCGTAAGTTAAGTCAAGTTAATGTTCTTTTATATGTCTGTAAAATCGACGTGTTACGTCAAGTATACTAACCTTACATAAAACTTACTCACTGTACCTAGTTTCTCTAAAGGTGGTCAGTTTTACTGTGAGAAAAAGTTTGGATTTATTTTGGCCTACGTAGGTCTCAGTGTATTTTGGAAACTGGATTAAATCAAAATACTGCTTTTCCTGCGATAGTCTCTAAGTGTTTACCTGTCTACCTTCAACTCTCCATCAGTACAAAAAAATTAGATAGATTAATTTTTAAAGCAGACGTTTAATTTTTAGGGCAGTTGATTAATATTTAGGACAGTTGGTTACTTTTTATGGTAGTTGGTTAATATTCAGGACAGTTGGTTAATTTTTAGCGCAACTGGGTAATTTTTAGCAGAGTTGTTAAATTTTTAGAGAAGTTGGTTAATTTTTAGAGCAGTTTAATTTTTAGGGAAGCTGATAACTTAATAATGGCACTTCTGAGCGATTTCAAACTTCATATACTTGCGTATTTTAGGATATTTTTTGGCAGGATGTGAATTAGATTTAGGATGAGTAATATCCTAATTTTCCAATTTTATTGAAGATATTTGCATATTAGTTTCCTTATTATGAGTTGTGATGGCTTCTTCTGATTCCCTTCAAGCTTTAACTCTAATATTTATCTGCATTATTACATTATGCCTCATTCCACACTCTTCGTCTACTGCGTGCAGGCACAGGGGACTCGAGTTACTGAATACAGGGATGCCTTTATCGAAACACATCAACTTTGATTTTTATGTATGACAATGGCAACATGTGATTTTCATAGGCCTAAGGGGTTGCTTGGGGGGGAGGGATTCCCTGGACACCCAAAGGAAGTTTCACTTTCTTGCCACCCTTCGCGATGGCTTATTCATTTACCAATGGAAGACACTGTCGGGTGAGCTTTAGCACATCGTCTGTATCACGACGTATTTAAGTCACACCCACTTCCGCACAACTACAAGCTGAATTTTACTACAAGTTGTTCGATAGGCAATCGATTTTTTATGGTTATTGTATATTGAACACGAGCGGGGAACATCCCATAATTAAAAGTTGCAGACGTCGTCTACACAAGACAAAAAAAAATGATCAATGTTTTCTGTATGATAACACATGGTAGAGAAAAGCCGAAAACAGGTTTTGCAATTAGTATCAAAAAGTCTATGAAACACATCAAAAATTATAATTGATTACACTTCTTTGTTGACCAGTGAAACTAATCCCAGTGGCATAAGCAAAGCTAACAACAATAATAGCATATACGTCACTGGAAACAGTACCAGCAGAAGCAGCAACAGATCAATGCTTGCAGAAGTAACAAAAGCAGCCGCATTGCCTCCAGTTCAGCTTCAGTAACAGCATTATCACCAACAACAGCAGCAGAAAACAATGTTGAATAACAGCAGTAGTAGCAACTCCAGCAGCAATAGAAACTCCAGCAGCAGTAGTAAAACCAACAGCAGAAATAGAAACCTAAGTATTGCTAGCAGCAATAATAGTATTAGCGGCAGCAGAAGCAACAACAGCGTCAGGAGCAGTAGCAGGTACAGCAGCAGCAGCAATGTGGGGGAAAATGCTGTCCACCCTTCAGTCTCGTCGTATCTCGCCACTGTAGTAAAATTAAATCCAGGTCGTGATCGCTGCCATTATTCATGTTTATGAGTCCAAAAATTATCCTTAAAGTTGAGCATTGTAATATGTCATACTGAAAATACCCAGATCTTTGCCAGTGTTCCTTAAAATATAGTTGAAGATTTACTGTTACTGTAAGATAATTTTTTACGGATGCAAAAGAAATTATGTATAAGAGTATCTGCTATATTTTATTCAATCCTTCATGGATGGATTTAATCATTTCTTTAGTGTGTCTAGTGGATGTATTGGGTTGAGAATTGTGATGGATATGTGATGAAGAATATGTTTATGGTGCTGGATGTAAGTGCTGCTCGGATACAACATTAACGAACTAGAGAAACAATTTTCAGAGTAAAAAGAGATATACCAGGAAAGAAATTGAAAATATAGGATAAATCATGAATACGAAAGCCATGAATAATGAATATTGAATAAAAGATTGGAGGCTTTAAGTATGTATACAGAAGTAAAAGCATCACAGCATTTGTAATTATATTTAGTTTGAAAACAGATTATTGAAGTCGACAGCAGGTAGTAAAAGATGTTAAATGGGAAGAGCCAAAACGCGAGAGAAAAAAAAAACTATACCAAAATATCAGCATAAACATCCTGAGACGGTATACTCAAAACTGTCACAAATCTTACAAGATATGCAACATAAATCTAAGAGGACAACGATTACTAAAATATTAGTTGGCTGGGTATTTCTTGGCTGACGGCTAATCAACATCATAACGTTTCTGAGTTTCTTCACTCGTTTGCGCTGTATCTGTCAGTCAGTTTGTCCATACTCACCTGTATGTATTCACCTATATGTGGTTGCATGGGTCGAGTCTCCTCTGTCCCCGCCTCTTCGCTAGGGTTCACTCTGTCCTGGGTTAGAGAGCCTTGTGGCACCTCTTCTCAAAGATACACGTGAATTCTTCCCTACCACTCCACAGTCCAAACCATTCCACTTTCTGGTCACTTTATAGTTGTCCTCATTTTCCTGTTTCCCGTCTGTCGGGCAATCTGTCCCTCTCTTCCGTCAGTTCCACTCAGTGTTTTATAAACCGTTTTCTTATCGCCTCTAGTTCCTCTTTTTTTCTAATGTCATCAGGAACAGCTCCCTTATCTCCCGTCATAGCACACGCAAGTAGTTCACATGACTCCTCGGGCGCACACGACAATCACATACCATTTTACATAGCACATACTACCAGCACATATCACTGCTCGAGGCACATACTACCTGCACATATCACTGCTCGAGGCACATACTACCTGCACATATCACTGCTCAAGGCACATACCCTAGACGATAAACAGTTCTAAAAGTAAGTTACTGATGTTGTATTTCACCTTCCTTCACCTACATTATGTGTTTTATTGAAAAACAGTTCAGGTTCACAAAGTTATGGTAGAATTTCATAAAGAAAGTAAATTATCAACAATAATAATACGACCTATGCGCAGGTCCCTCAATTTACTGTAACTTGTAAGGTGTGTGTGTGTGTGTGTGTGTGTGTGTGTGTGTGTGTGTGTGTGTGTGTGTGACATTATTCTAATTATTCTCTGTACTACTGAACTAAATGGTTATGTTACAATTGACCATAATTTTTAAATGAGTTGACCGGCAAGCCAGCGGAAGGCCTCGGTCAGATGACAAAAAGCTCCAACGACGGGTCGTCATATAACTAAGACTCGCGTCAGAAAACACTTGTCCTGTTTCCTGACGAACGTTACTAACCTAACCACCTCTATAACACTTTCCCACTCATATTCATCTCACTCTCACACTCCTAACCATTCCCCTCTCACTATCCCTTCCAGTCATTCCATTCTCACACATTCTCCCAATGATTCTCCTCACTCCCTCTCAATCCTTCTCTCTTACTCCTTCCCCGATCATTGCAACATGACACTAACTTGATATAATCATAAAGCTCTCGTTAGCCTTCGCTCATTTTCACAAAGGTCAACGGGGTTTCTTTCTCTCACGACCCCACCAGGGAGGTGATGAACATGTGGTGGTTGCTATTTGTAATGCGGTGACACCAGGAAAGTCAAATTCTTTTCACAGAGAATTATTTTTCCTGAATGTAAATTTTCTTTTGCGGGTTTGTGACGAATGTAATTTTCACCTTTAATTATGTTTTCAGTTTACTGAAAAGGTAATTCTTCTAATCGAAAATTATAATTATTATATTCATGGGTTATATAGCGCTTATGGGAATGGGGTGCCATTCAGGTTCGATTCAAGGCAGGAAAGGCCGGCTTCAATTTCTTGGACCAAAAGCCTTTGGCCGGCATCTGGAACCTCCCTAAAAAAATTTTTTATAGAAGAATATTTGAATATGCAGTATTAGAATAATTTTTATTTATATTCTGCCTCGAGATAAACTAGAAAAGGAGACACAGACAGAGACAGTGTGTGTATGTGTGTGTGTGTGTATGTATGTATGTATGTATGTATGTATGTATGTATGTATGCGTACTCACCTAGTTGTGATTGCAGGAGTCGAGTCACAGCTCCTGGCCCCGCCTCTTCGCTTTTCGTTACTAGGTCGCTCTTCCCACTCCATGAGCTTTATCATACCTCTTCTTAAAGCTATGTATGGATCCTGCCTCCCCACATCACCTCCCAGATTATTCCGCTTCCCGACAACTCTGTGACTCGAGAAATACTTCCTAACATCCCTGTGATTCATCTGAGTTTTCAACTCCCAACTGTGACCCCTTGTTGCTGTGTCCCATCTTTGGAACATCCTGTCTGTCCACCTTGTCGATTCCTATCAGTATTTTGTATGTCGTTATCATATCTCCCCTCTGTCTCCTGTCCTCAGGTCGATTTCCCTTAATTAGCCTCTCCTCGTATGACATACCCCTTAGCTCCGGCACCAGTCTAGTTGCTAACCTTTGTACTTTCTCTAGTTTCACTTTTTAAAAATTAGTCATGAACAACAAAACTTTGTGTTATTTTAGTGGACACGTCTCCCGACTCTTCAGATGCCCAAAAGAATTCCTCTTCGTTGAAGATGTAGCAAAGAAGACAAAAGCCTGGTTAACCTCATCATCAGTTCCAGCTTCGACTTCTGATTCACTTTCACCGTCAGCCACAACTTTAGTGTCTTACTGACCACAGTGGAACAATCTTCATTAACATTTATTACTTCAGACCCTGAATCCACATCAAATGCTGCATAATCAAAACTAATTTCCATGAAGAAAGCTGCAACAAGAATCGTGTCGGCGGTTGGCGAAATTTATTGGGTATTGCTCCAAAAGAAATTTGAGTACAGCAGAATTACCCGCTAGAATTGAAAGTCCGTAGAATCCGGAGGAAAACAAATATACAAATTTAAAATAGTTTTCTGAATATTGGCTGAAAAGTATGTATTATAGGCGATAAAGCAACTTCAAAAATAAAACACAAAATTAACAAAATAATAAACTGAAAAAATACACATCAATTTTATTTATATGTTTATTGAGCCATCATTACCTCCGAGATTTTCATTTTTACCCCATTTTGGGTAATTTACCCCTGTTCCTCGACCTCTTTAATAGAGGATAAAAAAGGAATATTCTCAGGCTCATTAATTTCTTTTACTCAATACTAGAAACATGTAGGAAAAGATCTTACATGTACTGTAAGGTGGACGGCAATCATATTTACGAGTTTATGAAACATTATCGATGTATCAAGTCTGAAGGACTGATTCAACTCAAGTTTTTGCAATAAAGACACCCAAGTATTGGACATGGCTCTTATTCATGTATTTTTTATCTTTATTGGATGCCATTAAGATACATATATAAGAGCACATAATTTTAATAAATATAAGGTATCATGCAATAAAGTGCTCCTTTGGAAAAATATTTTTATTTTGTATTTTTCCTGCAAACAAGTCGGAACCTGAAAGATTTTGCCGCCTCAGGCAGTACCGAAATCTGTTCGAGCCCATAAAGGAAAAAAAGGCATGAGCGGGGGTTTTGGAATAACAGGACTGAAGAAAAATATAATAACACAGTTTGTTTATTAAACTTTCCATTAATTGACTACACTTCGCCGGGAGGCAAAGTTTCTGAAATAAAATTGACTTGAAAAGGTTTGCACCAAGTTTATCACTAACATTGTCACCAACTTTGTCGCCAAGTCGATCGAAAATCAAGAGACCCCAGACCCTGGACATTGATGAGGGAATAAATAGCAACATAAGCAAGTTTGCTGATGACACCAAAATAGGTCGCCTAATTCAATCTAATGAAGACAGAGCACTCCAGGAAGATTTGAAAAGACTGATGCAATGGTCGAAGAAGTTACAGATGCAGTTTAATATAGACAAATGCAAAGTTCTGAACATTGGAAAAGAAAAACCATGCCACATATAAACCAAATAATGTAGATCTTAATCTTACTTATTGCGAAAAGGATTTTGGAGTTCTGGTTAGCAGTAATATAAAACAAAACAACGGTGCATAAGTGTTTCGCAATAAAACGAACAGAATCCTTGGCTTCAAATCAAAGAACATAAATAATAGGAGTCCTCAGGTTGTTCTTCAACTCTATGTATGTAAAGTAACAGGACACAAGTGCAACTAATGTGAGGTTTTTATTGTGGCAACGTTTCGCTCTCCAGGAGCTTTGTCAAGCCGTAACGGCTTGACAATGCTCCTGGAGAGCGAAACGTTGCCACAATAAAAATGAGGCTAGGCCTCATTTAGACTACGCTGCACAGTTCTGGTCACCATATTACAGAATGGATATAAATGCACTGGAAAACGTGCAGAGGAGGAGGACAAAGTTGATCCCATGTATCAGAAATTTTCCCTATGAGGATCTACTGAGGGCCCTGAATCTGCACTCTCTAGAAAGACGTAGAATTAGGGGGATGTGATTGAAGTGTATAAATGGAAAACAGGAATAAATAAAGAGCATGTAAATAGCGTGCTAATAATATCAAGCCAAGACAGGACTTGAAGCAATGGTTCTAAGTTGGAAAAATTCAGATTCAGGAAGAATATAGGAAAGCACTGGTTTGGTACTAGAGTTGTGGATGAGTGGAACAAACTTCCGAGTACCGTCATAGAAGCTAAGACGTTGTGTAGTTTTAAAAATAGGTTAGATAAATACATGAGTGGGTGTGAGTTGGACCTAACTAGCTTATGCTAATAGGTCTGATGCCGTGCTCCTTAAGTGGACGTGATCGACCTGACTAGGTGGGTCTTTGGTTTAAGCCGGGAGGTGACTTGGACCTGCCTCGCGTGGGCCATTAGGCCTGCTGCATTGTTCCTTCTTTCTTTCTTATATTCTTATGTAATTACAAGAGGTCATAAACAGAGTCAATTCTGAACAAGCACTCCCCCCCCCCCACAAAAAAAAAAAAAATACTAGAAATTTGCTCAAAAAATGATTGACATGTGCAAAGGTGAAACAAAGATGATCATGAAGGATATGAGTGAAATCAAGAAATAAACAGTACTTAGACGAAAAGGATTATGATGAAATTAGACACACATGAAAAGGATTATAGCAAAACAGAGATCGGTCGGGCTTTGTCTGTCTGCTTGTCTATCTGTGATTGTGAATGCCTCTCTGTCTCTTTCTTTGTCTCTCTCTCTGTCTCTTTCTTTCGTCTCTCTCTCTCTCTCTCTCTCTCTCTCTCTCTCTCTCTCTCTCTCTCTCTCTCTCTCTCTCTCTCTCTCTCTCTCTTCCTCTCTCTTCTCTCTCTCTCTCTCTCTCTCTCTCTCTCTCTCTCTCACGTCAACCGAATAATCTCTGCAGCCAATACTCATATGGCGAATCTAAGAGCAGTCTTAAGGAATATCAACAAAAAATCTAGATTCCTCTATACAGTATTTATATAAGACCCATCTTGCTCTCTCTCTCTCTCTCTCTCTCTCTCTCTCTCTCTCTCTCTCTCTCTCTCTCTCTCTCTCTCTCTCTCGTCTTATCTGTATGAGCAGTTGATGCCAAAATTTCTACCAAATTAAAATGGGCAAAACCCGGAAACAGGAGATAGCGAGCTCGCCGCATTGTCGTAATTAAAGGATGAATTTGCAGCGACGCGAGATACGAGTCTCTTACAGTTGCCAGAATGCTGCGACTCCAAGATGGATCAAAGGTAAGGTGAAGCTACACATCAGCAGGTCATGGAGTCATGCTGATAAGCCTCATTTTTCTTCTCACTTATTGATTGCTATGCATCTTTTGTCAATATGATTTGCAAATTACTTAGGTTCAGAAAGGTTACTAGTTTCTCGATGTCATCTTGAGTTATTTACTTACATCGAAATGAACTGCATCTGTTTGTCCATAGAGCACAAATTTACTTGGTTATAGGTACTTAAGATTTCCTCGCAGGTATTTGAGTATATTTACTTACCTACGGAATGAACCATGATAAGCTCAATGAGGCAGCAGAAGGAATTTCTTCGTATTATTAATGCGTAAAGATTTCCACTAAAGCTGCATTAAGGGTATATTGAGTATATAAATGAAATTATGACCCCAGGATCATGATGCCAGATAGCTGAAGAATGATGCAACGGAGAAGTGCCATTTCTCACTCCATCATATTTTTATTAATGGAAAGTGGTATAGGATATTCCACCCCAAACTTTGTGCTAGCGTCCTGGGGGAGTTTAACTGGAAAGTTCCTCAGGGATCACAGACGCTGCAGTCGGCCCGGTCTGCTGCCACCTCCTTTCGTCCATAGACCCACACCTCACAACCCCCGGGCCTTTTATATCTGACACGTGGAATGACTCCAGATATTCGGCAATCAACCCCCTCGTTGTGACGAGAGCGTTAACCACCAGGCCACCAGGAATAGTGCAAAGTGCGGTATAAGTTTCTTATGTAGCTAAATATTGGCACTGAAGATATGAGGGGCATCAGAACATGATTGCACAAGTTATCACATGGAAACTAAATTTCCCAAATTCTTCAATTAAACAGGAAAATTTGAACATACACAGTCTAAATTAATTGAAACCTTCCGCTAGAGACACCACCGCTGAAGCTAAACTGAAGAGGCACTCTTTTGTTATCTCAGGGAGACCAATATCTTAATCACTAACTTTAAAGCTGCTGAAGCCCTTCAGAATTGTTTCAATTTAATCGGAGGACAGAGCTTAACCCGTAGAAGCTATATTGTTCCAGTGGAATGAGAGTCGTTCAAATTTGATCTAAGCAAGCGATAAATAACCCCAGTTCCTTGGATCAAGAGTATTTCATCAACATCGAGACACCCGACTTTGGAAGCATAATCCAGTCCAGTACTGCAACAAAATATTACTATACCTTTCGGAGATTAAAAGAGGCCATTGGATCTACACACCACATTAGCAACGCCAACCTTTTTCTAAGTATGTTCCAAGTGTGTTTAAATGTTGAAGCATATTAGAAGAAGCTTTCTAAAATTATCTCGTGGACAGTAACTTGGGCAATGATCTGTGCATTATTATTATAATCAAGGGGAAAGCGCTAAACCCGGAGGATTATACAGCGCCTGGGGGGGGGATGTGGAAGGCATTCAGGCTTAATTTGGGGAACTGGAGCACAGATCCAATTCCCTAAAACAAGAGCCCCTCACCAACATCAAGGAACCTTC
The DNA here is from genome assembly GCF_026875155.1 of Cherax quadricarinatus. Taxonomy (NCBI): domain Eukaryota; kingdom Metazoa; phylum Arthropoda; class Malacostraca; order Decapoda; family Parastacidae; genus Cherax; species Cherax quadricarinatus. Next base: position 79,830,350 of record NC_069406.1, on the reverse strand, counting down.
CTTGAGGGGACAATGATCTGTGCAACAGTGAGAAGAGTGCAGCTGGAGTTATCAATTATTCTACGAACCTTCATCTAATGATAATTGACTTTAGTAGAAAATTCTGAAGCGAGTCGAAGACGACGTTCCGAATTTATAAAATAATTCCTTGTTATGAACACTATAACAAGGTACCTAGTATGGCATAAAGTTTTTCAGGGTTTAAGAACCTTTTGATCACTAAAACACACTATAAAAAGATTTTCATTGTTTTTTTTCAGATTTCCATTCTTGCATATTTCTATTTAATATTTTCTAAACTCCTCAAAGAACAAACATTTGATTTTGTGATTTTTTTTTTTTTTAGGAAAACTTATATAACTGAAAAATCAGCATTTTTTCATTTCAATTTCAGTAAAAATATATTTCCAGCTAAGATACATTTAAGTTATTTCCAGCTAAGATGCACTTATATCCAGCCAAGATACACTTATGTTATTTCCAGCTAAGATACACTTTGTGTTGGAAGTGCCAGAAGAGGTATTCTCTCTTTATTTCATGGAATTCAATTTATTTAGTAAAGTTAGCGATTTAAAATTTAGAAAGCTTAAGATCAAAGCCAAGCTTTTCTCTCAGTATAAAACATCAACATCGAAAATTTTAAATCTATCGGAAAAGGCATTCTACACTAATTGCCCTGAAATAATTTATTCCAATTTTGTAACGTTTTCAGTAAAATTTCAAATTTGCACCTAAATAATCTATGAATTTTGTTGTGTTCTCCTGCCAGTGGAAAGCATCAGCGTTTAAATTTTGAAGCCGAAAAGCAAGGTATTCCTAAGTTAATGAATGGAAATTAATATTAATATTATTTATTAAAGGTGTCAGGTATGGACTTATGGAGCCCGGTAACCATGCGAATCTTGCTTTCCGTTAAACACACCATTGGTGAAAATTTAAAGCTGATCAGTAGTCATTCTCCAGTTATATTACGAATTCCTACGATTTCAAGTTTTGTAAATAACATTCAGTGCTTCGGCAAATTTGTCCACACTCAATCTCAGCTATTATGGTTGTAAGATCATCAGTCATTAAATACTGAAGCCCTTCAGAAGAGACAGATTCAAAACTATTTAGCATGAGTTAATGAGAATCAAAATTCCATACTATTTTGCACCTAAAAGTGTCGAATGAACACCAACACAACTGACTTTTACCGTTATAGAATGTTCGCAGCTACGCAACAGAGGATTTTGTACGTTATCAGGTTATGTACACTTTTAGAAAAGCATACGTCAACGTCACCTCCCTGACTGCCTGTATCGTCGTATCTACGAGGTGTAGCCAGGAATTTTAGCAAAATTTTCTGGAATCCTTTTCTCGAAAAAAAATTCTCAACTGCCATTCTGTCAAGACTAAAAGTGTTCACGAAGTTGTGCGTGAGCTTACCACGGACAATGTTGGCAGACAGGATGCTGATAGACTGGCTCCTCATGTGTGTGTTCACATAATTAAACATGTAGGTAAAGCATTTGCACCTGAGTTAGGCAGTACACTGAGGCATCCACTGTGACGTAGCTCTGTGGTCTAATTTAAGGCACGAAACCATTTTCTGAAAAGACGTTGGAGTAACCGAGTGTGTGACATATAATAGCGTTCAGATGCTGTCTGTCAAGTTTTTTTTTTTTTTCGACAACGGAAGAAAACCGGAGCACTGCCTAGGGGTGTTGGAGGGAGGTGTCCTATTTTTTGTCACCTCTTGTGTTTCTCAGCAAATTCGGTAGCTGATTTCTTTGTCTGTTCTGCTGCTCTTAAGTCTGACAATTCTGTTCTTGCTGTGTTGTTGGGAGATAAGACGGCTGTGGGTGGTGACCTCGCCCAGGTGCTCATCCACGTCCTACTCCACGACGTCGTACAGACCTACCAGATATCTCTCTGCTGCGTGTGTTTTGGCCCGGCACTTGTTCAGATATTGTTGAGCGTTAGCTACGACAGTCGCTAGAGGAAAAGAACTTGACTCTGGGTAGGAGATGGGGCAATAATGTCAATTGTACCAGTAAGTGTCAGACCAGTGATGCCAGGTGTGAAAAATGGTTTTGAAAACTGACAGCTTAAAGAATTGAGACACTTATGCAACATATGGGAATCTTTATTGAAGAAACGTTTCGCAACACAGTGGCTTCATCAGTACAATATAAAGCAGGAAGGTATAAGGAGAGGAAAAATTGAGGTAATCAGTCCCTCAGCCTGGAATCGATTCCCATATGTTGCATAAGTGATCAGTTACACAAATAACCCGCACATAAAAGAGAGAAGCTTACGACGACGTTTCGGTCCGACTTGGACCATTGACAAAGTCACACTGTGTGACTTTGTCAATGTGACTTTGACAGTGTGACTTTGTCAATGGTCCAAGTCGGACCGAAACGTCGTCGTAAGCTTCTCTCTTTTATGTGCGGGTTATTTGTGTCTCGTTCCAGTCACGGTATTATGCCTTTTTGTTATTTAAGTGATCAGTTCTTTAAGATTTCAGGAGTACTGTTTGGTGTAGAAATGAAGCTGACAGATCCAAGCCTTGCTTTGTTGTTAGTTAATGGCTCTGTTACCTCACGAGTGGCTACGAAAGTTGTAGTTGAATTTCCATTTACGCTGTTTCGAGCCCTGTCTGCTTGCAGAGCAAAAGTCCTAATATACTCTCACCAGTTTTTTTTAATGTTGAATTGAGAAACCTATACGCCTTATTAGTAATGTCAACATGAACTGAACATTTTATTTTTACTTGATCTAAGCCTATTCCGTCTTCAAAAGAATGAAGATCTATTGATCTTAAGACTCATGAAGTGATTCCCTTTGTTAATTATTGTTGATTATTTGGTATAAAGTTCCTGTGGCTCCCTAAATCTTCGTTATTATGACACCAAGCTTGTTTCTTGTACACACAGTATATCACAAGTTCATGGATAACTTTCAAAGTTCACGAGAGGAGCAACGTGGCTACAACAGAAGTCTCCTATTTTCCATGTTATCTCATACCTTCTATCTTCCACAGTGAATGAAACACGTGGAGTCCAGGCATTTAAGATGTGTCTCGCCTCTTGTTGTGTGTCCACAAATGTTGCAATGCCTTTCAGAAAAATATTCAGATATTGAATATAAACGCACGCACCTTGTAGCGACCAGCGAAGAGACGGGGTTAGGAGCTGTGACTCGACCCTTGCAACGGCTTATAAGTGAGCACGCGCGCGCGCGCGCACACACAAACACACACACTCAGGACGGAAACAATGCGGAACAGGATCCTCCAAGAGAAACCACGATTGAAATACTCGGAAGAGTACAAGAGGGTGTTCCTAGACAGAGACAGAACAAAATCAGAACGACAGCAGCTGAGGGAGAGGACAAAAAAGCGAAAGGGGCTAGGAAAAGAGACAAGGATGGAACCAGCAGAGGTCAGTCAGAGCAGAACAGAACAGCAAGGGCAAGCGCACACACAACTATTCTCAGAACCATACAACCTATCACACCATCCCAACACACACTACAATCCATACCCACAGCCTCCACCCAACACCGAGTATAGAATCCCACAGTATGCCACCAGGTCTCCCACCCTCACAGGCCCCCCAAACCACAGGTTGGAAAGGAAACTGAAGGTATGGTACACAAACGCTGATGGAATAACAAAAAGTGGGAGGAGTGGCATGAAAGAGTCAAAGAAGCATCACCGGACATCATAGATCTCACAGAAACCAAGCTTACAGGTATGTTTAACAGATGCCATCTTTCCAACGGGATACCAAATCCTGAAAAAGACGAGGGAACAGGGGGGGGTGAGGAGTGGCGTTGCTGATAAAAAATCGCTGGAATTTTGATGAGCTGGAGAGAGGAGACAGCGGAGAAGAAAGTGATTACTAAGGGGAAAACACTTCACTCTGGAGGTCCCAAGGTGGTAAAGCAGTGATGTATAACCCACCACAGAACAGCAGGAGGCCAGGCAAGAGTACAAACGAGAGCAATAGAGCGATGGTTGACACACGGGCTAGAGTGGCCAGAAGAGCTCATGCATGCAGGGCAAAGCTCCTGATCTGGGTGACTTTAACCAAAAGGAGATCGATTGGGAGAACTTGGCCCCACATGGGGGCCAAGATACATGGGGGGCTAAGATGATGGAGGTGGTAACTGGAAAACTTCATGTGCCAACACGAAAGGGACACTACAAGAGAGAGAGGAGAGGATGAACCAGCAAGGCTGGACTTAGTTTTTCACCTTGAGTAGTGCAGTTTATCGAGGACATCACATATAAAAGGGACCCCTTGGGGCAGTGACCATGTGGTTTTTAAGCTTCGAATACACAGTAGAGCTACAAGTGGGGGGAAGAAAGCAGGAAGGCAGGCGAATGAAGCCAAACTAAAAGGGAAGGGGACTACACAGGAAGAGGAACTACCTGAACGGGGTTCAGTGGGATAGAGAACTGGCAGGGAAGCCAGTTAATGAGATGATGGAATACGTAGCAAAAAAATGCAAGGAGGTTTGAGGAGAGGTTTGTACCCAGGTTAACGGGGAATAATGAAAAAGCCAGATGAGCCCATGGTTTACCCAAAGGTGCAGGGAGGCAAAACCAAAGTGTGCTGGGGAAATGGAAGAAATATAAAAGGCCAAAAGGGCCCAGGAGAATAAGGAGAACAGTCGTAGAGCCAGAAACGAATATGCACAGATAAGAAAGGGGGGCCAAAGACAATATGGGAAAAAGACAAGCAGCGAAAGCCAAATCTGACCCGAAACTGTTGTACAGCCCATCAGGAGGAAAACAACAGTCAAGGACCAGGTAATCAGGCTAAGGAAGGAAGGAGGGGAAAGGGGCAACAAGAAATGACCCTGAAGTATGTGGAGAACTCAACAAGAGATTCAAAGAAGTGTTCACAGAGGAGACAGAAGGGACTCCAGAAAGACGGAGAGGTGGGGCACCACCACCAAGTGTGCGACACAGTGCACACAACCGAGGAAGAAGTGAAAAAGGCTTCTGAGTGAGCTAGATACCTCAAAGGCAATGGGGCCAGATAACATCTCCCCATGGGTATTGAGAGAGGGAGCAGAGGCGCTATGTGTACCCCTAACAACAATATTCAATACATCTATCGAAACAGGGAGATTGCGTGAGGCATGGAAGACAGCAAATGTAGTCCCAATCTTTAAAAAAGGAGGACAGACATGAAGCATTAAACTACAGACCAGTGTCACTGCATGTATTTGTATGCAAAATCATGGAGAAGATTATAGGAGAAGAGTGGTGGAACACCTAGAAAGGAACGATCTCATCAACAGCAGCCAACATGGTTTCAGGGACGGGAAATCCTGTGTCACAAACCTACTGGAGTTCTATGACATGGGGACAGCAGTAAGACAAGAGGAGAGGGGTGGGTGGATTGCATTTTCTTGGACTGCAAGAAGGCGTTTGACACGTTCCACACAAGAGATTGGTGCAAAAACTGGAGGACCAAGCAGGGATAACAGGGGAAGGCACTACAATGGATCAGGGAATACTTGTCGGAAGACAGCAGCGAGTCATGGTACGGGCGAGGTGTCAGAGTGGGCACTGTGACCAGCGGGGTCCCGTAGGGGCAGTCCCAGGACCCGTGCGTTTTTTTGGTATTTGTGAACGACATGACGGAAGGATAGACTCTGAGGTTTTCCCTGTTTGCAGATGACGTGAAGTTGATGAGAAGAATTCACTCGATCGAAGACCAGGCAGAACTACAAAGGGATCTGGACAGGGTGCAGACTGGTCCAGCAATTGGCTCCTGGAGTTCAATCCCACCAAGTGCAAAAATCATGAAGATTGGGGAAGGGCAAAAAAGGCCGCAGACGGGTACAGTCTAGGGGGCCAGAGACTACAAACCTCACTCAAGGAAAAAAATCTTGGGGTGAGTATAACACCAGGCAAAATCTCCTGAAGCGCCCCATCAACCAAATAACTGCTGCAGAAAATGGGCGCCTAGCAAACCTCAGAACAGCATTCCGACATCTTAATAAGGAATCATTCAGGGACCCTGTACCGTGTACGTTAGGCCCATTTTTGGAGTATGCGGCACCAGTTTGGAACCACACCTAGCCAAGCACGTGAAGAAACTAGAGAAAGTGCAAAGGTTTGCAACAAGACTAGTCCCAGAGCTAAGAGGTATGTCCTACGAGGAGAGGTTAAGGGAAATCAACCTGAAAGACACTGGAGGACAGGAGAGATAGGGGGGACATGTAACGACATACAAAATACTGGGGAAAAAATTGACACGGTGGACAAAGACAGGATGTTCCAGAGATTGGACACAGTAACAAGGGGACACAGTTGGAAGCTGAAGACACAGATGAATCAAAGGGATGTTAGGAAGTATTTCTTCAGCCACAGAGTAGTCAGTAAGTGGAATAGTTTGGGAAGCGATGTAGTGGAGGCAGGATCCATACATAGCTTTAAGCAGAGGTATGATAAAGCTCACGGCTCAGGGAGAGTGACCTAGTAGCGATCAGTGAAGAGGCGGGGCCAGGAGCTCGGACTCGACCCCCGCAACCTCAACTAGGTGAGTACAACTAGGTGAGTACACACACACACACACACACACACACACATCCAGTCTCTTTAGCCATTTCCCAAATCACCCTCTTACTATCTTTCAGTTTTTCCCCTCACTCCTCTACCTTTCTTTCTCTGTCATCCCTTTCGTCGCATCTCTCCTTTTCACCCTTTTCCCCTACCTTTCCTCTCACCCCTTCCAATCCTCTCTAATTACCATTTCCAGTCTCTCTCTCTCTCTCTCTCTCTTCTCTCTCTCTCTCTCTCTCTCTCTCTCTCTCTCTCTCTCCCCTCTCTCTCTCTCTCTCTCTCTCCTCTCACCCTCCTCCTGCTTCTCCATTTCTCCCTCCTTCTTTGACCCAAAAAGTCTTCTGTTATTTGTCACTGCCCTGTATGTCTTCCCTCGCATTTCTCAAACTCACTTCCTCCCTTTTCCACCTCAACCCAATAATTACTGCAATCGTCCTAGTTCCCCCTTTCACTTTTACATTCGGAGTTATTATTTTATATCTGCCTGTATTTCTGTTTTTTCGTCTCTCTCTCTTTGACTATCTTAGATTTATTAACATACTGTCATTGTCTGTTTGTCTTCAGTTCTGACAGTCTGTGTCTGAATCTGACAGTCTGCCATCTACTCTCCTTCAAGTGTTGTACAAACTTAAGGAGAATATTTCTACTTGTCTTTTTAAAGGAGCTGTAAATATTTTATGACCCTTTACCAGGTCTGGGAAAGGGTATTCACCCCTTTACCAGGAGTGGAAAAGGGTGATCACCCCTCTCCAGGCCTGGTAAAGGGTTAAATTCAATCAAGAGAATACTCTATAAATTTAATGCATGCTACATGAACTGCATACAACATGTAATCCGATGCAACAAAAGCACATTGCATTTGAATTCAATTTAATTTAGCCTAATTCTACTAAACATATTTTAGATAAGTTTACAATAATTAAATTAAAAACAAACACAATGAAATATTTTTTTTCGTTAGGTTCAGAATGTTTTTGCGAAATTATTGCAAACACAAATTTTCGCTTACCTTATTCGGCAAGAAGAGAGTTGCTATTTAATCCAAAAAACGCAAGTTTTACCTATTCGGTCGATATATATATATTATATATATTATATATTATATATATATATATTATATTTTATATATATATATATTTATATATAATATATATATCTTATAAAATATATTTATAATGTGTGAGTGTGTGTGTCGTGCCGAATAATTAAAACTGGTCAAATTTTGCAAGAACTCATTTAAATTAAGTCCTTTCTGAAATTTTCTCTTTTTAAATTTAAAGATATATTTTTTTCATTAATGTTATGTAAAAAATTTTTAATTTTGCACCAAAGATCTTAGAAAACTTTACCTTTAACCTTATTATAAAAAAGACAATTTTAAATTTAGCTAACCCAACTAAATATATTTTGATTTGGTTACAGTAATTTAATACTAAACAACACAGTGAAATTTTATTTTTTCGTTATGTTCAGAATGATTTTGGAGAAATTTAATTTTTCATACACAAATTTCACTTGTCCTATATGGCAAGGATGAGCGTTTGCTTTTAACCAAAATGGCAAGTTCTGCATTCGCACGACATTTTATATAAATTTTATATAAATAAATATATATATATATATATTTATATTTTATATATATATATATATATGCGTGCCGAATAGCAGAACTTGCGATCTTTGGCTTAAATAGCAACGCTCATCTTTCCAATAGGACAAGTGAAAATTTTGTTTTATGCAAAATTTCGACAAAATCATTATGAAAACCCAACGAAAAAAATATATTCATGTTTGTTTAGTATCAAATTACTGTAAACAAATCTAAAATATATTTAGTTGGGTTAGGCTAAATAAATTGTTCTTGTTAAAAAGGTTAGGTAAGTTTTCTAAGATTCTTTTGGTGCAAAATTAAATTTATTTACATTAACATTAATGAAAAAAATATATTTAAACGTTAAGAGAAAATTTTAGAAATGACTTTAAAATTTTTAAAAGAGTTCTTGCTAATTGACAAGTTTTACATATTCGGCACGACATATATATATATATATATATATATTTATATATATATATATATATTATAAAATATATATATATATATATATTTTATATATATAATATATATATAAAATGTATATTATGTGCAAAGCAACCACTCTGAAAGATTTTGGGAAAATTTCCCAAACGCTTTCCGTGACTACTCACATTATCAAGGAACTATGAAAGTAAAGCATCCAAGGGAAACTATATAAGGTTGGGCCAGCAACCTTCACTTCAGATCCCACAACGGTTTAAACACCTGACGCCGCCAACCCAACTTGGATAGGTCCTTTGCAAACTCACCACAAACTATTCTACCAAGAAAATTTAAAAATTTATTATTTGTCCAGTGTAATTATTAAATTCTTCCAAATTCTATTAATTATAAATGGATCTTTAAATTTATATAAACAAAGGAAATATTCATATTATTGTCAAAATGCTTTTTATGAAACAAGATTTAATTATATTCCTGTCGACATGGACTTGCTTGATACTCTTCTCAACTTTTTGAAAATCAAATTTGGGTGGTTAAAATTCTTACATGAAAAATAAAGCATTGGAAACTTGTCCCGTTCTAATGCTATATTTAGTTGTTTTAATCTTTGTTCGAGATTTTTACCGTTTGACCCAAAAAAATTTATCGCAAATTTTCAAGGGAAACTAAGACACATCCATCACATTTTTGGGGGAAAATTTTTTTCAAAAGCTTTTTTTATGTATCAAGATTTTTGAATACAACTTTAATATTAAAAGTCTTAAAAGAAAGGGAAAAACCCAAATTTTTTTGGTAAAGGGGAACCAACATATTTTTTGTTGTAAAAGGTGGTTGTCCCCTTTTTGGGTTGTAAAAAAAATTTCTAAACTTTAAAAAAATTTTAAATTCAGCCCAAAAAAGGGACAACCGCCTTTTCAACTAAAAGTATTTGGTTCCCCCTTTTCCCATGAAAATTGGTTGATATCCCTTCCCTTTTTTTAAACTTTTAATTTTTTTAAAGTTGTTTAAAAAATCTTGATACAAAAAAAAATTTTTGATAAAAAATTCCCCCCCAAAAGTGTGGTGTGTCAAAGATTCCTTAAAAAAATTTGGATAAAGTTTATTCGGTAAAAACTGGAAAAAAAATCTCGAACAAGATTAAAACAACATAAATATAGCATTAAAACTGGAAAAGTTCCCAATGCTCTTTTTAAATTCATGTAAGGTTTTAACCACCCAATTGAATTTTAAAAAATTGAAAAAAGTAGTATAAGCAAGTCCATGGTCACAGGAAATATAATTAAATTTGTTTATAAAAAAGCGTTTTGAAAATAAAATGAATATTTCCTTTGGTTTATTAAATTAGCCATTTTTAATTAATAGAATTTTGGGAAAAATTTTAAATAATCACTGGAAAAATAATAATTTTTAAATTTTCTTGGGAAAATAGTTTGTGGTGAGTTTGCAAAGGACCTATCCAAGTTGGGGCGGCGGTCAGGGGTTTAACCGTTGTGGGATTGATAGCGAGGTGTGGCCAACCCCTTAAAGTTCCTTGGGGTGCTTTAATTTTTATAGGCCTTTATAATGTGAGTAGTCACGAAGCGTTGGAATTTCCTATTCTTTTAGATGGTTGTTTTGCTATTCTGAAATCACCTGTTTACTGTGTTCTTATTGCATTATAATATATTATATATGATATAATATTTTTAATATATATATTTTTATTATATTAATATTTATATTTAAAATATATTTTAATTTTTATAAAATTTGCATGTCGGCCCTTTCCCCCCGGGAAGGATGCCCCCAAAAAAAAAGAAAAAAATTTCCTCACTCAAAACTTTCCCGTCACTCGTAAAGTAATCACTGTGTTTTCAAAGGCACTCGATACAACAGTTTAAACGTCCGTCCAAACGCCAATATTCTAAACCCCCCTAAGTGAGACATTGTACTTCCCATTTCAGGAACCAAGTCCGGCTAACCGGTTTCCCTGAATATCCCAAAATATTACCTTACTTATACCCAACGCCGTAGGTCCAAAAACCATTCGTTCCATTCACTCCCATTTAAAATCTCACGCAGGCTTGCCGGGGAAATCAAACCCCCTTCCCCCCAAAAAAATTCCCTTTACCCCCCTCCCCCCTTTTGGGGAGCCCCCCACCCGCATTTCCTTCCCTATAAATTTATGCTCTCCAATCATTTTTTGTTCCATCCCCTTAGACACGACATCTCCACTGCCTCCAGCTGATTCCTCACTGCAGCATTTACAATCCATGCTTTGCACTCATATAGGAGTGTTGGTACCATTATCTCTCGTACATATCCTTTCTTTCTTTTCTTTGCCTCCATGGATAACTTTCTTTATCTCCACAGATACCTTAACGTACCACTCACCTTTTTACCTTCATCAATTCTATGGTTAACCTCATCCTTCATAAACCCATCCGCTGACAAGTCAACTCCCAAATAACCGAAAAACATTCACTTCTTCCATACTCCCTCCAATGTTATATCCAATTTTTCTTTGTCTAAATCGTTTGATACCCACATCCTTTACTCTTAACTATATTCACTTTTCCAACTTTACACACCCCAACAACTCATAATATATATATATATATATATATATATATATAAATATATAAATATAGAATATATATATATATATATATAATATATATATATATGCAAGGAATTCGCGAGAGCATGCCGAAATATACACATACACTGATCTCTGCTGAAGAGACTCGAACCACGAAATCCTAGGACAAGGTACGCAGTGCTTTTACCAATCTACACACACTGGACCAATACCTTGGCGTTGTAGCAATGCGCTACACTCAAACGTGTAGCGCATGCTACACGCCAAGGTTTTGTCCAGTGTGGTAGATTGGTAAAGCCCAGTGGGGGGGGTACCTTGTCCTAATGTTCGTGTTCGAGTCTCCTTCACCAGAGATCATGTGGTTTATATATATATAAAAAAATAGATATATATATATATATATATTATATATATATATATTTTATATATATTTTCTATATTTCGATTAGATGTGTCTATTTATTAATTTCTTTCCATCATATTCCCCCTCTTTTCCCTTCCCTCCCGAACAGCTCATTTCTGTCCCTATTTGTTCGCATCCTTTCTTATCACCTGTCATCCCTCCCTTGTTTCTAACCTTCCAATCTCCACCCCCCATTTCTTCCTTGGTCGTTTTCCCTCCTTTACCCTCCCACCCCTTTCGCTTATTCACTTCCTTACTCCACTTTCACGACCCATCTTTCTTCTACCACTTCCCTATCTTCATTCATTCAACATTTTCTGCATAAGTGAATGACCTAAATAATGCCGCTGCTCTGTGTTAACGACATACTTCAGCTCCTCCTCTGTCGCCCCACAATTCCCTTCGATTAAACATTTCGTTTCATTTTCTTTCATCCGATACATTCTTCCAGGTGTTAATACAGCCATAAGTGATCCTTAAGCTTAGAAAAGCGGTTATGTATTAGAAATTTTCTCCATGTCCAGACAATTATTCTTTAATTTGGCCTTTGGAAAAAATCTTTGATACCTCTTGTTTTTTCTCAGGGTTTTATAAGGATAGGGGGTTCCAAGACTTATTAAAATTCTCTCTCTCTCTCTCTCTCTCTCTCTCTCTCTTAGCAATGATGTTAGTATGTTAGGCGAAAATATGTTATACTAAAGCGTTATTTCATTAATCAAACTAATTATTTTTACATCCCATTAGTGCATTTACATGTAGTGTATTTATATTAATATATATATAATATATATATATATAAAAAAAAATAAATATATATAATATATATATATAATATATATATATATATATATAAATATATATATATATATAAATATCTTTCAACCAAACCGGCCGTTTCCCACCGAGGGCAGGGTGGGCCCCAAAAAGAAAAACAAAAGTTTATCTATTTTTAAATTTAGTAAATTTTAATACAGAGAAGGGTTACTATCCCCTGCTCCCGCATTTTAATCGCCGCTTGCAACATGCCCTAGCTTACGGAGAAGAATATATATATATATATATATATATATATATATATATATATATTATATATATATAATAATAAATAAATATATATAAATATATATAAATATATATAAATATATATATATATAGAATATATATATATATATAATAAAGATATAAATCTATAAATAGTATATAGATATAAATATTAAATAAATATATATATATATGTCGTGCCGATAGGTAAAACTGGTCAATTAGCAAGAACTCCTTTAAAATTAATTCCTTTCTAAAATATTCTCTTATAGGTTTAAAGATATATTTTTTCATTTATGCTAATGTAAAAAATAATTTTTTACCAAATGAACCTTACAAAACTTACCTAACTTTATTATAACAAGCGCAACTTAATTTAGCCTAATCCAACTAAATGTATTTTTGATAAGTTTACAAAAATTTAATAATAAGCAAACACAATGAAATATTTTTTTTCGTTAGGTTCAGAATGATTTTTTCCACATTACTTCAAACAGATTTTCGCTTGTCTTATTCAAGAAGAAGAGCGTTGCTATTTAAGCCAAAATTGCAAGTTTACCTATCCGGCACGACACACACACACACACACACACACACACACACACACACACATATATATATATAATATATAATATATATCATATATATAATATTATATATTATATATATATATATATATAAATGTCGTGCCGAATATGTAAAACTGGTCAATTAGCAAGAGCTCATTTAAAATTAAGTCCTTTCTAAAATTTTCTCTTATACGTTTAAAGATATATTTTTTTCATTAATTTAATGAAAAATTTATAATTTGCACTAAACGATTTTAGAAAATTACCTAACCTTTTATAACAAGAGTATTTTTTAGCCTAACCCATACTTAATATATTTTGATTTGTTTACAATAATTTGATACTAAACAAACACAGTGAAATACATTTTTTTCGTTAGCTCAGAATGATTTTGGCGAAATTATTCCTTACACAAATTTTAACTTGTCCTATATGCAAGATGAACGTTGCTATTTAAGCCAAGATCGCAAGTTCTGCTATTCGGCATGACTATATATATATTATATAATTATATATAATCATATATTATATTTTTATGAATATATATTATATATATTATATATATATATATTATACTATATATATGTATATTATTATATTTATATATATATATATATTTATATATATATATATATATATATATATATATATATATATATATATATATATATATATTATATATGTATTATAATATATTATAATATATATTTATATATATATATTATATATATATATATATATTTATATTATATATATATATATATATATATATATATAATGTCGTGCCGAATAAGCAAAACTTGCCATCTTGGCTTAAATAGCAACGCTCATCTTGCCATATAGGACAAGTTAAAATTTGTGTATGCAATAATTTCGCCAAAATCATTCTGAACCTAACGAAAAAAATATATTTGATTGTGTTTGTTGAGTACTAAATTACTGCAAACGTATTTAAAATATATTTAGTTGGGCTAGGTTAAAATAAATTGCTCTTGTTACAATAAGGTTAGGTATGTTTTCTAAGATTCTTTTGGTGCAAAATTAAAAAAATTTACATTAACATTAATGAAAAAAATATATTTTTAAACGTATAAGAGAAAATTTTAGAAGGACTTAATTTTAAATGAGTTCTTGCTAATTGACCAGTTTTACATATTCGGCACGACATATATATATATATATATATTATATATTATATATATATATATATATATATATATATATATATATATATATATATATATATATATATATATTTATAATCATTCACCAAATTGCGGCAGGCCAGGACTCGACCTTACGAACCTTGTACCGCCTCCAGAGACAGCACAATGCACGCATCACCTTACCACGGAGCCAGCGATCCTACAAGAACCAAGCACACAGCACGTAGCTATGTGTTTTTTGCCTTGGCCCGAGGACACTCGTGGCAGTGGTATCTCTAGGATTAATTTCAGCCTCATCCTGTTTGAATACCCGCCTCAACAATCAGTCTATATAGTAATGAATACATTATATATATAAATATATATATATATATATATATATATATATAAATTATATATATATATATATATATATATATATATATATATATATATATATATATATATTAAAGACATGAACTTCATATGTATAAGTATATATATTATTGTAACCAAGAACGAGTGATATTTAATCAATAACAATGAGACAAGTCGAGGACTCGAACCCATGTCGTTTTGGCGAGCCTCATGGTGAGTGAAAATCACACGACCCTCCAATCCACGGGACCGTCAAATCCTATAAAAATCACGCACCCAGCTCAGCTGTGTTCTAGCTCGGCTGGGTGCGTGATTTTTGTAGGATTTGGGGGTCCTGTGGGTTAGAGCGTCATGTGATTTTTGCTCACCATGAGGCAGGCCAGACGACATGGGTTCGAGTCCTCGGCTAGTCGCAGTATTGTTATTGATGTATCAGTATTTGTAGCCTTGTAACAGCTTTTTTATTATATAAAAGAAAATCTTAATATATAAATTCTTCCAGTTGTGAGTATACATCTATAAACACTGGAAATGCAAGAATCCTCAAAATTAGGAGACGAATTTTATACCCAAATGTCTTAACGTGTAAATGCTGACATGAGGTGTTTCATTCTTCCTTTCAACTAAAATAATTTATTAATCCAACAATATATTGCATATAAACAATAAAATATTTGTATTTTTGAAACATACTGAATTATTACATTCATAGAGAAAGTGCTAATCCCGTAAGGGTCATACAATACACAGGGGAATGGAAGGCATTCTTATTCGATTCAAGAAATTAGGTCAAGAGCCCCTAATCAGCATCCAGAAACCTCCCGTGAGGTGAAAAATACAGCAAGGGGACAGGATAACATAGTAACCAGGAATGCGCCAAGGATTTAATATATCAATTGATGTTCTTTGAAAAAAATTAGGACTACAAGGCTACCTCTTAAATTTCTTAGTTATTCAAAAATACATATACCCTCAATCATCAGTAACTCTTTTAAATGCAATGCAATACACATACACGAAAAAGTAGAATGAAACACCGTTTTATGAGGCTCATCACTAATGCGTATCAGAACTTCACAGAGTTGTGGAACATTGAAACAGACTATGCATGGAAGCAGTGGGCGTCAAATGAATTCAGTTTTTCGAGAATCAACTGGATGCACACTTTCCAAACGTTGGATTCTACTTTATATTCTCCCTCATGCATGGCAGGCCATCGTACCTGTGTTTGTGTGAAGCTGCACCGGAGTCACTGTTTGCATCAGCCGAAAAAAGTACCCAAAGCGAATCACTTGCACGCACGGGTTTTTTTGGGGGGGCAGGGGGAGAAAACATAAATACTGCGGTAATTGTAGTTTCTCAGTAATGTATGTGAAGCCCTCCCACCCTTCACGTCTGTCTCCCCTATAAATTTCACCTCTTTTTTTTTTTAAAATTTGTATATAGTGTTTTCCCTTTTCATAGCTCAAGGGCCCCGAGGTAGGGGAGGCTGGGGAGCTCCTGCCCCACCCCTTTGCCTCATAAATTTGGATAATCGTAGAAGCCCTTAATCAAGATGGAAGTAATAGTTCTTACCAGAAGGACCCGGCGCTTTGTTCTGGGCCTCTCTCTCTCTCCCCTCCTTCTTCTCCTCTCTCTCTCTCCTCTCTCTCTCCCCTCTCTCTCTCCCCTCTCTTCTCTCTTTTTTTTAGATTTTTTAATTTAAATAATATTCAGTCAGATTGGATTTTTGTGTCTTTCCCCTTTTCGCAGCAAATATCCCACTTCAATAATAGAAACACCGAACTTATTGCGTTTTTCCCAGCATCACAAACACGGTAAATCAAAATTTAAACCCCCCGTTCTTTTTTTTGCCCTGTCCGGGGAGAGACTGCGGGCATCATAAAATGAAAAAACATCCACCAACACTCCACCTGCCATGGATCCACGCAAACCGCACATTACTCGCACCGTCGTTCAAAGTGTTCATCACGTCCATTTTTTTGGGGGGGAAAACAGCCCTTTTTAGGGCGTGGCAAGGTTTTAGGAAAAAAAGAATGGGGAAATGAATTTTAATTTTTTCCAATGTTTTCCTTTTATAATAAAAATTCTTTTAAAAAAAAAAAAATAAAATAATAATAAAATATTTTTTTTTTATTTTTTTTTATCACACTGCCGTTCCCCCACCAAGGCAGGGGGCCCAAAAAGAAAACTTTCCCATCATTCACCCATAAAAGTCTTCCCAGAAGGGGGCTTTACACTACTTTTTTTTAAACTGCAACATTAAACCCCTCCTTCAAGTGCAGGCACTGTATTTTTCCCTTCCGGACTCAAGCCCGGCCTGGGGTTTCCCTGAACCCTTCAAAATGTTACCTGCTCACCTCCAACAGCACTTCAATATTAAAAACCATTGCTCCATTCACTCATCAAACACGCTCACGCACGCCTGGGAAGTCCAAGCCCCTCGCCACAAAACCTCCTTTACCCCCTCCTCCAAACCTTTTCCCAGGCCGACCCCCTACCCCGCCTTCCTTCCATACAGATTTATACACTCTTAAGTCATTTTTTCGCTCCCTTCTCTACATGTCCGAACCCCCTCAACAACCCTTCCTCACCTTGGGGCAACAGTTTTGTAATCCCCCACCTCCCTAATTTCCCAAATCGAATTCCTGCATTATATTCACACCCAAAACTTGCCCTCGAAAAATCCACTGCCCCCGCCTTCTCCCGCTGCAACATTCTCACCCATGCTTCAACCATATAGATGTTGGTAAAAAATAACTCTCATACAAAACCCCCCCTTTGCCTCCAAGACAAAGTTCTTTGTCTCCACAACCCTAAGGCACCATCACCCTTTTTCCCCCCATCAATTCTATGATTACCCCATCCTTTTAGACCCATCCCTGACACGTCCCCCTCCCAAAAACTGAATAATTCACCCCCTCCATACTTTCTCCCTCCCAACGATTCCCCTCTTTCATCACCTAATATTTTTTTTCCTCATAACCTTACTCTTTCCTTATTTACTTTTAAAATTTTTTCTTTGCACACCCTACCAAATTCTCCACCAAACTCTGCAACTTCTCTTTTAGAATCTCCCAAGACACAGTGTCATCACAAAGAAAAAACTGTGACAAATCCCACTTTATGTGTGTTTTTTTATTTTTAACTCCACGCCTCTTGGGCCAAAACCCTCGCATTTTCTTTTCTTACAACCCCCTCTATAAATATATTAAAAAAACCCCGGTGAAATCACACATCCTTTTCTAAAGGCCCACTTTTTTTTGGGAAAAAATTTCCCTCTTTCCTTGTACCTAATTTAGCCCACTCCTCGTAAAAAAATCTTCACTGCTTTTTAGTAACCTACCCCTACCCCACTGCAACATCGCCAATTTCCCCCTACCACCCTGTCTACGCCTTTTCCAAATCCATAAATCCACAAAGACCTCTTTAGCCTTATCTAAATTCTTTCACTTATATGTTTCACTGTAAAAACCGGGGCCACAACCCCCACCTTTCCTAAAGCCCCCTTGTAAATTTCATCTTTTCCCTCTTTTCTTTTAATTCTTCAAAAAAATCTAAACCCTACACTTTTTCCAGGTATACTCAAAACTTATCCCCCATAATTTTTGCACTTCTTTGTCCCCTTTTCCTTTTTAAAAAAGAAATATGCAGCTCTCGGCCCTCCTAGGTACCTTACCCCTTCCATCATTTTTAAATAATTGCACCAACCACTCCAAAACTATATCCCCACCTGCTTAAAAAATTTTTATCTTATCCCTCAATCCCCGCTGCCTTACCCCCTTTCTTTTTACCTACTGCCTCACGAACTTCCCCCACACTCAAAAACTGGCTCTTCCTCACTCCTACAAATGTTATTCCCCCTTTGCCCTATACACGAAATCCCCAGCTTCCCTATCTTAAACAACATTTAACAATTCCTCAAAATATTCCCTCCATTTTCCCAATACCCTAACTCTCCATTTAATAACTCTCCTCTCCTATTTTTAACTGACAAATCCATTTGTTCTCTAGGCTTCCTTAACTTGTTAATCTCACTCCAAAACTTTTTCTTATTTTCAACAAAATTTGTTGATAACATCTCACCCACTCTCTCATTTGCTCTCTTTTTACATTGCTTCACCACTCTCTTAACCTCTCTCTTTTTCTCCATATACTCTAATAATAATAATAATTATGATAGTTAATGTGTCCACAGTTTATGCAGCCTGATGGCTACCTAACTTTATGTGGCGTCTGTAGCTGAGTGGTTAAGGCGTTAGACTGATAACCAACTGCACTCTTGGAGAGCTCACGACCTATGTTCAAGCCTTTTAGCTGCAGAATTTTTTTGCATATACTTTTGCTTGTTTCTGTGAGGGGCTTTAAGTAAAGTATCGCACGAGAGGTAAGAAAATACATGAGAAATAAATAGCTGGACACTGTGCTGAGCATGCATATATATATAATAAATATATATATAATATATATATATATATTTTATATATATATATATATATTTAAAAATTATATAATCGTCAAACTGCTGCTGCCACTTATAATTCTACTTTAATAATAAGTATACATTCAAGTTCAACTTTTGTTCCTCGTAAAATCAGTTATAAGAAACTCATTAACTACTTCTAATACTTCTGCTGCTGCTTCTAATGCGCCTCTTATTATAATTATTACAACTACTGTTATTATTATTTATTATTACAACTAATACTGCTCTTACTACAACTGCTTCTATTACTGATATAACAAATATTACCACTAAAATTATTTTTGCTAGTAATACTAATAATATTGCTAATACTATTGTTGCTTCTACAGTTACTACAACCTACTATTACTTTTAGTACATCTGCCTTTACTACATATTCTGACGAACAAAAATTCCTTGCTTTACACGACTATTATTCTGCAGTTGAAATTAACTAATATTGGGGCGGAGAGCTTTTATCGCGGTTAAAGATGGAGAACGTAGGCAATGAAGCGCCTCTCAGTATTTATTTCATGATGGGAACTAATGCACGAGAGGTTACTGCTGTCTCGCAGGCAGTTAGTTTGCCTTGGGAGACACATGAATGTTGCAATGAAAGCAAGAGGCTTCGCTCGAAATTAATGTCGCTGTTACTAACCCCTCCTCCCCCCTTCCCCCTCGCCATCTTCCTTCCCTACTTACTGATGCAAATTCTACGACAATATTCAGTTCCCGGTTGGAAGTGGTAGTAGTAGAGTGTAGAGTTTAGAGCACATATGTTTTGAGGGAGCTCGTCATTTTTTAGACTAACATTAAGAATCCTTTAGATCCTGAAACTAGGCATTACAAGAAAGTTTTAGTGAATGTCAACTGGTGACAAGTAACGTTTTGTTTTCACATCGGTCTTTCTCTCTCTCTCTCTCTCTCTCTCTCATGCTATTTAATATTTCATAGTTTTCTCACGAGTTTGTTCTTTCAGTTTTCAAATAAAATATTGTTTTCCCTCATATTCTATTGTACTTAGTTTGGCCTCATTTCCACTTCATCTTTCTTCAAGTTTAATCTCTGACTTTTCTCTCATAATTTGCTTTGCTTCTTCCAGTTTCATTTTGTCCATCATCTTTTCAATCCCTTTCACAGTGATAAATGTTTCTTAGTGGTCCAATGACCGAGTTACCTTGTGCTCATATCTGATTTGCAAGTACATTAACACACTGCTACTCACTAATAAACTGCCACTACATCTCTTAACAGCCTTAATTTCAACACAGTACTCGCCGTGTCTCATAATTATTCAACAGTATTTTAATGTACGTAAGTGATGAATTCTCTAATTTCATTAAAAGATATCACTGACCTTTTTTTTTCCTCTTAACATTAACATGTTCCAGAGTTGCAACATTCATTTATTTGAACGTTCACTTTTAGGTTAGTTACATAGGATTTACTCTAAAACAACTCCCAGCTTACAATATTATTTTTCCCTCATAGTTGCTACAATTTTCCTGACACGATCATGGCTTGCGGATTTCAGTTTACAAACAAACAGCTGTTTAAGGTATACTGCCATAGGTTTTCCAGGTGTACGACCACAATAGTCGGATAACACCCAGACACCTATGTACTGCTTAGTAAACAACAACAACTTCCTTACTGGTCAGAGATGATCTAACCTTCATAACTCCTTCCACTGAATGCTTCCTCCATATAAGTGTACCGCTTCAAAAAACAACACAATACAATATACCTTCCCGGGCATTGAGCCCAAGTACTTCAACTACAAGAAGTGCTGTTTCAGCCATTCTCTAAACAGAATAAAACAGCGAGGCAGATGCTACACGAACTTATGCTTTATTTTTGTGTGTGAACAGAATTGGAGCAAATGTGAAACAACGCCAGGTAATAATGTAAATGCGAAGACAATATAATTATTCAAGAACTTGCTAGACGAGAGATTTACAATTATTGGATTGATCTAGATGCATCCTTAGAGATTCCGGGGCCTTCTTGACCTACAATGTCAGTATCACTATCGTTCATACAGCTGGTCTTCCCAATTTGTTTTATGTTAGGAAATGTGATCAGTGTATAGGGTATTGTGATACTGGATAGGAGCGAGTTGCTGTCTAGCACACATTCTACCTCACTCTAACGCTCACTAAACACACATTAAGTCTACATTAAATCCTCCCAGACCATCAAATACTTACAACTGATACAGTGGTCAGTAGTTCAGCAACTGGAAGAGGACGATCAGTTGACGAGGCAACTGAATCAGTAATCGTAGTAGTGGTAGAAGTAGAGGGTTGTGATAGTCATAGAAGCACTGGTGGTATACAGTAGAACCAACGGTACACTAAGTTCTGTGAGGGGGCAGTGGCATTAAGATAGTAAGAGTATTAAATGAGCTGAGATAATTGTAGTCCTTTTCATCCATCTTCTTCCATCACTCTCGCAAATTCCATGCCAGTTTTCTAGTATGGTTTGCTACTCGTATATATACTTCCTCATGCTTTCATGCAGACAGTCGCTGGAGGGAGTGAAGAGTGGGGAGAGAGCTTTCTGTTATATCCTTGACTCGTACTCTTAGATAACATAACATAGTCTTTATTGGTTAGAATTAGTTCTCAATTACTCATGAAATCGTAATGACACGATTGCAAACAAACCATACCACGGGCGGGGTTAGAACCCACGATCAGAGTCTCAAAACTCCAGACAGTCGCGAAGCCACTGGGCCACCTAGCCACAATAAGATTCATCCAACTAGGCATATTTATACACCATAGGAAGGTAAGCACAGGCATCACTGTGACCACAAATGCAAGTTTTTACAGACGGTCTGGAGTTTTGAGACTCTGATTGCGGGTTCTAACCCCGCACTTGGTAAGGTTAGTTCTCAGTGTACTCCCAAGTCTTCAGCTATCTGTCTTTCTCATCTAATCTTCCTTTTCTGTTATGGGCTGAAAGCTCTACCGATAGGGTATGTACCTCCTATTATCCTACTGAGCGAAGCCGCCTGGTACTGCTAAAAGTCCGTCTCTTGAACAAACATAAACGACTAGTCGACAGCCATAGAGAGGCGAGATAAAATATACTAGGAACAAACTCATAAATTTCTGATTTATTGTGGCATTCAAAGAATTAAGGGGTTTTTGAAATGCAATATTATTTTCTTTTAAAAGTTTCGTATAATGTTTCTAAGCTCTACATTAAAGAGGAAATATGTGGAATTTCTAGTGGAGACCAGTGAAGGGAGGACGACATTACCACACAACAAAATGAAATGAAGATAATACTAACGCAAATATTGGTAGAATGACCGACAGAATGTTAGATAAATGGACACAGATGCAACTAATGTGCCGTAACGCCTGACGAAGCTCCTGTAGCTCGAAACGTTGCCACAGAATAATGTCACATTAGTTTCATCTGTGTCCATTTACCTAACAAAATACTAACGGCAATGAGCACGTCAAGAGCAATGGGTCGTGACATAATGGCGTTTACGGTTTGGAGATGATCGGAACCAGAAGAGCCATGGGTTTAGTAGCTCCCCATAAATATTATAATAATATTTTATGATACGAGTAAAGGAATAGCGTAACTTTGCGAAATTTTATAAAAAGGGTATAACAAGAAAGAAGCACGACACACTTCCGATTGATGGACTATGTCAAAAGTTGTTTAAATTTTCTAGACAGTTAATAGATAGGCAGATTTAAATTACAAGTCATGTACAAAAAGCAATGTATAAAATAAAAACAGTGGAGAGACACCTTAAAAGACATGTAACTTAAAAGAGAGCCAACACTGGTTAAAAAAAAAAAAGGTAAATCCCGCTCCAAAACCCAACAGAGTTCTACTACAGAGAAAGAGATGCAGGAAGGAGAAAAATGGGTGAATTGCTTATTTCTGAACTGTAAGAGGGCATTCAAGACTGTTTCCCAGAGAGACTAGCACACAGACTGGATGAACAGGCTTGAATAACAGAAAATGTTATTCATTGGATCAAGTAACGTCTGCCCAATGACAGAAAGGAATGGTTCTGGAAGAGGTGTCGGTATGGACGAGCCTGTGAAATGGTGTACCCCAAGGATTCGTAATACAACCGACAGTGTTTGTGAAATAAGTAATTTATATGAACCTCTCAATAGAATTCCATGCACCCAGTTTGTGGACCACATAAAGTTAATGATAAATACTGGAGAACACATGGATAGACTAGAAGACGCCACAAGACGGGCAGAAAGCAGCAGCTTCACTCTGGCTATACCCTTCTCCAGAACATCACTCCATCTGAGATCATACATACCCAGGATGACTCGAGTATGGAACACATTCGTACAGCATAATGACGTCAACGAGATAAAGTCAGTTGATCAAATGAAAATGCTGGCCCACAGATGGCTCCAACTTCATCCTGTTCCCTACTTGTATGTCTCATAACAATAAAAACGCTTTCAAATGAGCTGATGTAGGTAACAGCTCTTAGCTTGCCAATAAAGTTAGGAATCCTTAACCTGTGAATAGCTTGTCAATAAAGCTAGGGATCCTTAACCTTGTCATACCCTGTGAAAAAAAAAGGTCCAAGACAAATGTAGAACTGGTAAGGTAGGTGATTATTGGTAGTGAATTCCAATAAGTGAGAGTTAATGAGCATCGAGGGAAGACGAATAAGACCTGATTCAGAACATAGGTTAGGGGTGAATACAGACCTAGAAAAAAAGAAAAAGATCTAGGATTAAGTATACCTACGGAAGTGCTCATTGGCCAAAGTGTTCATCATCCAAAGCGGTATACATACCCATAGCTGGGAGTATATAAAGGGTTTCAGGTACCTCAGTAAAGAGTCCTTCAAAAATCTTGTACTATGCATGGTACAGTCTCGACAAAATTCCGAAGCAGCAACGTAGAGACTTTACTTGCGAAAGAACTAATTCTTGCAACACTGGGAGAGAGAACACAGAAAGATTACAACGTACGATTAAGACTAGACAATGCAGAGACAAACTGAAAGGAAGGGCTAAGAAACGTGGGAGAATAGGTAGAAGTTAGATAAAGGCAATACCTCTCATATCAAAAAGGGCTTCTTCAGTCAGTGAGGGAGATTAATGATTTGGACGAAGAATTTGTGGAAGCCAAGTCAATACAAAGTTTCATTAGTAGGAATGATAGAGATCTTAATTTCTGGAATCGAGTGAAGCTACCGAGAGTAGTCGAGAGCATGGGTCAGGTGTCGGGATCAGCGATTGAGTACAATTAGGTGAGTACACAAATACACTCGCCTAAGCCGCATTCTCACAAAAGTTCAAATCACATGGTTTAATTTACTTAAGAATACATGTTCTTAAAAATAGACCTAAAAAAAATTCCTCAGAAAATCAATTGGTTAAAAAAAAATTTAACAGAAAATGGGAGAATTGCCAGCTTAAAGGTCGTAAACTTTTCTTCACATATTTCCATGACGCAAGCGTTTACGGCGTTCGTAACGGACACAATGAGTGGTCCCTGTCCTTGTCTCTTGTGGTCGTATGTTACACGTTTTAACTTATCCTCGGAAAATAATTTTGAGGGACAACGAACATTATTTAACCTCCATCGTCTTCCTGCGGAAGAGTGAAACGGGAAGATGGCCTGTAAAGGGAAGAAAGATGGAGGGGAAGAGAAAAGGAGGGAAGATGAAGGAAGGAGGAAGAGGAAGAATATTTAAGGACTGAGAAGCAGAGTTATGGAAGTACACAGGGGAAGAGGAGGAAAATGTCAGAAGGGAAGAAGAAATGAAGGAAAATGGGAGGGAAGAGAAGGAAGCCAAGAGGGAAAAGGGAAGGATGGAGAAAATCGGAAAGTAGATGGAAGGGAAGGAGGAGGGGGGATGTTGAGAGGGAAGGGGAAGGGGAGGGGGAAGATGACAAGCTGAAAAGGAGAGTGGGAAGAAACAAGGGAATTGAAGGAGAGAGATGTGAAGAGGGAGGAAAGTAAGCGACGGATGGGAAGAGAAGAAAGAAGGGGAGAAGAAGGAACCAATAGAAAGAGGAAGGATGGAACAGAAGATAGGTAATGTTAGGAGGGCAATCATACACTCTGTGTAGAAGAAACCTTAATTTACTGGTAATGTATTACTCTCAATAAAGTTTTTATACGTAAATGACTTGATAAGGCTGTACTTAGATCGATCGTCTGCATTGTGGGTAAGTCTCCATGACTTCCATCCTGCCAGCACTACATCCCAGATATGCTCTGATTAAGACGACATATGTGCTACCCGAAATGACAATTGGGAATCTTTTGAAATTTTCTTTCAGAAACACAGCCATCTTGTTGCTACCTTGATTCAACACAATTTGGAATGTGAAATTAATAAGCAAATAACCTGTCTGACTGTAACTCTAATCTACTTAAAGCTTCCTAACAAAGGAGACTACTTGATGTTAAAGAAAAGTATAAACTCTTCTGTCTTTAAGAAATATTACTGTTCTCATGTAAATGTATTCCTCACTATTTACATTTTTTAATGAAGATACTTCTATCGTATGTAAGAATCATAGATGTAATGTTTGTATCAGTGATATGAATCTGACTGAAAATACTGTTGATTAACATTTTTGAGTATTCATCTCCTAACTCTAGTGTTAATAATAAGAGAGAACAAACATCTCAACAAGGGTCACTAGCTCAGAATTTAATTTCTGAAGTTTCGGAAGTATTATGGGACTGACAACTACTTACTTGCTTAGGATTGAATTAAGCACCACTGATCCAATTCAGAAAAGTAACGTTATCCAGCCTCAGAACAGCTCTTGAATAATTATTAATTTTTCATAATCTGCTTATTGAGTCCCTGTTGTTATGATGAGACAGTCAGACAAGTCAAACATTCTAGCACAGGGTTTCAAATATTTTATTGCTTTCACAAAATGGGTCTCTTAACTAATGACTGTCATTGAAGTTGATCTTTTCAAGTTTCAAAACATTTTTCGGAACTGGATATCACTCAAGCTTACCACCACGCTAAAATGCATCCTGTTTCTTAACATTTAGCAGCTTTTCCTACACACGGTGGATTAATGCAGTATAACATGATGTCATATGGACAGATCACAGCCGGTGCAACCTATATACCTTTAATGAGAGTTGTTGTTGCAGGTATTGTTAACGTCTCTGTCTACTTTGACATGTTTATGTTATTACTCAGTTTTGGGATGAACACTGTAAGACATTCTGTCATGATTTACAAAGATTAGGATCTCTTGTTTTAACTGTCAAACTTCAAAAATGTTATAGTAATATTTTTTTTCCAGATTCAGTATCTGGACTTTATTATTTCTTATGATTTAAGACCTTTTCCTGTTAAGATCAGTGTTTTATTGTCTTGTAACTTTCACAGGTTTAAGGAACGTATGAGAAGCTTCCTGGGATCTGTGAACTTCAGAAAGTCGTTTCATAATTTAGCTGAAATGGCTAAAATGCTTCATAATTATTTAAAAAAAAAAAAAAAACAAAAAAAAGGTTAAGGAACTCTTCCATTGTACTGAAGATGTCTTGCTGCATTTTACCATCGCTGTGTGTGTGTGTGTGTGTGTGTGTGTGTGTGTGTGTGTTGCGCGCGTGTGCGTGCACTCACTTATTTGTGTGTGCGTATGTGTATGCACTCATTTATTTGTACTCACCTATTTGTAGTTGCAGGGATCGATACATAGCTCCTGATCCCGCCTCTTCACTGATCGCTACTGGGTCCTTTCTCTCCCTGCTCCATGAGCTTTATCATACCTCGTGTGTGTGTGTGTGTGTGTGTGTGTGTGTGTGGTGTGTGTGTACTTGTACATCGTGCAGGATTTAACTGCCTTCTGTGTGGCAGCCGCTTTACAACTGATTTGCATATAACTAACTTTATTATATATCCCCCCCAAAAAAAATAGAAATGCTTAAATCCTTTACAGCAACACTTCACTGAAATCCCGTCCTGTCCTGACGACTTATTTTCTTTGTCCTATTTATATACCAGGTTTTACCAGTGTGTCCTACGCTCAATTTATTCTATGCATGCCTCTGGATTGTGTAGACAGGTGTGTACGTTCCCCATTGCATATGCTAGTCGTTATACAGAATGCACACAGAAGAGTCAATGAAACTCATGTAGTGGTGGAGAGATCAATGAATTCGCGGAGTTAACGTCTAAATATATGTTGACTCGTGTACACACATATTGTTGGTTTTACCTGTGATGAGTATAAATTTTTGTTATTCAGTCGGCAGTTATTCTAAATATACATTTTTTACAATTGGAATTTCTGTTTGAAGCGCTAAACATCATATAACATATTGTTTTTAGCACATCTGCTTTTCTGTCATATAATTTTTAGTAGGATTTCGTCTCATAATACTTCCAATAAAAAGCTGTTCTTATTTGCAATGACGTCACAATCTAGTTAGATATTGTAAACTGACTGTAGTACAATACTTTTCATTACATCACTTTGTAATATGTTCGATTACCGTCATATATGTTTTAGCTGTGCCTAATTGCTTTTTTGTGGCAAGTTCGCTCTCAAGTTTTATCAAGGTAACTATCGCTTGATAGCCCATGAAGCAAACCCTGTTAGTCACATTGGTGCGCTGGTCTTTACCTTTATTGTTTTTCTAGTCAAGTTCTATCTACAATATTGCTCTTCATCAGTCACAATAAGTGTTTCTTCTTCTAGTTACAGTAAGTACTGTATGTCACATCAAACAGTTATCTTGTATGTTGCAAAAACTGTTACTCATCACGTAATGTTCATTTCAGTCAATAACTGTTCTTCCGTCACAATAATTTTTCCAGCACATAATACTGCTTTTCAGTCACACTAAACTTTATACATATCAAAATAGACTTTTTCATTTGTCTTTTACTTCTCAACAAGTTCTTTTGTCTCAATAGTTCAAAGTTTCAATAACTGTCATAGTTTCATAACTTCTTACAGTACTCAATATCTCTCTTTGGGTTACATTAATGTCTTCCAGTCTCAATAACTGTTCTTACAGTCACAATGACTGTTCCTCCAGTTACAATAACTGTTGTTTCAGACACAATAACTGTTCTTCCGGTCACAATAATTGTTCCTCCAGTCGCAATAACTGTTCCTCCAGTCGCAAAAACTGTACCTCCAGTCACAATAACTGTTCCTCCAGTCACAATAACTGTTCCTCCAGTCACAATAACTGTTCCTCCAGTCACAACTGTTCCTCCAGCCACGATAACTGTTCCTCTAATCGCAATAACTGTTCCTCCAGTCACAATAACTGTTCCTCCAGTCACAATAACTGTTCCTCCAGTCACAACTGTTCCTCCAGCCACAATAACTGTTCCTCTAATCGCAATAACTGTTCCTCCAGTCACAATAACTGTTCCTCCAGTCACAATAACTGTTCCTCCAGTCACAATAACTGTTCCTCCAGTCACAATAACTGTTCCTCCAGTCACAATAACTGTCCCTCCAGTCACAATAACTGTCTCTCCAGTCACAATAACTGTTCCTCTAATCGCAATAACTCTTCCTCCAGTCACAATAACTGTCCCTCCGGTCACAACAACTGTCCCCCCAGTCACAACTGTTCCTCCAGTCACAATATCTGTTCTCCTTTACACTAGTCTGAATAATTTATTAAGAAAGATGCAGTGCGTTTTTTTCTCTAAGTTTAATACGCATTATGTAATGTAATTTTCACTGTTGGCTCTGCAGCCGCCGGACTTATTGAATTATTTTTTTTTTGGCTGACTTTTATGTTTTGTAACTGCATTTCTTGCTCAGATTTCCTCGCTTTGAAGAGGATTGAACTAAAGCGAGACAGAAGAAAAGACAGTGAGAGAGACAAGCAGAGACAAATGAGAAAAAGGGAAAGCTTGAAAAGAGAGAGAGAAAAAAAAAGCTCATTTCAGTAGCAGAGAGAAATTGAGAGAAATGTAGACACACAGAAAGACTAACATGCATAATCAGAGAAACACAGAAATAACAAAGACAACGTTAAATACAGAGATAAGCAAATACAAACGAAAAGAGAAAGTCGTAAAGCCGTGTGAAAACGTAAACACACAAGCACAGATAAAATAGAAAGACAAACACAAAGTAATGTAAACTGAGTTAAATTCTAACTTAAAAAAGATGAAGTTTAAAAACCAAAAGAATGACAAACAAAACAGAGGAAATTAGAAAAAAAAATTAATCACAACAACTGAAAAATTTGCGCAGGTGAACCCAGCCGAGCCCGGGCAGTGTGTTGGATAAGGCAGTATGTTGGATAAGGCAGTGTGTTGGGTGAGGTAGTGTGCTGGATAAGGCAGTGTGTAGGATGAGGCATTGTGTTGGAAGAGGCAGTAGGTAAGATGTGTAGGGAGAGGGATGTGTATAGGATAAGCGGAGTGAGTGGGATAAAGGAAGTGTGTAATGACACAAAAATGTGTTGGGCGAATGATTGTGTAGTGTGAGTTAAGTGTGTTGGGAATGGGAAATGTGTAGGGAGTGGGAAGTGTGTAAGACGAGGGGTGTGTGTAAAATCCAGGAAGTGTACACAAATAACCCGCACATAAAAGAGAGAAGCTTACGACGACGTTTCAGTCCGACTTGGACCATTGACAAAGTCACAGTGTGACTTTGTCAATGGTCCAAGTCGGGCCGAAACGTCGTCGTAAGCTTCTCTCTTTTATGTGCGGGTTATTTGTGTATTGGTAGGTAAGACACAAAGGCAACAGTTAGGCAACTTTATTCCGAAACGTTTCGCCTACACAGTAGGCCTACTGTGTAGGCGAAACGTTTCGGAATAAAGTTGCCTAACTGTTGCCTTTGTGTCTTACCTACCAACCTGTCGGTATTTTATACCATTTTGATGTTCATCTATTTGTGTATTGTTCCAGTCACGGTATTGTGCCTTTTGTTATCCAGGAAGTGTGTAGGGTGAGGGAAGTGTGTAAAGTCAAGGAAGTGTGTAGGACGAGGGAAGTGTGTAAGGTCAAGGAAGTGTATAGGGCGAGGGGAGTGTGTAAGGTCAAGGAAGTGTATAGGGCGAGGGGAGTGTGTAAGGTCAAGGAAGTGTATAGGGCGACGGGAGTGTGTAAGGTCAAGGAAGTGTGTAGGACGAGGGAAGTGTGTAAGGTCAAGGAAGTGTGTAGGACGAGGGGAGTGTGTAAGGTCAAGGAAGTGTATAGGGCGAGGGGAGTGTGTAAGGTCAAGTGTGTAGGACGAGGGGAGTGTGTAGGGTCAGAGAAAAGGTGAGAGGAGTGTGGGATAAGATAAGACAAAAGTGGAGAAGTGAGCGGCAAAATAAATTTGGGAAAAGTTTTTTGTCAGTTAAAATTCTATATTTTTTCCTTAGTGTATAGAAAGACTGCCCCTTCACCATCCACAGCCTTCACAAAGATTTTCATTAGGCCCAAATTTATATACAGTAGCGAAAGAAATATTTTTTGAGGATGCGCTAGTGGTATGTGTTGTATGTAGAAATTTCCTGAAATAAGTGTTTTCTTGCCAGCCATTCTTTGATCTTCTTGTGGCTAGCATCGTCAAGACTATAACACCAACAAAGGGAGCACAAGTGTTTTGTGTAACCAAGCTGGAGACCAAGTACTAACTTTATCACTTTTACACCCCAACATATGTTGCACTGAGGAAATGGTATGGTGATACCGACAAGATGTGGAAAAAGACACTTATGTACAGTTCAGGACATTTATTAAAGGAAACGTTTCGCCACGAGTGGCTTCTTCAGTCCTAATACAGAGAAAACTAAGAAAACACACATATATATAGTGGCGGGAGTCAGGTGAGGTGATGCGTGGGTAGAGGTGGTAGTAGTAGTAGTAGTAGTAGTAGTAGTAGTAATGGAACTAAGGAGGTGAGGCAAGAGAGGGACCTGCTGGCATCAAGTAACACCAGTTCCCAGGATGGGTAATATCCTCTTGCTTAGTAATTTTGAAATACTGTAACTACCGGATTTTTGCTTTATAGTGTTACTGACAGAAATAGTGCAGCTTCAATGCATTTTCTCCGTCTTAAGTCGTCTTCTTTAATAACTAGTTTAGCTTCATTGAATTTCATGAGGTGTCCAACATCGTCTCTATGTTGAACACATGCGTTTTTGCGGTCATCATTTCTGCAAGCATTTTTGTGTTCTGCTATCCTAATGTCCAGAGTTCTGGCTGTTTCCCCTACATATACTTTGTCACACCCCCCACATGGTATAGTGTAGATTCCTGCACTTGTGCCAGAATCATGCTTGGGTTTTTGTATCAGGTTCCTAATAGTAGTTGAAGAGCTGGTAGATATTTTAGCCAGTTTTCTGTCAAACATTATTGAAACATTAGTGGCAACGTTGCTGACCGGTAAAACGATGTAACTTGGAGGCTTTTCTTCAATTTGATAGGTGTTGGTCTTGCTGAGGATACGTGTTGCACGTTTCCTGCAGTCACGTATGAAGTGTAGGGGAAAGTGTAGTGAACTAAAAGAGTTGGTGATGTATGTACATTCTTCTTCAAAGCTCCTGGGTACAATCAGTCAGGCTCATCTAAAGCATTCGGGTGACCTCCTTAACCGTATCAGGGATCTCGACATGAGTGATAAGAAGCTTGCAAGTTTTGACGTGACTGCCTTATTCACCAATGTCCCAGTTGATCAAGCCATTGATCTTCTTCGCAGGGTGATTAAAGATGATACAGAGTTACCTGTACCCCGCCAAGATTTTGTGAGCCTTGTCGAACTTTGTGTTCGTTATAACTGTTTTAGGTTCGAGGACAAGAAGTACAAACAACTCTTCGGACTAGCCATGGGATCCCCCCTTAGTGCAGTTCTTGCCAATTTATATATGGAGGACCTGGAATCAAGAAGGATCCTTAATAACATCCCTCGTTCAGTTACTTGGATGCGGTACGTAGATGATATTTTGGTCATAGTACCCAAAATTCTTGACGTACAAGGCATCCTCAACACCATCAACACTCTGGAACCTACTATTAAATTTACTCTAGAGGAGGAGAAGGACAACCAGTTAACTTTTCTCGACGTTCTCTTACGCACAGGGGAAAACAAACTTTCTTTTAAAGTCTACCGGAAGCCTACCTACAAGAATGATCTACATTTCTTCTCTCACCATGACACAAGAACTAAAAGAGGGGTAGTTATCGGCTTCTTTCTGAGAGCCTACAGAATTTCCAGTCCGCAGTTCCTCGAAGAAGAATGTACATACATCACCAACTCTTTTAGTTCACTACACTTTCCCCTACACTTCATACGTGACTGCAGGAAACGTGCAACACGTATCCTCAGCAAGACCAACACCTATCAAATTGAAGAAAAGCCTCCAAGTTACATCGTTTTACCGGTCAGCAACGTTGCCACTAATGTTTCAATAATGTTTGACAGAAAACTGGCTAAAATATCTACCAGCTCTTCAACTACTATTAGGAACCTGATACAAAAACCCAAGCATGATTCTGGCACAAGTGCAGGAATCTACACTATACCATGTGGGGGGTGTGACAAAGTATATGTAGGGGAAACAGCCAGAACTCTGGACATTAGGATAGCAGAACACAAAAATGCTTGCAGAAATGATGACCGCAAAAAACGCATGTGTTCAACATAGAGACGATGTTGGACACCTCATGAAATTCAATGAAGCTAAACTAGTTATTAAAGAAGACGACTTAAGACGGAGAAAATGCATTGAAGCTGCACTAATTTCTGTCAGTAACACTATAAAGCAAAAATCCGGTAGTTACAGTATTTCAAAATTACTAAGCAAGAGGATATTACCCATCCTGGGAACTGGTGTTACTTGATGCCAGCAGGTCCCTCTCTTGCCTCACCTCCTTAGTTCCATTACTACTACTACTACTACTACTACTACTACTACCACCTCTACCCACGCATCACCTCACCTGACTCCCGCCACTATATATATGTGTGTTTTCTTAGTTTTCTCTGTATTAGGACTGAAGAAGCCACTCGTGGCGAAACGTTTCCTTTAATAAATGTCCTGAACTGTACATAAGTGTCTTTTTCCACATATGTTGCACTGTTGGTCGTTTCGTTTGTTAGTATAAGCATGAGCCGCAGGCACAGATAGCTTTTCATTGCTGTTGTGATAGAGCACTGCTTTCAGACTGATCTTGCTGGAATAAAGGAATGGTATTTATAAACCATTTATACGAATGCACGAAAACACCATTCTCCACTTGATAGAATGCTGCCAAACCAGTATTACGTGCGCGATATTTTTTTTTGTTCCTTCTGCCAAAATTTCCACTCTTGTTCTGCTTTGATAGTTCAAGGTATCTGAGAAGGTCATTTAACTCCTGTAGAGTGATTAAGTGAAGCTGTTTCAAAGTCACTTATTCTTGTGCTTGATAAAGATCAGTATTTTTATTTTCAGTATACGCCATCCCAGACGGGATGGCGTATACTTCCATTTCATTTGAGGGAACACTAGATGGTAATTGCTGCTTGGTGAGACAAACAATTGCAGCAGTGATATAAATGGTAACTTGTATGTTGCTTTAGGCAAGAAAAAAGCAGACTGTCATATCGAGCTAGACAAAAAAGGAAAAGCTTAGGGCCAATATAGAACTGAAAGATAAAATATACTGGGTAAAACTAGATAAAGATAACAAGATGGGAAGTTTACCAACGAACAAATTAAGAGCTGACTGGGAGCTTTGAAACTCAAACAAGAACAATTGCAGGTGGGAGAGTGGCTTAGTGAGGGATCATCAGAGGCATGAATCAGAGGGAAGAGGAGAGAGGGGAGCGAGGGAAAAAGATGATGCAGTAGTTGTGAAGAGTAATAACAACGACAAGTAGAGGAGGGAGAGGAAGGAAATAGGGAGGACAGTAAATAAGTGACTCGGGGTGTGTGTGTGTGTGTATGTGTATGTGAGAGAGAGTGAGTGAGAGAGAGACGAAGCCTTCGGATCAGTCTTCGGCTTTTTTTGTCGAGAGACAGCTACTGCTAAGTACAAGGCTTGGAGAAGGTATAAGAAGCATTCCAGTATCTATAACAAGACCATGCACAGGTAAGGCTGTTGGTAAATTAAATAAGTCCAAAAGTGGGCCATGTCTAGATGGGAGACTGACACAAAAAGAAAGCTGACGACAGGTAGAGTGGGCTCCAAAACTTGGTGGTCCTTAGTCGAAGACCGATAAGGTTATTCACCTGATGAAATTATTCCACCTCTAACTTGGCAGAATAAGACCACCACCATTAGCAGTCAGGAAAAAGCTGACCACTTTGCCGAACTCTTTACTGCCAAGATGAAACTTTGTGATCCAAGAAGACAATCTCTCTGTCTCGCCGCAAGAACTGTGTCAAAGTTGTCAATGGTGACAGTAAGGCAGAATGAAGTGTATTTTCTCCTTAAATCCCTGGAACAAGAAAAGGCTGTGGACCCAGATAAGTTGAGCCTAAGATTGCAGAGTAGATGTGCAGACGAGCTAGCATCACCTCTAACATCTGCCTAGTACAGAATAAATGGTCTCTGTGGAAAGAGGCAATTGTAGTCCCTATTCACAATAAGAAGAGCAAAACGGATATCAGGAACTACAGACCAGTATAACTCTTGCTGATCACTGGCAAAATTTTTGAGGCAGTAATCTCACGGCAGATGAGAGCGTTTTTCGACTACCACTCGCTTGCTTGTGACCGTCAATATGGATTCAGAAGAATGTCATTCTGCTGCTTATCTGCTGTTAGACCTCTCCACTAGGTGGCACCAGTCAGTAAATGAATCCAAGATCAGCTGTGTAGTAGCACTGAATATTTCTGTTGCTTTCCACCAAGTATGGTACAATACTCTTAGCAAAGCTGGAAGCACTAGGAGTCGCCGGCTCTGCACTGTGCCTCCTCAAGTTAGATCTCTAAGAGTAGTTCTGAACATGACAGAGTCAGCAAGACACTTTATTGCTGCAAGTGTTGCACAAGAAAGTGGTCTTGGGTCATTGTTATGCAATGTCTACTTCAATAACCTGATTCATCATATGCAGACGACTGTAATCTGACATTTACTTATCCAAGTGAGGAAATTCCAGATGCTCTAAGTTACATCAATTACTAACTTACAGCTTGGGGAAAACGATGGCAGGTCACAATTTGCTCCTGCGAAAACACAAATGATGATGGTTTCTAAGAACCATGATGGCAATGCTAGAGCAGTGGTAACAATGAAACAGACGTTATTGCTATCCAAAAGCATCAGGACTTGCATTTGCATATTTAGTAATGACTTCTGTATGGAAAAATAGTTTTGCTTTTTTTTCTACTTTTAATTTTTATTACACCCAGTGACGATTGAATGAAAAGGTTGCGTCTTATCTCCAAAATGTCAGTCAGGTGACTGAAAGCCCTATAAGCAGCCTAGTGCTGTAACCCATTTATGTTAGTACAGTCTTCATGAGCTCTCGAGCTCACTCATTCCGCTAGTAGAAAGCTGAAAGATTTATTCATTATCGAGAGCTATAATAAAATGTTAGCAAACTATTACTTTATCTCAGAACTTCTGCAATTAATATTTCTCTCTCTCTCTCTCTCTCTCTCTCTCTCTCTCTCTCTCTCTCTCTCTCTCTCTCTCTCTCTCTGTCTGTCTGTCTGTCTCTCTCTCTCTCTCTCTCTCTCTCTCGTCTCTCTCTCTCTCTCTCTCTCTCTCTCTCTTCTAGTACTAAAATACTGGCTTCATTTGAGCTCTGTAGGTCAGTTACACTGTGTTTTGCTCTAAAACAAAGCCTGCAGGTCTAAAATAGATTATTCGTGTGATTAAAGTCTCTATAGCTTAAATTCGTCTCTAGATCTAAACAACCGTGACTAGGCGTAAGACAATGGAGCTTTCTTTAAAAACCTTGTGTCCATTTTTCCTTTTTCTAGTTATAAAATATTACTCCTAAAAACTGCTATAAGCACTGAAACACTGGCTAATTCTACAATACTTTCAGTAACTCTTAAACAATGTTCTTAACTCTAAAACACTGTCATTAACTGTAAGACATTCTAAAACACTCTCATTAACTCTAAAACATTGTTATTAACAGTAAACCATTGTAACTGTAAAACACAGTCATTAAAATACTGCCATTAACTCAAAAACACTGGAATTAACAGTAAAACAATGTCACTAACAGTAAAACAATGTCACTAACTATAAAAAACTATCATTAACTATAAAACACTCTTATTAACTATAAAATATCATCATTAACTCTAAAACATTGTCATTAACTGTAAAACAAGCACGTATCCAGCGCTGCTTTGAGGATTAAAACAAAATGTTAGTGTAAATCAAGATAGCTTTGTGTATCTTTTTTTATTGCGACGCAGATTAATGAAACCTGAATGAGAGACCACTCTCGTGTTCAAACAAATACTGCGGTGCTATTTGTTACCTCGTGAATGGTTTCTTGATTTGGTGAGGGTAGGCTTCTGATCCAAGGGATTGAACATGGATCGAACCTGAGGGAACGTCATTACCTCATGACCGCAATGGAACTTTTTTGTTTACTTTTAAACAACTTGGACAACAAGGCAAGACAGATTACCACTATTTTGTGTTTCTTAAAATTGAACAAAGAAAACGTGAAAGGGAATAAAAGAGTACGAAAAACAACGAATTTAATTCACCGTCTTTATATATACGTGAATATATTGAGCAGGAATATACAGCCCTGTTAATACAGTTGTATGATGCATGTTTGTGAAGCTTTTCATCTGAATAACAAACTATATGAAATGCAGAGAGAGAGAGAGAGAGAGAGAGAGAGAGAGAATGTAGTCAAGTCGAGAGAAAAAATAATTAAACCCAACCGATTAAATACTGAAGTTCAAAACAACATATTTTCCTTATTAATTCAAATTATAAAATTATAATGTGAATTTGGTAATATAATTGTCCAATATTAAACTTTCCTGAAGTAAATTCCTCAATAATAGGATTTTACAACGTGGCTCATAATTGTTCTGTTCCTTATTTTCGAACCAGGAACATTTTTTTCCCCATAAATGTTGCAGAAATGTTCGTGCATCAGCACGTTCGGAAAATTAAACCACAGAATTTACCGAGGAAATAGTCGTTGCATGTTAGTTCTGGTAGATGATTTGATAATACTGAATTTTATAGTTGCAGCGGGGGAAATGTGTAGGTTAAAGCAGCGCGCGCGCACACACACACACACACACACACACACACACACACACACACACACACACACACACTGCACACGATTCACACTGCACACAACTCACATTTCACACAACTCACACTGCACACAGCTCATACTGCAATATTCTCCATTTGTAGTTTTTTTTTCATGGCGACGGTCTTTCCAGTTTTCGAGAAATAATGGACGAAAATGTTACATATATCGGAATCAGCTAAACATTGTACGTGTCTTCAATAGACAAAGACTCATTCTCCCTAGGGCATGTTGTACAATGGAAGAAAAGTTGCATCTCGCATAATCTTGCCAGTGGTTACTGGCACCCTGTGGTGAGCCATTGATCTGCCCTGGGCCGCAGGTTGACCTCAAGGAGCAGAGGAGGCAGCAAGATGGAGGGATACGTCACTAAGGTTCCTTGCTCTGTACCTCATGCTGGGGGAAAGGAGTGTACTGAATGAATATTTAAGGACTTAAGAATTCCTGAAGCATTCAGTAGTTGCAGTAGAAGCAGAAGGATTAGTAGTACTAAAATTAGCTGTAGAAGCATCAGCAGCAACTCTGCATCATCCAACCAATGGAAGACCTATGCAAGTTATCCAGTGCGGCTTTGTAATATTCTTCACTCACGTTTTTCAAGCCCCTGTTTTATTATCACCAGCATTTGTTTGTCTCTTTCCCACTATTCCTCACTTTCTCCTTTCTTCCTCTTCCACCAAATTCATCTCTCTTCTGTCCCATTCCCTCCGTTCCTTCTCACTTACTACCTTTCTCCTCTATCTATCCCACATCTTACATTCATTACTTCGAGCTCCCATAGCTCTTCTTCCTCGGTCTCTTCAACTCCTTCCTTCTTATCTCTTCTGACTCATTCCATTCCTTGCAATCGTCACTACTCACTCATGTAGGTCTCCCTTTTCTCTCTATTTCTATCTCTCCAGTACACTCGTGTTTGCTTCAACCACAAAGACTTTAACTCGAGCATTCATAACAAAGCTGCAACAGCCACAATCATCCTGATCTCGTTGCTAATGCTGCTCCCTCGAGAGAGGCAAAAGGCATTTGTGTTGCTGCTCATCTTTGTGTGTAAGGTGGAAATAAATGTTTAGAGGGGGAAGAACAGTCTATTTTTTATATATTTAGCATAATCTGACACATCAGCAATATTGTGTTATCCAGTTTTATGATAGTTACGTAATAGGAAATTTTGTTAGCTGCCATTCTGAGCTTGGGAGACTTCAGTAGGGCCAAGAAGATTTCGTCATGAATTCCATTATAAGTTCATCAGATACGGGGACTTCACAGGTTTCGTTCCAACAGAACCTAAGTATAGCCCATACCATACACAATACCATACACAATACCATACACAATACCTCAATATGGCCAATTCCATACACAAGAGAAAATGTTTTTTTATTAATATATCTCCATCACAGAGCGAGGCAACATATATTAAACAATGGTTGCGGAAGAAAAAGAGGAGGGAGAGGGAAACAAATTTGGCCTTCATTATATGTATAAGAATACGATCATACATTATTATATAACAATGCATATTCATTATTGCAATAGCCTCTCGACACTTCAGATTACGTCAAATGACTAAGAAAACGTACATTAGCTTGTTTACAACCAGGATGCGACTAACACTCAAGTATCTATTTTAGTAATAGGCTAACAAGGACAGCAGGTGCCTTAGGGAAACACATACTAATGTTTGCACCTATACTGGGGATCGAACCACGGATTTCAAACCAAAACATATCCTAACTTGCTGTTGGAAATCTGCTAAGTTAACACTCATACCATCGTTAATATTGATTATTCTCAGAAAGTAAGCAGCCTCTGCATGCAGGGCATGTAATACTAGATAATGTCTGTAATATTAAATGGGGCGCTAAACTATAGGATTTATAATGCAGTTAATAATCTGAAGTAGTGTTAATCACTCTGATAAGCATAAACCTGGGAGGCCTTTCTCAAGTTTCCTTGCATCAGGCCGCGGGCATTGCTATGAACGTTTGAGTTAACACAAGGAAGATATAAATGTTATTTACTCATAAAATATGTCTTGCATCTAACATCAATTGTCATTAACTTAATCTGACTATGTTACAACCTTTGCTTAGGAATTATACCTTACATTGCAGCTTACTCTAAATCAGCATTGAAAAGGAAAAAGATTGGTCAACCTGGTCTGGCACGAAGGGGAATGAAAGACCCTTTGATACTGGGAAGAGACATTCCTTTGTCATCCCTTGTTCTCTTGTCATTTTAGATACTGAACTTTTTTAATGTATCAAGAGTCCACAGGCTGTGTTGTCAGGGAACGTGAAATTGTTGTAGAGTCTACAAATAAGGTGGATACTGATGACAGCACAAGGTATAACGCATTACCTCAATGGCCACTACATGCATACAAGGTGACCTGAAAATTTTGCAACAGGAAAAATGCCTAATTGAAGGCAGCTCTTGACCCATGTGGGTTTAGCGCTTAGTTATGATATAATAATAAGTCAACAAGACGAGAATTGCTTCTACGATTTGTATAAGGTTCAGGGAGCATGACTCACGAAATCGTAATGACACGATTGCAAACAAACCATTCCACGGGTGGGGTTAGAACCCGCGATCAGAGTCATAAAACTCCAGAGCGACACGTTAGCCACTAGGCCAGCTAGCTACAATAAGATTCATCCAACTAGGTATATTTCTACACCATAGGAAAGTTAGCATAGGCACCACTGTGACCACAAATGCAAGTTTTTGTTACTCTCTGATCGCGGGTTCAAACCTTACTCGTGGTATGGTTTGTTTGCAATCGTGTCATTACGATTTCGTGAGTCATGTTGACGGCTTTGAGGGGACCTGAGCTAGAGTTCGTCAAGGTCATGCTAGCGGGAGATTCGTCGGTAAAAACTTGCAGTTGTGGTCACAGTGGTGCCTATGCTAGCCTTCCTATGGTGTAGAAATATCCCTAGTTGGATGAATCTTATTGTAGCTAGTTGGTCCAGTGGAGTTTTGTGACTCTGATTGCGGGTTCAAACCCCACCCGTGATATGTTTTTTTTTTTTTCAGGGAGCAGTAAGATGATATTCGCTCTGAAATAATTGTTTAGTATTAATGTTTAGAGTAACACTTGCTATTAGTTTACAAGAGTTTTTAACAATGTAAAAATATCCTTTGCTATATTTTTGTAAAGTGTATTTTTTAATATATTCAGGCATGCTGGAAAAAGATTCCTATTGTTTTATAAATTTGTACAGAGTATCGAAGTTCAAATATAGACGCATGTATTTTATATAAAAAATTATATATTAGTGAAATTATTTTTTATACCTTTCGCGGGCGGTAGGAACCTTGTTTTCGTAATTTTCCTGAAAAAATACTAAAATAAAAAATCTTGAGGAATAAAAATACCATAGAAAGAGTTGTACTATAAGTCTATAATAATAGATGATTTTTTTTATTTCTCGCCGATTTTGATGCTTGCCTGATACAAGGGTATGTTGCCATTCAGAGCCAGGTTTTTAAGGGCTGTGGTAAATCTCCTAGTGAGGAAGAGAAAATAGTTCGATGACAGCTAAGGAGATGCTACCTTGTAGAAAACTTTTCTGGATATCCTAGTCATCGAAATTGTGGTTCCTAGTGATGGTGCTGATGAGGTGAGAAATGTACCTCCAAATTCCATAATCCCAGCCTCCTGTGCCTCAGTGCATACGACTAGAATATTCCATAGTTCGGCATAAGTTGATAATTGGAATCAGAAAAGGCATTCACAAGTCACCATATGGAAACTAATATTCACATTCCTTCAATCAAAGTGATAAATTCGGGCATTCACATGCCCAATCTAATTCAGTCCTTTCAAAGAGAACGATATCCTAAAATAGACAAGTACTGTTTTCCAAGTACTGTTTCTAAGTCTGGTCTCCTTTTGCTACCCATATTCCTAGTAGTTTTCATTGGTCATCTTGTAGTCCCTCTATATAAATGTCTCAAATAATTGTGATACTTTGTTCATTACTTTTGTTCAGTCAGAAACTGCATTCCAGTTACTTTCTGTCTTGTTTCCCTTCGGTATACAAAACTATAAAAGACAATTCATGAATCAGAATCTTTTACTATTATATGGTACCTTGTCGAACGGTTTCTTAGAGTCTATGAATACACATTTCTGATAAACTGTTTTTCCTCCTTAATCTCCCTTGCTCTGTCACAAAATGTCAGGTTTGTAAGACATGACTTTTCCTCCCTGATCCCATGTAGACTACAGAGTGTGAATCTGTTTTATTCGAAGTGTTCCTCCTCTCTTCCTCTTCTGGTCATCTTTTGTTTAGAACCATAGTAACGGAAATCAACCAACAAATAAGGAGTTCATTTGTAGAAAATATAGATTTTTTTCACAAAATTTGAGTATTGCACATGAGCTGCCGGTAATTAAAATGCATGCACCTACCAAAATTCTGCAATTGTGTAATGTGATTGATTGTTCAATAAACAATTCTTAAAAATATGTTTTATTCTAATCAAAGTTCCTGAAGTGCTTGGTCAACTCTGACATCGGATATGAAGTTAGCAAACTTGAGTATATAAAGGAAACATATAAATAACCTCAGTAGCAGAATAAAGTTTTTGTATTGTGTTCAGATTTAAAACTATTTGTCTGTTACTCTTCATGAACAATGGAATGCCGTTTTCTATTTACCATTTTTGCGTTCACTGTCAGGCTTTCCGTTAACTGTCCGACTTTCCGTTAAAAGGACCTGCTGTACGTCTGGAGATTTGTATATACATCTCATAACCTCCCTCTTTGTACATCTTTATGTGCATCTTTATATACATATTTACTTAACAGACATTTATTCTGTGTGTGATTTAGAAAGACACGTAAGCAAACACTATAACATATTTATTAGAAAACGTTTCGGTTCTGGGACCTTGAAGTGATCAAGGTCCCAGAACCGAAACGTTTTCTAATAAATATGTTATAGTGTTTGCTTACGTGTCTTTCTAAACCAACTTGTCGGTATTTATTACCAAGGTTTATACCATTTATTCTGTGTACATCTCCACTCTATGAATGTATTCACCATTAGTCCGTCTCTTCATCTCGGTTTTGTATTCGACTGTAATCTTGTGTATGCTCTTACTGTTATCGAAAGAATTACTTAGCGAATAATTTTGATAAACCGACAGCGTAAAACTTAATTTTATAGACGAAATAGGTTTCTCTTTTACAGCCTGGATAGTTTAATGATATTACTTAGGATATTAATAAGTTTATTATAGGATTCAGAGAAAATGTAAGATGAGTTTTGGGAGTGAGAAGTAATATGTCTGCAGTCTTAAAGAAGGGTAAAGATTTTCCATTATTATGAGGATCTGTTTCCTTGAATTATGTCTGTGCGCCTCTGAGAAGACAGTAGTTGAAAGAATAATGGTTAATGTTTATTTTATGGCCACATAACTGTAGTGGACAACGGCCTGTACAGTAAAAAAAAAACACAGGTTAGAACAGATGTCATTCTCTCGACAGAGTTGGAGACATAGAGGTTAATCTGAGTGTCCTCAGACTGGTTTTCTAAACCTAACTGCACTCTGATGGGGGCTGCTCACTGATTTATTAATATTGTGGGAGATGATCTTCAGCTTCCGGTATCTTTCCTTTCAATCTTTAATGGTTTTATAATTCCTATCTTGTTATCCAGAAACCAACATTTACTTCTCTTGACTGGCATTATTACTAATTTCTGCTATAACTGACCCAATCATACCTCTTCTTGATAATGCGAATATTGTTTGCCTTCACCCCGTTTTCTTCTCGTTTGTTTTGTTCTCACACAGACAAAAAGATGTCTCTGTGGCTCATCTGTATTATCTAATATGTGAGTTTCCTGGCTCATCTGTATTATCTAATATGT
Source organism: Cherax quadricarinatus (assembly GCF_026875155.1). Classification (NCBI taxonomy): domain Eukaryota; kingdom Metazoa; phylum Arthropoda; class Malacostraca; order Decapoda; family Parastacidae; genus Cherax; species Cherax quadricarinatus. The sequence goes on along the minus strand of NC_069406.1, from coordinate 79,787,065 downwards.
GAGTTTCCTGGCTCATCTGTATTACCTAATATGTGAGTTTCCTGGCTCCCTTTTCTCACATTTTCAACTGCATGTTCTATATAATCTCTGTCTATTATCCTAAGTATATTGCGATTCATAAACATTTCTTCACTGGTCATCCTCTCTTCTAATGTTGTTACTTTATGTTTCTTAAAACTCTCATCGTAGTCCATCTTCCTCAATTTTCATGACACTTTTATTGAAAATTATTGCATCTATTCTGTTTATTTATATGCTGATGAAGTTGGTACTCTGTTTAAAGTCCAATTTTTTTTAATATCCTAAAACCAATCCCTAGCTTAGAAAGATTTGAATATTACGATAAGGTAAAATGGCCTCGTTCATGTGCTTTCGTGATGCTTCTTACTATTCGACATTTCTTCTTGAGAGCTGTTTGCAAGGTCTCTTATCCCAGTTTATATTCGTAGTCCTTATACTATTATACTGTGGTACCCCGTGGCCTGGTGGCAAACGCTCTTGCTTCACACGATGAGGGTCCGGGTTCGATTCCCGGCGAAGGGGTGGAAACATTGGGCGTGTTTCCTTACACTGGTTGTCTATGTTCACCTTTCAGTAAAATGGATACTTGGGTGTTAGCCGACTGGTGTGGGTCGCATCCTGGGACAAAACTGACCTAATCTTCCTAACAAGCGGCTTTCTATATGTCATTGATGTCAGCTAGGACTGTATACCTTGTACATGTACTTGTAGTAAATAAAGGTATTATATTATTATTATAACGTCCAGCTATCCATACTAAATTTTATTAGTCGTTTTTCTGCACATACTTGCAGCTTGTGGAAATCAGCATGGAGCAGTTGTCTGTCCTCTCTGGTTATGTTCCTCATTAATTTCTCGTCATTTGTAAACACTGATACATAAGATTAAATTTGCACTGAAGGATCACTTATGTATATCAGGAGCAGCAGGAATATAAGCAGTGATCCTTGGGGATACTCCAGTCATCCCTCGGTGTGCTCTCTAATGACTGCTTTCTTTCCATTGTCCTTTTCTTTCTATTTACTCAGTATTCTTGTAGCCCCTCAATATTTCCGTTTCTTGTTATGCCTATCTCTTTGCGCATTTTTTTACCCTATTGTGATACTGGGTTAAATGATTTGTTACCCTCTCCTATTAATATTATTATTATTAGGAATCCCTGAAAAGGGACCTTTTAACTAATTGCCTGAATATTTTCCTTCTAACTTTTATATTTTATTTCACTCATAATCACTTTTCTACTCGGATTCAATTTCTGAATACTTTTGCAACGAAGACCAGACATGTACGTCCACTATGAGCAAAGTCTCTGAACCCATTCCCACCACCATGTAATGACGTGGATAACTTCTAAATCTCATAGTGATGTAGCATTAAACGTTCAAAAAGGCGCCTCATAATTTGGCATTGGCAAAGTAGGTAGGTGAAAATAAATGGTATAAAATACCGACACAATGGAAACATAAACACATATGCAGTTTAATGTGATTCTTTATTGACAACGTTTCGCCCACATAGTCTGTGTTTGACTTGAAAAAGCCCACTGTGTGGGCGAAACGTTGTCAATAAAGGATCACATTAAACTGCATATGTGTTTGTTTCCAAAGTAGGTAGGTGCAGATTTGACCATTTTATGAATAAAAGTGATAGAAATTTTAGTCATTATTAAAATAAATATATTTATCTCTTCTCAGTGACTTCAATATTTAATGTTGATGCCTCTTCCGGCCAGGATAATACCCATTCATTTTAATTTGCGTGCCAAAATTCTGTAAATGCAATAAAAAAATAAAATTTGAAATAGTTGTATTTTTTTATTTAATTCCAACACCTTAAAAATAAGATTGATTTCATTTTATTAAAGGATTATAGAGAACTTAAAATCTAGTTCAGCTACAAAAAATAAATTTAGTAAGTTGAGTGGACCCTTAATTTAGGATAACCCAATACGTAAGACACTGTAATTTATTTCTGAGAAGAGACCTTCTCTAGTTATTTCACCGAGGCCAATTTGATTATTAAAAGTAGCATATTAAAACTTACACAATCTAAAATTAACGTAATATTTCCATTCAGAAAAATACATGGACACTAAAAAGTTAAAGACGACCGGAAGAAACATTCTACCATTATTGCACAGAACCCAACACAAGCTAAGAGATAGAAATTTACCATTCTCTTCATAAGATGAATCAACCATTAATGATTGATGCTATTCCCAATGAGATTATTTTAATCAGATGAAAGCGATAAATCTATAGGGGTTATATAGCGCCTGTAGAACGAGAAAAAAATAATAATCAAACCAAGAAAGGGAAGGATAAATATAGTTGCTTGGATAGAGAGTTCCAAAAAATTGTATAGTATTTTTTTATATCAAAGGAAAACAATGCAATAATGAAATTTAAAGTGGCAAAATGGCACCTACAATCTATTAACTATCCCAAGCTCCTTTTATGTAGAATGAACCGGTGTTGAAATTTTGCACAACTTATCAGAGAGGGTTTTCTCCAGTTATCACACTGATTCAAACTCTGGGAAGGTGGTACATCACATTGTCCATAACACACACACAAAAATAGCCCCAGGAGAATTACACCTAGATATAGGACGCCAGCGATGAAGATTTGAAGCCGATCGTATAAAGTGTTCTCGTATATAAAAAGAAAATTTTGGTGAGAGAAAAGAAGAAAAAAGAAGAAAAAATGTTGAGAATGTTCTGAAATTAGGAAAGCCAATCTCGTCATATAAAAAAACTCTTAAAACAAGATATTTTTTATATATTCTTTATGATTCTTTACATAATTATCAGAAAATATGATTGATTCTATTTTTTTTTTTTTCAGAAAATCTAATTTGATAAAATTGCTTTCGAAAATTTAGCAAATTCCCCCCCCCCCATCCCCCAACAGTCCAAAATCAATACAAATACTTTCAATCAAGTTTAGGTTTGAAGCCGAGCTACTCCCAGCAGTTACACCGCAAACAATTTATTTGATAAAATTTATTAATTGAAATTTATATAGCTCAAAGAGAAATCAAAGTTTTCTTTTAATAAAGCCAACCAACTGTGAAAATTTGAAAACCGATCGAGAATGGAAATATTTAGAAATATATCTGATTCCAGTGACACTAAATATTTTCAAAATAGTAAAATTTCAAATTTTCACCCACTCGGACTAATTTGATATGTTATCTTTTTTACATTATGCGTCAACATTAATATTTTGAAGTCGAGCAGAAGAAGCATACTTCAGTTACAGAATATAACCTAATATTGCAATATATTCAGTAAGACTACCAAATTATTGCTTATCCCATCCAGTAAAAGCAAGAACACCTTGTGCTCAGGAAACTTCACAAGCAGTGAAAATTTTGAAGCCAAGCAAGTGAATCATTCTCCAATTGTGGCACGGATTTCAACAGATAAAAGTTTTTTTTTAATTTTTCTATAATGAAAAAATTGCTTGCAGTCAAACGTTAATGGATACTGTCCTGGCCAGAAGATGCATCAGCCATTAATTATTGAAGCCATTCAGAGGATGTAAACTTAAATTTTATTACTAGGCAAGTGAATAAGCCAAATGTCCCAAGAATCTGACCCTAGTTACCGTACAAAAGCAATGAATATAGATCGCCGACTATATGGGGCCTTCTCGAGTTAAGAGAGAAATAAAAGCGAAACGTTTGAGGAAGATAAACAGGGAAAAAGGAAAATAAATTGACACTCAGTTAAAAGTCTCTGTTCGGGGATAAATAAAAGATTCTTTAACAGCTGAGTCTTTTATTAATACTATTGCTGTTCTTATTACTTTTATTGTATTTAAAAGAACGTATGAGCCATTAAGTGCATAATGCCTTCAAAATGTATTGAAATATCAATACTTAATATAATACAGAGCAAATAACATAGAGTGTGCAATGTTATCGAAGATAAAATAAATTTTGAATAAATTAATGATAACATCTTTTCCCTTGGAAAATACAGCATGTCTGAAATGTATTATCGTATAATCGCGGAAACTGAAACTCGTATAAACTATAAACTTGTGGTTTTCAACCAGGATCTCGAGGCCCACACAAGTGCTGTGTATATCTGCTAGGAGTGCTGCAGAAATTTAGACATGATTAACTAGCGGCAATAGAGACGGTAACTGTGGAAAATCCGAGGACAATATTTCAGTTTTAAGACGCAACTAAGTTTGAAAACTTACCTTCATTTATTATATACAGGTTTAGAAATATTGATTCAGTAGATAAAGAAATCAAGTATCTGGGGTAGAAAGCCCCAACATCTGGCAATATTATACGTGTGTTAGTGTGCTTTATGCTGGAGGCCTCATTATAACTGAAAGTTGTTTGTATGTTCTAACATAACCTCTTCTTTCATTGAAAAATAGTCATTTAGTGGAACGCCATGTCGGTGGCAAACAGATACCAGAAGATACTGGACAGTTTATTTTAGCAAAGTCAGGTGAGGGTTTTATCAATCTTGACTAGTTCTTTCAAGATTTACTGAATAACAAGCACATTAAAATTATAATTTACACGATATGTGTGCACGTTTCTAACACCTTGAAGAATAAAGTAATATTGTTTTCCCGAAACTGTCAACTCACGGCCCCCAGATGGGTCGTGGTGTATTGATTAAGGTATGCTGATCCATACCACTCTGCATATTATTGTTCCCATGCTAGCTCTATATTGGTAACGATTACATAGGCTGACGCTCTTGCTGCCGAATCATTGTAGGTGTCAAAAGGTGATTGACACCACACCTTCATGCAATAATTCCTCACAAGAAATTGCATGGCATGAAATCGTTTTTGTCACATTCTTCATGATCTATTCAACATGGCATATGAGTATTAGTGTTTTTCTTTAAGAAGCTCAAGTAATATGTAATCGACTAGGTCTCATCATATCTGTATGCAAAACGACCACAGGGATAGTTGAATGATAGCGCTAGGCCTTTCGTTTTGCAATTAACATATCAGGAGCTTGCAATGTTGAAGGAAAGAGTAAGAGGTCCCAGCACATTCGCTCAAAGGGTATGTTCTTGTTAAGAATGAGGTAGGGAGGCAGGGGACGCTCAGTGCCCCAGGCACACGAGTGCCAAGTGCCAGAAAGACTGAGTATTATAAGAATAGAGGATAGTCAACCCACAAGCAAAGTTAATGGAGTGATTACCTGGCGAACTTAACATTGGTAACATGACAGTTATAAGAAGTTTAATCAGACTTCGAGACTATATGAAAGACTTTAGATGCGTCTGGCATTTGTCTTAGGAATTTTTCACAAAATTATGAAAACAACAACAGTTTACCGTAGACTCACTTAAAACTAAAGGCAGCAACAGGGCCTAATTTCAGACAATCTAGAGCATTTGTATATGAATCCGGTTTTAGGTTATACACAACAGCCTCAATTATAAATGAATCGAGCTTGAATAACCCGCAGCTACCATTATATAACGAATGTTTGTCATGTTTAATAATTGTCGACTCTAAATTATTTCTTTTTCGGCCATGAAGTACATGGAACAATGACTTTGACTTCCGACCAATTAGCAGGATTGTTGCTTACTTGTTTGTGCTTGAATATTGGATTTGATTTTTGAGCTGTCCTTACCGAATACTGATATTGTATTATTCTAATATCTAGAAGTTTGCCAATCTCATTTCTGCAACATTGCAAGGTCATGTGTTGATTGTATCACGAGAGGACTAGACCTATCATTCAACTCCCCTATGGTTGTTTTGCATCTTGTATCGTTTGTTCACAATTTATGCATCAAATCATAAACATGTTGTACCCGTTTGTTTAGATTGGAAAAATATCAGCTACTTTAAATATTGCAGATATCTTAGTGTAGTTGTAATCTTTGTTACAACTACACTACGTTATTAATGAAAATTTTCGCCGCCCCTAAGAGTTTATGCACAATAATACTCCCAAAATGATGATAGGTTTCCTAAAATTACCATGGCCCTTAATATGAGATAGGAATATGGCATTCCTAGAGTGTCAGTGTATCAGTGATACTATAATTGATGCACATAAAGAATCTTATTTACCAGTAGATCTCCACAGGAATCTATTGCCAACAAGAGTTGGTTACCACTTCCCTAGATAAGAATTAATGCAAACATGTTGAATTAGACATGATGATTAACAGTTGATCAAAATGATTAACAACTGACATCATGAGCATAATGATTAGCAACTGACATCATGAACATAATGATTAACATCTGACATCATGAGCATAATTAACAACTGACATTATGAGCATAATGATTAACAATTGACATCATGAGTATAATGATTAACAACCAGCTAATTGTCATTCTCATAGTACCAAGGCAAACTTATGACAATGCGCATGACTCATGATAAATTAACTGGAGAATGTGTACCTCGAAGGAAAAAAAATATTTAACTTTGACATATGAGTGTGTCGAACATTAGAAATTTTATCAGGAGCATTTACAATAAAAGTCCGAGTGCATCTATAATTCACTACTATAACATGAAAGTAGATAAACGCATTAATTAAGTAACTTGCAATGTAACCAGAGTGATGGATGTTGTAGTGGGCAAACAGAAGTTTGGTTGCATGCACATCTGGGAGGTTTGTATACACACAGATGATGATTAAATGCAGAATAGGTGGTCAGTCTTGTGGTGGTTCTCGTGAACACTATGTACCTAATTATTGGCTTAATGAGAACAAAGGGAGACGAATTTAAAACTTATGTGACATATCAAGGTATCTTATTAATTAAAATAATATACCATTTTAAGTAAATACCTTAAATTTGCTTGCATTAGGAGAAAGAAACTGTAAATATACATTTAAAGATGCATTCTCAATAACTCTTTCGGAATCCAAATGGTCTTATGCAGCTGCAAAGAATTTTAGATATGGGTTGCCGTTTTGGATGTGGGTTGCCGTTTTGGATGTGGGGTGCCGTTTTGGATGTGGGTTGCCGTTTTGGATGTGGGGTGCCGTTTTGGATATGGGGAGACGTTTTGGATACGGGGTGTCGTTTTGGATTTGGAGAGGCTGTTTCGATACTGGGGGCCGCTTTAGCGACAGAATTTAAATGTAACTTTCCGCATACGCTGCATGAAGCCTCCCGTACGTCTGTACACAACCCACGCTACACATTGCATCTTTTATCATTGTACATGAAGTATTTTGTACCACTGTCCGGAATCCATGTTAAGTGAAGCATTGCATGTCACTATACACATCCCACATTACGTGCTGCATCTTGTACTGATGCATACATCTCGCAACTTTTGCATTTGACGGAACTGCTCATGTTGACAAACTGCTAAATTTGACAGAATCTTTTAGCTTATCAGAACTGTTAAATTGTAATGAATTGTTCATTGTGCAGGAATTATCTCAGTAGAACAGAAATGTTCAATTTCACAGAAATGTTCTATTTCACAGAACTGTTCAACTTGACAGAACAGCCCCACATGAGGAACTATTTTTCTTTTCGTTGAATATATTTCCCAGTTTAATTTACTCGAGATCGAAAACGCCGACAAATACACGGGACGTGGATCACTTCGCTTGGGCCACTGCATAACTTAGCATAATTCCGGTGGAGGCTGTAGGGAGGTTATATAAAAAACTTGGCAGTTAGACAAGTGTCAGGAGCAGCTGACAACTCTGGTTGCCGCAATGACGGAACAATCAGGGGGATGTCGGCACGAGGGTCTCAACCATGGTTGTGTCGGTTCGAGGTGGGCCACGTTATGTTCTATTCTGTAGAGGAAGAATCCTATCCTATAATATAAAGACGTACGTTTTACGATCCCTAAATGCTCTGCAAAGCAAGAGATTTTCTATAAAGTAGATTATATATGACAATTACATCAGCGTTAATTGCATACTCCAAGTTATAAAAACAAAGTTGCTCGTTTTCTTTGCTCATAAAAGAAGGATGATTAAATCACAGGGTATGAATGATTACCTTGTTGGGGAGTAATAACCATAACACTGAGGAAGAACGCTTGTCATATAGAGGAACGATGACTATGTTTTGCTGAGTTTGAGAGACTGTGAAGAATGAGTATTTTTTGTTAGTTGAGATAAATTGTCTTCGGCCTTCTTGCAGTTACACTGAAAAGCCTCGATTCGGTATAGTTAAAAGTCTATGGAAGTTTATTTTTTTACTCGCCTCTCCAGACTAGAAATTATTAATGCTCACAGTATTCATGTGACGTGTGATTTTCAAGGATTTTCTTCACTCCTCCCCATTTTTTCTATCGTTCTGAGAACTGAAACGGATTTTATGAAAATTTTCGCTCTCCTTATCTTCCTTTCCCTCCTTCTTTCCTTCCTTTCCCCCAATTCTTCATTATCTTCCCCTCTACCTACCTACCTACCTCCCTTTCTACCTCCCATCCTCCCTACCTTCTGCCCTCTCTCTCTCCCACTATCTCTCCCCCAGGAGGTTGAGTAAAAGTTAACAGAGATGGCAACCATTGCTGGTATTATTGTTCTTCTGGCAGCGGTGCTCCTTACATTTGCTGGTCAATAACAAACTCACGCACACACACACACACACACACACATCCATATACATACACACACACACACACACACACACACACACACACACACACACACACACACACACACACACAAGCTGATTGTGAATGGTCTCTCATAGAACGATAAAGAATAGGCACTCAAGTATTCAATAAGGAATAGCAATTGGTAATTCAATGAACAAGGCGAGTAACTTACTACAAGCTAGGTGGCAGGACAAGCTTTTAAGGGCAACATTGTAAGTAGGTGGGTCAAGTCCCAGGAGGGTGGGGGTCAGGTCACAAGAAGTTGCGGTCAGTCAAGGACCACTGAGACTCCACATACACCGCACAAGTCACCTACCTCACACACACACACACACACACACACACACACACACACACACACACACACACACAACACACAACACACACAACACACAACACACACACATACACACACTCCCCCCCTTCCCACCGACATCTCACTCCTTCCCCTGATCCCTCCTCCTCCCCACCTCTCCCTCCTTCCCCCTCTCCCTCTCCCACTCACCCACTTGCTTCTCCCCCTCCCCACCCCTCTCCCACATAGCCACAGTTCCTGCTCTACCTCCCCCCCCCACACTCTGACATACACACTACTAACCTGACACAAAGAATTACATAGGTTTCTGAGGCAATCAGGATAAAACAAAAATGGGTTGCCAGAGAGCAACAAGAAAAACTAAGGAACAGGAGGAGGAAGCTGCAAAGGAAGATTGGGCAGCAGAGCTCATAAAAAGGGAACATGAATGGGAAAAGAAACTAGAAGAACTTAGCATGAGAATGGAAGAGAGGATAGATATGGAAAGCAGGAAGTGAGAGGTGCAAGTCAAAGCAGCAGAGGCCAGGATACAGAGTTTAGAAGAAGAACTGAAAAATCTGAAACAGCCTAAAGAACTAAAGAACATTTTGGGATTGACAACAGAGACTGCTACATCAGTCACAAATAAGGGGACTGTAGGAAAAGAAGGAGCAAAACTGCATGTAGAAGATCTATCAGTGGAGATTGTAGTAAATGTGGAGGCCCTAACAGACCACAGCAGAGCCCAGGGAAAGCCGAGAAGGGAAAATGACAGGCCACTGAGCCCAAGTACATCAGCTAGTGAAACTGAAGAAAGGAAAGCTGCAATGGAGGAAATCAAATTGAATGAGGGGATAAACAGGGATATGCAGTGGGAGAATGAAAGGGTGAGGTCAGTATTTGTGTATGGGCTCCAGGAAGTTGAAGGGGAAACATATGAAGCAAGAAAACAAGGGAAAAAAAGCAATTGAAAGCATCATGAAAGCAACAGGAGAAGACGACATGACCCAGCTGGAAAATTTTCGGAGAATAGGGGGGGTTTGTAAAAAAAAGAACCCAGCCAGTGAAAGTGACCTTCAAGGCAGAATCGACTCGGAACAGGATCCTGCAGGAGAAAGCACGATTAAGGGACATGCTGGCATACAGGAAGGTGTATCTCGACCGCGACAGAACTCAAGAAAGGCAGAAACTGAGAGAGTTGGTACAAAGGCGAAAGGAGGAAAGAGAGGGGATGGAGAAGACAGACAGGAGATCCCAGACACAGGAAGAAGATTAAATACAGCCTCCCTCACAACTTCCTATAGAAGCCTCCCAACCAGGTCAACCCCAGTGCAACCAAACACTCTAAACCAAAACACCCATGCCACATCCAATGCCCCCACCCACTGCATTACAAACTCCACCCAGACAGCAACCACCCATAGTTCCTTATCAGGTCTCTCACTTCCCCAACCCAAATACACCTCCCAGACCACAGTCTTAGAAAAGAAGTTGAAGGTGTGGTATACAAATGCAGATGGAATAACAAATAAGTATGAGGAGTGGCACGAAAGAATCAAGGAGACATCCCCAGACATAATAGCACTCACACAAACAAAACTCACCAGAATAATAACAGATTCAATCTTTCCATCCAGATATCAAATCCTCAGGAAAGACAGAGGGAGGAGAAGGGGAGGAGTTGCACTGCTCATTAAAAACCAGAGGGGGTTTTGAGAAAATGGAAGGAATGGATGGCACGGGCTAAAGGGACTACTTAGTAGGAACAATCCAGTCTGAGGGACAAAAGGTGATAATTGCAGTAATGTACAACCCACCACAGAACTGCAGGAGGCCAAGAGAAGAATACGATGAGAGCAACAGAGCAATGGTCGACACACTAGCCGAGGTGGCCAGGAGAGCACACATGGGGGGAGCAAAGTTACTAGTTATGGGTGATTTCAATCACAAGGAGATTGACTGGGAAAACCTAGAGCCCCATGGGGGTCCCGAAACATGGAGAGCCAAGATGATGGATGTGGTACTGGAAAACCTCATGCATCAACATGTTAGAGAGACTACCAGAGAGAGAGGAGAGGATGAACCAGCAAGACTGGACCTTGTATTCACCTTGAGTAGTTCGGACATCGAGGATATCATGTATGAAAGGCCCCTGGGAGCTAGTGATCATGTGGTTCTGTGCTTCGACTACATAGTTGAGCTCCAAGTGGAGAGAGTAGCAGGAATAGGGTGGGAAAAATCAAACTACAAAAGGGGGAACTACTCAGGCATGAGGAACTTCCTTCAAGACATTCAGTGGGAGAGGGAACTGACAGGAAAACCAGTACAAGAAATGATGGACTATGTGGCAACAAAATGCAAGGAGGCAGAGGAGAGGTTCGTTCCTAAGAGAAACAGAAATAATGGGAAGAACAGAACGAGTCCTTGGTTCACCCAAAGGTGTAGGGAGGCAAAAACTAGGTGCACTAGAGAATGGAAAAGGTACAGAAGACAGAGAACTCAGGAAAATAAAGAGATTAGCCGAAGAGCCAGAAACGAATATGAACAGATAAGGGAGGCTCAGCGACAATATGAAAATGACATAGCATCGAAAGTCAAGACTGACCCGAAGCTGTTGTACAGCCACATCAGGAGGAAAACAACAGTCAAGGACCAGGTAATCAGACTGAGGAAGGGTGATGGGGAATTCACAAGAAACGACCGAGAGGTATGTCAGGAGCTCAACACGAGATTTAAAGAAGTATTTACAGTGGAGACCAGTAGGACTCCAGGAAATCAGAACAGGGGAGTACACCAGCAAGTGCTGGATGAGGTACATATAACCAAGGAGGAGGTGAAGAAGCTGCTATGCGAACTTGACACCTCAAAGGCGGTGGGACCAGACAACATCTCTCCGTGGGCCCTTAAAGATCTTCAACACATTTGAAACTGGGCAACTCCCCGAGGTATGGAAGATGGCAAATGTAGTCCCAATTTTTAAAAAGGGAAACAGACATGAGGCATTAAACTACAGACCTGTATCACTAACGTGTATAGTATGCAAGGTCATCGAGAAGATCATCAGGAGGAGAGTGGTGGGGCACCTGGAAAGAAACAAGTGTATAATTGACAACCAGCACGGTTTCAGGGAAGGAAAATCCTGTGTCACAAACCTACTAGAGTTTTATGACAAGGTGACAGAAGTAAACAAGAGAGAGAGGGGTGGATCGACTGCATTTTTTTGGACTGCAAGAAGGCCTTCTACACAGTTCCTCACAAGAGGTTCATGCAAAAGCTAGAGGATCAGGCACACATAACAGGAAAGGCACTGCAATGGATCAGAGAATACCTGACAGGGAGGCAACAACGAATCTTGGTACGTGACGAGGTGTCAGAGTGGGCGCCTGTGACAAGCGGGGTTCCACAGGGGTCAGTTCTAGGACCTGTGCTGTTCTTGGTATATGTGAACGACATAACGGAAGGGATAGACTCAAAAGTGTCCTTGTTTGCAGATGATGTGAAGTTAATGAGAAGAATCAAATCGGATGAGGATCAGGCAGGACTACAAAGAGACCTGGACAGGCTACAAGCCTGGTCCAGCAACTGGCTCCTTGAGTTTAACCCTGCCAAATGCAAAGTCATGAAGATTGGGGAAGGGCAAAGAAGACCGCAGACACAATATAGTTTAGATGGCCAAAGACTGCAAACCTCACTCAAGGAAAAAGATCTGGGGGTGAGTATAACACCGAGCATATCTCCTGAGGCGCACATCAATCAGATAACTGCTGCAGCATACGGGCGCCTGGCAAACCTACGGATAGCGTTCCGATACCTCAGTAAGGATTCGTTCTAGACTCTGTATACCATTTACGTCAGGCCCATACTGGAGTATGCAGCACCAGTTTGGAATCCACACCTAGTCAAGCACGTCAAGAAATTAGAGAAAGTGCAAAGGTTTGCAACAAGACTAGTCCCAGAGCTACGGGGATTGTCCTACGAAGAAAGGTTGAGGGAAATCGGCCTGACGACACTGGAGGACAGGAGGGTCAGGGGAGACATGATAATGACATATAAAATACTGCGCAGAATAGACAAGGTGGACAAAGACGGGATGTTCCAGAGAAGGGACACGGGTCAAGAGGTCACAATTGGAAGCTGAAGACTCAGATGAATCAAAGGGATGTTAGGAAGTATTTCTTCAGTCATAGAGTAGTCAGGCCGTGGAATAGCCTAGAAAGTGACGTAGTGGAGGCAGGAACCATACATAGTTTTAAGGCGAAGTATGATAAAGCTCATGGGGCAGGGAGAGAGAGGACCTAGTAGAAATCAGCGAAGAGGCGGGGCCAGGAGCTATGACTCGACCCCTGCAACCACAAATAGGTGAGTACAAACAGGTGAGTACACACACACACACACACAGGAGGCAGGAACCATACATAGCTTTAAAACGAGGTATAATAAAGCTCATAGAGCAGGGAGAGAGAGAGAACCTAGTAGTGGTCAGTGAAGAAGCGGGGCCAGGAGCTGAGTCTCGATCCCTGTAACCATAAATAGGCGAGTACACACACACACACACACACACACACACACACACACACACACACACACACACACACACACACACACACACACACACACCATTCACAACAGGCCAGGAGTCTATCGACAAGTGCCTTTGACAACAGGTATCTAACTAACCAGCTAATGCAAATGCATGCTCTGCTCCTTTGATCTATTCAGAACCATCTGCTCTATTCAAAGTAGTAGGGAGTGTAGGTTCGCTCACCAGATGAAACTGCAATATGTAGAAGTTTGTGCACCCGGCTATGTCAAACTTCAGATGAGAAAAAATGGGCTCTGAAAATCCGTCTATAAGAGGAAAGGGAGATGAGAAAGAATGGAGACGTGAGTAGCCAGAGAAAGAAAAAATGAAACTGAGTTTAGATAAAAGAAGAAAGAATGGGAAAAAATTATTTAGTGATTACACAAAGCTATGGATTATAAGATACAAAAGGTATCTTAAAGGAATAGAACGGGAGTGCAGCTGCAAAGGCGAAGAAACTCCGGAAGGAGTTCTAAGGAACCGAAAGAGATGAAAAAAAAGAAGAAAGAGATATAGGGAGAAGTATTTACAGCAGGTAAGAGGAGAGAACGCAGAGAAGAAAAAGTGTAGAAAACCTTTGCATAAATGCTCTCAGGAAACAGGGAGATGCAGAGATAAGGGGAGCGACAAAGGATCTGTTCAAAGCAAAACACAATTTTGAGAGAAAAATGGGAGGATGAGAGAGGGAGGTCGCTGATTATCCATGGGCTTCAGGAGCTCGAAGGGATGACTCTTGGAGAAACATGAATGACAGAGGAATAAGAGATTAAAGCTACCATTAAGCTGACGTGGGGAAGCCGAAGTGAACAATGCGAAATTTTTCAGATTTTGAAAGTTATTGAAAAGGAAATTATGTAATAGAAACCTTGATTAAGGCACTTAGAGAGGTATCACCGTGTGTACTTCAGCTGAGACAGAACAGCAAAACAGAGGAAACAAATGAGGATAGAATACGATACAGCCAGAGGCTCCAAGAAGATCCACAGAATACGTCAACAAGTGTGAAAGTTGAGCCTCTGGAGGAGTGCAGTGCACAACCCTGAACCCTCACAACCTGTTAAAACCCAGTCTTCTTTCACTCTCAAACACTAAAGCCCAAAGCAAGCCTAATCTCTTTCCCCTTCCAGTAACCACAGTCCTCACATTCCCTTCTTCACAACTCCCCCTCTTCATCCCAACCACAAACCCCTACTTACACATGCACGAGATCTCCCCATCATCATTTACCAACAGACACAACTTTATCCTTCCAAGACGGAAACCCATCCTCTCATCCCAGAGCCCACACACCTATCTCATGTGCAAGGACCAGGAAATTAGGAACTTGAGAACTGATATATAGTTACAGATTGGAAACTGATAGAACAGCAAATAACTGTGATGAATGGAACGAAGGAATAGTAAAGACATTCTTAGATATAATATAGCTCACAGAGACATCGCTCACAGGAATAACAGATGTGATCTTCCAAGCTGGATATCGCATGATTAGGAAATACAGAGGGACGAGATGAGGAAGTGCAACACTTCTTATCAGAAACTAGTGGGATTTTGAGAAGAGAGTAATGAACAGAGAGGGGAAGGCAAATGACACACTCAAGACTACCCTCCACTAAAGCAGAATAAGACATGAATAAGATTACAACAACAACAACGATGGGAACCACCACCTGTATAAGGATGGAAATATGTTGGGACTTTCCAAGATTACAAGAGGAGAAACGTTTAAAGGCCAACAACTACATAAATTGTAGATGAATGGTTCACAGAACCGACACGTTGATAAATTAGACACATGTGCAACTCTTGGGTATCTTTATTAAGGAAACGTTTCGCCACACAGTGGCTTCATCAGTCCATACACAGGAGAAGCTTGAAGAATAGGAGGAGAATGAGGTAATCAGTCCCTCAACCTTGATGGACTGACCACATCGACTCAAGGTTGAGGGACTGATTACCTCATTCTCCTCCTATTCTTCAAGCTTCTCCTGTGTATGGACTGATGAAGCCACTGTGTGGCGAAACGTTTCCTTAATAAAGATACCCAAGAGTTGCACATGTGTCTAATTTATCAGCTACATAAAGAAGGAAACATGTTGAGGCCATGAGCATTATATGGAAGGTAACATACTTTCGCTACCAGCATTATAAGTAGGGAAACGTGTTGGAGCCACCAGCATTATAAGCAGGGAAACGTGTTTGGGCCTCCATCTTTGAAAGAAGGGAAAAGTCTTGGGCCCCTCAAGAAGTGCAAAATTAAAGTATGCTTGGTGCCGCCAGGTTTACAAGAAAGAAAATGTGCTATCGCCTCCAACAGCATAAGAGGGGAAACGTGTTGAGGCCGCCAACATTAAAAAGGACAAAGTTTCGAAGCCTCCACCATTATATGAAGTAAAAACGAGGTGTAACCAGAACTATAAATAGGGAAACGTTTTGGGACCAGGAGGAGTGTAAAAAGCGAAATATGTTGAGGCAACTATCATTATAATGAGAGAAATGTGTTTTAGCCATCAGCATAAAAGGGATGGAAATGTGGCAGGACTACCAGCGGTGTAAGCAGGGAAACATGTTGGAGCCACCAGCAGTGTAAAGAGGGAAACGTAGAGAAACACTAGGAATATAGGGAAGGAAATGTATTGGGGTCACTAACAGAGTAAGGACGGAAACCTGATGGTGCCGCCAGCATTATTAAGAATTATAAGGAAAGAAACGTGTTGTGGTCACTAGCAATACGAGGCAAAACGAGTTTAGATCACCAGCTTTATAAGGAAGGTAAAGTTTTGGAGGAATATGATCAGGAGAGGAAACGTGATGGACACTCCAGCATAATAAGGAAGGAAACGTGTTGGGACCTTCAGCATTATGGGGAGGTAAACGTATCAATGCCACTGGAAGTGTAAAAGGCAAAACGTGTTGGAACCACCAGCATTTCAAGGAGGGAAATGGTGTGGGGCAACAGCATTATAATGAGAGAAAAGTGTAATTGCCACTAATATTACAAAGAGAGAAACGTTTTGATACCACCTTCAGTGAAAGGATGGAAGTGTGTTTGGGACACCATAATTATAAGAATGAAATCGTGTTGGCACAATGCCGTTGAATGGATATGAATATTTGGGTCACCAGCTTTACAAGGAAGGGAATGTGTTGCAGCTCCCAGCATTGTGTTCGAGGTTTGGCCAAGCGAAGAGGAACGTGGAATTGTTGAACTGTTTTTTTTTTTGTCTTCTCGTGATCTCTACTTCTAAAAAATTATCTTCTGGTCTTTTCCTCTACCTTGATGATGAGTTTATCACCTTGTCAAGCCGTAAAGTTAGAATCCTTGTCTCAGTGAATTTTATTTGTATTGTCAGCACTGAATGTCAGTTCTGGTAGATAAGACATGTGGAACACTTGGGTGTCTTTATTGTCGCAACGTTTCGAACACACAACAGGCTTCTTTAGTCGAATACAGAGTTGATAATTATGGAGACAGCAGAAGCAGTGGGGAGGTAAAGACGATGTTATCAGTTCAACAAATATCATTTCTGATTCCACACTTCCTGTATTACATGCAATATACAATATACAGAATAGACTAAGCATTAAAAACACCTGAATAAAAAGCACAGCAGTATGTTTGCATAACTCACAGTACCTTCAACACATGTGTCGTCCACAATTTTTCACACCCTAGGGCATTGAAAGGTGTCATAATCATCATTAATACAATGTAGAAGATCACAAGACTATGCTTGGAAGCAGCAGTCCTTAGCACACAAAACACTATTGAGTATCTCAAACCTAGTGTTGATCAGTTGTCCTGGTGCATCGCTCCGCCCCTTAACTCTTACCTATGATTTTCGTACTTCATACATTTCATGTCAGACGATCACTATCCTTGAGAAGCCACTTCTACTCACTACTACCATCGTACCTTCCACTTTAATTAACTGTAACCTTTGTATGGCTTTATCAAATTCTATAAAAGCCTATTAAAATTAATGAAAGCATATTCTGCAACTTCTGTCTTTCTCTTCGAACGAAGGTACTCTCACCTTGAAGGGAATGGTGAAATGATCGGTCATACGAGTACACAGAGTCGCCGAGATAAAAATGCAGTATCCCTCAAAAGAAATAAAAACTAATGTCGACCTAGAGTGGCAAATATAAACAAATAAAGCTGCAACTGAAGCAGGGACTTCCCACGTACAATCTATGAAAAAAACTATGAAAATCTATGAAAAAAACAGTATTGACTGGAGCGTTTAAAAACCTTAGCAGAGGTGTTAGCAGCTTAGCTTCCTGACAATAAGCGGAAACCAGTAAACGCTGCGAGCAACCACATGTAATCCCTCCTTTTACTGTCAGTCTAGCGGCAAATGGAAGGTGTCACAACATAATGATATTATATCTGGCAGGCTGGCTGCCTGGTCCGCTGGCCTGGATGCTAGCTGCTGGTCCGCTGGCTCGCACGAAGGCTGCCTAAGTGGCCTGGTTTTTTGAACAGCAGTCTGACTTGCTGTCAGGGAGTTCGCGTGTCCCATTGGCTGGCTGAATGGTTGTTAGATGGGTGGATGGCTGGCTGGCTGAATGGTTGTTAGATGGGTGGATGGCTGGCTGGCTGAATCGTTGTTAGATGGGTGGATGGCTGGCTGGCTGAATGGTTGTTAGATGGGTGGATGGCTGGCTGGCTGAATGGTTGTTAGATGGGTGGATGGCTGGCTGAATGGTTGTTAGATGGGTGGCTGGCTGGCTGGCTGGCTGAATGGTTGTTAGATGGGTGGATGGCTGGCTGGCTGAATGGTTGTTAGATGGGTGGATGGCTGGCTGGCTGAATGGTTGTTAGATGGGTGGATGGCTGGCTGGCTGAATGACTTAATAAATGACATGCTAACTAAATCACTTGCTGATTAATTGCTTAACTAGCTAACAACTTGAATGGCTGATAGAACGACTGGCTGACAGCTTGTGTGGCTGATAGCTTGACTAGTTAACAGCTTGCTTAAATGACCGGCTGGTAAGGTGACTGGAAAATTGGACAGCTATTTTCGTCTATGCAGTTCTGAGTTTCATAGAGCTTGTGGGTTCCTTCTTTGCTTGTCACATTAAAATTTTCTTATACATTTTTTATCTGCCTTTCGTCCCTTTTCTTATAGTATGTCTACTCTTTAACCTCACTTTATAATGGATCGTTTATCTCTATGGCTTGTCTAGTGTATTTACCTTAGTCACATTATTATAATTATGATTATTATTATTAGTAGTAGAAGTATTGTCAATTATTATTAGTAGTAGTAGCAGTAGTATTGTTAATATGATGTTAGTGGGTCATTAGGTGAGTGGGTCATTAGGTGCAAGGAATGTTGAAGACTTGATCATCTTAACAGGGAGACGTGAACCTCTCTCTTATATCCAGATTTTCCCAGGGTGAGCACAGCAGGCATTTCTTCGATCTTTTATCTCTCGAGATTGCACGTTGAGTGATCTTGAGCATAGAATTGTTTTTTTGGTGATGTTTTTCTCCTTGTGTAGCAGAAGAATTTCTCTTGTTTGCTAACCACGTGGGAATGTAAAGTTTCTTAATATAATTTACGATGCATTTAAGGTTGTCAGGTGGTTCCTCTGTAAAAATATACTGGTGCAATAATTAGTTATCACTTTTGAACCACCTCAAGTGTGCCATTTTGCCCATTATTTCTCGCTCTTGAGAGGAAAAAAAAAACTCGCCTTCTGACTCAGCATTATATATTTCTGCTAAATGTTTTTGATCTGTGTTCCAATCGTCACTGTCAGTCTTAATTTCTTCTGCTTCAGTTGCTTCAAATTCAACGACAGAGCATTTTTCACTGTCAATTAATTTTCTTACATGACCTGTAAAACCGTGACAGCCAGTTGTTTTGCCGTCAGTTTCTGTCATGATATGCATGAAGGGAAGTTCATGAAAATGAAACAAGCAGATTAACCACAGTAATGGTCTATGGAAGTTTTGATCAATATATTTTATCATTCCTCCTCTAGGACTTGTTTTGACTACAATCCCATCACATACAAGGACTTGAATTTCCGTAGTAACGATATCCTTCTTGTCCAAAAGTTCTAAAATGCAAAATGTCTTAGGTAGCATTTACTGCCAATTTTTTCTTCCGTCGAAATAGATACACTGCAAAGATGCGTCAGCTCTGTCTCTTTCATGACTTGTCGATCTCGCACTCCTTAGGTTCTGTCTACTAATATAGATAAATCGCCTTTGTATATAACTCCCATGTCTTCAAGAACAGACGAGGCAACGATTGCAACAAGCCTGTCCGCACGCTACACTCAATGCAGATGATGATTTCGTAGCATCACATTTTCTTTCCTTCAGTTATTTTGATTATTATTGGTGGATATATAATCAGAATCAGTTTCTTCAGTTCCAGTTGATGATAATGTTACCGTTACTTGTCCTATGTTAGCAGCGGGAACTGATTCTAATTGTTTCATCATCTTCAGTCGTTTTTTTAATTCTTTTATTAGTGCGAGCTTAGGAAACTTCAAGGTTACTGACGTTATTTTCTATCTGACTTTTGATCAGTAAAAACACTTTTGTTATAACCAAAAACTTTGAGGTAACTTTTGCACAAACACGGACGCCGAATAATTTAGTACGTGCTTCACGTTGAAATATTTGGAATGAATCATAATTTTGTTTGCATTAAATTGATTGTTTCCCCCAATGCTTTATTTTATATAACATTGAGTAATCATCTGAGCAACACGATTGTGTGAAACCGCGGCTGCAGAGGCTTATTCCCAGAGGTCTTCTAAAGATTGGAAAGAATATTAGAAATTTTTGAAACTGCACGTCTTTGTTTTGAATGCCTTCAGACTATGTCTTACGTGAATGAAATGTTTCATTACGTAGGAAGGCATGTGTTGATTATATTAACAATAGCCCCAATTATGGGGCAAACAGTAGATCCTCTCGTTGAATGACCTTTTCCTGGTGTTCCACATTTTCTGAAAATATGGGCAAATTGTTAATAAATAGCAAAGTTAAGTAATAAATATGTCTAAAAGTTGCATTAAAGGCAATTATGTTTCACTATACACGTTTCTAAGGGCTCGTGGAGCAGTAATAACATTCTACTAGTACAGAAAGAAGCTGTGAGAGCACTGAGTGATGGTGGGGAGAGGAGAGTTGGCATAGAGCAAGCAGTGTGGCAGTGTGGTGACGTCAGGGATGGTGAGGGCAAGCACAGGCAGGCAGAGTGGTACTGTGGTGATGCCAGTAATGGTGAGAGCAAGCACAGGGCAGGCAGAGCTTCAGTGTGGTGACGCCAGTGATGGTGAGGGCCAGTACATGGCGTGCAGAGTGGCTGTGTGGTGACGCTAGTGATGGTGAGGGAGATGAGGGCAGCCTTGACTAGCAACACATCCATGTCAAGCACTACAAAAGCTTTTAAGGTAATCTGAAAGAATCACATGACTTTATGAATATGTAAAGTGAGAATAGGAAAACAATCGACTGATGAATATATATTTTTTCAGATGTTAGTGGAGGCAGAAGATATTGCACTACTCGAGGATTTGAATCAAATTTGAAATATATCACTAGAATGTTGTTCCTTTCTCATACAATCAAATGTGACGAAAATTACATGTTCATGTTATCATTAAAATACGAGAAATTTAACGTTTTGTAAGAAATTACAATCCACGGGGCAGTAAATATTATCTCAGGTGTTTGGGACTGGAACCTATAAGTTACATCTTTAGGATATTATTCTTTGCAATTACAATAAATTCGGATGCAATATTTAGCTTGAAATTGAAAAAAAAAATACACATTATGACATAATTTTCTTCATTTCAACGCGCTGGCGGTAGCAGGAGGTATTATGGCAGATCACTAAGATTGTTCACAACAATTTATGAAGTCGTTGTGCGGCTTTTCACATTATAACAAAGCGGAAAAACATTAGTTTAAAAATGCTTAGTAGTGTCTTTTGCGCCAAAGCGGCTAGCTTTTATTGAGTGGGGGATCCACCCCTTCCAAAATTTAGAGTGGAGCCTCCACCCTCCCCCACTTTTTAGTAGGGGCTCCCCCCCTTTCGAGTTTCCCCTTTTCTCAAGAACCCCCTCCTTAACCTCCCTTTTTTTCGAGTAACCCAACTCCTCAACCCCTCGCTCCTCGCGGGGAGACAGGGAAAAAACAAAGAGGGAAGAGGGATAGAGAGTGGGAGGGGGAGATAGGGGAAAGGCAAAGGGGGGATAGAGAGGGAGAGGGGGAGAGGCAGGAATAGGGGAGGGAGAAGAGGAAAGGTAGAAATAGGGGGAGGGAGAGGGGGAGAGGTGTGTGTGTGTGTGTGTGTGTGTGTGTGTTGGGGTGTGGGCGTTTGAGTGTGGGTGTGTGTTTGGAGTGGGTGTGTTTGGGTGTGGCTGGGTGTGGGTATGGGTGTGCTTGGGCGAGGGTGCTGGTGTGTGTTTGGGTGTTAGGTGTGTGTGTGTGTGTATTAGGGTTTGTGAGTGTGAGGGTGGTTCTGTTTATTTAGGCCGATTACGGTTAGAAGTCTGTGTGCGCGTGTGTGCATGTGTGTGAGTCACTTTGCATGTTCACACTGTGTGCGTTAAGTTACTGTCAGTTCCAAAAACCTTCTTGTCCTGCGCCTTCATTTATTTAGCAGCTATGTTATTGTATACATTTGTCTGACCTTAGCGCCTACGTGCGCACTCACTAATGTGAGTATCGACCTAGCATGTGATACCACCGCAGGGTTTATGACCCCCAGCTGTCAGTGATGCAGGGCCAGATGCCAGTCTCGCATGCAACCACAAAAAGGTGATTTGTACATCACTCTGGCAAGTGTCGTCCGGATCCTGGCTCAGTTGCGGCTGCACATTGATTTTGATTGTGGCATCACTATTTACAAGGCAGGTGACAGGTCCTTAGCTTCGAATTATATAGACCAATAATTATGCCTTAGCTTCATAATAGGAAAATTTATGTAATCAGTAATTGCCGAGGCAATTCGTAGCCATCTTGATAGGCATAAATTGATAAAATAATCTTAACACGGTTTTACTAATTGACGTTCCTGTCTTACGAATTTACTAACTTTTTTCACTAAGCTGTTTGAGGAGGTAGATCATGGTAATGAATATGATATTGTGTATATGGACTTCAGTAAGGCTTTTGACAGAGTTCCACATCAGAGACTAGGAGAAGAAATTTTTTCCTGGGTAGAGGCATGGTTGACAAATAGGCAGCAAAGAGTTTCCATAAATGGGGAGAAATCAGAATGGGGGCACGTCATGAGCGGTGTTCCACAGGGGTCAGTGTTGGGCCCCTTCTTGTTCACAATCTACATAAACCACATAGATGAGGGAATAAATAGCGACATAAGCAAATTTGCTGATGACACCAAAATAGGCCGTCCAATTCAGGACATTGGTGCACTCCAGGATGATTTGAATAGACTGATGCAATGGTCGGAGAAGTGGCAGATGCAGTTTAATATAGACAAATGCAAAGTTCTAAATGTTGGACAGGACAATAACCATGCCACTTATAAACTGAACAGTGTAGATATTAATACTACTGATTGCGAAAAGGATTTAGGAATTCTGGTTAGCAGTAACCTGAAACCAAGACAACAGTGCATAAGTGTTCGCAATAAAGCTAAAAGAATCTTTGGCTTCATATTAAGAAGTATAAATAATAGAAGTCTTCAGATTGTTCTCTGACTCTATATGTTCTTGGTTAGGCCTCATTTAGACTATGCTGCACAGTTCTGGTCACCATATTACAGAATGGATATAAATGCACTGGAAAACGTACAGAGGAGGATGACTAAGTTGATCCCATGTATCAGAAATCTTCAGTATGAGGACAGACTGAGGGCTGTGAATCTGCACTCTATAGAAAGGCGTAGAATTAGGGGGGATATGATAGAGGTGTATAAATGGAAAACAGGAATAAATAAAGGGGATGTAAACAGCGTGCTGAAAATATCCAGTCAAGACAGAACTCGCAGCAATGGTTTCAAGTTGGAAAAATTCAGATTCGGAAAGGACATACGAAAGCACTGGTTTGGTAATAGAGTTGTGGACGAGTGGAACAAACTCCCGAGTACCGTCATAGAAGCTAAGACCTTGTGTAGTTTTAAAAATAGGTTGGATAAATACATGAGTGGGTGTGAGTAGGTGTGAGTTGAACCTGACTAGCTTGTGCTACCACGTCTGCTGCCGTGCTCCTTCGTTAAGTGGAAGTGACCTGACTGTGTTAACACTGATGTTAACACAGTGTTAACACTGTGTTAACACTGGCTGCAGCACTGACCGCTGCTACTCTTCACTCACGATTCAAGAAACAACACCCAGTTTCAAATTTAAATTACAAATTTTTTGACCTAATCCCATTTTTCAGACTCTGGAAACCTTGATATACTCTTGCAGACATATTAATTGGCTCTATCGCGTACAATGACCGCTGACAACATCCTAGGACCGCAGCATTCTTAGCTGCGGTCCTGAGTAACTATAATGCCTCACGTACGTGTGCGTGTGTGTGTGTGTGTGTGTGTGGTGTGTGTGTGTGTGTGTGTGTGTGTGTACTCACCTATTTGTACTAACCTAATTGTGGTTGCAGGAATCGAGACTCAGCTCCTGGCCCCGCCTCTTCACTGAATGCTACTAGGTCCTCTCTCTCCTTGCTCCAGGAGCTTTATCATACCTCGTCTTAAAGCTATGTATGGTTCATGCCTCCACTACATCACTCTCCAGACTATTCCACTTCCAGACCACTCTATGACTGAAGAAATACTTCCTGTATGTGTGTGTTTGTACTCACCTAATTGTACTCACCTAATTGTGGTTGCAGGGGTCGAGACTCAGCTCCTGGGCCCGCCTCTTCACTGATCGCTACTGGGTCCTCTCTCTCTCTGCTTCCTGAGCTTTGTCATACCTCTTCTTAAAACTACGTATGGTTCCTTCCTCCACTACTTCACTTGCTAGGCTATTCCACTTGCTGACAACTCTATGACTGAAGAAATACTTCCTAACGTCCCTGTGACTCGTCTGAGTCATCAGCTTCCAGTTGTGACCCCTTGTCCCTGTGTCCCCTCTCTGGAACATCCTATCTCTGTCCACCTTGTCTATTCCCCGCAGTATCTTGTATGTCGTTATCATGTCTCCCCTGACCCTTCTGTCCTCCAGTGCCGTCAGTCCGATTTCCCTTAACCTTTCCTCGTACGACATTCCCTTGAGCTCTGGGACTAGCCTTGTTGCAAACCTTTGTACTTTCTCTAACTTCTTGACGTGCTTGAACAGGTGTGGGTTCCAGACTGGTGCTGCATACTCCAGTATGGGCCTAACATACACAGTGTACAGTGTCTTGAACGATTCCTTATTAAGGTATCGGAACGCTATTCTCATGTTTGCCAGGCGCCCGTATGCTGCAGCAGTTATTTGGTTGATGTGTACCTCCGGTGATGTGCTCGGTGTTATGGTCACCCCAAGATCTTTCTCCCTGAGTGAGGTCTGTAGTCTTTGTCCACCTAGCCTATACTCTGTCTGCGGTCTTCTTTGCCCCCCCAATCTTCATGACTTTGCATTTGGCTGGATTGAATTCGAGAAGCCAGTTACTGGACCACATATCCAGCCTGTCCAGGTCTCTTTGCAGTCCTGCCTCATCCTCGTCCGATTTAATTCTTCTCATCAACTTCACGTCATCTGAGAACAGGGACACTTCAGAGTCTATTCCTTCCATCATGTCGTTCACATATATCAAAAATAGCACTGGTCCTAGAACTGACCCTTGTGGGACCCCGCTCGTAACAGGCGCCCACTGTGATACCTCTTCACGTACCATGACTCGTTGCTGCCTCCCTGTCAGGTATTCCCTTATCCATTGCAGTGCCCTCCTTTTTACATGCACCTGATCCTGTGTCAAAGGCCTTCCTGCAGTCTAGGAAAACGCAGTCTACCCACCCCTCTCTCTCGTGTCTTACTTCTGTTACCTTGTCATAAAACTCCAGAAGGTTTGTGATACAAGATTTGCCTTCCATGAACCCATGCTGGTTTTCATTTATTATCTTGTTCCTTTCCAGGTGTTCGACCACTCTCCTCCTGATAATCTTCTCCATGACTTTGCACACAATACATGTCAGAGACACAGGTCTGTAGTTTAGTGCCTCGTTTCTGTTTCCTTTCTTAAATATGGGGACTACATTAGCTGTCTTCCATTTCTCAGGTAGTTGCCCAGTTTCAAGGGATGTGTTGATTGTGGTTAGAGGCACGCACAGCATCTCTGCTCCTTCTCTAAGGACCCATGGTGAGATGTTGTCCGGTCCCATCGCTTTTGAGGTATCAAGGTCACTTAAGAGCTTCTTCACCTCCTCCTCAGTTGTTCGTATGTCATCCAACACTTGTTGGTATATTCCCTCTTGATGTTCCCTTCTGTGCTGTCTTCCCACAGCCCTTCCTGTCTCTACTGTAAAAACTTCCTTAAATCTCCTGTTCAGCTCCTCACATACCTCCTGATCATTTCTTGTGAGTTCTCCACCTTCTGTCCTTAATCTGATCACCTGATCTTTGACTGTTGTCTTCCTCCTGATGTGGCTATACAACAGTTTCGGGTCAGTCTTGATTCTCGATGCTATGTCATTTTCATACTGTCGTTCGGCCTCCCTCCTTACCTGTGCATACTCATTCCTGGCTCTGCGACTGATCTCCCTATTTTCGTGTGTTCTCTGCCTTCTGTACTTTTTCCATTCTCTATTGCACTTTGTTTTTGCCTCCTTACACTGTCGGGTAAACCAGGGGCTCGTTCTGGTCTTCCCGTTGTTACTGTTGCCCTTGGGAATAAACCTTTCCACTGCCTCCTTGCATTTTGTTGTTACATATTCCATCATTTCATTTACTGGCTTTCCTGCCAGTTCTCTGTCCACTGGACCTCCCGCAGGAAGTTCTTCAACCCTATGTAGTCCCCTCTTTTATAGTCAGGCTTTTCTCATTCAACTCCTGTTATTCTCTCCACTTGCAGCTCTACTATGTATTCAAAGCACAGAACCACGTGGTCGCTAGCTCCTAGGGGACTCTCATACTTGATGTCCTCAATGTCTGAGCTGC
The DNA here is from genome assembly GCF_026875155.1 of Cherax quadricarinatus. Lineage (NCBI taxonomy): Eukaryota > Metazoa > Arthropoda > Malacostraca > Decapoda > Parastacidae > Cherax > Cherax quadricarinatus. The sequence continues at coordinate 79,760,474 of NC_069406.1, read as the reverse complement.
CCAGGGTGAACACAAGGTCCAATCTTGCTGGTTCATCCTCCCCTCTCACTCTGGTAGTGTCCTTAACATGTTGGTGCATGAGGTTTTCCAGCACCACGTCCAACATCCTGGCTCTCCATGTTTCGGGACCCCCATGTGGCTCCAGGTTTTCCCAGTCAATCTCCCTGTGGTTGAAATCCCCATAACCAGCAACTTTGCTCTGCTGGAGTGAACTCTTCTTGCCACTCAGCAAGTGTGTCCACCATTGCTCTGTTGCTCTCATCATATTCCTCTCTTGGCCTCCTGCAGTTCTGTGGTGGATTATACATCACTGCAATGACCACTTTGTGTTCCCCAGCCTGAAGTGTACCTGCTATGTAGTCTCTTTCTCCCGTCTCATCTATGCCTTCCATTTTCTCGAATTTCCATCTGTTTTTTACGAGCAGAGTAACCCCCATCCCCCCTGCCCTTCTATCTTTCCTCATGATCTGGTATCCTGGTGGGAAGATTGCATCTGTTATTGTCTCCGTGAGTTTTGTTTCTGTAACTGCTATGATGTCTGGGGATTTCTCATGATTCTTTTCTTGCCATTCCTCATGTTTATTCGTTAATCATCTGCATTTGTGTACCAAACCTTCAACTTCTGTTCTAATACTGTAACTGTGGTGCGAGGGTGGAAACAGAGGGATCGGTGTGTGATGGTTGGTTTGGATTGTTCAGTTGCCTTGGGGGTGTCGTGGCTGGAGTCCTTCTGCAGGTGTGTCTGGGGGTGTGCTTGTCCTTCCATTTGATCTGGGTTGTTCTGCTCTCCTTTTTCATTTCCTCCCATTCTCCTTTCGTTTTTGAACTCTCTCTTTCATCGTCTTCCTTTCGTCCTGTGTTCTGTCTCGATCGAGGTACACACTCCGGAACTCCTGCTTGCCTCTCAGCCGTGCTTTCTCCTGCAGGATCATGGTTCGGGTTGATTCTGCCTCGAAAATTACTTTGAGAGGCTGATTCCTTTTCTTTGTGAACCACCCAATTCTCCGAAAATTTGCCACCTGGGTCATGTCCCCCTCGCCTAACACCTTCATGATATCTTCAATCGCTTTTTTCTCCTCCTGCTTTCTTTCATCTTAAGTTTCCCCTTTAGCTTCGTCTAGCCCATAGACAAACACGGATCTCTCCCTTTCTACCTCCCACTGTGACTCCCATTGCATCCTCTGATGTGTTTTAGTTCCTTCCCATGGAGTGTTTCCTTCCTTCAGTCCCTTCCCTAGTTATGGCCCCTATGCTTCTTGGTTTGTCTTCCTGCTCACCTGTTCCTGGCCCCCACAGGTATCTGGTAAGGTCCTTGCACAGTCTAGTTCCTTCAATGTCTTCCAGCCTCTCATTCTGTCCTAATGTGCTCCCTGTCTTTGTTTTGGCCCCATGTGGGTTTGACAGGACCTCTGCATACAGTTTAGTTTCCATGCTTCCTTCAGACCTGTTGTCTGTGTTTGATGTGGCCAATACCGATGCTACTTCTGTAATATCTTTGTCTCTGTGCTGTTTCAGATGTCTCAGCTCCTCTTCTAATCTCTCTATCTTGATTTCTGCTGCTGTGGCCTGTTGCTTCCACCTTCTGCATTCTGCTGCTAACCTCTCTTCCATCTTCCTTTCCAGCTCATCTAGTCTCCTTCCCCAGTCTTCCTCCCTTTTTTTGAGCTCTACCTCCCATTCCTCCCTCCCAGATTCATCCTTGGAGCCCCTTGTCCTCATCCTGGTTCTTGGTTCCCCCGTTGTTCCACAGAAGGGGGGACGGGTGGTTAGGAGGAGGGTAATAGATGGTTAGGAGGAGAGGGGATGGATGGTTGTGGGGGAGGGGGAGGATGGTTATTGGAGGGAGGGAGGTAGTTGGGGGAGGGGGTTTGAGGGAGAGAGGGGATGGATGGTTATGGGGGAGGGGGAGGATGGTTATTGGAGGGAGGGAGGTAGTTGGGGAGGGTTAGACGGTTTGGGGAGGGGTTAGGTGGTTTGGGGGAGGGGTAGGTGGCTAAGGTGAGGTGGTTAGGGAAGGGGGAGAGGTGGTTAGGGGAGGGGGGGTACGTGTTTGTGTCAAGTATTTTTGTCAAGTGGTGGAGGGTGTGTGTGTGTGTGTATGTGCATGGTGTGTGTGTGGTGTGTGTGTGTGTGGTTGTGTGTGTGTGTGTGTGTGTGTGTGTGTGTGGTGTGTGTGTGTGGTGTGTGTGTGTGGTGTGTGTGTGTGGTGTGTGTGTGTGTGTGTGTGGTGTGTGTGTGTGTGGTGTGTGTGTGGTTGTGTGTGTTGTGTGTGGGGTGTGTGTGTGGTGTGGTTGTGTGGTGTGTGTATATGTGTGTGTGGTGTGTGTGTGTGTGTGTGTGTGTGTATGTGTTTATGTATGTGTGTGTGTGTTTATGTATGTGTGTGTGTGTATGTGTGTGTGTATGTGTGTATGTGTGTGTGTGTGTGTCTACCCTTGTGTGTGTGCTTATGTGTGAGGGAGGGATGGTTAGGGGGGCGTAGGTGGTGTGGTTGAAAGATCCGTTCCGTCGTGTAGGCACAAATTTAGTCTCATTTATCTTTGCCAATTATGCTACTCTCTCCATTTATTGCCCTTTCTGGATTTACGTATTAATTGTTGCTGGTTATTATCATTTTCCTTGTTCACATTGAGAGAGGACTTCCTAGCTTCCTAAGTATTCTTACTGGTAATAACTACCGGTAGTAACACTGCCTGTGTGCGTGTGTGCATGTATGTGTGAGTGTGTGTGTGTGTGTGTGTGAGTGTCTTGTGCGGTGTAATGACTGGCCACAACTTCTTGTGACCTGACACAACCCTCCTGGGACTTGACCCTAGCACCGTCTTACAATGTTGCCCTTAAAAGCTTGTCCCACCTACCTTCTCACACTCGTCAACACTATATTCACTATGTCTATGCTATTTCTATTCTAATTCTGGTAATAGCTTGCAGGAGTGAGTGACCAGTATCAAACAGTATGCAAGGCCAGCCAGGGCCGTCAACATGCAAACCACAAATAGGCGAATAAACTTGCGCTCAATGGTGCGGTGACAGGTTGCCAGCTGCTGATGGCGGAGTCGTCGTACGTAGGCCTTAAATCCCTATTTTGGAGATCCTTCACCCGTGATGTTTATAACCATATATTCTCATACATCCCGCTTCCTCACGCGATTTCACTCTTCACTGATGATAGTATACACTTCACATTATATACACTTCACTTTATATGTATAATGGCGCACAACTTGTCGTGACGTCACTTCTTCAGGCCTACTGCTGCCAATGTGGCAACAGCGCCTAAGACCCCCAATGGTTTGCGCTTTGAAATATTATGATTTCAGCTTTCCTCTCACTTTAACTAATAACTTTAATTATCACTCGTAGTATTGTTCACTGACGTTCCACTACCACTGATTACTGCTAGCTGTTATTGCACGCCTTACAACGCTAAGGTTCTCGGAGCCTTGTTACCCACGTCTGCACCCCACGGACCCACACGCGTGTGTATGTGTGTGTGCATATGTGTGTGTGTGTATGTGTGTGTGTGTGTACTCACCTAGTTGAGGTTGCGGGGGTCGAGTCCGAGCTCCTGGCCCCGCCTCTTCACTGATCGCTACTAGGTCACTCTCCCTGAACCGTGAGCTTTATCATACCTCTGCTTAAAGCTATGTATGGATCCTGCCTCCACTACATCGCTTCCCAAACTATTCCACTTACTGACTACTCTGTGGCTGAAGAAATACTTCCTAACATCCCTGTGATTCATCTGTGTCTTCAGCTTCCAACTGTGTCCCCTTGTTACTGTGTCCAATCTCTGGAACATCCTGTCTTTGTCCACCTTGTCAATTCTCTCAGTATTTTGTATGTCGTTATCATGTCCCCCCTATCTTCCTGTCCTCCAGTGTCGTCAGGTTTGATTTCCCTTAACCTCCTCGTAGGACATACCTCTTAGCTCTGGGACTAGTCTTGTTGCAAACCTTTGCACTTTCTCTAGTTTCTTCACGTGCTTGGCTAGGTGTGGGTTCCAAACTAGTGCCGCATACTCCAATATGGGCCTAACGTACACGGTGTACAGGGTCCTGAATGATTCCTTATTAAGATGTCGGAATGCTGTTCTGAGTTTGCCAGGCGCCCATATGCTGCAGCAGTTATTTGGTTGATGTGCGCTTCAGGAGATGTGCCTGGTGTTATACTCACCCCAAGATCTTTTTCCTTGAGTGAGGTTTGTAGTCTCTGGCCCCCTAGACTGTACTCCGTCTGCGGTCTTCTTTGCCCTTCCCCAATCTTCATGACTTTGCACTTGGTGGGATTGAACTCCAGGAGCCAATTGCTGGACCAGGTCTGCAGCCTGTCCAGATCCCTTTGTAGTTCTGCCTGGTCTTCGATCGAGTGAATTCTTCTCATCAACTTCACGTCATCTGCAAACAGGGACACCTCCGAGTCTATTCCTTCCGTCATGTCGTTCACAAATACCAGAAACAGCACTGGTCCTAGGACTGACCCCTGCGGGACCCCGCTGGTCACAGGTGCCCACTCTGACACCTCGCCACGTACCATGACTCGCTGCTGTCTTCCTGACAAGTATTCCTGATCCATTGTAGTGCCTTCCCTGTTATCCCTGCTTGGTCCTCCAGTTTTTGCACCAATCTCTTGTGTGGAACTGTGTCAAACGCCTTCTTACAGTCCAAGAAAATGCAATCCACCCACCCCTCTCTCTCTTGTCTTACTGCTGTCACCATGTCATAGAACTCCAGTAGGTTTGTGACACAGGATTTCCCGTCCCTGAAACCATGTTGGCTGCTGTTGATGAGATCGTTCCTTTCTAGGTGTTCCACCACTCTTCTCCTGATAATCTTCTCCATGATTTTGCATACTATACATGTCAGTGACACTGGTCTATAGTTTAATGCTTCATGTCTGTCTCCTTTTTTAAAGATTGGGACTACATTTGCTGTCTTCCATGCCTCAGGCAATCTCCCTGTTTCGATAGATGTATTGAATATTGTTGTTAGGGGTACACATAGCACCTCTGCTCCCTCTCTCAATACCCATGGGGAGATGTTATCTGGCCCCATTGCCTTTGTGTGTGTGTGTGTGTGTGTGTGTGTGTGTGTGTGTGTGTGTGTGTTTGTGTGTGTGTGTGTGTGTGTGTGTGTGTGTGTGTGTGTGTGTGTGTGTGTGTGTGTGTTTGTGTGTGTGTGTGTGTGTACTCGCCTAATTGTGGTTGCCCCGCCTCTTCACTGATCGCTACAAGGGCCTCTATCTCTCTCTGGTCCCTTAGCTTTGTCATACCTCATCTTAAAGCTATGTATGGTTCCTGCCTCCACTACATCGCTTGCTAGGTTATTCCACTTCCTGACGATTCTATGACTGAAGAAATACTTCCTAACATCCTGTCCTCCAGTGTCGTCAGAACGATATCCCTCAACCTTTCTTCTTAAGACATTTCCCTGAGCTCCGGAACTAGCCTTGATGCAAACATCTGTAATTTCTCTAATTTCTTGACGTGCTTGACCAGGTGTGGGTTCCAAACTGGTGCTGCATACTCCAATATGGGCCTGACGTACACAGTGTACATTGTCTTGAACGATTCCTTACTAAGGTATGGGAATGCTATTCTCAGGTTTGCCAGGCGCCCATATGCTGTAGCAGTTATCTGGTCGATGTGTGCCTCCCGAGACGTGCTCGGTGTTATGGTCACACCTAGATCTTTCTCCTTGAGTGAGGTTTGCAGTCTTTGTCCACCTAGCCTATACTTTGTCTAGTCTTCTTTGCCCTTCCCCAATCTTCATGATTTTGCATTTGGCGATGTTGAATTCGAGAAGCCAGTTGCTGGTCCACGTGTCCAGCCTGTCCAGGTCTCTCTGTAGTTCTGCCTGATCCTCATCTGATTTAATTCTCCCCATTAACTTCACATCATCTGTGAACAGGGACACTTCAGAGTCTGTCTCTTCCATCATGTCATTCACATATATCAAAAATAGCACTGGTCCTAGGACTGACCCCTGAGGGACCCCGCTCGTCACAGGCGCCCACTGTGATACCTCATCACGTACCATGACTCGTTGTTGCCTCCCTGTCAGGTAATCTCTGATCCATTGCAGTGCCCTTCCTCTTTTACGCGCCTGATCCTCAATTTTCTGCACTGATCTCTTGTGAGAAACTGTGTCGAAGGCCTTCCTGCAGTCCAGAAAAACGCAATCAGCCCACCCCTCTCTCTCGTGTCTTACTTCTGTTACCTTGTCATAAAACTCCAGAATATTTGTGACACAGGATTTGCCTTCCATGAATACATGCTGGTTGCCGTTTATCTTGTTCCGTTCCAGGTGTGTGTGTGTGTGTGTGTGTGTGTGTGTGTGTGTGTGTGTGTGTGTGTGTGTGTGTGTGTGTGTGTGTGTGTGTGTGTGTGTGCGCGCGCGCGCGCGCGTACGTGCGCGTACGTGCGCTTATGCATACCCACCTACATCTACATATCCACATAAATTGAACATGAAAATAAAAAGTAAACTTTAGTTGCTTGTAATATTTTTAAATATCGATAAAGCTACAAGGTTTTCATCAAAATAATAATAAATACAAAAAATAACCTCGTCATTTTTCATATTTATATTTTCTGGAGTGTTGCAGGAGACTCGGTTACATTAAGTGACGAAGATGATTGTTAACTCCTGTTTACTTGTATGATCAGTTGATCTTACATTTATTTTACGCTGAAATAAGCAGCATAAAATAGACAAAAGAGCGTGGCAAATGTAAAAATATTCGCCGAGTCACCATCTGGGAAAGTCCCGACCCGGGACAGTACCGGGGAACCTACTACTGCTGTAAAAATATCTAGAATAATAAAAGTCACAATACCGTGGAAGTAAAAATTCTCATACAAAACCTACAATATGGAAATGAAATGAAAACTGTACACCGATTCTGTTCAATCGCCATATCAATTGTGAATTCGGTATTCCCAGCTCAGCAGAGCGTACATTTCACACCTCGGGAAATAACAGGCACAACTGTTATATCTGGGAGTGAAGAGATTTTTACTCTGGCCTAAAATTTCAATGAAAAAGTCCATAAAGTCAGCGACTCGTGTGAGTTTTCATGGTAAAATCATTAATCCCGTCTTACTCGTTCAGAAAAACTCACTTAGGTGCTTATCTGTGCTGGATTTTTTAGCTCACTTATCATTGTCCTTTACCGAGATAATCCAGTTTTTCCCTTGAAACATATCAAGGAAAATTGCATTAATAATTGGCTCCAAAACAGTTGCTTTGAGAACTTTGTGCCAAAATAGATAGATGTATTTCAGTCATGAAAAGTATCCCAGAATTACATAACCCCAATCCTCTGTACCTCAAGGCAGGCGAGAGGCATAATGCAGAGTGCTAAATATTAACGTTAAAGATTTGAAGTAAGAAGAGACAGTCACAAGTCATTGTCTGGAAATTTATATTCTGATTTCTTCCCAAAAGTTTCAAATCAGGATATACGCAGCCCAAATCTAATTCAAACTTTCCAGGAAGAAACTCCAGCTTTGAAGCTAAACTGAAGAGGTATTCTCTTCGTATCTTGTAGAGACAATATAACAGAGTACACTAGCACATTAAATGTTAAGCACCCAGAAGCTGGATTATCTAGTTATCATCGTTGAAATATTGAAACTGATCTGACGCGACGTTATCTCCTATGTGCGGGTTTCTGGAGTTTATCTGGAGAGAGTTCCGGGGGTCAACGCCCCCGTGGCCCGGTCTGTGACCAGGCCTCCTTAGGTCAGTGTCCCAGGATGCGACCCACACCAGTCGACTAACACTCAGGTACCCATTTTACTGATGGGGAACATAGACAACAGGTGGAAAGAAACACGTCCAATGTTTCTACTCTGGCTGGGAATCGAACCCAGGCCCTCACCGTGTGAAGCGAGAGCGTTAACCACCAGGCCACCGGTTATTTCACGTGAACTAATTAGATTTAAGAAACGTCCAATTAAAATTTACACAATCTAAAAACCAAGAGACATCGTCCCTTGAGGGAAGTTGAAAGCCGAGTAGAGAGAACATTCAGAAATCATAATTTAGTTATGGAATGCAAAATATTGCTCTCTCACCTCGAGATTAACAATATCAACCTTCAGTGAAGGATACACAAGTGTTGAGATGTTTAAGCTAATCAGAGGTTTTCTCTAGACATAGGGGAAACACAATCTGGGAATCGTATGTAATATTGCCCGTAGGGCGCACCCGCACGCAAATATTCCCATGAATATTGCCCTAAATAGAGCATACCAACGTTGAATATTTAAAGTTGATGAAATAACGTGTTCTCGTGTTATAAAAGAAAAATTTGAAGACAGAAAAGAAAATTGTTTCTGATAAATGTTCTGAAAATAGGAAAATTTATCGTCGTTAAATTTAAAAATGCTGTAAAAATGCGATTTTTGTTTAATTATTTCTTCTCATTTTCTCTTGCAAATTCCCTGGAATCGTCTGAGGAAAATATATGATATAATTTTTTAGCAAATTTTGCTAAAATTACTTCAAAATTCGGCAAATTGGCACCAACAATCAGTACAAAAATTATTCCAATATAGACAGACCAGAGTTCAGAGTTTGAAGCCTATCAGAAGAGACATTGTACAATTATTACATGGAGGAAATTTATTTATAATAAAATGACAATGAAATATACACAGCCTAGTGTGAACACTAAACTTTTCGCTAACTAAGACAAAATCTATATAATGAGAAGTCAAGACTATTTTGGAGCCGATCAGAACAAGCATTCTTTGCTGCATTCCTTACTTATTGAGTATAAATGAAAATTACCGCTTTTTTTCACTAAAACTGGTAAATTGGGACTTTTGCCACCCAATTGTAGCGCAAAGCTTACTTTCAGAAAAAAACACACACCTGCGGTGAAAATTTGAAACTAATGAGTCATTCTTAAGTTATGCCATTGATTAGAAAATTTTCCTTTTTGTTTTTTTAAATATTTCATTATTTTGAAAATTTGCCCAGACCCAAAAAGAACTTAAGGGCACTATCCTGGCAGTAAGACTCATTTACCATTAAATAATAAAACTTTTCAAAAGTAAATTGAAATTTATTTAGGGTGTAATGTAAACAAAAATTTCTCATTATTTTGCATATAAAATTGGCAAATATGCACCTAGAAATCTGAATTTCATTCTCCTCCATCGGTGGATTATGTTGGGAATGGGTTCAATAACTTTGGTCATGGGAGATGCAGATGCCAATTTTTCTAAGAATCTGGCTCTAGTTACCTTATACAAGCATTATAAATCTAATACTGATCGGATGTCTCCTGGAGCTAAGAGTGATGAAAAATAAAACAAAACAGGTGGAGGCAGAGAAAATAAATAGGGCAACCACTTATAGATCCAGCTTCGGGAATACCTAATTAATGACCTCTTTGTAAAACAGACATTAATTCATTAATTTTAATGATGCTGGGTTATTTCAGAGATTTCAGTCTGCTGCGCAACATTAATATGTGTCCGTGACTGGAAAATTGGCTTGCAGAAAGCATTCGCTCCAGTCACCCACAACATGCTAAGCGACACTACGTTAATAGAGATGCTTAAACCAGCGGTAAACACCGTTACGGTCTGGAGCATCACTTTCGTAAGATGTTCTAAATCCGAGCTACAAATACTGTATAAAAAACTGTCGCATATACACCTATTACACTCACTGTGTCATAACATGCAGCACATACACTTACTACACTCACTGTGTCACAACCTGCATCACATACACCTACTACACTTACTGTGTGACAGCCTGTAGCACATATACCTATACTGTTCAGTGCTTCACTCTCTTCACATACACCCACAACATTTACTACATCACTTATTATAGCACATGCACCACATTTACTGCTTTACTTAGTGCAACACATACACCCACATTTACTGCATCACTGAATGCAGCACATACACCACTAATTACAGACCAGCACGCTGCTTCACTGACTAAAGCTCACCCACAGCATTTACTGCTACACTGGCTAGTGTTTAGGGTCAAACGGTTGCAACTTGGTGGTAAAGTCTGGTTTCCACTAATTACGTTTGACAAGGGGCAGCTTGGTTGGTGCTGCCTGTTGACATTCAGGAAGGTTTCTCTAGACGCCTTCATACCTTGGAGGTCTTCTTCAACCTGGAGGAACCCTGTGACACAAAGTGGAGGTTTAATGTTAATCTTCGTCTCCAGACCCTGCGAGAGCAGGACTGTCTGTTCCCGTTCCTCCAAGTTTCCATTTAACAGATCATTCACTGCGAGGGTTGGATTTGGTTGCCCCTGGAAGTCATTCCTGCAAGAGAAGAAAAGTCTTGCAGGGTAGCATTTTTGCTTATGTTTTTTTTTTTTTCATGAATCATGTGGTATTATTCCTGATGGTGTAATGCCCTTCTCGTATTTGGATGTTCTTCCAGTGTTTCAGTGGCCTTCAGGTGGTTGTGGGTAACATTACGGAATGATATAATGGCTTAAGTTTTCCAAAACGAAAGTTGGTGACCGTGCATTTTACTCAGACACAGGCTCGTCAGCCTGGTCCACGTAAGTACAGTTCTGGGAGTGATTTTTGATTGTCACATGATGTGGGATTCTCACATAAAAAAAAATTTAAGGGTGAAGGTGTGTTTTTTTCAGAGAAAGGTGTGTGCTGTATTGCATTTGTCTAGGTTTTAATTTGCCTGTAAACAAAAAGGGATATTGGTTGCTCTGGGTTAGAGAATGCTTCTTCCGATTTTCATTAAATTATCTTTCGTGCTGTATAATATTTAGCGGAAAGTTCGGATTAGTTTTAACTGCGTAGTTTGTCTTTTAAATGCAGAAATTACGATATTAACCTCCATGGGATAAATTAATATGCTATTTAATACTTTGCGGGCTTTTGTCTCGCTGTGTACTATTCATTTCGTGTGAATTTAAGTAAACGGGGCTAGATTTATTGAGTAGAACATAAGAAAGAAGGAACACTGCAACAGGCCTACTGACCCATGAGGAGCAGTCCATGTCCTTCCCCGGATTAGCCCAATGACCCACCCACTCTGGTCACCTCCACTCAAAGAAGGAGCACGGCACCAGACCCAACAGCACAAGCTAGTCAGATCCAACTTACACCCACCCACACCCACTCATGTATTTATCTGACCAATTTTTAAAGCTATACAACGTTTTAGCCTGAATAACTGTACTCGGGAGTTTGTTCCACTCATCCACAACTCTATTACCAAACCAGTGCTTTCCTATATCCTTCTTGAATCTGAATTTTTGCAACTTGAAACCATTGCTGCGAATCCTGTCTTGGCTGGAAATTTTCAGCACGCTATATACATCACCTTTATTTATTCCTGTTTTTCATTTATACACCTCGATCATATCCCCCCTAATTCTACGCCTTTCGAGAGTGCAGATTCAGGGCCCTCAGTCTATCCTCAGAGGGAAGATTTCTGATACATGGGATCATACACAAATAACCCGCACATAAAAGAGAGAAGCTTACGACGACGTTTCGGTCCGACTTGGACCATTGACAAAGTCACACTAACAGAGGTGGAGCAGGACGGCTATATATAGGCAGGAAGAGGTGGAGGTAGTAGTAGTAGTAGTACAAGAATTGTATATAATACCGACAGGATGAAATGACACATGCACAACACCCGGGCATCCCCACCGTAGACGTTTCGCTTCTCTCTTTTATGTGCGGGTTATTTGTGTATCGTTCCAGTCACGGTATTGTGCCTTTTTGTTATTACATGGGATCATCTTTGTCATCCTCCTCTGAACATTTTCCAGAGCATTTATATCCATTCTGTAATACGGTGACCAAAACTGAGCAGCTTAGTCTAAATGAGGCCTAATCAAGGATATATAGAGTTGAAGAACAACCTGAGGACTTCTTTTATTTATACTTCTAGATATGAAGCCAAGAATTCTGCTAGCTTTATTGCGAACACTAATGCATTGTTGTCTTGGTTTTAGATTACTGCTAACCAGAACTCCTAGATCCTTTTCGCAATCAGTAGTATAAAGATCTACATTATTTAGTTTATATGTTGCATGGTTATTTTCCTTTCCAACATTTAGAACTTTGCATTTGTCTATATTAAACTGCATCTGCCACTTCTCCGACCATTGCATCAGTCTATTCAAATCATCCTGGAGTGCTCTAGTGTCCTCATCAGAATGAATTGGACGGCCTATTTTGGTGTCATCAGCAAATTTGCTTATGTCGCTATTTATTCACTCATCTATATCATTTATGCAAATTGTGAACAACAACGGGCCCAACACTGACCCCTGTGGAACACCGCTTGTGACGTGCCCCCATTCTGATTTCTCCCCATTTATGCAAACTCTCTGCTGTCTATTTGTCAGCCATGCCTCTACCCAGCAAAAAAAAATGCTCCTCCTATTCCGTGTGCCTTAAGTTTCCTCAATAGCCTCTGATGTGGAACTCTATCTGAAGTCCATATGCACAATATCATATTCATTACCATGATCTACCTCCTCAAGCACCTTAGTGAAAAAAGTTAGTAAATTCGTAAGACAGGAACGCCCCTTTGTAAAACCGTGTTGAGATTCATTAATCAATCTGTGCCTATCAAGATGGCTACGAATTGCTTCGGCAATTGATTCCATAAATTTTCCCACTTTGGAGGTAAGGCTTATTGGTCTATAGTTTGAAGCCAAGGACCTGTCACCTGCCTAGTAAATAGGTATTACATTTGCCATTTTCCGCTTATCAGGTACTATGCCAGTATGTAGTGATATTTTAAAAAATTAGCCAAAGGTATGCTAAGTTCCCTTTACATTCCTTAACACCCTTGCAAACAGTTCATCAGGGCCTGGGGATTTGTTAGGTTTTAGTTTCTCTATTTGAGGACCATGTCACTAGTTACCGCAATCGTGCATAGTCTATTATCGTCCTGTTCTACATAATCTATTATTTCGGGAATATCGCTAGTATTTTCCTGGGTGAAGACTGAGAGGAAGTAGGTATTGAGAATTTCACCCATATCCTTATCACTGTCAGTGATCTGACCAGCTACTCTTAAGTGGGCCTATCTTGTCCTTAATCTTACTTCTGTATACCTGAAAAACCCTTTTGGGTTCGTCTTTGAATCCCTTGCGACCTTAGCCTCATAATCCCTTTTTGCTTTTCTTATTCCTTTCTTTATTTCTCTCTTTAATTGAATATATTGATTTTTAACTGCCCATCCCCTCTTTTGATACGCCTATATATGCCTCCCTTTTGACCAATGAGATGTTTTAATCTATTGTTCATCCATTTGGGATCATTTTTGTTAGATCTAATTTGACTACTCGGAACAAAAGTTGTCTGGGCAGCTAGAACTATGCTCTGAAAAACGTCATATTGGCAACCAAGATCACCTACCTGACCCATAGTCAGGACATCCCAATTTAGCCCACCCAGGTAATTTTTCAGTCCCATGAAGTCGGCCAAGCGAAAATCTGGGACAGAGATTTGATTGCAGTTATCTGGGTAATTCCATGATATATTGAAACTAAGTGATTTATGATTACTTTCCCCAAGCTCATCATTAGCCTCAAGATTATTAATTAGTGACTCTTTGTTGGCAAGAGCCAAGTCAAGCAGATTGTTTCCTCTAGTTGGTTCTGTCACAACCTGTTCTAAAAAGCAATCCTGAACCATATCAAGTCACTAGACTCAAGATTTCCTGTCATATTGTTCCAATCAATTTGTCTAAACTTAAATTCTCCCATTATCACAACATTTTCATATATAGATGCCTTATGAATTTCGTCCCATAACAGCTTACTGCACTCCCTATCAAGGTTTGGGGGCCTATAAGTCACACTCAAAATTATTTTGTCACGACCCTCGAGAAACTGTAGCTAAACAGATTCAGTGTTCGATGTTTCTAATCTTATATCATGTCTACGACAACAATTTAAATTTTCTCTGACATACACCACCCTTCCTGTTGACCCTATCAGTGTGGAATAGTTTATAACCCTGTATGTTGCATTCAGAAGGCATTTCTCTATCTTTCAAGGTTGAACTAGGTCTCTGTTATACCAATAATATCTATATTACCTACACTTGCAAGTAATCTTAGCTCATCTATCTTATTTCTTAGACTCCTACTATTTGTATAGTAAACCTTAAGAGAGCTAGTCACTCGTTGCCCTCTACTATCTCTCTTTGCTTGTTGATCAATTGATTTGCCATTACTAGCAATTTTATTTTGAATATTGTCTTTTAAACATATCCCTGAGGTATCCCAGTAATAACTGCTGTTTTTAACCCTAATGCTGCAGCCTGATTGTTTCCCACAAACACCCATACCTCTATAATCTATCAGTTTAAATTCCTAAACAAGTCATCAATTACCTTCTCAATCGAATTGGCTAATGCAACCACTCCATCTCCAGAGAGATGAACCCCATCCCTTGCATACATATCACGTTTGCCAAAGAATAGGTCCCAGTTATCAATGAATGGGATTGCAAGTTCCTTGCAGTACCTGTCTAGCCAGCAATTTATACCAATTGCCCTAGACATCCATTCATTGCCTACTCCCTTTCTAGGCAAGATGCTACAAATGACTGGGATCTCTCCCTTAGACCTAACTACTTCTATGGCTGACCTGTACTTATCCAGCAGCTCCTCTCTCCTGCCCTTCCCAATGTCATTACTCTCAGCACTAAGACCGATAATGGGCTTGTTCCCATTACCTGACATAATATTATCCAACCTGCTATGTCACCAACACCAGCTCCAGGAAGGCACACCCTCTGTCTGACCTTTCTGTCTCTGTTACAAAAAGCATGGTCCATATATCTTACCTGAGAATCTTCTAGTATTAAAATATTCTTACCTTGATTAGCAGGGGGAATCAGTGGTTCCTTCAACCTCACTAACCATTAAAGTGCACTCGTCCTGGAGAACAGAGAATCGATTTCCTACCTTCCCATCTTCTTTATTAACCCACCTTATCTTGAACTGTGAACCACTTGCCACTTAAAGTGGCTGACACTATCACTGCTAGTGACCATTTCCTCCTTACCAGCTAAATACTTCTCACACTCGCTCCCAAACTCATCTAGGCGAAGCTTTAGCCTCCTATTCTCCTGAAGAAGTAGAACCTCAACACCTGGACCTGAGATTCTAAAACACTACAACAAGCCATGGTGCTTGGTAACACCCCACTCTAACTCCCAGAGAGCTTAGGACAGGTATGTCCGCAGGTGACCACTGACTTCTCGTAAAGCTCAGAGACTTTATTTTTCACAAAATATCTAATCTTTTTGATGCATTTGTCCCACTATACTAAATTTGGACTATAGTGGCTATCGCAAAAAAGTATAAATATTGGCGAGTAGAAATCTGCGTAAAATTCCTGGAGAGTTAACGTCCTGAAGCGTGAGTCAAGCTCCTAACGCGATGTGTGTACTCACCTAATTGTACTCACTTAATTGTTGTTTCATGGGTCGAGACTCGGCTCCTGGTCCCGCCTCTTCACTGACCGCTACTGGGTCCTCCCACTCCCTGCTCCATGAGCTTTATAATACCTCGTCTTAAAACTATGTATGGTTCCTGTCTCCACTACATCGCTTTCCAGACTATTCCACTTCCTAACAACTCTGTGGCTGAAAAAATACTTCCTAACATCCCTTTGACTCATTTGAGTCTTCAGCTTCTAATTGTGACCCCTTGTTTCTGTGTCCCATCTCTGGAACATCCTGTCTCTGTCCACCTTGTCTATTCCACGCAGTATTTTGTATGTCGTTATCATGTCTCCCCTGACCCTCTTGTCCTCCAGAGTCATCAGACCGATTTCCCTTAATCTTTCTTCGTAGGCCATTCCCCTTAGTTCTGGAACTAGCCTTGTTGCAAATCTTCGCAATTTCTCTAATTTCTTGACGTGTTTGACCAGATGTGGGTTCCAAACTGGTGCTGCCTACTCCAGTATGGGCCTGACGTACACAGTGTATAAAGTCTTGAACGATTCCTTACTGAGGTACCGAAACGTTATTCTCAGGTTTGCCAGGCGCCTATATGCCGCAGCAGTTATCTAGTACTCACCTAGTTGAGGTTGCAGGGGTCGAGTCCAAGCTCCTGGCCCCGCCACACTGTGTGTGTGTGTGTGTGTGTGTGTGTGTGTGTGTGTGTGTGTGTGTGTGCGCGCGCGTGTGTGAACGTATGTGAATTTGTCTGCATGTGGCTGTCTATTCAGGATGTTTTTCAAGAGAGTGACAGATTTACGGTTTCTTTAATATCCCTGCAGCGTGCTTCCAGGTTTGTCCACGTAATGACTACACGTGGCGTTGAAATTGTGTACTTTATAGATCACTCTTCTTGTATAGAGGTTACGCTAATTGCGTAGGTTGTGTGTGTATGTCGCTCTTGTGAATATCCTCTGAGTGTAAGTTACGTCGAAATCTATAATAAACGTAATTAAAAATAGCTGAACTCTCAGACTCGGTTGGGTTTATCGCAAGAATATGGGAAGAAATATGATGTCCGCTCCGTGTCATCAAGTCATGAGAATGTTTGAAATGAGTGAGAAGCTAATGAATGTGGGAAATATGGTTCTAGTAGATGCGTAAAAATGAGAACGTGATAAACCTCAACTACGATACTTCTTGGCTACGATACATGTGGACTGGACGCCCTACTGCCCACAGTACAAGCCATTAGTGAAAAAAAAAATTGATCCGCTCAAAGGGGAGATTTTTTCCAGAGGTAAATGTTGTTCCAATAAATGTTTCTTTTTCTTTATGTGACTTAATCTTTTAACTACTACTTATCTTTTTAATCCTTTCCTATCTTAGTAACTCCTTCCAACCTTTTAAACTGCCACATTTGTAACTCCTTCCCTATACACTGTGCACATTTTAGAATTTAAAAATGTTCTTGATGTAAACTTAGTGTGAACACTCGTCACAAGGTGACACAAACCAACACCTTCAAAACCACTCAAGTATTTAAACCACTTAAATTTCCTTCTCTCTTTCCCTGCCTACCTGCAACCTTTTTTGTTTTAGCAGGTTTATAATGTCCCAGTCTTTCCTGTCCCCATTCTAGCCACCCTACTTACTGTATTAAAAAAAAAAAGACTCGCTTGCAGTTGATAGCTTTAACATAAGCAAACACACAGATTTACAAATAAACTATAAAATTCGGAACAGCTACAGGGTGATTCATGTGTTCTGGCAACGATGTTCTTGAGAGTTTCTGGGGCAACGTGAAGAAATGTTTCTCATAATGATGTTGATGTGATGATATGATAGAAATATTGATAACAAGATACGACGATAATGTGAAGTGGTAGTAAAAATGTGATAAAATTATTATAATGCCGTAATATAATGAAAATTATACAATGTGATGATAATGATAAACTGACATGATAAAAATGATGATAATGTTATATGGTAATAGTAATATTATTTTATATATGATAATAATGATAAAATGTTCTGATAATGTTGTGATAAGATAATCTATGATAAAATGATGCAATTTTAAGGATAATGATCAAATGATTATGATAGTCATAATATAATAATAAATATGATCATGATGTTAATATGATACAATAATGATAATACACTGAAACCAGCATAAATTAGCAGTGAAATGCATTTCGTTATGTTAAAGAAGCAGTATAATGAATAACTAAAAAGAATGACATGGAGAAAACTCCCGCCCCACAATACGAGAGACCGTTACCAGCTTGTTAATGTACAGCTGTTCGTGAAGAACTTTGATGCACACCGTCACGCATTACTAGCTTGTGGAAACTCAATAATGTACGTGAGCTCTTTCTAACATTACTAGGTGTAGAAGCCAGTAATATACATGAGTTCCTTCCAACATAACTAGCTTGTTGAAGTTTTGTATTGTCCTGGGGTTTGTTCCAGCATTAATAGCTTGTGGATACTTAGTATTGTGCACGAACTCTTCAAAATTACTAGCTTCCAGAGGCTAGTATCGTACATAAGCTCCTTCCAACATTAATAGCTTGTGAAAACTTAGTAATTAATGTACATAAGCTTCAAACATTACTGGCTTGTGGAAGCTTAGTAATATACGTGAGATTCCAACGTTATTGACTTGTGGAAGAAGTGCTATTCGTCACCTCTAGCATCAGTACATGAGTTCCTTCCAATATTATTAGTACAGAGTTAACGTGCGACTGTTTATGTTCCCCCAGACACTGGTACACATTAAGAGGGTTAATGAATCAACGGTATTTAAAGTTTGAAAATATTGGGATAATTTTCCATATTGCTAATTAACACTATGTGCATCAAACAAAATGCTAAACAACAAAAATTGTGATTATGTTGTTTTTGATCAATCAGGTTGTGATGTTTACATTGGGAAGTTTGTAGTGGATACCACGTCGCACATATTATTATGAGGTATTCCCGAAGTAGTTGCCTGATTATTTTTTCCCCCATAAGGGGGAACATTTAGGTGGTTGCCAGATTTTTTGTAGGTATCCTCGTAGTGGAATCTTTAAGTGGTTACTTGGATTTTCTTTCTTTTTTCTTCCTCTAATTTTCGTTTTAATTCTACTCAGACTGGAAAAGCCTCATCCGATAGGCTATAAATATTCATCTCTGGTGTACGGTAAGTGGACCAAGATTCTATGAATAATCAGCATATCTAGGTGCCCTAGGATCAGAGTTGTAGGCGTGACGCTATCTCGGCATCCTGGAATGACTCGGATAACTTCCAAAACCCTCTGCAGCTTATCTTGAAGCTTTCAAAGAAGACGCCTAGTAATTCGACGACGGCGGAGAGCGAAACTAAAGTATATAGTTGCACATTTGCCAATTTTATGTGTAAAATTGTGCGAATTTTTTATTCCTGTTCATTCACGTTAAATATATTTGAAGCTTCATCCCCTGAATGGTTTCATTATTTAACAGTCATGCATCTTGTGTCCCGATAGAAACAATTAAGTTTGTGTGAAGGAAAATTTGTCAATGCACTGGTTTAAGAAAAAAAAATTGAAATCTTTGAAATGCTTCTTCTGATTGTTTTCAAATTTTCCGGACTGGCGTATTTTTTCAGAAAATATGATTATGTTATTATTGTGCTAAATAAGTCCCAGTTTGTCAGTTTTATTAAATAAACTGCGATAATGATTTTTATTTACACT
Organism: Cherax quadricarinatus; assembly: GCF_026875155.1. Taxonomy (NCBI): domain Eukaryota; kingdom Metazoa; phylum Arthropoda; class Malacostraca; order Decapoda; family Parastacidae; genus Cherax; species Cherax quadricarinatus. The sequence continues at coordinate 79,741,309 of NC_069406.1, read as the reverse complement.
GATGCTTTCCATGAAGTGCGAGACGCAATCTATATTTAGAATGTTTTATTAAAT